>OZ038486.1:45347681-45455181 GCA_964036315.1 Acanthosepion esculentum
AAATCTGGCTTGTCAGACAGACAGAAGGGAGTTGGCTTTTTCAAGTTAAAGTTGCTGGCTGAAGGGCTTTTGATATTCACAAGGACATTGCCACTTATTATGACAAAAAGGATGTAACAAAAGAAAAAGAATAGGAAGAAGCAAAGAAAAGAAATTTCTGTAATTTTAGAGAGATATATAATTATATATCTATAGTTTTTTGTGAAAGTTTGTCACAAAATTAGAGGTATTAAACCTGATTTTGAACTTTTTATGAAAATATGAAATTTATCTAATCTCTGTAAAACCAGAAAACCAGAGATGACTTTAAATTTGCCATTCTTAAACTTGATGAAAATAATTTTTTATCATTTAAATGTTAATGTTATTATAAAGAGGAAAGATCAAAGTATTTTTGGAATATTTTTTAAAATTTTTTAATAATTTCTAGCACATTGAAAATTGTTAAAAATCTTGAATTTTTTGAATCAGAAAAATTGACATCAATCAATCATCAGCTGTTTTTTTTAACTTTTGTTTACAAAAGTGAATGCCGCTGTTTAAAATTCATTTAAAAAAAACAATTAAAATTTTTTTTTTAATAATTTTAAGAAAATTAGAAATTATAAAGTTCATTTAATATACTTTGAAATAAAGATTGTTTACTTTCTGCACTGAAAAAATGTTCTTTCAACTGGGAGAAAGCTGGTCTGAACTGCGGTGTTGATTGACGAGTGACATGTGTGTTATGTTACGTGAGAAAATTTATAGTACGGAAGGTCATAAGTGACAGTTTACCTTTACAACTTATTTACCTCGTTATTTTAAGTTGGCATAGCATGAAAAATCGGCCTTACACTTGACGAAAGCAGAATTTTATCGCCAAAATGTTTGTTACTATTAAAGAAGAAAGAACAAAATAATTTTTTATTATTTTTTTAATTTTTCTGCCTTTATTAGAACGTTTTAACTATTGATTGAAAAATCTTGTTTCTCATCATCACCGGAATTCTAGTAAATAACATGACAAATTTGTTGTGCATTTTTTTCTTATGACACACATTAATTTTGAAAATCTCGCAAAAATAGAAATAATTGTCAAATTTTAATGAAACTTTCAGAAACTATTCAGGAATGCAAGACATTTTTTTCCTACATAATCACATACACTTTTTATTTTATTTTTCATAGCCAAGTAAGAACAGGGGTTTAGGAATTCAATGCAATCGTTATCAGACGTTCATGATTTTTTTTTTTTTTTTAAGTAAAACTTCTCCACACGTGTTTCGCCAATCGTAAATGTAAAAATGTAAAGGCCGTTAAGTGTCGTACAACATTTTTATACAAAATCAGGTCACGTGATGTTTTTATTGTATCATGTTTCTTCTGTGCCTCCGTACTTTTGATTTATAGTGATTTTGATAACAGATAGGGCAAGGAACAGAAAGATTATTCTTATTGGTGGTTAGTTTGTTGTAAAAAACCTTGTGCTTTTTATAATCTGTACAGATACATGTACTTAAATAACCAATTAAATAAAGGATTTGAACCATCCTACTAATTTTACAATATTTAACAACTTTATGTAAAAATAATAAAATATTTTTTAAATAACAATGAATTCTTTTAAAAACTCATTTTTCATTGAAAAAGTTTTTTGCCTTCAGACAATATTATGCATATTGATAAAAACAAATAAAAACAACTAAAAGCATTTAAAATTAAATAGTATCTTTGTTTTATTGAGTTTTGTATGTTACAATTCAGAGCTGATTTTAGGTCTACGAGGGTGGATTTTTAAAAAAACAAAACATGATTAATTTTCCTCAAAGCCTTGTGTTTTTAACGAATATATATACTTGCGTGCTTTGACATTAAATTTTTAGAGTTTTCATTAATTTTTTTATGGGGGGGGTAATATATATATAAAAAATATATTTTTATAATGACTTTTAAAAAAATAACATTTATAATAATTTCCACCATTTCTGAATAGTTTCTGAAAGTTTCATTAAAATCTGACAGTTATTTCTATTTTTGCAAGATTTTCAAAATTAATGTGTCATAAGAAAAAAATGCACAAAAAAAAAAAAAAAAAAAAAAAAAAATCGCCATGTTATTTACTACAAGTTCCGGTGATGACGAGAAACAAGGTTTTTTCAATCGAATGTTAGAATATTCTAATAAACGCAGAAAAATTTTGAAAAATAATTAAAAATTACTTTGTTCTTTCCTCTTAATAGTAACAAACAATTAGACGATAAAATTTTGTTTTCGGCAAGTTTGGCGTCTTTTTCATCGAGCTTTGCTCTTTTTTTAACGATCTCATGGTATTACCTACAGTATAACTTATGCAGTCTTGCACTGTCATAATATCAGAGTATTTTTAATTGTGAGATGATTGTGATAGTGACATTTGCATGCTATAGACAGATATTATCATTAAAAATATTTGAGGAAAATAAAGCTAACAAAAAAAAAAAAAAAAACAAAAACAAAAAAAAACACAGAAATGAATTAAGAAATTAAAGAACAGAAATGTAAAAATTACAATTTCTATTTAGATTTTCTATTAGTTCTTGTAATAATTCAAATGTTTTCTGGTAAACAAGATTATTTGCATTTAAAAGAAAAACAAGAGAATCTATCCATTTGCAATTCTAAACCTTCATAAAGAGAAAAATTTGAGCTTACAAAATTATGGTGGTCATTAATAAGCCCAGTCAGGATGAATCGAGTACCAAAGAGCAGATAAATGAAACTGTTAAACACCATGAATCCGACAAAAGACTTGCTGAGAAATCTCGGCTTCTCAAAAGGAATGTTCAAATGAAATGCCTGGGACAAAAAAAAAAAAGAAAAAAAAAGAAAGAAATCATTTTAAAACATGCCCAATATTATAACTAAACAATTATATGTTGTTTTGTTTTTGGCTCGTTTTATATCCTGGGTGCTCTAGGTACTTAAGAACATATATTTGATGAACCATAAAATAGAAGATGACCGAACATAATGGTGAGTGATATGCACCAAATTTTAGCATTCTCATTTCTCTTTCAGATGTATCAGGAGCAGTTCCCAATTTAACACAGGAAATCAAGAAGCACACCATGCTCATAGCACTAGTTGCCAATTACAGTGACTTTTTTTTAATGTGTCCAGGTCCTTCATATACAATGTCAGAAACAAGCTAGTGGCCTCTGATGGATATGAGTCACCTGCAAAGAAGAGAAAGAAATATTCTAAGCAGTCAGATGTCATAAAGACAGTGTTCATCCAATGAGTCCACGAGCTGCAACAAGATAAGGATCATTGCTGAACAGCTGAAGGTGGCGGACCATAGTATCAAAAGTGTAGGTTAACAAGTACATGACTGATATGAGGAGAGAACAGTTTATATCTGACAAGATCTAGGAGAACTGTGTGCTTGCTGAACAGACTAAAGAATCATGAGGTGCCCAGCATGAACTAATTCTTTGCCAGTGAGAAGAACTTTGACTAGGACCAGAAAGAATGACACATGGCTCTGTGTGGAACCAAAGTTCATGGTTTCTGTGATGGTCCCAAGAGCAATGAAAGCCATGTCATGCTGCCTCTGCTTTTTTTCTGCAGGTTACAGGGTCGATGCCACCATCATTGTGCTTGACATGGGAGTCAAGTCCTGGATTGAGAAGGTGGACCATGGTGATGGTACTTGTTCCATCAGGATGCACCTTCCCATATGAGCCAGGAATGGCTGGCCAAGAATTTTCACTAGTCTACATATGGCCACCTAACGCTTCTGAATTGAATTCCCTAGACTACTACATCTGGAACATCATCAAGGGGAAAATCAACCAGTGTTTCCATAATACCAAGGACTCACTAAAGATCACTATAATGGATGTGATGGCTAACATGAATGAGAACCACATGATCCAGGCATTTAGTTGCTTCTCCTGAGGCAACATTGAGACTGAGGGCAATTTTATTGAATAAACCTTTTTTTTTTTTAATGATTTTCTCAGTTGGACATATGCACACTGTTCTGAAAAATAGATTGAGTTTAATACAGAATATATTTGTATTTATTCATATTATAATTTGTTCTCAATTACCTGGTGCACCCAGTAAAAAGAAAAAAAAGAAAAATATTAAAGATTATGTCAAGTTTATGAAGTATAGTATACCAGGGGTCCCTAAAGTATGGCTTGCAGACCATACCTGTCTGTCTGTCTAAAGATTTAACTCATATTTGTCTTTCATTCTGAATCATAGGCTTGAAATTTACCATATTTCTTATATGCTAAAACATTACAAATGGTAAGATGCAACCTTACATAGGTAATTTAGAAAAAATATTTGAGGATTTAATAGCTTACCATAGTAGAAAGTCCAAGTTGCCGACTATGGTGTCATTTATCTTTCTGTCAACAAATGATCACATTTTGGACCAATTATTAAATATTTGTGGTTATTATTAATTAGGTATTTGCACAATGTTATATCTATTCACAACAGAAATAACTTGTACTTGCCACAGCCAGCCATCACAACACACAGTGTGTGTTGACATTCAACACCTAGCTGATGTTTCATGGCTGCGTTCAAGAGTGCAAATGGGGTGTTGCACATACACAGTCTGCTATTACTGCATGAATATATTATTGACTATCCATTTGTATTATTAATGTTATTAACATTACCTAAGTTAGTAAAACAAGGAATACAATAAATGCAGTACGTTTGTACACAGAGGCAGTCTCATCCATTTTTATTTTTGGTAGTTGGACAAAATTACTGTACCTTTATCTGCGTGCCTCACAACACATTAATGCAATATATATGGTATGATACTAATGCAATATATGGTATTTATTACATATGAATGATAATTATAGGTTTATATATATCGTGTTCTTGATTGCTTGTATCTTGTGACTGACGAGAGGAACAGATACTACACTAATCCTTTAACTTAAAGGCCAGAAAGTGTCAATTTTTAATCATTTGATTACAAAATATATTGAAATAAAATTTATTCAATAATTCAAATTTTATTCATTTCTTTTTTTATAAAATTAAAATTTTTCTTTATGGTTGCAAGATTGTGTAAAATATATAATGTGGTTCTCATACTGAAAATCCTGGAGACCACTGCTTTATACTACATGTTACATTAAAAATCTAACCAATTATTAAACTGTGTTCAATACACTGGTATTTTGGATGGGCGACTGTTCACCAAATGGGTGAGTTATACAGTTTGGGATAAGGTATTTTGCTGGTTAGCAAATAATGTTTGTAAATAAAGATCAATGAACAGAACAATCAAATTGTAAAGAATAGCAGAAATTAACAATTTGGATCATATAACAAGAGAAAAGCGGAATATAAAATGCTTACTTCTGCCCAATAACACACAATAAGTGTGAAGCCAGTCAGTAACAATGGATAATAGGCACACCACAAGTTTGAAGAGATTTGGTCAGTTAGGTGAAGCTGGAACTGCAGATGATAAACAAAGAGAAATGAATTTGTTTCTAATGCTTAAAAAACAAAAAGTTAAGATATGAAAATCTTTTCTTGCAATCAGTTCAAAATAAAACTACATTGAAAATGAAAATCTTTGAAGGTATATTTTTATAATACAGCAATTTGATGTTTACTTGAAATACAAATAAAAATTAAACATCTATTTGAAACTAGCCACAAATGATGGGAAAGAAATTAAGAAAAATAATATGAGAAGTTATTGAAAACTTCTCAGTCCAACTAAGAAATCTGATGTTTGATGAGATTTGGGAAAGTGGGCTAGGCTGAGAACTTTTCAGAACTCTTATATATACTTCTACTATTAAAATATGCATAAGAAGAGGTTTCTGAAAAGTTTTCAGTTCCTTAAATCTAATAAAACATCAGATTTTCTTTTTTAAAAGCTTCTAGCAGGGGTAAGAACTTTTCAGTGCCCGAGCACGATTGGTAAAAGATTATATGCTATGACATGTTAAGGCTTGTAATGAGTGATCGAGGATGTACAATCAACATATTAAATATTCTCAAAAGTTATAAACTGAAAGTCAAATTGGATAAATCTCAATATCACATAAACAAAAGAATTTATTTTTAATAAATGAACTTTAAATTAAGAAGATGAAAAGCTTTGTTGGCAAACATTCTGTTTATTTCCTATGTATACTATAATTTCTAAACAAGTATTTTTTTTGTTATAGTCTTTAGAGTATAGATTAATTTTGTTACATTAAATAGATGTGTAAAGTTAATATACTTGTAAATTCAGTGTCAGAAAATTATTGTAGATTCAGTTCAGAGAGTTGAATTTGAAATAGTAAATAGTATTCTGTAGATTTCTTGTATTTTTAGAATGAGGTAGAGGTAGACCTGAATATTTTCTGATTATGAAAATATGATTGAAGAGAAAAATAAAAGTTATTGCCCAGTGCAGGGATTGGGCTGACAACCTTCAGTCAACTAGCTAGAGACTTCAGCTTTTAATAGAGATGTTACCTCTATTAACTGGTATAAGATCACTCAGTGGAGCTCTATAAAAGCTAATGCTGTTGCCCAAAGTCTCTACATTGGTATGATTGGCAAATTATTGATCAAGTAATTTTATTTTGTCTATGTTCGTCAGTATTGTATTTTTGTGTATTTATTGTGGTTTCTCTTCGTGAATTCTTGTCTATTGTTTGGTTTGAATTTTTTCGAGCAGTGTCGTGGGAATGCCAGCATTATGGCACTGTCCCAGCTTATTGAATCAACGCCTACTGCAGCAAGCCCATCAGCGTAGGCAGGAAATAGCCCCCCCCCCACCAAAAGGACCAGACCATAATAATAGTCTTAAAGATAAGTTCGAAGAATTTATTTCTGGGAATGAATTCTTACTGATGTCATCGCTTCTAGAGGCGGTGAACATCAAGACTATTTCCCTTTTTACTATGGATGTGAAAACAAGTAAACCGATTGGTGTAAACAGGGATTGCATGGAGGAAGCTCTGAAGAGCCTCAATATTGAGGCCAAAGTGCTAGCTCGTCGAAGTAATGCAATGTGGGACATCCTGTTGGCAACCAAAGACTCTGCAAAAGCTCTGGCTGGCAATATATTAACAACAAAGTCAGTCAGATTGCAAACGGAATATCTGGGAACAAGGAAAACAAGGGTGACTTTGCATGGAGTACCCTTGTTCATCATGGAGGACCACCTGGGTTTCTCCTTTTTGAAATTTGGACAAATAAATGATGTCTCTGCAGTAAAAAAGCAATGTGGGAATAGCGTCTGGTGATTCCGTAATTATGATGACCATCAACAGAAAAAATTTCATGGATATCCCAAATATTTTGACTTGTGGTAGCTGGCAAATCTATGTCATAGTTGAAGACTAGTATTGTCTCTGTTACCCCCATCTTGGTCTTCTTTAAAAAGAGGGAGAGAGGAAGAGGGGGGAAAAAAGGGAAAAAAGAGAAAATTTCCGAAAAAGAAAAATGAATTGGGCAAAGTAGGACAAAGCAAAGTCCCAATCGGTCCATGCTTCCCCAGCCCAAAAAAAAACAAATAAACCAAGACAAATCTAGTAGCCTCCCTTCTTACACATCTAGAACTCCACTTGCTCCCTCTCTCAACACACCTCCTCCCAATACACCTCTTCCTGATCCTACTCTTCATAACACACAGTCTCTCAATACCTACCAAAAGAAAACATTCCCTATGGGAGATAAAATATATCAAATTGACAGGCAGGTTCTTGAACAGGGTCTCTCACACCAAAAAAGGCCACTGTTTAAAAGATGGGCCAACAGAAAACCCAAGAAAGTTTCTGAAGGCCTAGGAGTCATAACTTGCATTAGGTACTTGGGGAGAGACCTGAAAGTTTGGGATCATCATTGGTAAGGAAACCTTTCCAAATATTAGGATGGTGGAACACCTGAATTTAAAAAGCTGCAAAATTTCTGTCCCAGGAGGGCCCCTGTTATTCTCCATCCCACATTATACAGGGCTCTAAAACTGACTTATCCCACAGACGTTGGTGGGATTGCCGTAGATGGTCATATGATGACAGAAATAGGGACAGGGAGCCTGAGGCAATCTGTTGGGGTCCTTACTGCTGCAGATTTCTGTCCAGTATGTGACTAGGGGGATCCACTTAGAAAATGTTTCTTAAACTAGCTAGTTTGAATGCGAGGAGCTTGAGAGATCAGAGTAAGGTGGCCAGTCCTCTTCGTAATCTCTTGTCCTTCAATGTGGGTGTCGCTGTGATTCAGGAAACACTTTGTTTGTTAAGTTGATGCTTGGGTGCTGTCTAGCGACTTTGTTGTCTATTCAACATATGGGGACAAACAGGCCAGAGGTGTTTCCTTGCTGGTTAAACGTACCCTGGGTGCAAGGGTGGACCTTGTCCACATCAATGCAGAGGGCCAGTTGATCATGGCCAATATTGCCGTGAAGAATAGTTTGTTTCAGGTCATTGCAGTTTATGCACCCACCAACTGGATGGAGCGTGGCCCATTTTTTCGTCAGTCATTGGGTGATCGTAGCCTGGTTGATATGATCGATGAGTATGGTCTCATCAATAGATACTAGGTTGATCACCCTAGGCAGGAGATGTGGACGTGGGCACATAAGTGGTCAGCTACCTGGATAGAATATTAGTGAGAAGGGCTGACAGATGTATTTCATTGTCCCACGTTTCACTGGTTAGGCTATTCGGACCATAGACTCATCTATGCCTGGGTAGCATTAGTTTCTGGGCCTAGAATGACTGGACGCTGGAAATTCAATCTGTCTTTACTGGACAGGTGGGATTTCCAGCAACAGCTAATTAGACTAGTGCAGCACGAACTAGTGGGGGTGATTATTGGGAATAGGTGGTGGGAGAGGCTTAAAGATAGGATTAGGTCCTTCACTGAATATAGCCAGTGGCTTGCACTAGATAAGGCTAAAAAGGTGACACTTAAAGATAGTCTGTCCCAGATGGAGTTGGTGGGGGATTTCCTAGAGATAGGCAGGCTCTTGTGCATTCAACTAGCGAGCACTACAAGGGTCAGGTAGTTAGACATCTTGTTTAACCTATGCCTAATAAAACTGTGAACATGGGTGTACAACTGTGCAAGGAAGAGATCCATCGAAGTTCTGATTGATACCTTTGTGAGGTCAAAACCCCAGAGGGGTGTACTCTGACATCGACTGATTATCTGTGCAAGGCATTTTGGCAGCATTTCGAGAGCCATTTTACCAAGGAGCCTGGTCTCAGTGGCAACGAGTTTTGCAGCTATTTGGCTGATTTTCCTTGGGTTTTGCTGACTGAAGCGGCTAGCTGCAAGGGTGAAGTCTACTTGGCATTGAAGGTCGGCAGTGGCAAGTCTCCAGGATGGTTTATCCTATGAATTGTACTTGAGACTGTCACACATCTTTGTGCTGATTTTGTTGTGTTCAATAACTGGTTTCAGCAGGGGTCCATCCCCAATTGGAGCATTTGCAGTCAGTTACCGAGAGTCTGTTGGGATCCGACCAGACTTGTGCTGTGAGTGACCGAACAATTCAGAGCAACCTGCATCTGATCCACATGATCTTAGAGACTTTGGTGTTGGAACCTCTTCTTTACAAGCTGACGGACAGGGCAAGCAGTCTGGCCCTACGTGGAATCACTGTCCCTTGTGGAGCTCCACATACACCGATGATGTATTCATTTTCATGTCATGTTGCAGCAACATTGAGGTGGTACAGAAGGTGCTTGAATGGTACGGAAAGATCATGGGAGCCAAGATTAACCGCAACAAATCTTCTGGTTTGTGGTTAGGTTCCTGGAAGGGGGTTGCTCTTCTGGGGCCCTTTGGCTGGATAGATGGTCCTGTCCGCATTCTTGGAGTGTGGTTTGGACCCAACCTCCAGCTGGAGAAAAATTGGTCAGAAGTACAGGCAAAGGTCATAGCATTGATCTGGACTTGGCTCTGAAGGAGGTCGCCCTTGAAGGGTAAAGCTGAGGTGTGTGCCATTTATGTCTTTCTTCTTATTCTTTACTGCTTGGCTGTACTTCCTCTTTGTAAGGACCATAGGAAGGCAATTGAGTGCTTGTTGTTCACCCTTTTGGGAGGTGGTCGCAAGCAGAAGGTCCACAATGAATGCTGTGTCCAGCATCCGTGTCATGGGGGGCTAGGAATGCCGCACTTGGTGACTTACTGACATGCCTTGAGGTTGGCTTTCTTATGCTGTGTTTTGACTGAGGATTTGATTTTGGCAGGGAGTGTTAGGGACATCTTCCCTAGCCTTACCATCACTCTCGTAGGTCCAAAAGACTGTCAAGTTTCCTCAGAGAGTGTCTAACAGCCTTGAGGGTTGTTCCTTGGTCCACTGACCTTTCACAGCCCCAGAGGGTCTTGTATCATGAATTACTGGAGGGAGTCGCAAAGGATCCACTCTGTGGATGGTTCGGCTTGTCGTTGACCAACTTGCGCTCTTTTTTTGTCTTGGGTGCCAGTGGCAAATTACCTCAGTAACCCCGAGTTTTTGCTTACCTGCCAATTGATTTGGAATGTGCTATCTCCCAATGACAGGATCTTCAGATGGGGCTGGACAGATTTGCCTGACTGTCGTCAGTGTGACCTTGGATTAGAAGAAACAGTTTCACATGCCTTCTACAATTGTCCTCAGGTGCGCCCTTCCTGAGACTATGTCGGTGAGTTGATGGCTTCTATCGCTCTCAATATTCTTGTGCTCATCAATCTTGCAGACGTGTGTGATAATGTGTCGCTCCCATATTCTGGGGAGAAACAAATGGTGTTTCTGATGCTGCTAGCCATGGCCGAGATGGTGATTTGGATGCCGCGGATGGAGGGAATCTTGCGATATGAACACTATTCTCATCAGGCTCTTGTTGGATTCTTTCAGAATCAGCTGAAGGTGAAGATCAGAACTGATAGAAAGTATTTGATGTCGACAGATTTCAGCAAAAGGTGGGTGAAAGTAGTGAGCTAGGTTTGTGTAAAAGAGGCTAGTCTTGAGTTCCTATTTTAAGTCCTCTTGGTCACAACGGGACGGTTTCCTGTGAACCCCCTGGTTAAGTTAGACTGTTTTATGTTTGCCTAGTTAATGTGAATAAGTGTTGTTCCTGGCCTGTCCCTGGCATTCTCTTTTGTTATGATCCAGGTTGAGATTCCCAACCTCCTCGGTTTGTTTTTGGTCCCTTTTTTCATTTTGGCTGAGTTAGACTTTCTAGGTTCCCCTGTAAATATGTGGTATATGCAGCATTGAATGGTGATGGATGAGTTCTTTAGGTAAATGGATTAATTGTATTGGATGAATGGGTCGTGATTAACTAGGACTAGGATAGCAAAGACTTGCCTTTCCCCACTTCCCCTTCTGCCATGTGCCAAAATTATTGTATTTTATACAGTAATAAATATATTGTTGTCTGCTGCTTGGAGAACCTTTGTTCCTTAAGATTAACCCCACTCAAGATTTTTACCAATTGCTCAATCGCTAAGAGACACATGTGGTGAGACAAGTGAAAAAAAAAAAAAAAGAGTTTAAATTACAGAAAATTGTCAGTATTTCTTGGTAATTAAGATGGAAGACATTAAGTGAAATCTGAGTAATTGGATGAAGAAAGAAAGTCAAATTCTAAGTTGATCTAAAGTAGATTTTATTTCACATTAATTCAGCTTGCCAAGCAAATATAAAACAAAACAGAAATTAATTTTTTCTAAATAAATATGGAACAATCCAAATAAGAGAAATAAGGTATCTTCTACCTAATTCATAAATTATAATTGTGCTATTAGTTTGTTGTGTACAGCTTCAACTCCAGTTACAGAAGTCATTTTGTTGGACAAACAATGTATTTATATAGAATGATTTGATCAAAAACATGTGTAGCTTCATTAAAACCCACAAGCTTCACTCACCTAAAGCCATTTTTAACCATTGATCTTAGAAAACAGTTGTATACAGCCAACAGTTTAGATATTTTTGAACGGGTTTGGTGCCATGCATAACATCCATATGAAAGTTTCAATCTGATGAGGCTATTTAAGAACAGGACTTGAATATTTAGGTTAATGTTTTGGTTATTGTAGCACTATGTGGTGTTTGTTGAAACTAACTAGTGCAGCCTATTCTATGTTCAATTTCCTTTTTGCCTCTACTAAATTTGCTATAACTGATCCAAACAACCAGGTATTTGAAGTGTTTAGCATTTACTAAATCCACATCCTGAATTTTTATGAGGTGCCATCACTGCTTTCATTCCAATTCCAGATTGTAATTTCTGTTTTGGAAAGGTTTAGCCATTTTCAAAAAGAAGAGAAACAAGCAATGGATTATTTACAACAATGGGGATCAAAAAGGTCCTGGGGAAAATGAAATGAGTCACTGTTAACCATTCCAAAAGCTGGTCTGCATTTGAAGGAGGTGATGCTATGTTTGGTGGGATTTAGAAATACATTGTATATTACAAGTTCCTTCCACAAACTCAAACACTGAATTCAGACAAGTACTGTTCCCAACTGGATCAATTAGAAGCAGCAGTTGATGAAAAGCCTCTGGAATTAGTCAATTAGAAAGGTGTCATCTTCCATCAGGTCAAAGACATGTCTCTTTACAGATGCTGCAGAAATTGGTACAGCTTGGATGTCCTACTATACTCACCATACTCAACTGACCTTGCACTTTTGCATTATCACATATTTCAATCCCAACAAGTTTCTTAAGAAAGAACTTCAATTCTGTGGAAGCCTGTAAAAACCACTAAGACCTGTTCATTACCCAGGAAAATACAAAGTTTTGAGAGGATAGAATTATGAAGCTGCCTCAAAGAGGATGAAATGTAGTGGATCAAAATGACACATCAGTCAACTTGATACCTTCCACATGTGTTGCAACAGCAAACTGGGTGATCGCATTAAAAACAGTGTTCTGACTAAATGCAACATGAGGAGTAGTGAAGCCAACCTGATGAAAATCCAACTCAGGTGGGCAGGACATATTTCTCATATGAAGAATAGCATACTTCCAAAACAACAATTCTTTGGCCAGCTCCTAACCAGCAGGTCACTTGAATGGCCACGCTTGCATTTCAAAGACAAACTGAAGTGATGCAGCATCACTTTTCTTCCTGGGAAAACAAAGCATCAGAGCAAAGGAGCTGGGCTCTTGTCCTGCTTCTCATCTAAACAAAGATTTGAGTGAGACAACTTGGACATCGGCATCAACTGCACACAAATATTAAAGCAAGTTGGCAGCATGTTGCTCTTCTCAATGATAGCCTTACCTTCCACCGTGGTTTTGTCACATGCAGTAAAGTAGGCCTTGCTGTCCACTCATAGAAACATGTAGCAATTGATCTGCAATTATTTGAATGAAATGGCTCAAATACATGTTCCATCTATAGGATATAAACTCCTATATTTTATGGCTTATAAGTGAAGCACAAACAAGTAAGAGACACCTACAAATAAATCTTACTAGATATGAAAAACCTTTTTACAATTATGTACAAACACGTCTCCAAATTAAATAAGTGGTTTTCGGAACCCGATTGGATAGGACAAATCAGGGGTTGTGCTTTCTTTGATGTCCACATGGTTGAACTTCAAATGACTTGGAAATGGGTCAGAGCTCAGGTTACTGAGTACATTCCAGCACAAAACTCAGATAGGATTTGGGAGCCAAGCACCAGCTCACTATAAGCCATAAAAACATCTCACCATTAACAACAAAATGGAGTTGGTGAAAGGCAGTCAGTGAAGGACAGTCGGCTAAAGACAATCAGGGAACCAGACCATGCCTCAATCAACAGCTTAGATACACATTACCATGACTATACATCAATCAGTGATGATTTTTTTTACATAGAAAGCTGTGATGAAAGTAAATCCTATATCATCTCCTTTTGTTCACTGTTTTAAAATTACTGCTATTGCACACAATCAGTCAGCAGTCTGACTTTCATTAGCATGTGCATCACACACATACATACATGGGAGTACCACTTTATTTTCTCACTTGTAACAAAAACACTTTAAAACCTTGCAGACTCACTTGCAACTCATTTCAATCAATCAAACTATTGGTCTCTTCATGGCCACAACAAAGAACAATGTATATACATGTATCTGACTGTATAAATTGATGTATATACATGTATCTGACTGTATAAATTGATGTATATACATGTATCTGACTGTATAAATTGATGTATATACATGTATCTGACTGTATAAATTTTACTGTCATATTGAGCTTGGGTGTCTTCTTTTGCAAAGATTTCTTCATGTTGTATAAAAAATTGTGATGTATTTGTGGACATGACACTCAGATTTTTTTTCCACCAAAAATTCTGGATAGACTGACCCCACACATCTGTCTAAAAGTTTACAAAACACCTGCAGGTCTTGGGACACACGTGTCCATAGAAGTTGAGCAACTCTTTATTTTACTGAGCTCTCATTTGTTGTCTGCGATGAGAGAGTCCACCCTATATATATATATATATATATATATATATATATATATATATAAAATGATAAAATTAATTTAAACTATTGCAGATACAATATAGGATTATTAAAAACAACAGCAATAAAAGATGACTTGACAATTGTATTCAAGCATTAAACACTGTCACTTCTGTGTGTTAACTTCAATATCCACTGTTCTCCTATGCTAAATAAGTATAATGTGCTGAATTTTCTGAAATGTATTTCTCTATAAACATACCGATACCATGTTGTGTCCATATGCTAGTTTGTTGTATTGCTCTCAAAATGTACTCTTCTGCTGATAATGCCTTTGGATATGACAGGTGTTTTGTTTATTCAATTGTAATCTCACTTTATCTAACAATATGATAAAAAAAGTCTAATTATTACACAAACACAAAGGAAACAGCCTCCTTCCCAACCCAGAACAACAAATCAAAAATGTTACAGATAACAAATGAGTGGATTTTAGATAATGAAACAATAAAAACAGCTTACAGAGTCACAATATTCAGATGAAATGGAAACTACAACACTTTGTGCTAAATCTACAAACTTTGAAAGGAAATTAATTGTAGAAAGAAAGTGCTTTAACCATAACACACTCAAGGGCAAATGAGAGCAAGACTTATATTTTTATTTTACTAATAAACATGCTTTCTTTGTAATGTCCAAATTTTTGCTGTTAAGTCATCTACCTTTATTGGTGATTTATTTATATTTTTGGTTGTATGGCTAAATTTGTTCTATTAGAATTTCTATAAGTTCTGAAAAGTTGCTTAATGCTTTTTAATGAATTTATATACGAGTGATAAAAGTGATTGTTTTTTTATAAAACAAGTTTGTTATAAAGTTTTGATTACTTCATAATGGATTAAAGATGAAAAATTTAAGCACAAGACAATTAAATATTTAAAAAAAATCAAGGGAGAAACAGGAAATATAGATAAAACTTAAAAAAGAAATTAGATAATATATATATAAAAAATTTATTTTGTTTAAATGCTATTTTTGATGGATACTCATATTCAAGTAGATGCTGTTTTTTTTTTTTTAATTATAACAGTATTTTTTATTCAACTACATCTATTGGCCTGAATATTCAAGAAAAATGTGGTTCTTCCTAATTGGCCCTAAAAAGCCATGTGGTATGTCTTCTACCATGTCCACACGATATTTTGGCAGTATCTATCTAAAACATAATTAGTGATAAAACAACTTTTCCGATTTGTATTCTATAGTTTTATTGGCGTGTTTTAAGATGTAAGGACTTTGAGTGTGACTGGTTTATAAATATTGTATTTGATATTTTAGTGGACACGACAAAAGGCCCAGCATATTTTTCCGAGAAAAGTTTTGAGTCCAAATTGTTGGCAACAATGTCTCTCCATTACTTTCTGTCCATTATAACTCTCAGCAACCTTTTACTATCTCTTCTATCTTTCACAAAAATAAATGCATCCTAGGTAAGATGATAAACAACGTCCAACAGCAAGGCTTCTGATCAGGAGGTTTTGAGGAGTGTGGAACCACCTCTTAAATGCTGGTGTTCCCAGGTCCACCCTGACCTGGGGTAGTAGCACCTGTTAGGATCCCAGCTATGGGCAAATAGTTGACCCCATAACCTGATTCAAAACACTATGAAAAGCGTAAAAATGGATTTTAATACAAGAAATACTTAAAAAAATTAGTATCAGCAATAAATATTTGAAAAAAGAAAATATTACCAGAAATAAAAATCTTGTCATCATTAAATAACCCATTGAGGTTAATATGCCACAAAACAAAAACTATACATTTAAAAAAAAAAAAAAAAAAAAAAATTACCAGATATACATTTTGGAAAAAAAAAGGAAAATTTTGTCAGCATTAAATAACCCATTGTGGTTGATATGCTGTAAAACCAAACAAACCAAACCATAAAAATAAATAGTTTAAATTATTACAATATTATTTATTATTATTATACAGTTCCCTCTTTAGCCCCCCTCCCTTCAAATTTTACCCCCCCCCCATTTGGGAATGTGCCTCAGTTGCACCCAAATGTTGTTACTAATGTTGATTTTCAGGTTGGCTGACTTTAAACTGCTCCAATTGAATGGTAAAAATTCCTAGTAATGAAAGACCTGGTCAAAGATGGGTTATACTACTAGTCTCTTCATATATTTATTATTAACTTTTTTGCTCACCCATTCTTCTTCCCACCCCTCCCAAAATATACTTGTGAAGTGGTTGAAACATTGCATTCAAAACATCAAGTATATAAAAACAATAGGTGTTCAATTATATGAACAATATTGTGTTAATGACTTCTCAGTGTTGACAATATATCTAAAGACATAATAAATTATTTTTTATAATATACAAATAATGTTATATAGGAATATATACTTGAAAAACAAGGTGGATCAAATAAGCAAAAACCCAGTACAATAAGAATAATGGTAACAGTTATGCACAAGGTTGTCACAAATCAATCCAGTAGTGAGTGCTACTATTGGAAGGTTGGTAGTTACTACCTATCTCTCATGGGGGTGGTGACAGGTTATTCCATTATATCAAATAATAATAAATAAAAAAAACTGGTAAAAATTTATTTTTACATTATGGATTTTTATCAAAAAAAAAAAAATTTCTGCTCTTATCGTATCAGAGCAAAGTCTCAAGTTTTCACAGCTTATATTATCATTTGTCCGTAAATTTATAAAGTATTTGTTTCTATTGTGAAAAACAATGCAATAATTTCTTTATTTACCTTTGAGCTTTTATAAACTTACTAGTTTACCTGTGCCTTCAAAAAATGGTATATTTTGCAATTACATTGTACTTCTGTTAAAAAACTATCTTTATGTTGGTGTGTATTTCTTATACTTACTGAATATTAAAATAAATTAACAATAACAGAATGATCATATGCCTTATATTCGTGCTATAAATAAAATCATAATAAATGAATATTAATTTTTTAATTATTTATAATAAATGAAATCAATTCTAATATATGAACATATTTAAACAGAGCTTTAAAGATTTATTTATCTACAGAGCTAATTACAATTTAAGAGTTCTTTTAACATAATATTTTTAGTATAAACATGTTGCAGCATTTGCATTACATCATCAGAAAAGTTCACTACATAGTGAACGAACAGTAATTATTGTATTGGCATTAGTTTTGTGAAGAAAGGGGATATATTGCTTGAGCCTGGACATAATCATACAGATAACATTATACAACAACATTTCCTCTAAAAACTATTGCTGATACAATGTGAGATTATTAAAAACAGCAGCAATAAATATAAAAGTGATAAAACTAAATGAAATTAGTTATGTGTTTAGATACACCAGATGCAAAAAGTTTTAAATTAATACTGAGCATCTCTGTATCTAACATTTTCAATGTAACTGATACTTGTATTTACACTCCCATATATATATATATATATATAGACCAACTCCATCAATAAAACCATTATTAGTATCAAGAGGTTCCTTCTGGGGGTGAAACACATGACTTAAGATTATTTTGTCTGTGTTTATTCCATTTTGCCATTTAATTACCCACTCTTTGTCTGATATATAGATTTGCATATCTTTCATATTGTTGAGATGAAAAATCTACAAATATTAATACAAGAAACTATTACAGCCACATCATGTTGAAACACCGCTTCCTGTACAATCACTGAAGTTAAGCAATGTCAAGCTTGGTCAGTACCTAGATGGGTGACCGCTGGGGAATGCCAGGTGCTGTAAGCTTTGATGTGAAGGTGGTGTAATGGATAATGGCTCATAATTGTTAATCAGAGAGCCAAGTTCCAATTCCCCTTGGGTTCATTATATTCACTTGCACGCAAATACCCTTGGGAAAGGTATGAATCCACCTCTTCTCACCCCCCGGATATGGTCAATTAGTAAGACTGGGTATCACTAAACCATTATTACCCCCCCCCCCAAATCTTACAATCTGAAATTATTTTCTGACTTTAAATAACCTGCAAAGGGTTGATAAACTGTAGAAAACAAATCAATCAAGAAACAATATCAACCAATTCCTATACAAACAGGAATAGTTTTTTTCCTTAATGAGGAAGGAGGGCTCAGAAAAACTAATATTCACAGGACAGGTAAGAGGGACAGAGGAAAACAGTGCATAACACATTTGATGAGCTTGAGTAAATGGAAGACAGAACAGGGTTTAGAGGATATAATGAAAAGACAAAATTGATTAAGAGTTAAAAAGGACAGGAAATTGTAGAGAGCCATGATCTCCTATGTCCTGAGGGGACACAGCACATAAAAAAAAAATAAAAATAAGGTTTCTTTCAAAGACTGTAAGAAGCTATTTAACTTGTTGGGCTTATGGTCATATTAAGTTGAAACACCGGTCACCAAAGTACCTAGATGGGTACCCTTAGAAAAGGTATGAATGCACCTCTTCTCACCCTAGCTATGGGTTAATTAATAGGATTTGTATCTGTAAATAATTATTATCTCCAAATAATTCTTACAATCTAAAAACATTTTCTGGCTTTAAATAATCTGCAAATCGTTGATAAGCCATAAAAAACAAAATCAATCAATCAGAAGTTAACCTGTTGATCAATTCAGACTGGAGTTATATGCTTACAAAAGAACTGTTTATATGTTTCAATCTTTGCTAGTAAATTTTAAGTTGCTGATAAATCCATTACCAATCTCAATCATCATTGTAAGACAAGTTAATTTTTCATAAAAAGAGCAAAACAAAACTTACCTTAGTAAAGAAGTAAACAGCTCTGATGGCTGTAGCACAAATGATGAGAGCGTAAAGCAATTTTTGTGTTGTTATTTTGAAGGCACTCCAGAAAGAGTGTTTTTGCTCTTTGATGTATTCAGACCAGATACACACGCACTGCAGTTTTATTAAAAGGAGAGAGGAAAAGAACATTAAAATTGCATATATTTACTGTTTCTACTTAACTGCTCAATATCTGATTGTCTGCATTATAAATTTGTTTACTCAAAACCTCACAACATTTATATTAACTTTTTAGCACCCTGCATTATTCAAAATCAATACTACCTTTTCTATTCTAATTGCGGCCCTGAGTAGCTTAATTCTTGGTTTCAGTTACTGTTTGTTTTAACTGTTGCTCTAGCAAGACATGACAACACAATTCATACAGGTTTGCCAGTAGGAATAGATGGATTTGCCTATCATCTGATTCATGCTCCTCCTCGGTCTTTTGAACAGGAATAGAAGTTTATCCCATGTTTTCTGTTTAGGATTAGCTTACTGATTCTTTCTAAAGTCTACTTCAACTCTGTACTCCTAATGTCTCCACCTGAACTCTGAAATTTTATTTGCTAATTAAATCTAAACCTCTTCAAGTCTAAAATTAGCTATCTTGCCATTTCTTACGCTAATACAACTTCACACAGTAACCCTCTACCTTGAGTGGCCCTTGGGCCTTGTATTAGGTGAACATTAATAAAAAAAATTCATATGACACGACAAATGTTTTACTCAGTAAATGAAGTTGCTCTCCGAGTACTAAAGGTCAAGAACAGATCATGCATGGATTAATATTCTTTATATTAATTTAGATTTTCTTTTTACCGAAACAAAAGAATGACTGTGACCTTAAAAATGTAGTCAAAATTTCTTGCCAACTTTGAAAATATGTGTCTTCAAATAGATTGGGACTGATCCAATGTAAACTGATTTTTATTTTGTTTTAACTATTTCAAAAACAAATGTCATGAGATTTTTACAAGTGGGTGCTGAAAAGTGTGACACACAAAAGTTCAGCTGCAGAACTCTGTGAATCAGATTTTATGGTTTTTCTTAATCCTAAAAGTAATAATAGAATATTTTGTAACCAAGAAGTATAATTCAGTGCTGTTTTCAGGGATTCCTTCAGAGAACGATGAAAACATTATCATGTTGTTAAATTCAGGATGGTAAGCAGTTGTATTAATTCTGGTTGTACAAAGCAAGTTGGTTAGAGAAGCAAAAAGTGAAGATTCAAATTGTGTTCCTCAATCTGTGGTGATGGTAGTGAGAATATCAAATCTGCTGACCCAACCAGTTATAAAACCCTGTACAAGTGATTTCAGGCAGCAGGTGAATCTATCAATGCAGGTGAGGAAATAGTAATATTCATGAAAGGAAGGGAAAGTTCCATAATGTTGATATGGACATGGTTAAATTGAGTATCAGGAATGGAAAAAAATTGTAGGAACTGATTTAGTGGTATGTTTTAGTGTGAAGCATTTGCAGCCCTTTTAGTTCCAGCATGGAAAGTACATATCAGCAGTTTGAAAAAAGTAAACCCAGAAAAAAAAGTTACTTTAGGGTTAATGTGTTTTTATTTTGAGAGCTGTTACTGCTACTGGTTTATTTAGACTGCTACTGCTAATATCTTTAATGTAACTACATGTGTTTTTGAACTGTGATTGCAACTGGATCATCATTATTGAGAATTATGATTTTTGTTTATCGATAAGAGTTTATCTGAGAACCTGTATTTACTTATAAAGTTCAAAATATTTAAAAGAACACTCTGTAGAAACAAAACAAAATAATTAAAAGTTCAAATTTTTTCCTTAAATTTCTTCACTAATTAAAACAGTTTCTATTTTAAATAATGTGCTATTATAAAATCCAATTTGCTAAACAAACTTTAACCAAACACTTATAAAAAGTACAGATCTTTGTTAACACATTGTCAACCATGAGAACTCATGATTGTCAGTTTTTATTATGATGTCATCTACAAGTTTTCTCATACTTAGCATTTTCTGATCCATTTTCATCTGTGGGTGTAAACAAGTTTATTCTCAGGGATACTTTTAGTGTGAAAACAATGCTAAGACTTCAGTTGAAGCTATAAATCAACTCATAATTTGATTTTTTTTTTTGATTGCCTAAGTTGACCATTATAAAGTTAGTGTTTGAAGTCAGATTTTGTAATTGATCTTTTAACAAATTAAGACTGATAATTGTTAGGCCATCAGCACCTCCCCAATAACCTATCTATTTTTTCTGAAAAATCTTATACATTGTAAAACAGCAACTAACTGTATATTTGGTCTAAATAATCTCATGTGTTATTTTTAGGGTAATATTCTGTATTTATTTTTGTTTTCAAACTGAACAAAATCTGTTATTATATAAATAGTAATCAATCACAATAGAATTAGAAAAATAATCATTCATTTATATCCAAATAAAATATAAAATTATCAGTTATAAACTAGAGAATCTTTGTTACAATATTAGGTCAAAAATGTAAATGATTTTGTACACTTTTTAATTAACACTAATTAAAGGAATAATTATGAACAGGGACTGAGAAGTTCTCACTTTCTGATTCACTTCCCAAAATTAGTATTCTCATGTTTAGTCATTGAAATACTGATTTTCTTGTAGAGCTGATAATTTTTTCAGGGCCTAAATGTAATCGAATGAATTAATTACTAATTTTAAATGATTAAAAAAGTTAAATCTTAATAAAATATAAACAATAATTATTTAATCTCACAATCTTACAAAGAAAAAATTTTAAGAGTTGCCAAGAACTGATTAAGAAAGTCTTTACATTTTTACTAATGATAGAAAAATATAAACATTTACCAGAACCCCTGAGAGGTTGGTTATTTTGCAGATTAAAACAGTTTTGATCTGACCTTTGCACAAACAATTCTCAAAATATTTTTAGATAATTTTTTTTTTTTAGGGATGGGGCAAAACATCCCAACCATATTATTACTGCAATTATTTATAAAAATTTACAACTGTATTATTAACAATATAGTTAACAAATATTTAATGGGCCATCCCTTTAGTATCTAAAGGGTTAAATAAAAGTCACATTAATAGTTTGTTTTGTTACATCATAATAGCAAATGATAATTTGCAAATATTGTCCAGTTAGTAAAATGACCAGTAATGAATATACTAAAAACATGAGACTATAAATATGCATACTGACCAGTTGTACCAAGGAAACACAGGATAGGATAACAAAAATGGATCCAAATGCAAGGTAATAATCTTTGTTGGAATCATTACAGGATCCACCACTGAACTGAACCTGAAACAGAAGAGACATTAAACATGTCAAGCAATTAAAGCAAGATCATTTGTGATACAGAAATATAAACACTTTAGTGGAAAAAAAATAATTAAGATTAAGAATATATAAAAATGTTATGTAAAAGTTCAGAGAGAACTTAAAGTGGAAAATAGCTTCCTCAAAAGAATAAAATGATAGAAAATAACCATCTTTATTTTTTGGTGATGTGATTTCAAAGGATGTGTGAAATTTTGGACAAGACAGGAAACTGACAAACAAACAAATTAACCCTTTAGCATTCAACCATCCCAAACTCATCCTGTAAACACTGGCTCTCAATGTTCAACCTGCTGTAACCCGCCTCACATATGTGGTGGCACGGAGCAAGCGAAGGACCGGATATTAACCCTCAGAGGTTTAGACAGCAAATGACCAATACTGGTCTCTGCGCACCCGGCTCCACGCAGAATTTCCGGTGGAAAACTAAAAAGAAATAAAAAGAATGATAAACAGTTTTCCACCAATTAAACAGCTCCGCGCCATACCCAACAGTTTGTTTCAGCAGACTGACTCTGATCCGAAGGGCACACATAAATAGAGCGATAAATTCACTTCTAAGACAGAAAGCTTTGAAGTACCGTCAGTGAATGTCGCTACGCCTTTCTCACCCGTGAAACCCGATGCCTTCAGCCTTCCTTCACCAACGGAGATATCAAAGGACTCCTACCAACCCATTGACCTCACCTTTCATCTCCTGTGACCAGCACGTCATGAACTTAAGTATTAACAAAAGACACTTATATTCTTTTAATAATCGGATTTCTCTTCTATGAATGAACATTTTATAACGGACTTTGTGCGTGTAAATCAAGAAACATTGTACTATTCATTGATGTTGTATTTAAATACAAAGTGTTTTTGATATACCCTTCTCTTTCGTATGTTATTTTGTTTATGTTATGGTGACCTCAATTTGATCGCTTGTTGAACCTTTAGGCCAAACTAGCTGCTATCCCGAAGGACTGCTACTATTTATCTACCTTCTGATACAAGCAACAATTAACAACGAGAACTCTACACCCCCATCACCATAAGTGGTGACCAAGACGTGATTTTAACACATATATATACACGCACGCACAAAAAAAAAAAATTTGAACTGTCACAAAATTAGAATTTTTATTCAACACAAACCAAAAACATGGCAGATGACGCTGAAGAAACTACAATTAATCAAAACCAACCAATCCAAGCTGTTGCGATAAAACCACCAAACTTCATTGAATCAAACGTAATAGCTTGGTTTGCGATAATGGAGGCGCAATTTAATATTGCAAATATAAGACAGACCAGTCAAAAATTTTTTAACACTTTGGCAGCTCTCCCTGTGGACGTAGTAGGAAATATACAGCCAACTATACTGCAATCAAAAGATTACGACGCACTAAGAGAAGCAGTGACGGGCGCTTACGAGAAAACAAAACCAGAGATGCTGGACAAATTAATATCGTCATCGACTGTAACAGGTCGTCCCTCAGTATACCTGAATGAACTTATGTCATTAGCAAGCCGAATTGGCGTAGGGGACGATATCGTACGTCACAAATTTATTCAAGCCCTACCTGACTCCATTAAACCAGTGGTAGCGGCACAAGTCGATTTAGACACAGATCGCCTTGGAAGAATGGCGGATGACTTACTATTATATTTTAACAAACAAGACACCGCACATATTCGACAGATTTCGGGGAAGCAAAGGGATGAACAGCAAAATAAAAATGAAACTAAAAGGATACATGGCTGTTCCCACAGTGAAAATAAATTCCCTACCAGTGTTCGCCCTTTTAACAAGGACCAAAAACCTCTAATTTGCCGAGCGCATTTATACTTTGCGGAACGTGCAAAATTTTGTAAGCCGTGGTGCAGATGGCCAAATAAACGGAATGTTCAAATGCAACCCAACTCTCGCCCAAATTCACCAGTTCCTCGTGAGATTTCGGAAAACTAACTAGGCGAGAGGTGTTAGCTTCCATTTCCTCGCCGCTTCTCATTGTAGCCGCACGGTTAGGAGCTCAAAGTTTAAATTTTATTGTGGATACAGGAGCTGCCGTATCTATACTTCCGAAGAGATATTTAAGTGGAGCTGTAACATACCCAACCAATATCTCTTTAGTGTCTGCCAACGATCAAAAGATTGAATGCTCAGGACAAGCAGTACTGAATCTAACACTACGGAACCTCAGACGAGAATTTACCTGGACATTTATAATAGCCGAAACTGCTCAGCCACTCCTAGGATACGATTTCCTAAACCATTTCGGGCTAATGGTGGACTGCACAAACAATAAGCTGATTGATAAAATGACTAATAGACAATCCGATGCACATCCATCGTCTATTATCATGAATATAGATTTAGTACCGAATAAAGATGCTAACAAAATGGTACGAGCAATTCTGGAGAAATACCCAAACTTAATTTCTCCTCATCGCGACACGAATGCAACAAAACCAAAGATATTCCATAGAATAGAAACTGGTAGCAACCCTCCTACTTTCTCCAGAGCCAGACAATTATCAGCTCAGAGATGTGAAATTGCAAAAGAGGAATTCAAGAAACTCCTAAAGGCAGGAATAATTTCCCCTTCAAACTCTGAATGGAGTTCAGCCTTACATATGGTACCGAAGTCAGACGGCACATATAGACCTGTTGGCGATTACAGACATTTAAATACCATAACAAAAGCCGATCGATATCAAGTCCCAAATATAAATTCCTTGTCTTCGAAGCTTCATAATAAGAAGTTCTTTTCAAAGATAGACCTGTCGTCTGCTTATCATCAGATACCTGTACATCCGGAGGATGTTTGCAAGACAGCCATCTCTACCCCTTTTGGGTTATTTGAATATAACTATATGCCTTTCGGACTACGGAACGCATCATGTACTTTTCAGAGAATGATGGACAATATCTTTCGTGATACTGATTATACCTTTGTATATATCGACGATATCCTTATATTCTCAGAAGATGAAGAAACTCATTCCAAGCATATCGACCTAGTACTACAAAAACTGAGTGAGTACGATTTTAAAATTTGTCTCTCCAAATGCATATTTAGTGCTAATGAATTAGACTTTTTAGGATTTCATATTTCTGCTAGTGGTCTCAAACCCAGTGCTAAAAAGTTGAATGAATTAAGTGAATTTCCTCAACCAAACGATTCCAAATCACTACGCCGATTCATCGGAATGGCAAATTTTTACAGAAAACTTGTGCCAAATTTCAGCGATATCATACTACCTCTCACGGAAAAAATACGTTTAAACCAAAATTCCAAGTCATTAACCCTAACAAAGGAAGAAATTGAATCTTTCGAAAATATGAAAAAGTCTTTATCAAATGTAACTGTTTTGGCTTTCCCCAGCTCGAAAGCTAACAACTATCAACTTGTAACAGACAGTTCGAATTATGCGGTGGGTGCAGCACTTCATCAAATGATTGATAATCAACCCATCCCCATAGGTTTCTTTTCAAAGAAATTATCCCAAACCCAACAAAAATATTCTACTTTTGACAGAGAACTACTAGCTGCCTATCTAGCAGTACTCCATTTTAAACATTTAATAGAAGGCAGAAATGTAATGTTACTGACGGATCACAAACCACTTTGCAGTGCTTTTAAAAGCCAGTCTTCCTTAAAATCAGATAGACAACAGCGTCACCTCTGTTTTATCAGCGAATATGTAAATGACATTTCACATATAAGAGGTTCACAAAATATAGTAGCTGATTGTTTATCACGACCTGTCAACGCGATCACTATTGATATATGTGACTTACAAGAAATAATGAAGCATCAAGCTACTGACAATGAAATTCAGGCATTCAAAGATCAACTGAAACCATACACAATAAATCAAAATGAAACCATATTATGTGACACGACATTACCTTTTCCACGACCTTTTGTGACTGAAAAGCTCAGAAAATCGGTATTTGACAGTCTGCATAATCTATCACATCCAGGAATAACATCTTCAAGAAAAATAATAAAATCCAGATACTATTGGCCGAAGATGGACAAGTCAATAAAAACCTGGTGCACAGAATGCCAACACTGCCAACAAGCAAAAATAATAAAACACACAAAGAGCAAAGTAAATCCATTTGAATTACCTTCCAGTCGTTTTGAAACGGTGCATGTGGATATTGTCGGTCCCTTACTACCAGTAAAGAACCAAACTGACCCTTATTTTTCACCATATCGATATTTATTAACATGCATTGATAGAAATACGAGATGGATAGAAGCATGCCCAATAACAGAAATTACGGCAAAATCAATATCAACGGCTTTTGTCAATCTGTGGATCTCCCGATTCGGGGTTCCTCTTCATGTCGTTACGGACAGAGGAAGCCAATTTGAATCCGAATTATTCTCAGAACTATCAAAAATAATAGGCTTCCACAGATTACGAACAACGGCGTACCATCCGCAAACGAATGGATTAGTTGAGCGAGCACACAGAACTTTAAAAACGGCTATTATAGCCAGGAAAGAATCGTGGTTGTCAGCTCTTCCTATCGTCCTTTTGGGAATGAGGATAACACCTAACGAATCAAACTATTCTTCATTTACTGCAGTAACAGGGAGTCATGCACAAGTCCCCCGATTGTTAATTGACTCTATCAAGAACGAGAATAGTGAAATGACAAACTCGCACGTTAAAATTCTAGCCGACGAGATGCAAAAATTTGACATGGACAAATTATCCAGGGGACACCTGCATACAATACCTAATTCTTACATTCCAAAAGATTTACAAACATGTAAAAGTATCTGGCTAAGAACAGACAGAGTAAGAAAGCCATTGGAAGCTCCATACACAGGTCCATTCCAAGTATTAAGTCGTCATGAAAAATATTTTACTATTAAAAGATCGGATGACGTACACAGTAATGTTTCAATAGATAGACTAAAACCTGCATATATTTCTGAAAATATAAAATCAAAAGATTCCATTGGATCAAGACCGGATTTGGATAACTCCCTATCTTGTTCCGAAGAAACTAATGATAACAAACCAGAAACTAGAACGAAGTCCGGTAGAACGGTTAAATGGAAGAAAGAAAACACATATTTTTATTACTAAAAAAAAACAAAAAAAAAACAAAAAAAAAAAACAACAACAACAACTCCGTTTACTGGGGCGAAAGTTATGTGGTGGCACGGAGCAAGCGAAGGACCGGATATTAACCCTCAGAGGTTTAGACAGCAAATGACCAATACTGGTCTCTGCGCACCCGGCTCCACGCAGAATTTCCGGTGGAAAACTAAAAAGAAATAAAAAGAATGATAAACAGTTTTCCACCAATTAAACAGCTCCGCGCCATACCCAACAGTTTGTTTCAGCAGACTGACTCTGATCCGAAGGGCACACATAAATAGAGCGATAAATTCACTTCTAAGACAGAAAGCTTTGAAGTACCGTCAGTGAATGTCGCTACGCCTTTCTCACCCGTGAAACCCGATGCCTTCAGCCTTCCTTCACCAACGGAGATATCAAAGGACTCCTACCAACCCATTGACCTCACCTTTCATCTCCTGTGACCAGCACGTCATGAACTTAAGTATTAACAAAAGACACTTATATTCTTTTAATAATCGGATTTCTCTTCTATGAATGAACATTTTATAACGGACTTTGTGCGTGTAAATCAAGAAACATTGTACTATTCATTGATGTTGTATTTAAATACAAAGTGTTTTTGATATACCCTTCTCTTTCGTATGTTATTTTGTTTATGTTATGGTGACCTCAATTTGATCGCTTGTTGAACCTTTAGGCCAAACTAGCTGCTATCCCGAAGGACTGCTACTATTTATCTACCTTCTGATACAAGCAACAATTAACAACGAGAACTCTACACCCCCATCACCAAACATATACTCTGCCATAAGATATTCCAACATCATTGCAAATAATGCAACTGCAAGTTATGCAAACACAGAGCTGATATTTATAGGGCGGGTTTGGGTGTGTTGAATGCTAAAATGTTAAGAAATCTTCAGATTCCCTGAACTTTTGGTTAGCAACTCATATGTTCCAAATACAGATCCAACACCAATTTTCCAGTAACTAATACATATATACTTTTAATCTGGTCATAATTCATAATTATGAACAGTCATTTGAATTTTGTATGATTCCCAGATTAATTCACTGTATGGTCACAAGTGGTATTCTATTTAATAATTGTTTAAAACTTGATGGTGCTGCAGAAATATGACAGATGCATCATTTATGGGTTTAAATTTTGTTTTTTAATCATTTCATCCCCAAGCAAGTTGATAATGCCACTAAAATGCAAGAGTTTACTGGGAGTGAAAGAAAATGTGAAGATGTTAGTGAGAGAAAAAGACCATAAAAGACTAGGATTCAGGAAGACAGAAGATGGTGACAATTGACATTGCATTTAAATTTTTTAAGATCACAGGTGGCAGGGAAGCAAGAAACCAGACGAGAGTTCCACAGTTGACAAATGGGAGAAAAACTATTTGAATAGAACTTGCATCTAGCTATTTCAACAGTAAAATGAGGAGACCTGGTTGCTAATATTGTACTATGCTTAAATTCAGGTGATCAAGGTACCAAAGAAGAAAGCTTATTAGAACAACTCCCATGAAAATATTTATAGAAAAGACACATGAAAGTCATATGATGGTGGTCAGAAAAGGACTGAAGTCGCCAGGTCAGGACTGATAACATTACAGACCCTTCTTGGATTTTGTCAAAGATCTCAAGATATATAGCAGGAACATCAGACCAGATATGGCAACAATATTCAATGCACAATAGAATGACAGATTTACAAATGTGCAAGATGGATTCTGGTCAGCAAAATAGTCTAGCACAACACAGTGAACCAACTTTCCTAGCAGCAGACCTAGCAATCAATTTAATATAATCATTCCACTTCATGAAAATGTGAGACTAAGCTGCAATGAATTGTTCTCCTTGCTGATAAATGATAAAAAAGGTTCTCTATGATGACTAAAAGATAGTTTGTTTTTTCCATGTGTTAAAATTTACAAGCTATTTCTTGCCCTAGTTAACAACTAATTGGAGGACATTTTCAAGATCAGTTTTACATTATTGGACCTATCAGACTTACTGTTAAGACAGGAATAAATAGTTGTATTATCAGCATAAATACCAAGTTGGGAACTGATGACGCCCGCATTAATGTGAAAGGATCTAGAAGAGTGGCAGTCCAATAATGACTTTCATTATAGAATTTGTTAAGAGAGATTAGATCAAATCAAATATCTGGCCAGGAACACCGTAACCCTTCTGCTTGTGAAGAAGGCCAGCATGCCAAACCCTGTCAAGTGCCTTTGAGATATCTAAAGTCACAGTTTGAGCCTTGCTGTTCTTATCTGAAGCTTGATAGACGCATTCAGCATTAACTGTTAATACATCAGTGATTGACCTAGAGAAGTGAAAGCCATATGATCTGAAAGGCCATTCGAAGTGAGATGGTTAAACCATTTGAAGTTGATTAGACTGAACATCTAGACTATAGACTCTAATAGGATGACAATTTGAATGATCAGAGAGTTCATCAGAGTTCTTAAAGACAGGAAGTACAGGAGTAGATTTCTGACAAACTGAAAAGCAAGTAGCAACAAGGCATTTGGTGTAGAGTTTGGGGAGAACAGGAGCCATTTCAGGAGTACATTTCCTTAGAACAATTAAAAGGATACAATCAAGTCTAAATGCTCTAGTTTGGAGATGACAGCAGAAACCATGGATGGATTTATGTGCATATCACTCAGTAGAGATTCTGTTTTTGGTGGAAAATCAGGCAAAGATACTCCCAATGAGTCAAAAGTCGAGTTGGAAAAGAATTTGAGCAAAACATTCTGCTTTATCAGCAGTAAATAATACATCAAATTGATTGAAGAGTGGATGGACTGAGGATTTACACTTGCTTAATATTCTCTTACAGAACTGCCAGTAATCACAAGAACCAAATTTGAGAGAAGTTATACTGTCTCATTCTATCAGTGAATAACAACTTAGCCTCATTGAGGACATACTTACCTTTGTAATAAATGTAGGCATGTCCTCAATGAGGCTAAGTCACTGTTGGTATTAGGAATATAAATAGGTGTCAGTTATAATCTGAACCATCACACTGATATAGAAGGAAGAAATAAATCCTGTGAGCTATAGCAGCTGAACAGGTAGGAGTGAACCAAAGAGAAGATTGTAGTTTTAGATGGTATTTCCACAATGATACAAAAGCATTGATGCTGGCTTTCACCCAGAATGTATCTTCAGTGGCAAAATTTTAAATGGGATGATGAAAAATTTAATTCCAGGGTATTGCAAAGAAAATCATGAAATGAATCCCAATCAGTGTGCTGGTAACAAAATGATGACCTGTGGATAAGGGATTCTTGCACAGTAGAAGACTGGAAAAAATATCTACAGACACTAATGCATGATTCAAGAGGACAGAGCTACAAAGTGTAATAAGAGACTGGAGAGAAGGTAAGGAACAGATCAAGTAAAGAAGCATATCTATCAGAATTACTAGGGAAACAAGTAGAGAAATCTACTATTTGACTGTGAGGTTGAGCAATTCAAAGTCTGGATGCCAGCTAGGTCAGTGGTATTAGAATGAAAACACCACTTGACATGATGAGCACTAAGGTTGCCAAATGCAACAATATTTGCAGACAAGACATGAGAGAACCATTTCTACACTGTCAGATATTCTATCTAACAAAGAAAAGTCTTGGGAAGAAGGGAATGATGAAGGAAGAAGAGATAACTAACAGAGTTTAAAAGTGTAAGTCAAAAGAACATACAAGTACATTCTGAAGACTCAAATGATAATTCTTTTATTATTGGGAGATTTTCCTGAACACCAAGGCCATGCATGTGCACCCTAGAATCCTTTCAATACAGATGAAGATAGAAAATAACAAAGAATTCAATGGTAGAGATTGAGGAGTTTAAATTCACTTCACAGAGCATTAGGATGTTTGGAGAGTGTTCTAAGTTTCTATACTACAGAAATTGGCACAGATACCAAGTATGTTGGAGAAAGAAAAATTGAGAGGCATAAGTGTTTGTTTGTTTTGTTTTTTTGCAAACCGGTTTAGTTTTATTAATTATTATATAGGATAAACTTTTAGGGCGGAAAAGGTCAAGAACAACAGTCCATTATCTAAGGTAGGGATGGTCACACTGCAGCCCACTTAATATTTGGATGTGTCCCACTGCACCCTAAAATCTTTAGGTATATTTTCATTTAAACATACATTGAGAAAATTATTCTCAGATTGTGTTAGTAGGTCCGCTTCCCCTTTGTATTAAAAGGGGAAGGAGGCCAAGACACATTGGATGGTGCATGGGACAAGAGCCAGAACTAAATTAAAATTATTTAGCTTAATGGTTTTTTGGCTCTGGGTCATGTGGTGCAGTCCTCAGACACCTGCTTAAACCTCCCATGTTAAACTCACCTTGTGTCAAATTTGCTGTTAATGGAACAGCAAATAAATAAAAGGATACACTTTGATGTTGTAATGACGTAATTGGTGATAATTTTGAATGAACCAATGAAACATTTTGTAGTCGTGGTCTGTCATTTTGATTGTTTCAGTTTAAAAAATGTTATGGTTTGATGAATAATGACTATTTCTTAACTTTTTTTTTTACAATGTCAATGGATAGTGACTTCAGACCCTTGCAGAGTGATTCAGAAAACATAGTATCAGTGTCCAGTTATGCCATTAGTGATAAAGAATGGGAACCTTTAATCAGAAGGATGAAAAAAAAACTCATTTTCCCTCTTTTTAAAAGAGTATCAGGCATTTTTAGTGACTAAAGGCTAGGCCTAATGCTAAGTGGAAGGGGCTAATTTAAATTTAGTCTTTATTTCTTTCTAATTTCAGGTATATAATGTAGACATAGGTTTATCTATATATTTCTTTTGTTAACATAATTTAAATACTTTCAACACATTACAATTATATTCATAATTATTTAGTTAACTTTAATTTTATATTTTTAATAACCCAGCATTTGGTTATGGCATCTAATGTGAAGAAAAGAAAATAAGAGAAGAAAAGAGAAAATTCAATATTCTCTGGGCAGAAAAATATTTCTTAATTGAAAGATGCAGTAATATTATCCGCCTCAGTTGTCATAATAAGATTTTACTGTATGCAAGGAATATAATATGAAGCATCACTATGCGGTCAAGCGTGAATCGGAATCTAATAAATTAAACAAAGAAAGAAGAAGAATGAAAATAAATAAACAAAGAAAGAAGAAGAATGAAAATAAATGAATTAAAGAAGCAATTTAGTTCTTAACAAAACAGTCTCAAAAAATCTGTTGTTAAAACTGATACATCTTCAAAAGTTAGCTATTTAATAGCTGAAAAATTGGCTTGGAAGGGCAAGCCACTGATAGATGGTGAATTAATAAAAGAATGTAATTGCTTTTAATGAATATTGTGCTGAGAAAGGGAACTTATTCAATGAAACGAGTTTCTCACATCAGACAAGTGGTAGACGAATTGATGACATAGCTGATGGTATTGTGAGTACATTGCAGACCCAATTATCTAAATGTGTATTACTTTTAGCAATGGATAAAAGTACCAATCAAAGTGACACTGCACAATGAGTTATTTTCATCAGCGGAATTGATGTCAATTTTAATATAACTGAAGAAATATTGAACTTATGCCATATGAAGGGTACAACAACTAGCAGGGACATGTTTGAGCATTGTTAATCTATCAATTAAAAAGTTCAATATTGATAGAAATAACATTTATTTGATTATAAATGATGGTGCTCTTGCACTAATTGGTAAAAATAATGGATTTATTATTTTATTCAAAGAATCAATTGATCATGATATCCTCAACTACCATTGCTTGATTTATCAACAGGAACTATGTACTCAAAAGTTAAATATGAATCAGTTGATGACAGATATTGTGAAAGTTGTGAATTTTATCAGGTCTTGGGGCTTGAACAACCGTGAGTTCAAATAATACTTGGAAGAAGTTGGCAGTGAGTATGAAGATATTTATTTCTTAAAAGTCAGATGGCTCAGTAAAGCAGCAAATTTGAAAAGATTTCAATTATTGTTACCTGAAATAAAAGTTCATGCAAAGCAAGAAGCAAATTGTAGATTTTTTTAGAAAATGAAGAATGGTTAAATAACCTGAAAGAAATAAGTTGAGTGATTCCCATTTAACTTACATTCTTAGAATAAAGACTAGCACAATAAAACCAAATACTGACAATATTCTAAAAGGAAAGCAATGTCAAATATCACATTGAATTTATTTTGTGTATGAATAATTTCTTTTTTTCTACTATCAATAATACAGTATTTTTTTTATAATTATATATATTTATTAAAATTTGATATTCACATTTTCAACTTTTTAAAAGCATATTTATGAGGTGTGATGGGCAAATTGTCACCATTTTATATTTTTAATTTCGCACATGTGCATTGCTTGTTTTTGATTTTGTTGACTGCACAATATAGTAGGGTCAGTTGGGCACTGTCTGTGAGAAAAAGAGCACCATGATGCAATTCACTCCACCAGAAATTTGGAAACGGCATGCTGTACTGCTTGACATTCATGCTGGAAGCTCCAATAGAAACATTTCAGTGTCTGGGTGTCAATCTGGGGAAAGTGCAGAGGATTTGGAAAGAGTTGGATGAGTAATGGTGGTTACAAAGGTGTTTGGAGTGATCACTAGTGATGGCGACGTTATGCCTACACTCATCTTCCCACAAGGCCTCAGATTCAACATGCAGGCTTACATCAAGTGTCTTAAGGAGGTAGTGTTACCCTGGGTCAAGAGGGTGGCTGCTGGAAGACACTGACTGGCAACAGGACTCTGCACCATGCCACACAAGCAAGAGAACCCAGTCATGGCTGTCAGACAATTTCTGTGACCACATCATCCCTTACATCTAGTCACCTAACTCCCAGGACTGCAACCCTTAGATTATTATGTACGGTGTAGTTGAGCGAGAGACCAACTAAACTCCTTGCAAAACCAAGGATGAACTGAAGGCAAGGATTATGGCAGCATTCACCAACTTAAACAAGGAGACCATCCAGAAGAGTTACAGGAGATTCCAAAGTCGTCTGGAGGCCGTGGTTGAAGCCAATAGCAATTTTATTGAATAAATTTACTCTTTAGTATTTCAAAATATTTTTGTGCAATTTTGGTAAATCTATCTATTAAAATGAAATGTCAGTGTTATTTTCATTTTTGCATAATTTAGATGACAATTTATCCATTGCACCCTGTATATAACTTTTGTTGCCTGGTGAATATAGCTAAATTTCTAATTTGGTCCATTAGGAAAAAATGTTGGACAACCCTGATCTAAGGCAATACAAGCTGGCAAAGACTATAGCATAGTGTGGCCTCATTGTTACCCACCAGAAGTGTTTGCAGGAGCACCTATCCATGCACAATATGGCATGGCAAGAACTCTGATATTGTATGACTGTTGACCCGAGCATCCTCTGTATGTGCTACCAGTTGTGATGCAGGAACCAGAAAAATGCCAACCTGGTATCCTCAATATGAAGAGTCATTACCACCAGCCAGTCATACTGCCAAAAAATCAAGACAGCTGCTCTTATTAACGTTTCAAAAGAGGGAACCAAAAACATCCAAAACAGGAAACAAGGAATAAATATCTACTCCTGTTCAAAAGACAAGGGAGGAATTTGAAACATATCTACACCTAAGAAAAAAAAGGTTAATTATTATCATTATGCAATTTTTGTTGGTCTGGCAAAATGGATAATCTAGCATAGTTCTGGAACCAAGTGTGCCAGAAAATTTGTTGTGTAATTGTAATTATTTACAGCTACAACTTGATTTTCCTAAAAGCACAAATTATAACTAATGTCAAAAGTCTTAATAAAATATAAACAATAATTATTTAGACTCAGAATCTTACAAAGAAAAAAACTTTAAAAGTTGCCAAGAACTGATTAAGAAAGTCTTTATATTTTTACTAATGACAGAAAAATATAAACATTTACCAGAACTCCTGAGAGGTTGGTTATTTTTTCATTTTATTTTTTTTTTTTAAACCATTTTCAAAACATTTTTTATATTAATGAGTTTATGAGACTCAATAAGAACAACTCTTTAGATCAAATATATTTTTAAATAATTTTTTTTTTATTGTGAGATGGGACAAAACAATACTATTAAGTAACAAACAACTTATTATTTAATTATTTATAGAAATTTACGATTTTTGATAATTTTTTTAAACATTCCTGTTAGGATCAAAAAGTCAAGTAAAATCACATTAATACATCAACAAAAAAAAAAAAACAAGAAAGTAAAATAAGCACGAAAATGTGCAGAAAAATGAAGCAAAAACTAAGAAACAAAAAAAGAATAATAATAAAAAAAAGCAAAAATGGGATTTTTTTTATAACCTGTGACTTGGCACAATATTTTATGAATGATAAATCATTTTCCATGCTTTTAAATTCAGAGTAATCATTCACCTATAGAAAGCTCAGTCTACTTTGCTATTTAATAAATAGCTGAGAGAAAGGAAAAGAGATGAATCCTGTCCTGGGTATGATGATAAACTCCAACCGTTAGCAAGACCTCTGATTGGAAGTTTTGAGGAGTGTGGAACCACCTATTAATTGCTGTTGTTCCCAGGTTCACCCTGACCTGAGGTGGTAACACCTGTTAGGGTCCAAACTATGAGCAAATAGTTAACACCAAAATTGGGGTCAAAATACAATGGAAGTATAAAAATCGATTTTTATAGTAAAAATGCCAGCAATACATTAAAAAAACATTACCAGCAATACACTTGTGACACCAAGCCGTTGACCCGTGGTCAACTCTCAGTCGCAGCGCGAAGCTGTAATGTTTCTTCTACCGGCGTTTTGGGGTTGACTCTTTGTCACTGCCACCAGCCTGTGTCCTCAGTGGTCATCACTACTTGGCGAAATTCCCTGGTCAGGATACCAATATGGGACAATGGCCCGTCCAGGGTCGAAGTTTGGTCGTCGATGTTAGCGGCTTCACCAGCTGTACCAGTTCAATACCAAGTCTATCGTTCCCAGCTCACTTGCAACGTCTGGTTACTGGAGTAACTGCTTCGATCTCAAGTCTAACCTACCCACGTTGTGATTTTGATCTTAGGTAGACAAGATCAATCAAGTGTCGGGCTGTAGTGTAAGCTGAGTCCAGATTGAACGTGGCATTGCACAAGCGCAAAGAATAAAAATAAATAAAAGAAAAACCCAAGAGGTTCAAGTATTTTAAGAAATAACAATTTAACTTTATCCATCTGTTATATACATGAGCGTGTTTTTCTCACGGCCCGTTTCCTACTAAATGTGACACTTCTATGTTTCAAGCAAGTTGGTATCGTAAGTCAACTAATTTAGTTTTTAGGTGTTGGCTTGGCTTCGTTCGTCAATATAACTTGCTATTGGTAGGAGAGGCGAAGTCGGAGGTCGTGGAGTCTCTCGGTCAGCTTCTGCGAGGCAACACTCTGGTTAAGCTCTGACTAACTTCAAAACCAGCTCAACTGTATCTCCAACTAACTCGAAATGCCAAATGACCACAGGGCGTTCGTTTATATGGGTACCGACCAAAACCTGGTGTGAGCCAAACACAGCCTGGGGTTCTCGGTAAATCTCGATTTCTAACACAAAATCTCTGTTGTCAGGCCAGGAAAATTTATTATTTCCCATTTTTGGAAAATTAATCACTTTCCATTTGGGGGGGGGGTCTCCGTCGTCCATGAGGGAATGTCGGAGGAGAGCTATCCTCCTAGACTCTTTCTCTCTCACATTGGTATCTCATACCAATCCCTTCAGTGGGCATTAACAATTTCTCCGCCTTTCTCATCCATTCACCTCCGCCTATCACCCATGCTACCACCCGACCAATGATATCTCGGCTGTGCAGGTGTTGCTAAGCTGCCTCCTTAAAATTATAATCCAGAATTTTTGTTTACAAAATTCTCCCCCCCCCCCATCGGCCAAAATTTTTACGAATTTCATATTGCAAATTAAATTCCTATATCTTTTTGCCACCCAGAATTCACTTAGCGAGCACTCTCTACCAACCCATCAATCGCTGTCAAAGGTTGCCATCTGGTCCTTTCATTAAGTTAGCTTTATAATGGAATCCTTGGCTTGTTAAGAAATTAAATTCTTTTATCTCGCCAAATCTCAATTCTCCATTATTTTCTGTCTCATGCCAAAAGTTTACATACACCATATCGCTATTCAACGTCTCAGCATCTGAATCGACACATTGATAAGATAAATAATAACAAAACACTCACCTATGTTGAGACAATGCCCAAATTTTATAACTGCCACATTGTTTCTCTCTCGTGGTAACATAAAAAAATAAATGATATCTTGGAAAGATAATTAACATTGATTCTCCCTGTCTTGTATCTGCAATCGTTTCAAGCCAAAATTATGACCGGCACTTCTTTTGGCCGAAATCTTCATATTTGCCTTTCTTTCTATCTCCCTTGGCGAGACATAAATCAACTTGACAAGACCTCACACATGGCTTTTTCCACGGGTTTACCGTCTTTTGTGGAAAGTATTTTTTTTGTAAATAAAATAAATGTTTCTTTTAATGTCGATCAGTCTATCTTTTGTGATAGCTCATTCCGCCTTAAGTCTTTCCAGTTTTAATTTCTATGGTTAATTAGTTAGCCAATTACCATAGCTAAATAGTGTCACAATTCTCCCTTACCTGCCTTGTCATTTACTCATAAATGACACCTAAATCCCAGTACACTATTTAGCATGCATCATGCATCTGTTTCATGCAATTCTATCTTCCTTTTCAAGGTATGTTTTGTGATCAGTCTTTCTTCTTCTGTTCTACATGCAATGTAATGTTATTTTCATTTTCTTTTTCATGCAATTTAAAGTGTGTGTGTGCTTGTGGGTGTATGTGTGTGGCTATTATGGCTTGTTTTTCTTGGTCAATGTTTTTCTCTCTGCTACAGGAGGTTTTTCCACCGTACACATCGGCTCCACTTCAGCTTCTTTTGTCGGCTTTCCTGCAATTTCCTCCTTGATTCTGTCTGGGTAAAGAACACTGCTCGGCATCTCCCTCTCGAGTTGCTGCATGCTCATTTGATTACCATAATGCCATTCCCCCTATGGTGATAATTATTAATGTACCCATCATTGCTGACCAATTTATCGCAATCTGTTCATTATTCACTCAAGCCATACCTTCCCTTCCCAACACACTTAACTTATCCTTCATCTGATTCATATAGATCTTTCCTATCGGCTTCATTAGCGCTGGCATTTTATCCATGGTAACATTAGGGAATCCCCTCACTATTGGCTCCCACAGCTCTGTACAATTGACTAAGCTTCTGTCAATCAATTCTATAATTGAATTTCTCTCTTCATATTTTTCTTCTACCTGGTAATATGGGGGCAAAGATATAGATATCCCAGGGGCAATTTTAACAGGGCTAATGGTGGTTTCACTTTTAGTGTCTTTGTGGACCCTCTCCCACATACCCTAGACAAGCTGATTGGTTTGTGTGTAGTCAATGCCCACACCGCGTCTGAAACACTGATAGCTTGTGGCAATGCCGTGTTTGCTAATACGTCCACTTGACAAGTTCTCTTAATTCCTCTCTTCCTTTCAAACAATTCTAGCACACACATTTTGCGATTACCAGCTACATAGATGGGGCTCAATGATGTACAAGCCCCCAGAGCATCATTTTTACACTTTTTAGCTTCATCTGCTGTTAGCAACATGACATTTGTACAAGATTCTCTTGTTTTTATTCTTCTTAACCATTCTGTCTTATCCAATTCTTCACTCAATTATTCCATAATTTCTTTTCTAAGTTTGTAATTCTTCAGCTCCTCCCTCCTCTAACTCTTAGTAGACCGACTGGTCCAGACACGTGCATGGGGCTCCCCCTCCAAAGGCTGTAACTTTATGACACCACTGCTGACCAGTCAGCAATGCCAATAATCTTCTTCCGTCCTTCGTAAGGTGCAACCCGCGCCTTTATCCCCTCCATCCACATCCACCAAGTAGGTTTTTGGATGAGCCAGTGTCGTTATCTGTCGACACTGGATGCTTCTGTTCTTCACAGCCTTCTTTTTTCTACTGAGATTTGGGCTTCCGCACCCCTCTCAATCTCATCTTCAGAGGTAGTTCCTGTTCAACCTCTAACCTTCTCTAAGGGTTCAACACCTCTTCAGGTGATTCGTCCTTTTCCTTCTCTCTTGATTCTTTCTTCTGCTTCAAGTCTGTACTTTGGACTCCATTACTTGTTGATTCATCTTTCTATGAAACCTTTCCACTTTAGTGTTTCCTTGGGGGTGGTATGGAGATGTTTTTATGTGCTCTATATTTAAACCTGTCAGCACTTCTCTCATTATGCTGTTTATATTCTCTGTGCCCTTATCAGTGACAAGTTGCACATGGGCGCCATACCTAGGGAAGATTTCACTTATTATCAAGTCGGCTACAGTTTTAGCCTTCTTGTCTGGTACTGCAAATGCCTCAGGCCAATTTGCTAGCCAATCAATAAAACTCACTATATAGTTATTTCCTTGTGCAGTTTCCCCATATGGTCCTGATACATCCATACTCACTTTCTCAAAGGGGAAGTTTGGCACATCCATCCCTTCCAATGGTGCCATTTCCTGCCTTCTATTCTGCGACTGGCACACTACACAACTCCGAACATAATTAGTGACCTCTCCGTACAATTTGGGCCAATGGTACTTTCTCCTTATTAGGTCATATGTTCTATCAATTCCCATGTGCCCCAACCTCTCGTGGCACTGTTCTAATATCTCTGGCCTCAAACTTTTGGGCACATACAACTTGGCTTTAACTTCCTCATCTCTACCTGAGAGATAATACAGCCTTTCATCTATTATTGCATACTTGGTGGTCTCTCCTGCCTCCACATTTTCTTTAAGAGCAGCTATATAACTGTCTTCCTGCTCCTTCTCAATCCCTTCTGTCCAGTAAGGATCGGCCATCATTGGTGTGTCTCCTTAGTCTGATTCTAACATAGGGTGATCCTTTAACTTATTGGAGTTAATTACTCCGATTCTGTAAGCTTTATCATCTACTTCCTGCTCTACTTTTACAGATCTAGTTGTTTCTATATTCTTGAGAGTAAATCGGCACAGGTATTTTCTTTCCCTGCCAAATACTCTATCTTACAGTGGTAGCCACTTTAGTGCCCACTGTTGAATCTTATTATTCATCCATTCTAGACCATTTACTTTGCTATTTAACCCACTGGTGGAGGTAGAAGAGATGGAGTCATACATTTCCCAAAAGTATTTGTGCAAAAGTCACTGCAGATGACTAATCTGAAATTCGAGATGGTTGTGTATGCAAAAATCATTGTTAAATGTGAAATGTCATTGATTGGTGATGAGATGGCAGATTTTTATTATTTTAGCTGTTGGTAGGGAGCAGTTTATTTTTTATTGTGTTAGATGGTTTTTTAAAAGATTTAAGCACTTGTTATGGGAACGCTGGTGTAAAGGGATTTAATATCTAGACTAGCTATGAGTTTGTCAGTCATATACCATAATGAGTCTGACTATAATTTTGATTTAAAAAAATGCTATGCTAATTAAAAGAGAAAGCAATTTACTAATACGAAAATATTTAAAAAGTGCTTTGATCACTAGATTATCCTCAGTAAAATTATCTTATAACATTTCACCTTTCTTGGCACATCTTATATTATCACAATGTTTTAACAAAAGAGATGAAATTGGCTAGACTATATACATAAAACAAAAATAAATTTAAACTTTTTATATATATATTTTTAAATAAAGATGTCAATGCTGAAATAGTAATAGAGGCATAAACAGGTTTTTTTCAGAGCCATCTTCAGAATATAGTGGCTATCATTTTTAAAAAAATATTAATCCCTTGAATATATTTTCAAGCATTTTTTCTAATTTATGCATTTTTGAGGGTCTGCTGAGTGACAATCTGATTAAGAGCCAAGAAAGAAGCCAGTATTGAAAAAAAATTGATATTTTTTTGGTTATTATATCACTGTTATAATGATTATTAACATGGCTCTGGGTAAAATATTACTCAAAACAAGAAAAGTCATAAATGGTCAAAAAACTTTGAATACATAGCAATTCAATCAACTATCATTGGTAGATTAGCTCAAAAACAGGGTTAAACCCACACAATGTGTTTTTGATGAAAAATATTTGCTAAAAAAGAATAACGGCCAAGTTTTTTAAAAGTAGTACTAACCACAATATTACTCATAACAAAGATTATTATAATTAGTCATGTTTATATCAGATTTTTTCATATATGGAGCATGACTATTAAAGCATTAAGAGAGAAATGTCCACAGCAGAAACTCCTTAAAATATTTGGGATGTATCCCCACAAAATGGTCAGGTTAATGATCATCAATGACACCAACTAGAATATTCTTTATATATTTTCTTTATATAATCACACCAACAAAAATGTTCAATAAAAACACTGAGCATGAATAAATCACCATCACAAAATATTGCGAATGCAGGAAAAGCAGACTGTGTGAATAGATATCCATTGATTGGGTTAATAAAGGATGGCATACCCTCAGAAGCTCATTTTCAGAATTATGGTATAAACAATAGCATAGTTAAAAGCCTTTAAACATGAACAATTGCGTTTTCTTGTGAAATGCGTAAAACTTGTGCATCCTCTAATCGTCCAGCAGATCATCAAAAATAAGTGAAATTGAAAAAAAAATAAATAAATATTTTTTACGTAAGACATCATTAGTGACAGGATATCTTAAAAGAAAAAGAAAAAAAAACAAAAAACAGGAAGCTCTCAGATTTCATGACATGATCCTGGCACTTCCAATCTCTAATAGTAAAGACAAACAATGTCAGATGAGTGAAACCTGTGCAGTTGTTTAAGGTCAGATATAGTGTGGGAACATGAAATAAAACCAATAAAATAATAATAAAGAATAAAAAAAAAAAAATGAATTAATTTTCCTATGATGCAAGTTATAAAGAAACTGGAGAGGGTTTCTGGTCACATATGCAATTTTATGACTCCCACTTCTGGAAAGAATAGAATCTTGCTCTTTTCACTTTCCAATGAGATCATTCAGATGTGTCTTCAGCATCGCTACTTATAAATTAGAGATTTGGCCATCCAACTAAGTGTGACCATCTTTAACCATTCTTATCCTTATTTCCCATAAATTATTTCAGAACCAAAAAGAAAAATGTATATACTCAAGAAACATTTAATTTTGGTTCAATACAATCAACATAAAAGAAATAAATGTCCACAGCAGAAACTCAATTTTTTTGTATGCTTCTATCTTCTTTGTTTATATACATGCACTGTCACCTAAAAACAGACACAAAACCCACAATCTTGCTAACATCAATAATAGCTTGCACAGCACTGCATTGACCTTCTCCATCACAACTGCATAATTCTGACAGACTGAAATAACATTCTAATGTAGCTATGATCATAGGTGTTACAGCAGAGTCTCCTTCTAGAGAAATAGCTATATAGAGCTGAAGGGATATTTTACTACCAGATATTTTTTTTTTTTTACAAATCTTATTTTTTATCCTACAGGATGTCAAGTCACCATCCTCACCAGTTTAGCTGACTTGGGGAACTGGTTTAGTTACTGACCACTTAATCATGCAACATGCTATCAGTAGCACAATTTAATGACCTGATATAAATAACATTGTTACCTATCTGTTATCATTATATATATATATATATATATATATATATATATATATATATCTGTTGCATGTGAATATATTATACTTGTCACTCCAAGAAAATTAATTTGTCACTTAGACAAATATATACATCTTGTATTTATCTGTTTAGATTCTAAGTTCTAATACTTAATGTTTTGAAATGAATACCCATTATACAGCAATGTTTATAGTGTTTTAATTTTTAAGCCATTTGCTGAGACAGCATGGTCCTAAGTTCTACTCTTCTAAATGGCTATTAAATGCTACACCTTAACCTAATTTTCTTTTTTGAAGTTCAATGTTCATTTTTGAGACAAAACTATTTTAGCATACTTGATAAAATTATTTACAAGCTAAAAGAGGATGTGAGTGAAATATAAACAAATATCAGTTAATTCAAGCATTAGTTTCTAATATAAATTTAAGAAAAATTGCAGTAGTTATTCTAATTTTTAGTGTTTGTATATGGCACATAGTGATTTTACAAGTACATGAATGGTTCTGAGAATGCGTGTTTGCCTAGGTTTAATAGAAGTACTGCCTTTCTCAATGTCAATATATAGGAATGATAAAATTTAATTTTATCTCCAAACTTTATTACAGACACATCACTAATCTAGTAACTGAGGCTACAACACTTATACTCTGCTCTTGCATGTTTAATATTTAAGTTTCTTACAGCACTAATGTATCATTGCATCATTAATGGGTCATCAGTATATTTTTGAATTAATACTGCATAAGACTTGAGGGAAATTACAAACAGAAAGACAGAGTTTAAATTTTCTAGAAAGAGAACCTGGAGAATCTAACACTCATAAGACATACTAAAGGCAAGGGAGGAAAGGTGGAAGCCGTGAATAAGATACTTAATGGGTCTGTGTGAATAGATGGCAGAACAGAGACAAAGAGGAATGGTAAATGGTCAAAAGTTACTTTGTGCAATATAAGAAATTACAGAGAATTCATGATCATCCACATCCTAAAGGGTGAAGGCACATAAAAGCAAAAGATTACGTAATTTATGCTGGTCTAGCAAGATGGAAAAGGTATGGAACCAAGCATGTTGGACAACTGGTAGTTCATTCTTATAACAATTATGTTATCTTCATGCATGCAAAAGGGAGGTATTTCCTCTGTCTATACTGTGGTGGACAATTTTATCATACTTTCATTATAAATACAAATCTATGTAAAAAGTGCATAATGCAAGAAAATTCAAATGCCAAGATTCATCTCTATCTATTTCAAATCCTTGCTTGGGGGAATATCCAAACTAATGCATATGTACTTTTCTGTACCAAATACATGTGCTGTCTGGAACAGTCATGCCAGTGGGAATTTATCAACATATAAAATAAGCATGCCAGTTCAAATAATTGTTCCACTGGGAATTCTTATATAAGTTTAATAAACGTACAAAATAATCAAGCCACAGAAAGCTATTTGAAAAATAATAAGCACACCACACTAAATAAATACTATGGGGGTGGAGAAACTGAAAGAAATAATTTGACTATAGTGGCTCTTATATTTGGTACATGTGAATATTGAAAACTCTACAAAGACCTTAAGTTTCTTAAATTTTCTCTTGGTAAGGGATGACATCTCTAAATAATGCATGAACTCTCAAAGTATTACTTGTCTGCAATGAGGAAAACTCCATGCTAAATCACCGAGCCTCTTTTTTGGCACATAAGTAAATGACTTGCAAAAATGAAAAGCTCATCAAGCCTTTGGAAACTGAATCCAGAAACCTGATGAAGCCAAAATTGTACACAACAAACTCATAGTATGATTACTCAACATAAACTTTGACAAATAATTTCCTCTAGTTTCTAAATTACCAACAAATTTTGTATCCAACAAGAATCTTAGCCAGTCTAGGTCTTTTGGAAATGATAGCAATACAATTTACCATTATGAATTAAAATCCATGCATTAAGCTACAACAATCAGTAATTTCCTTCAAGTATAATTTTAAATGTTACTCCTACTATAATCTTACATATACATATATATTCATTTCACACACCTATACACATTAATGTAACACGCCTATTTCACACACCTATACTTATTAATGTAACACGCCTATTTCACACACCTATACACATTAATGTAACACGCCTATTTCACACACCTATACACATTAATGTAACACGCCTATTTCACACACCTATACACATTAATGTAACACGCCTATTTCACACACCTATACACATTAATGTAACACGCCTATTTCACACACCTATACACATTAATGTAACGCGCCTATTTCACACACCTATACACATTAATGTAACACGCCTATTTCACACACCTATACACATTAATGTAACACGCCTATTTCACACACCTATACACATTAATGTAACACGCCTATTTCACACACCTATACACATTAATGTAACACGCCTATTTCACACACCTATACACATTAATGTAACACAATGTAACACTCTCCACATTCTACAACAGGAATTGGTATTTTTAATTGAATACCCATTTGTTAAAAATGAATTTTGTTGTGGCACTTTTACACGTTGGAATTTTGAACCAAACCCTTTATTATGCCCACCAAGGTAGATTGTTTATATTCATTCTGAATGTTTAAAATGTAAATCCAATTATTGTATTTTTTAGTTTTAGCTGGACACACATACACACACTTGAATATTTGAATAAATAAAAATGAAACTTTCTCAAATAATTGTATTTAATATTATTCTTCTTTTAAATTTACTTTGTTGTTTTAATATTCATTTTTTCAAGTTACACTTTTATTTACTGCAGATGTGAAAACAAATTCAAGAGAATAGAAATTTAAAAAATACATACATGTATAGTGTTTCAAAAGTATCAATAGAATTAAAAAGTAAAAATGAATGCTAATAATAATTGGGAATAAGAACTGTTCGTTTTTACTTTTTAATTCTGAGAATTTCTAATGCATTTTAATTTTAAAATATCTTTGTAAATACAAATCATATGATGATAACTTTTTTTTACAAAAAGCTGGCTTGGGTGATAATGAGTCTATATATATTTATTTTCTTGTAATTCTTGTAGTTTTTTAGTTTTAGCTGGACACACACACACAACTGCCCTTTATATATGTATAGATGTTATCTGTGTGTCTTAGAGGTTTTTGATAGAATCATATGCTTTGTTTATAAGCAATATTATATATATCTTCATTCTTTGAGGAGTTAAAATCAACATTGTCAAGTTACAAGTAAGAAGAAATATATCAAGAAAATTTGCATTGCATATTATTAACTGTCCATGTAATATGAGACAAATGAATAAAAGTAACACTGATAAAATACTTACACGGCAGATACATTTGCCCTCATTGCAAATGCCATGTCCTGAACAGTTCCATGGACAATATGCCATATTGGACATAAATTTTGAGATACGTCCATCTAGCAAATGTGGCCACTTTTTAGACATTTGATAAATAAATGAAGTTGTTTCGGTTATCATTATTCCAAGTCACCTTCAGAGGGTCCTGAAAAAAGATTAGACAATTAAATCATAATATGTTTAAAAAAAAAAAAAAAAAAAAAAAAAATCATTATTTATATTTGCCCTCATTTTGTTATAACCATTTCAACTGTTGTACCATCTAACCTTCTTCAGATGTCCATTTGAGTAAACCAGGAATTTCAAACAGAACCCTTTAAATAATTAAAAAGAATAGATTGTCCATGTCTAAGGATATTTCATCTTGTTCATTAGTTTTTTTTTTAAGTACTGCTCAGTTATTGCTAGCCCCATTTCCACTGAGTGAGTTGAGTGTATTATCAGGTCAAAGTCATTATTTTTATGCCACCAAATTTACAAATCAATGCTTTAATCTTTAACTTATCTTTCTAATAAATTTCTATTTGAAATTCTTTTTTTTAATTTGCAAGTCATTTTTCAATTTCCTTTCAAATTATTTTTATATTTAACTCCTATTTCATAAAAAGTTCTTTTAGTTTTTATTTTACTTTATCCGTTTTTTAATTAATTTTTTTTGTTAGAGTTGTTTTGAAACAAAATGTTTGAAAGAAACTTGAATTCAATTTTAAAGCTAATGTTTAATTACTTTTAGACTTTGCATTTGAAATTAGTAACTTTCAGGACTTATTTGAAAATGAATGAAATTATTTTCACATTCTTTGTTTTTCAGAAAATTGTAGTAAACAATTTTTTTTTACATATGTTACAAGCCACTTATTTAATTTTATGAAATTTCAAAAAATTAAATTGACCTCAGAAAATTTTTTTATGGTGGCCTCTAAATGAAATTGTCGTTAAAAGGTCACATGTTTTAAGGGTTGTCTGCTGCCTGTTGGATGCTCTTACTCTTTCATGTTTGCTGCCCTGTGCACGTACATGAACCCTGAAAATGCTCTTCATATGTGAACCATTTGCAAGGAATCCATGATTGAAGATTTGTGACAAGGTTTTAATGCAGACCATGCAGAAAACCTGGCACTGCACTCAATTGATGCAATTCTGACAGCTGAGTGGCATCAATTGTTTAGCAATTGGGCTGCCTGAATGTATTAGAGTACTGCAGCTTGACCATCATGAAGGCCTTACTTACTGATGAACAGAGACTGATTGCTAATGCTGTGCTTGAAACAGTAGATAAAAGGAGTGGTGGTGGTGAGGTGCCCAACCACTCCTATTTTTATGTAGATGCACCAGGAGGTTGTGGTAAAACTTATGTTTAATACCATAATTTATTAACTGCAAAGGAACAACTGCAATGTGTACAGTGGTGCTTGGACAGGCATTGCCTCTACCCTACAGTCAGGTGGAAAGACTATCCATAGTTTGTTCAAATTGCCTGCCCCACTCACAGAGGCCAGCGTTTGTAATGTATCAACCACTTCAGACCATGGAAATTATTTATGAAACCTGGATTTGATCAGCTTGGATGAGACTTCTATGATCCCTTCATTTGTTCTTCATGCTATTGATAAAGCCTTCTGAGATATCATTGGCATTGCTACTGTTTTTGGTGGTAAAGTAATGCTCTTGGGAGGAGACTTTAAGCAAGTCCTACTCATTGCAGAGTTCTCAGTACTGATAGAGAATCTGAAAAAATCAGAAACTTTTTCTTTTTGCTTTGGGAGATGATGTTAAGTGCCAAATCAATGGTTTATGATTCAGCACTATAGATAGATGTTTCCTTCGGAAGATGTTTTTGGATGACTTGATTTTCATAAACAGTTGTGCATCCTGCTGTGTCCTTATCCTTAGATCCATCTGTAAAAATGGTGCTATATTTGTGTTAATAGTTCAGGATTTTATTTATAGCTTTCTTAAAGATGTGTGGTGCCTTTGTTGAGGTTACTTTTGGTTTTTATTTCCCAAGGTGAAATAGTTGGTTTGATGGTGTCGTGTATGTTTTTAAGAGGAATGTTAGCTTCTTCAATTATGCTTCCCATTCGAAGACCAAAAGATTTTATTGCATTTTCTTTGAAATAATTCTTTGTACTTCAGTTTAAATGTGATATTGTGAGCTGGATTTAATGGGCATGATTTTAGTTTCATATAGAATTGTAGTGCTAGTTTCTGCCTTCGTAGAGCTAAAAGGAGGTTCATTCGCTTCTACATACAAACTTTCCACTGGAGATGTTGGAAAGGCACCCAGTGCCAGTCACAGTCACAGTCCTTGATGGTGTATTTTTTCTATAATTTTTTTATATGATTTTCGGGTTGATCCATAAATGAAGCAGCCATAGTCTAATTTGGAGCGAACCAATGTTCTATATAATTTTAGTAATGTACTTTTATCTGCACCCCAATCAGTGTGCACCACCACTCTCATTAATTGAATGGCTTTCTTGTATTTTACTCTTAGTTGCTTTCTATGGGGAATAAATGTTAATTTGGAATCAAAAAGAAGCCCAAAGAATTTATGTTGCTGTACAACAGGAATTTCTATGCCGTCCAATTTTAGAACTGGGTCATAGTGCATTTTTCGTATTTGGCAAAAATGCATGCATTTAGTTTTGGTCCGAGATATTTTAAATCCATTCTCAACTGTCCACAAACTTATTTTATTCAGGCACTGTTGTAATTGTCGCTCGATTATGTTCATATTTTTGGATAACAGATCAAGAAGTCATCCATGTATAAGGATCCTTCGATGCCAGGTTTAAGGGATTTTGCAATATCATTAATTTTTATATTAAACAGTGTTATGGATAATATGCTTCCTTGTGGGACACCCATCTCCTGGATCTTCATGTCCAAGAGTGTGTTACCTATCTGTGTTTTGAAATTCCTGTCTGTTAGGAAGTTGTTTACGAATTGGGGTAATCTTCCTTTCAATCCCAGTGATTTTAGATCTTTCATTATGCCATATCTCCAAGTTGTATCGTATGCCTTTTCAAGGTCAAAGAAAATGGCAGTTAGATGTTCCTTTTTGATGAAGGCATTTTGGATAAAGGTTTCCAGTCAAACTAGTTGGTCGACTGCACTTCTGTTTTTCTGGAACCCAGATTGGATATTTGTAATTAATTTGTTTTTTTCCAGGTACCATGTTAACCTATCATTTATCATTCTTTCCAGGATTTTACAGGTGCAACTTGTCAGGGCGATAGGTCTGTAGTTTGTTGGATCTGAGCAGTTTTGATTTTTGGCTATGGGAACTAAGATAGCCTGTTTCCATAGTTTGGGGATGTTGCCTGTCGTCCATATATCATTATAGATGGATAGTAGATACTCTCTTGATATTTTGGGAAGGTTCCTTAGCAGCTCGTAATGTATTTCCTCTGGGCCTACAGCTGTGTTATGGGCCTTCGATATGGAATCTTGAAGTTCATTCATTGTGAAGAGCTGATTATAATCCTGGGAAATATTTGTTTGGAAATTGATTTGATTTTTTTTCTTCTCTTTCTTTGATCTTCTGAAATTCGTAATGAGTGTTTTTGGAGGATGAGTTTACTTCAAAAATCTCTGCCAAAAGGTTTGCTATTTCTTTTTTGTTTGTAGCTTCTTGGTTATTATGTATGAGATACTTTAGTGGGGTACTAGTTTTGCGAGATATTTTTTTTATCATTTCCCATATAGTTTTGCTTTTTGGGTGGATGTTTATTTTGGATACGTATTGTCTCCAAGTTCTTCTTTTGGCTTCTTTAAATATTTGGCAGGCTTTGGCTCTGCAGTTCTTAAACGTGTTTAGGTTTTCTTTTGTAGGTTGTTTTTGAAATGTTTTTAGAGCTGCTCGACGCATCTTTACAGCCTTTCTGCATTCAGTATCAAACCAAGGCTTGCTTTTCTTTATGGAAGGTGATGTTTTGGGAATACTTTTGTTTGCTATTGTAAGTAATGTTTCAGTAAAGAATGTAGTCGGGTCCATTTTTGGTTGTTTGACTTAGGGATTAATTTGCTCTGGCATAGTTGCCAGAATTTTTTCCAGTTAGCTTTTTTAAAATTCCAACGTAATGGTTGTACTTCAGGTTGGGATGTATGATTCTCCAATATTATAGGGAAGTGGTCACTTCCACAGTTATCTTTATAAACTTTCCAGTCATAATCAGGGAGTATGGTAGGTTCGCAAATTGTGAGGTCTATAGCAGTGTAAGTACCTGTTCCTGGATGTGTGTTGTTTCTTGTTAAATAGGCACAACTGTTTTTCTTCAATTATGGATTCTATGATTTTGCCTCTTCGGTTTGTTTCTCTACTACCCCATATCTCATTATGACTATTAGTCTCCCATCAGAATGAATGGGTTTGAAAGTTGCTTGATAAAATGCTTTAGCTCTTCCACTTTTATCGTATCATTAGGAGGTATGTAGAGAGAGCATATAGTTATTTTCTTGTGAAGAGTTACTGATACTGCTATTACTTGCATGTTTGTTTGTAACTTTATTTCTTTGTGTGCTATTTTATTATTAATGATTATAGTTGTACCACCCGAGGCTTTATCAGCCTGTTTGTTTATGTAGTTATATAAGGTGTAATTTTTAATGTTTATCGTGTCATTTTCTTTCAGGAAAGTTTCCTGTAAGCAAACAACATCAGGGAGTTGATTTGAAATGAGGGGGATTAGTTCGTCCAAGTCAGCTTTTATACCTCTGATGTTCCATTGGATTATTCTGTTTGCCATATTTCTAGATTTTGGGTGATTTGTTCTTCAATGCCCAATCATCTGTATCCATTGTTTCCAGAGATTCAAATCTGTTTTCAGTTGAATTTCTTGTTTTTGAAGTAGAGTGTGATCTATCTATCTTGGGTTTTTGTTTTGGTTTGTCTGGAGGGGTTTTTTTTTCCCTCTTTTTCTTCATGTGCTGAATTTGAAGTTTTTCTGGTCATTTTTGGTGTAGTTGTTGTTTCTGAAGGGTTTGTATTTTGGGGTTGTGTTTGGGATTTTGAAGTAGTTGAGTTTTTATTTTCGGATATTTGTGGGTTGGTTTCAGGTTTTGTTTTATTTATGTTTTTTAATTCTTTCATCAGTTCCCTCATCTCTTTGAGTAATTTTGTGATGTCTTCCATTTTAATGTTATTTTCGCAGTTTTGTATATTATTTTTGACGGTATTTTTTTTTGCTACTTCTGCATATTTTGTGGTTTCTACCATTTGTCTTGCCTCCAGGTAGGTGACATTTTTGGTATATTTCAAATGAATTATTTCTTTTTTCCATGTTTCACAGTTTCTGGAATTGGCATGATGGTTTCCCTGGCAATTGATAGTTTTTTTGGCAGTCTATATGTATGTCTTGTTCTCCACATCTCCCACATACCGGTAGACGTGTACAACGGCCCTGGTTGTGTCCATATCTTTGGCATTTAAAACATTTCAAGGGGTTCGGGATGTACTGCTCTATTTTTTCTATATTATAGCCAATTTTTAGTTCCTTTGGTGTGGTGGGTGTATTGAAGGTCATGATGTAGATATTTGTTTCTTTTATTTTTCCTTCAATTTTAGTTGTGATTCTCTTCACTTCTGTTACACCCTGGTTTTTTCATTCTTTTTTTATTTCTTCGATTGAGCAAAAAGTTAATTCTCTACTGCGTATCACACCTTTAGAAAAATTTAACCTTTCATGAGGGTAGGCTTTAACTTTCAGGTTATGAAACTGGTTCATTTTTAGTAAAGAATTTCCATATTTTTGGTTTTCTATTTCAACAAGCAATGTTCCATTTCTCAGTTTTTTTGGCAGTAATATTTTGGGTTATTACTTTTTGAATCAGGAAAGGTGACAGTGTACTTAGGGGAGTTTTCTCAATTGATTCTAATACAATAAATCGGGGAAATGTTTCCTTATAATTGTTTTCATCCTCGGAGTCTAAATCCTTATGTAGTCTCTTGGAGCTTTTCCTGGTAGCCATTTATTGTTTTAATTTTCTTCATTATCCATGCTCCCCACCCACCTCGGAGTCCAGTGTTGGGTAGCAGCCAGGAGGGAAACCCATTCGCCCTGGCACTACAGGGCTACATGGATAGTATACTCATATATGGGAAAGGTCTCAAGCACCCGTATGTCTTTAGTTTCACTGACCAAGTCCTGAGGCACTTCAGGTAGTATACAGCCATGTTGTGATCTTTTGTTCCCAAACTGATTGACGCTAAGCCACCGCTTTCCATCACATTTTAGGGGTAAGGTGTTAGTATATTTAGTGTAGGGTTTGGGACTGGGAAAGTTAATTGTAAGTTGTAGTTGTTTTGGGATAGGTAGATGTGATGGGGCATGACATGACCAGCCAATTGATCGGATCGGGCCTCTTCGACTGTCCGTCTAGCCCAGGTAAGGGCCAAAGTGGTGTGCTGCAGGGTCGTGACCACTTTATACTTGGGTCATGACCTGCTCAACCACCAGGATCCCGTCCCCAGGCATCACGGGTCGCCACCCACGGCCAACAAGTGGCCCCATTGAGAGACTTTTACCCTCTGCAGGGGGCAGTTGACGTATTCTGATGCCCCGCCAACAGGGCGGGCTCACTAATTAGCAGACTTGTCCTCATCTCCAGAATAAAGCTGGCTCCAAGTGACTAACTTGCCATTCACCATGGAGAGAACCCAGTTTCTTGTTCGTTTTTCATATGCCATGACTGTTAACAAGTCACAGGGGCAGACATGAGATTGTTCTTACCACAATTAGTGTTGTCATGGGCAATTGTATATGGCATAATTTAGAGTTTGCAAACTCTTAGATGTAAGAGTTAAGGTGATGGAGACAGACAAGAAAGAAGGGGGCAAACTGTTATTAAGAACATTGTCTGTGAAGGGGTACTGACTTGAAGGAGTGGAGTGTTTTCAGAAATTCTGGAGGCCCTTGATTACATTAGGTATGTTTCCTTGCTTTATATGCGCACACACACACACACACATTTTATTTATATATATATATATATATGTATGTATGTATGTATGTGTATGTATATATAAATGAATATCTTTCAAAAGAGGAAACTATAAGTAGCATGTATTATATAGTTTTGTACATATATGGTCTATCGTTTTCTGTATTCATATCAGAGGAAACTGGCATAGCTCTATGTTGGGAGTGGGGAGTACCATGGACTCATTGGTATTAGCAATCTTTGCACACATGGCAGACACTCCCAAGTATCTCTATGTATTGTTTATTTTTCCAGCCTATGAGTGTTGTATGTTAAAAAAGGATATATTTAATAGCTAAACTTTATGTATTTGTACAAATATACCCAATTTTACTATTTGCTGCCTCCGCTGTTTGTCTTAAGGTCCTTGACAAATTCCAGAGACAGGTATGCAATGTGATTGGCCCTGATCTGGTATCTTGTTTACAGTCGCTCTCTCACAGATGTGCCGTCTTTTCTACAAATACTTTCATGGTAACTGCTCCGACGAGCTACTTTTGCTGGTTCCCAAACTGCATGAATTTAAATGTGCTATTAGGTTGGCATCTCAGTTCCACCCTTTCACTGTCAAAACAGTTAAATGTAACTGTCACTTCTACTCCAATAGCTTCATGTCTCGCACTTCCCATCTGTGGAACTCCCTTCCTCTTACTTGCTTCCCTGATAGATATAATCTCCAAATATTCAAATGCAAGGTCAGTCGACATCTCCAGTTGCCTTGATGTAATTCCCTGTCCATCCTTTAATCTATCATGCCTCTTTACTCCTGCTCCCACTTTATGTAACCCCTTGAGTGCTAGTGGCACTCCTGCATTGCTTGGGGTGAAATGCTCAAAAAAAAAAAAAAAAATTATATATATATATATATATATATATATTTGTGTATTTAGGCAGCAATCCTTCTTTCAAGCACATTTCATTAAAAATGAGAAATTATATAAAAAACTAAATAAAAGCACCTTGTCAGTCGTTTTTAATGAAATATATATATATATATATATATATATATATATATATATCTATCTATCTATCTGATTCTATTATATATGTAAAGATTTTAATTTCTCCTTCTTCAATGTGTTATTTTTATACGTACATATATGTAGAAAAATTTTATTGTTTACAACATTCTATTAATCATTCTGTGGAAATTCCACGGGTCCCACTAGTATAATATGATTTAGTGTAAATGAACAAGAAATGATATCGGAGAGAGAAAAATAATACAAGATATGCTAAATATATATATATATATATATATATATATATATATATATATATATATATGTGTATGTATGTATGTATGTGTATGTATGTATGTATTTAAAAATTAAGATATAAATGAATATATCTCTACAAAAATATTAATGAAAGGAATGGTAAAAGGAACACATTCAAAATTAAGAGAAAAATGGTTAACCCATTGCTTTAAAAAAAAAAAAAATAATAAAAAAAAATGACAATAATAATATTAATTTACTTTCATTTAGAATCAGGTTAAAATTACATCACTTAGCATCCCCAATAGTTTCCTTCCTTTCAATAATGTTGAGTGATTTTCAATTATATTTTAAAATCTTTTCAAATTTAAATTGGAATGCTTAATATTATTTTTTTCAACAATAAGTTCTTCAGTGTCTATGAATAAACTTCTACATTTGCCTTGAGTTTCTGAAAGGATGAAAAAGTTTTCATCTTGTCAATACTTTTATTAATATATATATATATATATATATATATATATATATATATATATATATATAGCCCTTTTTAGTGATTAAATTTTACTGAAAAACAAAAAAAATTACAATAGTTTAAAAAAAGAATTTGTAAGTATTGTTATATCAAAGCAACATGATTTGTTATGATTAACTCTTTAACATGTTCAAAATGTTCCTCTTTATGTTCAATATAACACTGAACCCTATAAGCAACACATCTACAGAAGGTTTGACACATTTCGACATTAATTTCTGAAAATATATCAAAAATTGCTTAATTCAGGAACTGTTTCTATTTGAGTCTGTTAACAAGATCTTTCAGTACATCGCACAAGAAAAGGTCTGGTGAGGTTAGATCTGGTGACTGTGGATGGCCACTCAAAGGTGTTACTTTTGCTGCACTCTCTGTGTGTATATATGATAAAAATATAGTTTTAAGGTATGTTATATTTCTGTGTAAAAGTGCTCAGTACCAATATCAGAGATAGGGTATATACAAATCTAAAATCTAAAAGTGGACACTGAGACCAACACTAAGTGGCAACAGTTTGTTTCATGATACAAATGCAATCTTCAGGCCATGTGCATTATTTTCGCTGAACTATTCATATATCCTGGTCAGTGATGCATTATGGGTAGTAGGGTCTATTGTATTATCCTAACAGTTATTGGGTTGGTGGTAACGGTTATGTTCTAGAGGCTATTGAGTAGAAATAATTGTGAATCTGAATGTGGATATTTGTTAATTTTTGACACATTATTTATTATTGATTATTTGTTGTTAATTATTATTACATTTACTTGTGTTTATGTATTTATTCGTAAATTGTTAATTTATTTTTCTAGATTTTTTGTTAATTTTTTTTTTCTAGGGGTTAGTCATTTTATTTGTTTAGTTTAAATTATTTATTAGATTTGTATAAAGTATGTTAGATTATCTGCATTGTACATAGTGCATATGTTTGCATTTTTCATGCTGGTATTTGTTTTTGAAGTAACATAGTAAAAATTTATTTTTGTGTTTGCATTGTGAGAGGAGATCTGATCTGATGTGTGTACACACACACACAAAAAGTAGGTACTGAAATGCACTTGCCCTGATCCACTTCTCAAAATCTAACCAAATAATCGAACATCAAATTTTTGTGGAAAGCGATAGATTCTTGGTCAGGCTGAAAACTTTTCAGCACCCTCCTCATGTAATTCAATGATGAATAGGGTATTATTTGTTTAGTTTTATATTCAGAAAGTATTGAGCATAAAAAAAGATAATGCAGAGCAACAGTTTTTGATATTTTAGAAATTCAATACAATTGTAAAATTACTTAAATATTTCCATCATGTTTTGACAGCATAGGTAAAATAGTTAATATAATGTTTACAAAAAGTCAAACTGATTAGCAATAGTTTATTATGACATCCTTCACCATCTAAAACAGTGTCAGTATTTGCTAAACTGAGTACTGTATAGAGTCACAAAGGGTCTAAATTACATTTCTAACAAGTTACCTCTTCTCTATAATAGTCTTTAGGCTTTTATTATCACTCAGAAATATTTGGTATTCAAAGATTTCCTAGCACAGTATACTAGTCAGAAGATTTGCAGAAAAATAGTATAACAAGTTCCTCTTAGGATCTCCACGCTTATAACCAGACAAAAGTGTATAAATAACAAGAATTAGTGGCCTAGCAAGCTGGCGATAGATCCAATCTTACTACTTATACTAACAGAAAACCTTGATATGTGAAGGTACTTCAGGTCACAAGTATAATGCAATTTACATAGGAGTTTTTTGTACACAGCTGAGAAATTAGTAAAAAATGTACTTACAAAATTTAATTTTTAATCAAGATGAAATTACCTGTGACGAGTACAATTACAAATGAAAGGAGAGAGAGAAAGAACAGATTTAAAAGTCATTTGATAGAAAATTATAAAAACAATTTGTTAATTGAACCTGATAAAATCTTATCTATACCTTAATATAACCTCATTATCGATCATAATCACACATGCCATTGTTAATATGATGCAGAAGTTTGGAAGTGTATAAAAATTAAAATTTTTTTTTTTTTTAAATAACTAAATAAATAAATAAATAAAGGTCTTCAATGGAGAAGAGGCACAGCTATCTTCTGTTGAAAGCACCTCTCACTAAATTAATAATGGTTGCCTTTTCAAGTTTCTCTAAAGACTTTTTACTTAGAAAATCATTTTTAAGCAAACTTGGTTAAATGTTGTGTTTGGTAACTTCTGTTCAGTATATGATCATTTCCTATTTTACTTTTTGCATGTGTCAAATTTCTTCAGGATGTAGGCGATAATGGCACTTTTAACTTTTGACCTTTTACCATCCCTCTTTGTGCTTGTTTTGCCATCTATTCACACAAACTTTTTAAGTAGGTTAACCATTATTTTATCTCTGCCTCTACTGCATTCTATATATCCTGTGATAGTTAAATTCTCCAAGCCCTCTTTCCTTACTGTACGGCCAAAAATTTCAACTGTTTCTGATTGTAACTTTCCTTATAGTTCCTATTTTCCTTAAGACTTCCTCGTAGCTCACACATTTTGTTCATGATATTCAAGCATTAATCATTAGAACTACATCTTTTGCTTCAAGTCTCTTCTTTATCTGCGTTCAGTATTTATTGCCATATAGGAGAACGGAGATTATTCTTGGTAATTTTTTTTATATAAATATATTGTTGGTATTTTTTTTTATATAAAAATGTATTTTTATTCTTTCCTAGTGTTTGTTTTTGTTTGGAGGTCCATTATTTGCCCATATCTGGGACCCTAACAGGTGCTACAAACCTGGGTCAGGGTGGACTTGGGAGCAACAGCAATTAAGAGGTGGTTTTATGTGCCTCAAAACCTCCAGTCTCCCAATCAGAGGCCTTCCTGTTAGAGGCAGTTTATTGTCATACCAGGGACTGAGATTACATGGCAGTTCAGTACTCTTTCTTTTGTTTTTAACAATAATTTTCATGCTTTTCTTAATTTCTGGAAGACAACTTTCACTAGCATTTACATATTTTTGTCTGTCATTATATCACTCATGGTCAGTTAGTGTATGGTGATTAGGAGGTTATCAGTTATAGATTATGGGGATATTATTCCTGCTTTTTGGAGCTTCCTAAATTCCTCTTTCGCCATGTTGAATTTCTGTGCTGATAGTTGTTGTAGTTTAGTAAATGTGGAAAGGTTGCTACCAGTCTCGAGCCTATGAAAAATATTCAGTTTTACTGTACTAGAGTTGCGATGAGGTGAAATTATGTTTGAATATGTTTTCCATAATTCTTCATACCGTCATGTCAGCTGTGTTATCTGGGTCCACTATGATGTTCAAAATCTTAGGAGTCAGCTTTATGTTAAACTGTGTTAGTTGTGCTGAGCAGTCTATTGTTTGTGCCGTCAACCATCAGAATGAAATGATTTAAGAAATCATAATCTAGAAAAGTTTTGTGGTATCTGCGACCGCAAATGTCTAGATGAACTCGTGTCAAGTTGTCCATGGCCAAATTTAATGTAGCTTTGCCGGAGTATTCAATCTTCTGTTAGTGGACACAAAAGAGATATTTATTGGGTAAATAATTACACCATCTAAATACTTCTTAGGTATAATCGATATTGCAGCTCCTGTGTCCACAACAAAGTTAAGCTTTTGAGTGTCTAGTTGAGTGGCAACTTCAAGAAATGGTGGATAAATGGAAGCTAACACATCCTGCTTAATTAGTTTTCTGATGTCTCAGCAGATGCAGGTGAAGGTGTGTGTAAGCTAGGTTGTATTTTAACATTCTTTTTCTCAGGCTTGCAGAATTGCATGTTCAGCAAAATATAAATGAGCCCAAAAAAACTTTGGCTTTTGGTCCTTGTTGAGAGGGCAAACATTGGGTGGGCAGTCATTTGTTCTCCTTAATGAACTCCAATGCATCTGGCAAGTGATATAAGCCTATTTATATATAACAAAGTCTGTCCAGTCATGTGGGAAAATGACATCAATTTGTTGACCATCACTAGTTTAGATTTCCCATATGAGTTTATTACAGCTTCTTTTAGTTTTTCATAGTCCTTTGATTGGAGCATGGCTGGTTGCAATTTTTCAGTTATATTGTAGCAACACTAGAATGTGAACTTTGTAAAGAGCATGATTATCTACAAAATAAAAAAATGCTAGAAACGAAATAATTAATGCACAAACTTTGTAAAGAGCATGATTTCTTATTTACAAAATAAAAAATGCTAGGAAGGAGAATTTCTTTTTATTTTGTAAATAATCATGCTCTTTTCAAAGTTCGTGCAAACTTTGTGCATTAATTATTGTTTTATTTTTAATTTAAAAGAAAAGCTTTAGTTTATTATTTAATTTGTTTTTTTTTAATTTAAAAAGAAAGATTTACTATAAAAAAAAACAGTTGTCATCGCTTTCTGACACAACTTAAATGCGCAGTAATCTAGATGAGTAAGAGCAGTAAAAAGGCCGTTAATTAAGTTTCCGTGCGCAAAATGTTCTGCAGTGAATGTAGTTAAACAAGGTTAGTAATGGCAGATGGCTGAACACGACTGAGTTCGAACTTCTATTGTCAATAACTCCAAAATGGTAGGTTTTATCAAAATTTAATTGTTATTTCAAGTTCAGCGTGTACATTTACACGGAAATATGACAATTTGGGAAAATTTTAATAGATATTTTAGCGCTGGGCATAAAAAGCAAATTTACCATAAAACCTCTTTTTTAGAAATGAACTTTTAGATTTTTTTTCAGGGTTGCTATTATTCACTATTGAATAGACTGGTCTAACAATTAGACCAGTCTATTCAATAGTGAATAAAAATGGGGGAAGTCAGTTTTCCTACATTAAAGGTCAATAAAAATCAGGGATCAATTTGAAGTGTGTTGTAATGTAGTGTATCGATATTGTAAAAATCGATAAACTAATATTTTTCGATTCTGATATGTGTCATGGCCTAAGGGAGGTCTAAACTCTAAAGATGCTAAGCAACAAAAATTTCCCTAACTTTTAAAATTGAATTTCCATAACTTTCATTTAATTTGGAAGAGAAAAAAAAATGTCCTTTTCAATTATTATTTTACGTATTATTGCCAAACTTAAAAATTACTTTTTCCTGGTAAATGTTTATTTTAACACCCGAGCGCTAATATCCCTTCAAATTTTTACAAAATAGTCTTATTTCTGTGCAAATGTATATGCTGAACTCAAATCAACAATTAGATCTTGAAGAAACCTACCTTTTTGGATGTTAACGACCCGAAAATATTGGACTCTTTCCTTGTCTTTCGTCAGCCATTACCGACTTATTGATACTTAATTCACTGCTGAATTTTTTCGGTGGAGGTATACAATTAGAGCCTATTTATTTCCTTTAAGAAAGTCCTTGCAGAAATTAGTACGCATTTCCTTAAAGCGATTTTTTTTTGTACTTAATTTAAGAAGAAAGTTAACTTTCAAATTAGGGTTAGGTGTTTTTTTTGTTATTTTTTTTTTTTTTTCAAAGAAGAAAGTAAACTTTCAAATTAGGGTTAGTTTTTTTTTGTTATTCTTTTATTTTTTTTAAAGAAGAAAGTTAACTTTCAAATTAGGGTTCCGGTTAGGTGTTTATTTTTTTTCTTATTCTTTTTTGTCTGTTTACATATATTTGAAAGTTAACTTTCTTAAATTAAGTACAAAAGAAAAAAATCACTTTACGGAACGGAAACGCGTACTATTTTCTGAATGAAAATAGTTCAGCAGTGAATGACGCTCGGGTGTTAAAATAAACATTTACCTTTTTCCTTATATCATTTTTATTATAATTTTATTAATAGAGTTGACAAAGCTATCCCTTTGAGATGAAAACAACAATAATAAGACTATGATACACTCTTGGTAAAAAAGACAAAAGCACGATTAACTGCGACGTTAGTATAATTATGTATACATTTTTACTGTAAGAAAATTAGCCACTTTGGGGAATAAGAGAGTTACTGCCCTTAATTTAGACCCGGCAGTGGGGTGGGTTACTTATTGACCCTCAAAGAAATAAGGGCATTTTGAGTAGTTTTGTACGTCTTTCCGGAAATATTACATTCGGAAGACAGCAAGGATTACGCGGTAGTGTATTATTAGTCAAATAAATAAATGAAAATCATTTATTCTAATTAACCTTTTAGTTTTCTTATTTAAAGTCACCACATTCCATTTTGTTTGGAGTTTGGACAATTCTTTCAAACAAACAATTACATTTTTTTTGCAAATGAAATCACATAATTCACGTTTTCAAGCAGAATAATGTTACAAGAAAAATATAAATAAATAAAACATTTTTGGTGTAAGTTCAATGGTAAACTGTCAAATATTTAAGTTCATTGTTATTTATTAAAAAATAAAAATCGCCCGCAGCAATACGCGTGCCAGGCTGATGGCTTGGTTGGACATTAGCAAAATTCAAAAATAGAAAGTTAAAAACTGTCTTCAATTAAATAAAATATTTACCCATTTAACGAAAAGAAAAAATGATAAAGTCACAGAACACATAATAAATTATTGAATATGTTAAACCAAAGAAGAAAAAATTCAAAACATTTAGGTGGACAACATTACCGTCTTCGCAACTTAACTTTCACGATGTCGTGCCTGGAGGACCACAAAAAAAAAAGTAATGTGGGAGAATTTCTTTTTGGAGTCGGTTGGAACATTAGCCTTTAAATCGTTAATATTTACATAAAACAAGAACAATAAATTTAAGGTAACTTTCTACCGTTCGCGAGCAATAGCCTGAAAACTTTTTTTGTAAGTAAACATTGAAAAATAAAATACTAACCTGCCTTAAACTTGACGAACGCAGCATTCAAAATTTTTATAGTTTTTTTTTTTTTAACAGATAAAAAAAATAAACACTTTTTTAAAAGTCAGTTTTAGCTTAAAAGATTTATTTTAAGAATTCTCCAAGAATAACGTGAAAAAGATAAAAAAAAAATAACCAAGAGATTTGCGATTAAAATTCCGACACGTTTGAAGAGAAAATTAAAAAATATATAAAAAAAAGCTTATGGATTTTTTTTAAGCACTAAAGTAAAATTCGTTCTGAAAGAAATTTAAAAAGGTACATGAAGAAATTTGTACTACTTACAATAGAATTGGAGACAAGTGGTGACAAGCAAGAAGGTATTCCTAAAAATTATTCCTGAAATTTATTTAACAATAATTTGTTTTTACTTTGTTTTTCTTCGTGTATTGATTTTAAATCTTTAACTCGCAATTATAAGGTCTGCTTTTCTTTTCTTTAATTATAAATTTACTTTCATCATTTGACAAATTTGTCACAAAAGAAAAGTGTATTAAAAAGTACACCACGAATCGCTCAAAAGAAAAAAAAAATATCACTTTTTTTTTTGGTTCGCGAGTTTTTTTTTCTTTTTTTTATTATTATTATTATTTTTTTTCAATATCATTAAGTCATGAAATATACATGCTGGTATTTCCAAAGGAAGTTCTTTTCTCAATGAACATAATTAGGAGGAGTGTTACTCTTTATAACCTTCCTCTAACTCACTACCCCACCCCCCACACTTTCAATTCAAGTATTCAAAAAATCTGAAATATAATCCTGTTTAGTTTTTAAGTGTTCTTAAAATAAGAATTTTAAGAAATATAAAAATATTGGAGGGTGGGCTTAGCCTCCCCTCCTCCTCCAGAAAGTGCAGTCCTGGTATTGTTGTTAGTGAGTTTTTTTTTGTTTTTTTTTAAGTACTTATTGGGTGGGTAGCCACTTCCAGAAAGTACGGCCCTGTTATTGTAGTGGGGTTTTATCTGGACCCCTGCGAAGTTAAAAATATAGGAGTGGGAGTTTAGCCTCCAAAAATCAATTTTCAATTGATTTTTATTTCATAATTAATTACCGAAATAATGACACCAAAATAATGAAAAATGAAAACTAAGATTAGCAGATTCATTATGTAAAGTTGCTTTTATTCTCGGAATTCAGTTGGTGTCCAAGAAAATACACACACACAAAACAACTAGTCACTACAACGGATATCCAAGTCAAGTGGAATTTAAGTAGCTCCCCTGTGTATTAGTATTACTAAGCAAGTTAAGCTTGATAATAAATAAAATATCTATATATAATTTTAAAATCGCCAATTCATCATGCATCGAGAAGGATTTAGAAAGTAAAAGTCTATGACTAAAAAAGGGCTTGTCTAAGTTCACGAGGAATTTATTCATAGTTTGAGTCAATTTTTCTCAGTGTTCTAGCAGCTAGCTTTAAAGCCGAAAATCCCTGAGACTAAAAAATAGATCGGTGTGCTCGTTAAAAAAAAACGGAGAACATTTTTTGTCGATGAGCATATTTTTTTAGACGTTCAAGTTGCGGCTTTTTTTGTCATAATAAAAATTAAAAAAATATAGAGTTTTTTAAGAAATAAATTTAAAGGAGACCTTGTTCATTATATCGATAGTGTAAATTTTACAGTAAAATAAAATCGATCCCTGACTTCTTACAGAGTTATTTGGGCTTGTTGTTATTTACAAATGTCAAGTTCGAAACTGTGCTTGCATTACTCTACTGAAATTTTCATTTTTTTTCCCCTCCTGAATTTTTTTAATTTAAAAATAATAAACCAAAAAAAAATAAATCAACACATTTTGTGGGGTGCATTTTTTTTCTCGGAAGAACATGCACAAACATTTGGGGATAATATTTGTCCTTACTGATGAAAAATCAACTTTTATTAACTTCTATGTAAATTTTTGTTCTTTGATAAATTATAAAAATAGAATATAAGCAAAAAAATAAAAACTATTCAAATTAAAATTAGGTATCACAGATGAAAATTTCAAACAGGTACTAGATGTTATCTGATTGCATCTTCTTACATGATTAAAGAAACTTAGCAGTTTTTATTTCATCAAAATATATCAAACCGTTTAATTTTGGCAGATTTATTTTTATACATGTGCTCGACTTAGGACAAAATACCATATTTGGACTCCTATATTTTAAAAAACAATTAAGAACAACAGTTAAAATTATACTAGCTTGTTAGGTACATAAAGAAATTAATAATAAAATTACAGATAGTATCACTGCATATTTCTTAAATAAATTCAGTCTGAATATGCAAATTTTATAAATCAAAACTTCTGCAACGACGTGCAAACAACTCATAATCCTGAGGTTTGACATTTCATAAAAGATATATAAGACCCACATTCATCCCAAATTTCAAATATCACATTATGACTATACCAGTAACGTGGCTAATTCTTTTGGAAGCGATAGAATGGATATATTCTGAATTATTCCACTTCAAAATTGAAAAAAATTGCTCTTTAACCTTTTGTCACAAGGTATTTGAAAGGCCGATTTTAGACTTGCTTGAATTGTGTCATAAAATGAATACTTCTTACACTAGAAACACCAAATTTCATATCTAGCAATTTCTGGGGGTGCTCTTTCCATTTATCATGGTTAAAATGGCCTAACATCAACAGATTAGAATGTATATGGAGCAGATGCTGAACAAGTACAGTCCTGACTCAACATGTACAATTTTTGGACTGTAGAGAGAGAGAAGCTTAACACACACCAAGCAGTACCCACTAATGATTACTAATAATCCGTATGAAATAAATATTACTAAGAAATAATAATAAATTAGGAAATGAATATTAAATCATAAATTTGTATCTAGATAGCAATAAATCGTAACTAAAATCCATTCATTAGATAATTTAAAAAGTAAGAAAATTGTTCGAAGGGGTAACTTTAAACAAAATGTTACTTGGTAACTGAATGTTTTTTTTATCTCATTCTTTGAATATGAAGATTTTTCGATCAATAAGTCCTACTTTTTTTTCCGTGATTTGAATCTGAGCGTAAAGTAAACAAATCGATTTTTGTTTCATATTTTTTAAGACGAAAACGGTTTTTAAATCCCATTTACATATCAAAGAAAATTAATATTTAAAACAAATTCTTAGCAATTTCCTTGAAAATTTCGTCCATAGAAAACATGCTGGTCGATTCTTTTGTGTCCGTGTTGATTCTGTGTATTGAGTCTCGCGTGGAGTTGAAATGATGACCGAGCGAGTCGCACAAGGTTACACATAATCGCACACTGTAGTACATATAAAAATAAATAAGATAGAAACAAAGTTCATGAAAAAATCTTTTATTTGGTATGCATTATGTTTTTATGGAGATATTGAATGAAATAACACGGCGAGTTGTATATATGCATTTTTTAATGTTTAGTTAAGAATTTTATCGGCTGTAAGCTGAGTGTTGGGATACCTATTAAAATAAAGCATTTGCGCTTTGCTTTAAAACCATTATCTCTCTTTTTCTCTAAACTTCTTTTATACTGCTCTCTCAACTAACGAGAAAGCAACCTTCAAATAAAAAGAAGAAAAAGACTGAACCCAGCCGAAAAACGCCGGAAGTTTGCAGGAATAGAGTCTACTTATTTGTGACTGAAAAATACCAAAGATCAGGGACGCAGCACGCATACATTCCGTTATAAAATGAATAAAAAAGAAAGGAACGCCAGAAAATTAAATAATTTTGGTCAATCGAAAACATTGACACAGAGAGATTTTGATTATAGCCCAAACTAATGTTCGCATCAGAAACTCTAAGCATGGTCAAAAGTATATAAGCTGACACCTCTGGGCTAGAACCAGATTGAAAACGGATGACAGGACGCGTACCCTTGCCTTACTATCAATCCTCCCATTTCGCGGGCTGAGCGCCGTCGTAAGCCTCGGGATCAATCGGATTTCCTTCGCGAGTGTCGGTACGCTTTGACGATCATTCCTCGGTCCAGTGACCTTTCACAGCCTAGGAAGGTCTTCTATCGTTATTTAGTGGAGGGGTTCGCGAAGGATTCCCTACGTGAGCAGCTCGACGTGTCGGAGGATGAGTTTCGTTCTTACTGGTCTTGGGTTTTCGCTTACTTGGCGATTGGCTCAATGACAAGGCCTTCATATGGGGCTTGGCAGATTTGCCAGATTGTGAACGGTGTGGCCTTGGTTTAGAGGAAACGGCTTCGCACGCCTTCTACCATTGTCTCCGGGTCCGCCCCTTATGGGACCATGTCGGCGAGTTGATGGCTCGTCTCGCTCCCGAAAAGCTCGTGCCCATTGATTGCGCATACACGTGTGACAATGTGTCGCCCCCGTATTCTGGGGTGAAACGAATGGTGTTTCTGACGCTGCTGGCCACGGCCCGAATGGTGATTTGGACGACGCGATAGGAGGAAGTCTTGCGAGGCAACAGTCTTTCTCATCAGGATCTAATCCGATTCTTTGAGCATCAGCTCAAGATGAAGATTAGAACTGATAGAAAACGATTGCATTCGACAGTCTTCAGCGAATGGTGAAAGAGGCGAGCTTGGTTCGTTTGAACTGGGCTAGCCTTGATTTTCTCTTCTAGGTCAACCTACGTCACATCGGGGTGGTTTTCTGCAGAGCCCTCACCTTGGTTAGGTTAGACAAGCTTTTGTGTACCTAGTTAATGTGAGTAAGTGTTGTTCCTGGCCTGTTCCCGGCTATCTCTTTGGTTATGATCCAAGTCGAGATTCCCAACCTCCCCAGTTTGTTGCCTCCCACCCTTTTCATCTCGACTAGGTCAGCTTTTATATTTCCCATGTCCGTCTATATTTTCTCCTTTCCCACTCCCTTAGCGAGAGAGCTTCTTGATTTTGTCCTCTGGACAGAATACAGCTGTGACACTATTTAGCTATGGTAATTGGTTAATTAATTAATCATAGAAATTAAAAACGGGAAATACTTAAGGCGGGAAAGAGCTAGATTGAAAGACATACCGAACGACATTATTTTTTTTAACAGAAGAAAATGGTTAAAAGATTTTATTTCAATTACGAGGAAAGATATTTTTTTTCACAGAAGACGGGAAAATTCGTAAGAGAAGCAGATTTCGGATTCTGTCAGAATTAATTAATGTCATGACGCGAGAAGGGAGACAGAAATACGGGGAAGAATTGTGATTCACCACACACGTGGCAATAATAAAAATTTCGATTCGGCCAGCTGCATGTAAACAAGAGATAAATCGAAATTCGGGTATCTTAAAAACCGACGAGGGAGCCAGCCGTATGAATACAGATCTTGATATGAAAAAAAGGAATCATTGTTATTTCCTGTTCAAACTGTTAACGACAGACGTTCTGTCGCCGAGAACGGGCAGCTGGAAATGCGACAATATTAAGACACTTGATTTCAGGTGGAAACGACCACCCAGTTAAAGGTTGACTTGCAGTGATTAATGAGTCGGTAGAGATTCTGCTGAGTGGATTTTGGGTGGCTCAGGATAAGATATGATGAAAAGAATTTTTAATTATGGTAATATGGCCTTCATAAAAATTCTGGCCGATAGAAAAGAGAAGAAAAGAGAATTTTTTTCTGGATAATAATTTTAAGAAGGCCAGTCTAGCCACACCCACGCTGTCGAGCGATTATTGGCTGAGTGGTAGCATAGCTGATAGGCGGAGATGATTGTATGAGAAGGGAAACTTGTTGACGCCCACTGAAGGGATTGGTATGAGATACCAATATGAGAAAGGAAGAGTTTAGGAGGATAATTCTCCTCCGACCTCTCCTCACAGAATGAGGAGAACCTCTCTAAAACAGAAAGTATTTGACTTCCAAAAATGAGAAGTGATAAATTTTCCTGTTCGAAGACAAAGAGAATCCTTATTGAGGATTTGGAATTATCGAAGAACCCAAACCACGTCCGTCACCACACCGGGTTTTGGTCGACGTCCATATAAACGAACGTCCCGGGCGTTCAAGCAGTTTGCAGTTGAGTAGCGGTTCCAGAGGCAGTTGAGTTCGAGAGACAGCGGGCTCAGAGAATAGCGCCTCGCAGAAGCTGACCGAAAAAGTCCACGTCTTTTCGACTTTAGACTTCCCACCAAGATCGACTTAGATTTTTAACCAGAAGCAAGTTTCACTGAATATCAACTTAGATACCAAAAGCAGTTTATTGAAAAACAACTTAAGATATCAGAACTCGCTTAAGAAAAGCAAAAAGTGTCACGAATCCATAGAAGCGGGTTGGGAGAGAGACGTACTCCTGTATTCAACAGACAGATATAAAGATAATTGTTATTTCTCAACACATTTGAACCTCTTGAGTTTCTTTCGTTATTTTTCTTTTACATACACTTGTGCGGTATCACCTTCATCCCGGGTTCAGCTTGCACTACAGCCCGACGCCTGATTGATTTCGTCTACCTAAGATCAAATCACAACATGGGTAGGTTAGACTAGAGATCAAAGCAGTCACTTCGGTGACCAGACGTTGGAGGCGAGCTGAGAACGACAAAGTTGATACCGAATCTAACCAGACACAGAGAGGTCAGTGTCACACATTGGGACAGTGATCGACGCTCGAGTGGTTGTGGGTGTCACACAATTGGTGCTGCGATCAAGACATCGACCACGACCACCCGAACCATCCAGGGGTTAGTGTCACACAGCGGCCTCTCTGTTTTGAGGGTTGGACGGGCCCTACTAACATCAGTTATGTTTAATTTGTGTTAATATTTTAGTTTGTTATTGGGTTCATCTCCCTCCCCTCTCATTTTTTCATCATAGATTTTTATATATATTTTAGTATCATTAATTTTTTATGGTATGGGCGCGTCGTGAATCGGATTAGCTAGGTATAAGATAGTGTGGACCAGCCTCAACCCCTCCTCTTTTTTCGGCCTTGTGCCACAATTATGTAATTCTTACATAATAAATATTGTGAGAACGGATGACAGGAGAGGTCGGAACAAAAGAAACCAGCTGTGCGTGACGCGTGATGAAGCAGTGAAATGGTCATCTGTTAATTACAATTTCTGCCCTGTTTTTCTCGGCTTAAGATTGACATTGGTCTATTTCTAAGATTACTATATCCCTATCGATAATAGATTTTACACTGTATCGATATTATGAACAGGGCCTCGTAAGGACATTGAGTTGTTTCCCTTGTTTTGTTATTTCCTTTTTTTTTTAGAGAGAGTGAGAGATCAGAGATAATAAAATACTTCAAACGAGTCACACGTGTTGTCATCGGCGTCGTTATTAAACATGATGTAGGAGTAGCTAAATCAACCTGAGGTTCTTAAATATCTCGCTCTCATATATTACTGCCAGTCAAAGACGGAAGAAAACATTCAAACCACAACTGTCTTTTTGAATACAGAGTGGTATCGAAGATCTGAAAGATTTCGACTAGCATATAAATTGCATGAGGAAACCTGTATGTGTGGATAAGTAGAAAATTTTGCTAAATCAATTACATTTTCGAAGAAAAGATGAGGACTTCGATACGGTATTAGCGAAATTCGAAACCTATTTCATTTCGAAGATCGTTACCGACGGAAAGGCTAAATTCCATTCGAGAGCACAACACTATAAAGAATCAATAACAGCATTAGTGAGAGCATTATACTAACTTGCTGAAGGTTATAACTTTGCTAATTCGAACTAAGAAATCAAAAATAAGTTTATAAATGAATTTCAAGACAAGGGTTTAGCGGAGCGTTTACAGCTCTCCCCAGACTTGAAATTCAAAACCTTGGAAGTGGCGTGTAATTGTAAAAAAAAATCAGACCGCAAATGGCGGAAAAACAGACAAATATTGATGAAATCTAAACTAACCGGGTGAAGACTCGAAAACTTTATCCAAACGGAAAGTACAGCCAAAAAAAAAGTGTGATTGGTGTAGCCGATAACACGAATGGACCTATTTCCGCCGAAAGGGAAAACCCGCAGAAAATATAACTGCCAAAACCACTTTACGACAAGTTGCAAAACCAAGATAAACAACGTCCGAGAAATAAAACTCGACAACACGGAATATTTTTAGGATCACTCGCTGAAAATGAAAATACTCGACCCATGGTTTGCTAAACTACAAATTTATGATACCCTCATGAAATTTAAAAAGATGCTGGAGCAGAAATTTATGATACCCTCGTGAAATTTAAAAAGATGCTGGAGCAGATATTTAGTGTTACTGTTATTAATTTAAACAAACACATAACAATCTACGTGTTAAACTGAATAAGTCCGGTACATGGAATCTTTAAGAGCCCCGGAGGCATATTATCGTGCGATGAAAAAAAAAATAAAGACTTCCACGACATATAGAAGGTAATATTATTCGTTTGATGTGTACGTGATAAACGGTCGGGACATGGAAAGTTTATTGTCGAGAGACGTTGCACATTCGATGGGAATGGCGCTTAAGGTCGATGAAATCCAAAACATATAAAGAAGGTTGCATGAAGGGAGACCAGTGAAGATTCACCCGAGAGGCGATACCAAGTCGTACTGTGCTACAATAGCAAGACGGATACGGTTTACAATTTTACCAAAGGTAAAATCTAAACTGGGACGTTTAGAAGGCGATAATATTATAGATGGTCGCCCAATCTACAGACGAATTTAGCAAGAGCCGCATTAAATATTCGGACATACAATAACGAAGGACGAATTATAACCTAGCAAAGAAAGAGTACAGGCGATTCTGGAATTACGTCAGTTTACCTGCGTGTCTGAGTTTAGACGCGTCATTGGAATGGTTCGAGATCTTGGGCGATTCCTATACAATGTAGCAGACGTCATACAACCAATGTCAGAACCACTAAAAAACGAAGTAGACTGGATATGGGACGAACCTCAGGAAAATAAAAAAAAGTCGCAGAGGTTTAACAGCTATTGACGAAGTTCCCAAGCCCGTTGTCTTATGATCAAACCAACCGTACCTCGGCCACGTATTCCGCCTATGCTGACGACAAGGGAGTGCTTTTAACGAGCAGTACTGAGATTGACCAAGTCGGCATAGAAATTAAAGGATATGAGACGGTAACTGGGGGCCAACCTCAACCGATGTGGAGTTTGTTGGCTTGCGATTGGACGCATGACAGGAAGCTTCTTTTCCAGCGCCTTTTCTCTAGACGAACGATCCGTGCCACTTTCTCGGGGTCTGGTTTGGTTCCGACCTCCAGTTGGAAATGAACTGGTTGGAGGTTCGGGAGAAGGCCAAGGCCGCAGTTCGACTGTGGTCTCTGAGGAATCTATCCAAAAGCGAACGGAGCAGCGGAAAGGGGAGTGAAAATCACAGAGACTGTTGTAGCAACCGGATATTTTCTCAGCCATAATTTATTGGTATATCGTAGTAAACCGGGGAAATCATGGGTTAATGCAGGAATCCTCACAGTAGCGGATCACCAGAACAGGAGATACAGCATGCAAAGTTTTAGAAATATCCGTTTCAACAAGCAACACATTCGGTATGTTAGTGACAAACGAGAATTCTGAATAGTAAGGGAAAATCCACCAGAATAGTCCCAATTCAAAGATGTTGTCCAAAGGAGTAAAATCAAAACTTCTAACACAGAGGCCTCGCACGCGATGAGTGGTCAGACAATACTCCAGACCAGGAAAGGTAGTGGGGTTCAGAAATCCAAACATCCAAATGACTTTTGTTTGCTTAACAAGAGAATAATCAGATGGTAAGGTAAAAATGACCAACTACTTAGAAGTAGCTTTTACTTTAATTAACACATTAATTGCCAACCACAGGATAATTCGTGGTTGAAGTCATGATAAAACTGCTATTTCGTTTTGTGGTCATGTTATTACAAACACAAGTTTGTTGGCTTTTTCCTTCGTTGTTTTTAACTAGTGCCTAAGAGAGGAACGGAAAACAACCAAAAACAAAATGGTAAAGATTTATTGAAAATATAACACACAAACGAAGCATTTGAAAAGCAACAGATGTGTCCAATGTCCTAACTAGGTGCTCGAACGGTGATTTTTGAAACTATCAAAAACGCAGGGAGGTGGTTTGTTTTGACAAACGGCAAAAAAGTACCGTGTTTCTCGACGTACTTTTTTTTTTTTGCTCCAATTCTGCAGGGGCTGGTTAGACGTTTTCTTCTCAGTTTGTGGTATAGCTTCTAAATAATGCTGTTGCGGAATTAACCCCACTTACTTTCCTAAAAAAGTCACTAGGGTACGCTTTCTGAATCTATAAATACACTGTAATATTTTCCATCATTCTTTTTCCTATTTTCCTTAGACACGCTAGGATGTAGGTCTATCGTGAAAACGCGTTTCCTATTGGGAAACGCTCACACACACACACGTACGTACGCAGCTTCATTTTACTAGAGCTTCTACACACATTTTACATGCACGAACAATTCACTATTCGTTAAATGTTTTCATGCATGTTCATTGTTTTGTCACAATGTCACATATATACAATATCATTGTCGCTCGCAACAATGTAACTTTTTGTTTAGTTAATGTAATTAATAAATGCTAATTTTAAAGCATTTTTACCACAGATGTATACTTGTTTGTGAAAAATTGACGTGTATAGCATAAATGGGAATGACGTGCATGGCTGATCTAGTATGGAGTTAGAAGTGTGGTCACTAACCCCTGTGAAATGAAGTACAGTGTAACCCGTATATAAGAGACCCGTATATAAGAGAGATTGTATCTGGTCCCAAATTAGAGCCTGTGTTAATGTATATATAATAGACCAAACCCGGATATAAGAGAAACCAGGATATAAGATACTTCTTCTCCGGTCCCGACAACTCTCTTATATCCGGGTTACACTGTATTACTAGACAGGGAAGAAGGCTAGAGAATCAGATATCTGAAGGAACCAGTGCACATGCTAGGCTATAATTGCTTCCTAAGCAAGACTACAATAGAAATAAATATAAAATGCAAATCATGAATAAATAAAGAAAATGATACCATGGCTTTCACAGCAATAAGAAGAAAAAGAAGCGGTAGTAAAGAAGGTCTAGTGTAACAGTAGAAGCAGCGTCAGCAGCAGCAAAAAGAATATTGGGTTTAAGGATCTAGGTTCCGGGTTCTTCCACGGGATAAAAACATAATGGAATAAAGCGTTGGTTCGAAAATTTTGTAGCATAGTAATTGTGAGTTTAATCTCTGGACCGAGTAGTACGAATAAGAAGTGAGCATTACTGAAACAGAACAAGACGAGATATCCCTGGATATGAACATCGAGCGTATATTAAATAAAGGGCGATAACTCTGCATCGCAGAAATTTAGACAGAAAATGGTAGAAGTTAATTTATTATTTATAAGGTTAAAACGTACGCACAGAGCTACATATCCTCATGAACTGAACTTTTTACCGCCTCCTCTTATGTGCATCAACCGCAATCAGTTATCCTCTACATTGAATGACTATTATTAGGTCTTATATTGGGTTAACCCTTAGTTAAAAAAAAAAGTATAACTTTGACTTTGACACAAGTCCTTAACATTCTAGTCGAAATTTGTTGTAGGAACTTTGGCGAAGTTAGTCTGGTTCCCGATTAATACTGAGTGGTGATATATATCCCTCCATGATGCTCCATATAAAATTTGACATTAAATAAAACCTGCAAGGGTTGACATATGTAAAATTAACCAACCTACCTTATGTTGTTTTAAGGAACTTATTCGTTTGGTACACTAACGACCAATATATATCTTGTGTCTGTATATTTATAATAATGATAAAAACCTTTCCCTTTTCTTGTTTTGTCTTCGAGCGATAATGTGCAATTCACTGATGCCTAGCACTTGTGAATCCGTTTCTCCATTGCAGTAACAAAGTAGAGTTAAAGGTTATACCCTAGCGTTTGAAGTAATACACTAATGAAACTGCACAATTTTGCCATCCGCACACCTAACCACAAATGTATGAGTACCGACACATAAAAAAAAAAGAAAAGTTATACTACTGTGGTGATAAAGAAGGAACTCTTTAACCCCTTTTTCTACTTCTCGGGAACAAGTTGTTCCCCTTTGACTTTGTACCCTTTTGATCAGCCATTTTACTGCGACTACCTCTCTGTGTGGATCTAGTTGAATAAAGCTTCTTTAAGCGAACCTGACTCTGAATTCCTCAATCCCTTCTCATTACAACTACATTGCATAAAATGAATAAAAGCCGACTCCCTCTATTATCTCACGAAGTCTACACCTGAAGAAGGCAATAGAATGGATCTGCCGAAACATTTTGGTAATAACATTAGCATCAAAAATAAAATGAACCCCTTTGTCCGAACAAAGACATCTTGAAGTCGGTATTTACTAAACTTGACCTAATTTGGCACACCTTCACAAGTATTGGATATATAATAAGGATCAAATTCACTACATATTATCACAGTTGAGCCTGGTCATGCTTAGCAAATTCTCAAGTTTGAACCTTATTTCAAGTTGATTTCATGCTTAAGATATAACCGTAATAAGAGTTAGAAATTTTAGTTAACTTTCCGTCATTTGTGTACGGGGTAACATTGTTGGGTGAAGGGTGATGGCAGTTGTAAAATCTTTCTTTGGGAGAGTTTCTTAATGTGATGTTACACGCGTAAATTTTAAAATTGTCGATTCTGTTGACTACATTTACAGTTTGTTAGTCTTTCCTCTTTTATTTCTTACTTTTTATGTGCAGTAAGAATAAATTTAAATTATAAAGTAGAGAGTAAGAATTTATTGTGAAACAAAAAAAAATCTGTTTCAAAATTTGAGGAAGTTGATATTTTACTTTAACAGATTGCGACATCTATCAGAGAGATGAAATTTAATTTAAATTTTTATTATTGCATTATTCCAAAATTTTAACACATCACCAGATAGCTATTAATGTCAACAATTGAGCGCAAACAGTTATTAATTTTAAAAAAATAGTATTTAATGTATAATTTTAAATTTAATAATAAAATCAGTCAGAATCGCTTTTGTATCCGAAATTTCGTAAGAATCTTTGTGTAGTTCTTAAGTTTGTTTTAAAATCTTTTTCATCAAAATTAAGATAGTCATGATTTAGAAGAAAAAACATAACGTCCTTCGCGACAGTCCTTGTTTTTGATAATCTATCTCTAACAAAAGAGTGTATTTCAAATATTACATCATGTTCCTTTAGGCCTTTTCCATAGGATGCTAACAGATATTAAAAGTTTTAAAAAATAACCATAAATACGTAAAAAAAAATGTATATAGCTATTTGTGCTATGTTATAAAATGCTTATTCAGTCAGTTATGTGCCACGCGTGATACAGGCTTAGGCGATCATGTATCTTTCCATATATGACTGACGAGGCAGATTTTTTCCCGCAGTAGGTTGCCATTTCTTTCTGCGGTAGACCAGTTGCCATCCAAGGCTATAGAACCCAATCTGTCCTGCTATTTACCCATAGAAGAAGATTCATACCTTTCCCAAGGGTATTAGCACGTAAGTGAATGTGTTGCGGAGGTGAAGGTTGAATAAGTTTGAAAATTGACCAAAAAGCTGTTTAGTTATGTGAGGTCGGCTGCGTGTATAAAATTTCACTTCTCCACGACACTTAACTTTAGATGTATAGCACAAGGCTAACAAGGCAATACAAAAATGGCAACAATAATGTAAAACAATAAAATATTTATATATAAATAATACAAATTATCAAGAATAAACTGCTCAGAATATTTAGCTGAGCTAAGCTGAATTTCAAAGTTCAATAATGTTAATTGAGCAAGTTAAAATGCTTTATAATGTTCCTTCAAAACTGTTTTTGTTACAGAATTTTCCACTGCAAAAATAAGAGTTGATTAACCTTAACTATGAATTGAATTACTTGAAAATTTTTCTTTGAAAGAGAATTTTTTATTTGGTCTCGTAATAAAAAAAGAGTTTGCTTTTAGAAGAAATGTTCTTTGTGAATTAGTTGAATGTTTTTGTGTTGTGGGAATGTGTTTGGTAAAAAAGGAACTTGTATTATTACTTGATGTTTTCAAGAAGTTTCTGTTTGGTATTTAATGAAATTTAGTTTTTGTACTTCTGAAAATAAATACAATAAATCTTGCCGCTAAAAGAAAATGTTTACCAAAGAGTAAATTCCGTTGAATAGGAATGAGTGAGAAAATTTCTTGAATTGTGTCCGGAAAAGCTGAAAGTATGTTCGGTAAACTTGTAGCTTCAGAAGACTTTTTTTTAAAAGTAATTACTTGCTGATGAAGAATTGGAAAACAAATGGAATGTCCAAGTTAAATTTCTTTAGCGTGGCAGCGATGTGTCTTGTTGACTTTTAAAAGGTCTCACTGACGCTATACGTTCGCGCTCCCTATTTATTTCGTTCTGTGTCACATGACCGGCTCCAGACTGACGTTCAAAAATACTGGCGGCAAAAGCTGGTTGCGTAGGCGTCTTTCATATTTATTATTATTTAGCCAATCAGCAATCAGAAAAATAGCAAGGTCTGTGTGATCCACTTTTTGCACAAAATTTTTCACTTTTTAAGAAGACATATAGTAATTGCATTGGATTATTTTTTAACCAATGATCTGTTGAGAAGAAAAATTTAACTGAAGTGGAACGCTAAAAAATGTAATGGAATTGACTGGAATTCGAACTCGGCTCTTCGATTCCTCAATCCAAGCTGCTATCCATTACGCCACCGTGCCTATTACCTAAACAATAATAATACTGAATAATTTTTTAAAAACATTATATATGTAATCTCACGTCTCCCTAATAGCTGTCGCGATCTGTAAAATAAAATTGCATGAAAAAAAAAAATCCGAGATTCGCTTCATGGTTAACACATACTCTATTATTGACCTCATCTGATCTTTGTCAGGGTTATAAGTTATAAGCTTCATATTAAGAAAAAGAAAAAAGGAAAATGAATAAAATGGTGTATTCAAAAGTCAAAAAGAGAAGCTTGCTAACTATTACCCTCTTCCGAGGTGCCGACTTGCGAACCTGAGTTGCTAAGAAATATCGTTTTATTACACCAGTGTTCTCCAAACATTTCAGTATAAGGGTCACAGAGTATGTGTTACACATTTTAGAAATACAAAGAATTTTTTTTTAAATATCTGGGTTGAATTTCATTTCTTTTATTATTTTCGAATGAATAACCAATTTAAGTGAATATAAGTTTTATTTGAATTTTATTTTTGCTTGTACTATTTCTAGAACAAAAGAAAAGAAACAATTTCGTTGTGAGCTGCATGTCGCCTGCAGTTTTACTAGTTTACTTTACAGCGATATTTCTATAAAAAAAAACTTCGTAATGCCAACCATCCCAGAAATAATTAACACAGTATTTTACGGGAGGCATTTAAATGAGTTAATCACTCCTCTTTTTCTCGTTCTTAAGCATTGCTATATTTAACTTCCAACTCCAAGGGATGTGCATTATGGCGTAACGGCTCGGACTGAGAAATCGAAAAGCCGAGTCGAGTTTGTTGCATTCACTTTCGCGCAAATATCCCTTGGTATGAAAGGTATGACTCCATCTCTCCACACCTCCCAGCTATGAGTTGAAGAGTAGGACAGATTGGGTTGGCAACCAGTCTAACGCAGAAAGAAACGGCAACTTATCTTCTGTCTAGCCAGTCATGAATCGAAAGATACATGATCGCCTAAGCGTGTATCACACATGGCACTTAACTGAATGACAACCACCCGAGAAATAATTAACACAGGATTTTACGGGAGACATTTAAATGGGTTAATCATTCCTCTTTTTCTCGTTCTTAAGCATTGCTATATTAAACTTCCAACTCCGAGGGATGTGCTTTGTGGTGTAATGTGTAACGGCTCGGACTAAGAAATCAAAGAGCCCAGTTGAGTTTGTTGCATTCACTTTCACGCAAATACTCTTGATATGAAAGGTATGGCTCCACCTCTCCACCCCCACCCAGCTCTGAGTTGAATAGCAGGACAAATTGTGTTGCCAACCAGCCTAACGCAGAAAGAAACGGCAACCTATCTTCTGTCTAGTCAGTCATGAATCGAAAGCGTGTATCACGTATGGTACTTAACTGATTGAACAGTCAGAAACACAAAAACATTCATTCATTATAAATACAAAGTATTCATGAATAATAGAAAAAAAATTGAAAGAAATATATATAGTATATGTTAGTTGGTTTGAATATCTGTCGACGTCGACCGGCGCTAATGGAATGTGTAACGGATATAGTTGCCACTTGTGACGGTCAATGCCATTGTACCATACGTGCTACAGGCTTGGACGATTATGTCTCTTTCAATTCATAACTGACTAGTTATGATTCGAAAGAGAAGATTTTCCAACAGTAGGTTGCCGTTTCTTTCTTCGGTAGAGTGGATGCCAACCAAGGCTATAAGACCCAGTCTGCCCTGCTATTGAACACACAGATGAGAGGAGAAGAGATGGATTCATACCTTTCCAAATAATATTTGCGTGTAAGTACGGTAGGTGGTAGAAAACTTCCAAACAAATGAACTCAACGGATTTATTTTTAATAAACTCATGCAAGGCAGAAAAGCCATTAATACACAAGGGGTTACTGATTATGAAGGAATTTAAAAAAAGTGAAACATTATTAAGGAGTTAGATCAATAGGAAAATAATCAAGAAGACAGTAAATAACGATTGACATTGCATTTAAATTTTTGAAAATCAAAGTTGTTTGGAAAGCATGGATCCGGAAGAGTGTGTGAGAAAAGAAACTGTTAGCATAGAACTTACGGCTACATCTAGCCAATTCAACTGTTAATTGATGAGACATTGGCGACAATCTAGTACTGCGTTTAAATTCATAAAGTCTAGGTACCATAGCGAAGGCTTCATCCGAACAGTTTCCGTGAAAGTATTTATAGAAAAAGTATCAGGGAAACTGTCTTATGGCGGTGGGAAAGTGACTGAAGCTGAGACGTCAAGTCAGTACCAATAATATTAATGATTCTTTTTTGGATTTTATCAACAATCTCTAAATATACAGCAGGAGCACCGGGCCACATGTAACAGTAATATTCAAAGCATGGGTGAATGGCAGACTTATAGATATGTAAGATAGATTCAGTGAACCAACTTTCTTAGTAGCAGACTTAGCAATGGATTCAACATAATCATTCAACTTCACGTCAGCCGAGAATGTAAGCCCGAGAAGGTGCAATAAGTCATTCTCATGGAGGTTAATATCAACTATGCTGATGTGAAGAAGTCTTTCAGGTGATTGATAGAGAGAGGTGATTGACAGAGAGAGATTTCGTTTTGGGGGCGTTAAAATCAACAAACCATTCATTGTCCCAGTTAGTAGATTGTAGGTCACTTTTTTTAGATCAGGTGCCAATTTGAAATTTATCGAACTGATCAGACTTACTATCGAGACAAGAGTAAATGGTTGTGTCATCAGCATCGATATCAAGTTTAGAACTGATGTCATCGGGAATGGCATTGATGAAAATTAAGAAAAAGTAGATCTGAGGATAGAGCCCTGAAGGACACCTGCATTAGTACAAAAAGATCCAGAAGAGTGGCCGTTCACGACAACTTTAATTTTGCGATTTGATAAGAAAGACTGAACCAGTTAAAAATTCTTCCGGAAATACTATAGATTTTCAACTTATGAAGACCGGTATGCGAAACACTGTGAAACGCTTTCAAGATGTCCAAAGCAATAGCCCGAGTTTCAGTCTTATCTAAGCCTTGACAGACTTTTTCAGCAATAATTGTTAGTATGTCCGCAGCTGGCCTACAGAAGCGAAAGCCATATTGTTTGTCTGAAAGAAAACCTTGCGATGTGAGATGCCTAACCAATTCAGAATTGATTAGGTCCTTTAGTAGTTTGCCAAAAAGAGCTAGAAAGTTAATAAGCCGATAGTTCGAAGGGTCAGACGGTTCACCTGAGTTCTTAAAGACAGGAACAACAGAGGAGGATTTCCAACAAGCAGAAAAGCAAGAATCAGCGAAGTACGCCTCCGAAAATTCGTTAAAAAATGAGCATACATGATGAAAAATGATCCAAATTTAATAAAAATAATGGTTTATCGTCAAAATCTTTCCGTTATTATTAAGAGCAATGCCCAAAGGAATTTTTATGTAACATTTTGGTTAAAAATGTTATTCTGGCGTCAAGAGAATGCCATAAATTAGTACGGGAAATTTGAGTGTCTTTTTACACATTGATTTGGAAATAATTGCAAATGACACTTACAGGACTTATTCACAAATTAATTAAATTATTTTTTTTTACATTTGTTACCCCTCAATTCCTTGGAGAATTTAACTTTTTTTGTAAAACAGGACCCCCAGTTACAGAAAATGCTTTCTGAATCGTAAAATAAAATAAAATGCAATAAAAGACATTATTTAATTAAAAAAGCTTTTAATTAATTTTATGAATGTTATGAATTATTGTCTTAAGAAAAATATTTTCGATGAATATTGGATTTTTACAAGAATTGTTTACTTTTTTAAATTTTAGAAAGATTTATAAACTTTTAGATCTAATTTGTATTAATATCGTCATTAAATAAAAAGTGTATTTACTAATCATTAATGGAAAGCTTTCTACAATTCAGTGACCCTCAGCATTTCAAAAGAATTTTGCTATGTTTGTATATGTATAACTGTACCCATTTTTATAAATACGGACGTCTATACACGGCATCATCAGAAAAAGAGCGGTAACTTTTTAAAATTTATTGGTAATTTTCTAATATTTCCTGAACAAGCGTGCGTTTTCGTAAATAAGACTATAAACCCAAAGTACATAAATTTCAATAAAATAGTAAAATGCTTAAAATATTTTAAATTTTAAAGATTACTAGATAGTTAAAAATACTTATATAAAAAGGGCGTTTACGTAAATTTATTACAATTATCTGCTTCTTACTTAAATTTCCCAAACATGAGGTTATCGATAAATGTGTCAACACCTCACAAAAACACCCACCTCAGTGTTAAAAATGCTTTTCAGTGATATTTTACAGTAAAAGCTATTAATATTTGCTTCTGTTCAAATTAATTAAACTTTAAATCAGCTAATTTTTCTCAAATAACGTTTCAGAAAAATATATTTCATTTTTGAAAGAATTTTAAGAAACAGTATTATATTGTATTTTATGTAATCTTAACATTAATTCATGACACTTTTTAAAATTATTTTCATTGTCACTTTTTCATATAAAAACCTGTTTGATGTATAATAAAAATGTAAACAAAACCAAAAATAAGGTTGTTTATTTTTCAGCAAATTGGTCAACATTTGACCGCAAATAACACAAAATCTGTTGATTTTTATGACCATGGTTCTTATATCAATATTAATCAACATTCAAGGAGATTTCTAAAGATATGTAACTTGACCATATTGGGAGTTATGAAAATGTTATCATATGTCAAAATCTGCCATTTTGAATTTGGCCCATCTCAGTAAAATCTTCGTAGCCCAGGCTGCAGTCAAAAGTCCACTACGAATTTTTTTTACATATCTTGCCATAAGGCAGACAAATTTGTCAAATAAAAAAAATAAAAAATAAAAAAATGCTTTTTGAGATATTAAAGGTCAAAAGTTATGGCCATGATCAAATTATGTTAATTGAACTATAAGCTAAAAAAAATGAATAGATCACGTTTTAGATCTATCCAAGTACTTTAAAATGGTATATAATTTAGCAAAAATATATATATATATATATATATATATATACGAGGACAACAGTCCGAATAATGTAAATAGTACAAACGTAATAAAAGTTAGAATTTCAAATGCTGGTTTTCAAAACGAACCCTTCTCGTTTGGATGATTGTCGCAACATACACTTCGTGCAAAACCTATTTCCCTCTGGTTAGTCCAGTGCAACACAAAGCTAAAGCTCATAAATATAAATACTAATTCATGCATAAATGTTAACGGCAATGACCTTCAAGAATTTCCAGGCGGAAGTTATAAATTCAGAAAAATAATCTTTACATTTCGCTATTCAATAAAGTGATATTTAGTGTAAAAATTCAAGTGTAAGCAGATATTTGTCAAACAAAGCAAGTGATAAAAATGTCCTTAAAAAACATTGCTTGACTGCTCTGAAGAAGAGTTTCGAGGCTATAGATAGAATTCTATCGATAAATGCTGAGAATATCATGTGGGCATCGATAGAGTTTTAAAGAGAATAGGAACTACAAGGAAAGTAATAATAGTAATTAGAAAGAGACAGCTGAAAATGTTGCGACATATAATAAAGAAAGAGGGTTTGGAGAATATAATACTTACATGCTGTGCGTATTATATACAATATCTAATGAAGTCAAGACAAACAGCGAGTAACTTAACAACTTTGAATGAACAGATTTTCGAACAGGAAGAAAGAGGATAGATAAAGAGTTAAAAGTTGTTCTGACCATAAAAAAGACAAGAAACCATCAGACTAACTCTTAAGATAAGGGTAAATAGTCGTATCATCGGCATAGATACCGAGTTGTGAACCGATGACATCGGGAATGTCGTTGATGGAAGTTAGGAAGAGAGTGGGTGCAAGGATAGAGCCCTGGTGGACGCACGCATTAATGCAAAATGATCTAGAGGAGTGGCCGTTCAAGTCAATATTCATTACGCGGTTTGAGAAGAAAGATTGAATCCTATCAGAGAATTGGATAGAGACATCATAACCCGTCAATTTCTGAAGACCTTGTCAAACGAATTGGAGATATATAAAAAAACATCCCAAGCTTCGACATTCTTATCTAAAACTTGACAAATGCGAGCTATGTCAGCTATTACATTTTGAATATCAATACAAATCATCCGTACAGTTAAACGCGCAAGATATTGAAATTATAGGCAAATGAAAATGCATATTTCTCATAAAACTTCCGTTGAATCTCTATGTAAAATTTAATGAAAATTAGTTTAAAATTTAAGGAACGTATCGTAGCGTAATCTTGTGGGAAATGTTACATTTTGGATTTACGTTAGATTTATATATATATCTTTTTTTAAGCTGACATCATTTTTTTTAAGATAACATCAATTTTTATTGCGTAAAGTGTAAAGACTAATGCCATGTGTTTGAAATATCTGTCGTACAAAAATAACATATTGCTTTGTCATGTGCTACGTGACTAGACGGAAAAAATGCTTGTTGATACAAACAAACAAATCCTTATACGACAGTTATTATTTTTTTTATTACATTTATACATGCCGACAAAAAAGAGTATTTAAGTAATTTAATAATTTCATTTGACTTACAAAATTATCAGTTTCCAGGAGATACAAATAAATCCGATGGTTTTTGAATTTACAGTGATTAATTGATAATTTTTTTTTTTAATACTTCAGACGCTTTTTGTATCAAAATTATCAAAATATTTTTTAAAAAATAGTTTACTTTCGGTATTTCTTGAATGTTAAACTAAACAACTATTTACATTTATTTGCATTCGAATTATCCCCATCTTTGTTCTCATTATCACAACGTTTCAGCTGTTACCTTCTTGAAGTTTTGGGTTCAGGATTCTTCCATGGGACAAAAGCTTAATGAATAAAGTAAATCGTTGGTTTTTGAATTTGGTGGCATAGTAATTGTGAGTTCAATCTCTGGTCAGTGTAGTACTGACTCAGCGGAGACTGCGAGTGGAGTACTAAATAACAGCATTAAAACAGAACAAGACGAGATTTTCCTAAACATGAGCGGTGGAACGAGAACACTTATCGCAGCCGCTTTCGGCTGCTCACTAAAGCGGAAGAGAACAGGGCATTTTTCAACCTTGACCTTCTCATCATGATCCCTACACGCTTGTAATTTAGCCGAGAGATGAACTAATTACCTTTTTAAGTTCGCTGTTATTACGAACCTAGTTCTAATACACCTCCAAGCGTTTTACACCGTAAGTTTCGCATACAAAATCTCTACTCATTTTTTAGAGAGATTTTTGACATTTTAGTAATGCCATTTTCTGTCGTGAGGCACTCTGAACTTAACACAGCGACTCCTCGCCAAATTCGTGTACGGGCGCGCCGCCACACGCCGACATCGTGGTAAAGTTTAGAAGAAAAAGCGCGTGAGGAGCCGGCGAGCGAGTGGCGCGGCAGTCGGGCATCAGCGCGCGGCGGCGCCGGCGGACGGAAGCAAGCAAGCAAGCGGTCGGTCGGTCGCGGTGCGTGCGTGCGCGATCGCGCCGGCGCCCGGCAGTGCGTTGTTGTTTGTTCCGGCAGTAGGCGTTACGGGCGCGCCGCCGCACGCCGACTTCGTGGTAAAGTTTTGAAAAGTCCGACCAGCGCTGTGCGTGCGCGACGCGCTCGGCGGCCGTAAGCGGCGGTCGAAATTTGGAAAAAGTGCCGATCTTGAAATTCATACTCGGTCGGTGCACAGGCTCCTGGGCTGTGTATTAAGTTACACTCTCATTTTTTTTTCGTCTGCCAACTGGACGCGAGTTGGAACACACACTCTCTCTCTATACTTCTGACTCTCGGCATTACGAACTGAACCTTCTATCTATAATTAGATTAAATAGTAAACAAATATTATTCTATTTACCCCCCCCTCACCAATCACTAAATGAGGAATTTTATGTATCAAGTTGTCTGTAAAATGACAATAGGAATAAAGACAAAAGGAAAACTTATCTTAGTTCTATGCGACTTTATCAAAGCAAATGCAAAAAATATATTTTGTAATAAGTATTTATATAATTATATAACACAAATGTTATTGGTTTTTCAAAATTTATGAAGTTCTTGATTCCATTTCTGCTATGTCATCAGAAAAATCCAACAATTTTTTGTTACCAGAAGCGCTTCAGTATATCGAAATGGATCTTTTTTAATTAATAAAGAAATGAAATTTTCTAAACGTTTATGGAGACCAAACAGTAGATGTGAGCACAGGCGGTGGATAATTCTAAAACTAAACTTATCTCTAATCATCTCAGAGACCCTTTGCTATCCTCCAGGAAAGTGACACGTTGCGCCTTCTCGGACCCACGTTCTCTGCTGATATGAAGTGGAAAGACTATATTGAATCCATTGATAGGTCAGCTGCTAAGAAAGCCGGTTCACTATGCCAGCCGACACAATTTTTCTCTCCAGAATCTATCTTACATGTCTATAAGTTTATCATTCGTCTACGCTTAAAATATTACTGTCATATATCGTCTGATGCCCCTGCTATTTTCCTGGCGCTCCTTGATAAGATCCATAGAAGAATCAGTAATATTATTGGTCTTGATCTGGCGGCTCGGCTTCAGTCACTTTTCCACCGCCATAAGGTTACCTCTCTATGTTTTGTAAACACTTTCATGGTAATTGTTCGAATGAGCTCTTGCCTATGGTATCTAGACTTTATGAATTTAAGCACAATACTAGACTGGCGTCGAGAGTTCATCAATTTACAGTTGAGCTGGTTAGATGTAAACGTAAGTTCTATGCTAACAGTTTCTTCTCTCGCACTTCTCGCTTGTGGAAGTCCCTTCTGGCTCGATGCTTTCCAGCCAATTTTAATCTTCAAAAATTTAAGCGCAATGTCATTCGTTATCTACTGTCCACTTGATTACTCTCTTGTCTTTCTGCTCATAAATAATGATTCTGCCCCTAATTCTTCCACACTCTGTAACCCCTTGTGTTTTAGTAGAATTACTGCCTTGCTTGGTATGATTCTGATTTTTAAAAAAATGCGTTTCAGTAGTAGCGAAATTGATGATTGTGACAAGCCACGTTTACGAGCGTAGCATGGAGGCTCTCTTTAATCGCTGGTGAAAATCCATAACTAATGGTGGTGATTATGCTTCGTTGCCGAAGACAACTTGTTCTATCCAACAGTGTGCCGTATATATTCAAGTTTAGTGCGAGTTTTTTATAATTTTTTTTACAGCCCCCGCCCCAAATAAAATAAAAAATAAAAAAATAAAATAGGGTCTCACACTATACACAGGTAATTTTGTTTTAACGATCATGCATTTTAGATGACCGGTTACACTATACACAGGTCATCTTTTCTGAAGGGGTTAAAATTCAGGCAAAAAAACTCAATGATCGCACTATACATGAAGTCGGCTTATACACGAGTATATACGGTAATGTAAAGTGTAACCTGGATATAAGAGAGTTGTCGGGACCGGAGAAGAAGTATCTTATATCCGGGTTTCTCTTATATCCGGGTTTGGTCTATTATATATACATTAACACAGGCTCTAATTTGGGACCAGATACAATCTCTCTTATATCCGGGTTACACTGTAATTGTGTTTTCGCATCTGTTGTAGTTTCCGTATTAATAAATACGTAGGCACTATTACTTGCTTTAGTTTAGACAGACATACACGTGTGTATGCATGCATCTAACCGAACGCTAGTAATTCCACTCCGAAACAGAAACACCTATGAGAGGCTAAATATTTAAAACAGACACATACATATATATACACACAAATAAATTTTCAGATAGCGTATATCTCTAAATAAAGGCAAAAGGAAAACTTATCTTAGCCAACACGTTCCGTCCTCTGAGGGACTTTATCAAGGCAAATGCAAAGATTTCATTTTCTAAAAATAGAAAAATTAAGTTTTTAAATTTATGAGCTTTCTTAAATTTAAAAATTTAGGAAAACCAATAACATTTTTGGTCTTGCATATAAATACTTGTTGCAAAATAAAATCTTTGCATTTGCCTTGATAAACTCCCTCAGAGGACGAAACGCGTCGGCTAAGATATTGAGTTTTGTTTTGAGGCCAGTAGTTTCTGGTGGCTTTCCAAAGAGATTAAATGACAGCAAATCTTCTCATTATTCCAACATTTCTATGAATATTCTAGATTCGTTCAATTTTTTTTAGTGTTTATAATTGTTATATCCTCTTTGAAAGGCTAATTGCCGCTGCTCCAAGTGCTCCAGTAATGCTGGGTACATGTGTTGTCTTCTTCATATCCCACAATCTGTTTAATTCTCAGGCAAACTTGAGGTACGCATTAATTATAGCAAAAAGAACGTACAAAAAATAGAAGGGTACTAAAAGGGAAAATAATTAAGGTAGTTTAATACGAAAGAAGAAAAAAGATAATAAAAGACCAGTTATCGCTCCTCACCCGCCAGAACTCACTCGAAGAAATTGCACAACCGACTAAAAAATTAGGAACAAATCCCATTTATATGATTTATTTATAAAATATATACCCATCTCATTATATTATTAATACGCATGTATTTTCTTTTTCATGCCCCCTTTTTAGTCGGTTGTGCACAAAAAATACATTCTTCGATAGAGTTCTGATGAGCGATAACCGGTTAACTAATGCTTTTATTATTATTATTTTCTTCATTCGTATTTAAAACTACCATGGTTGTTTCCTATTTTTTGTCAGCTTTTTTAATTGTCTTTTTGTTATAATTGTCTTTTCTTTGTTCAAGATAACTGAATCTGGTCTCCCGGTCTAAATTGGGTGAGCCATTCACATTTCAATATCGACTTTTTCATTTGGTTGTAGAGTTTAGTGTGTGCATATACAATTGTTTTGTATGCTCAAGACTGCAAAAACGGCACCCTCATCACTTTTTGTCGAAAAAGATTTTTTTAAATCTTGTAAAAGGAAGGAATTATAAAGTTGTCTGATAGATGACAGACAAAAGGGAAAGATAACGCAAAAAAAAAAAAAAAAATCGAAGTATTGAAAATTTAAAACAAACAACAACAACAAAAAATACTTAATAAACCAAACGAACGTTTTTGGTCACGCAACATTTCCTAGATTTAAAATGAAATGACATTACAGTTCAGGTAAAAATAAGTTCAGTTTGAGTAAGCTCTTAGTGTTTTTTTTATTATCAATAGTTGTTGACATACAAGGCATACATTAAAAAAAAAAAAACACAACAAAAAACAACAACAAAAAAAACACATATTTACAAATATTACAATGTGCTGGTATTATGACGAAGAGGCCGTCTACCGAAGTTCAAAATAGAGTTTTTAGTTCGATAAGCTGCACTGAGCAATCTTTCTAAAATACTCGTATGTCAAGTGACAAGTCATTCGGTAACCTTTGCGGCTACAATGTTAGTTTGCATATGACAAAATGCGTACTAAAATTCAAAGAACTTTAAATTGAAAAAATACGTACTTACAGACTGTTTTTTATTTGTCATTTTGAGCACGGTGTTAAAAATGGGACGCGATGATATTCCTTTATTCTGGGATTCCAGACGATAGTAAGCGTCTTCAGTTCAGTTGAGATAGCACAATTTGTAGGGACTTCGAAAAACTTCAGGGTGCGGTGGCTTTTAGTTTTACACTTCTAGCGTTTTATTTTTATTTTTTTAAGCTATCTTAGAACCTCTCCAAATCTAAATCCGGCTCTGGTAAATGACACTCAAAAGAGAAGGTTGCAGCGAAGGAATACAGAGGTGAAGTGAACAAAGATGATAATGATCAGATCACAAATAAGCTTTTGATAAAAAAAAAAATATCTATTACAATCAAGTGGCCAACGCACAACTGAAAGGTTTTGTGATAAGAATATAGCACAGATTGTGTTTTTGTTTTGTTTGAAAAGTATGTGGTGCCATTCAGTATTACTTACTTAGTTCATTCCACTTTTAGTTTGGGTGCAACAATCTTGTTCACTTTGGTTGTGACGGTTTTTTTGCTTTTCAAATTTTACAGGAGTGTACAATTGATTGATTTTTATATGTGTGTGTATTTTTCTTTTTACGATTTCTTAATTAACCCTCTAATACATTTCAGATTATAGGTGGTTGCTTCAGGTAATCTCAAGTGGTCCTTCCACATAAGTACTGAGAGATCAACGTTGTTTAACCTTGGTGATCGAAAGAAAACCGGTGTTTTTAGTGGGCCAAGAGAGTGTGGGAGGCATTATAGTTATTAAATAAGGAACAATTTCCCAGAGTGTAACTTGATTATCGAATTTTTTTTTTGTGGCGAGTGCAATAGGGACTGCGACTAGAAATAATCAGTTTTTTTTTCAAAATCTTCTTTCATATTGCGATATAGATTAAGAAGCAATCCTGATCGAAATTAAATATATATATATATATATATTTTTTTTTTTATTAAATTTTATAAAACTAAAAAGTTAATTGTGCCATCCAGTTCGCTATGCAAACAAAAAGTCATTCGAAATTTATTTCTATACAGAAGCCAAAACAAAATAGGCTCATAACAGGATTTATGTTTAAAAAAAAAAAAAAATTATAATCTGGCGTTATTTTTTTCATATCAATTAAAAACACTCCGGAATACAAATTTAATTTTTTTTTTACATAAGATTTCACATCGGATGAGTTTATTTTCGTTTTGAATTCCGTCGGGTAATCAATTTACTTAGAAAACTCGACCCTAGACTTTTAAAGTGCTTCTCTTAGCAAAAACAAAATTGCAAAAAATGAATATTTATTGTCGCAGTACTTACCAATTTTTGAACTTTTAGTTTTAAAGATCGCCTGAAAAAAATGTACAGAAATAATTTCCGCATCTTTTTGCTTACAAACTGACTTCAAAATTTTACTAAAGTTTATCTTTTTTTGTATTATATACATTGAATGGAAAATATTTTCAAACCTGAATTCTAATTATAAATTAACACAAGCAAAATATGCAACTTTTTTTTTTTTACTCTATTCGATAAGTAAAAACTGTAAAAAAAAGAAAAGAAAAAAAATTGTAAAAGATTACAAAAATGGTTACTCAATGAATAAGATTTTCTAAATCATAATTAAAAAAAGAAAATAGATAAAAAAAAGTGTAGAAAACTTAACACCATAACACCATGGTCATAAATTGTAAGACAAGATGTTTTAAATTTGCACTACTGAAAATCGCACTAAAACTATATTGTAGCTAAATTGTTCAGTAATTCCTCTTTGAAGTAAATCAAGGTCTTATTTGATGGCAAAATGATTTTTATAGTAATAATGTGTTTGTGCCATAAATCTTGTACTTGTTCATACAATTTGTAAAGCTTCAGAAAATTATAATTCTTTATAAGGCTCTATAATTTAATTCCGGTGAGCAGTGAAAGCTGACCGGAATTAAATTCCAACGCTCTGATTTTGAACCTAAACTTTATATTCAAACTACTTTCCTCAAAAACGGTAACGATTTGGAAAAAAACTATTTTGTACCAGTATTTATCATATCAAACCCCAACTGTTTGAGTAAACTGTGGGTTCAATTATTTCCCTTTTTAAGGAACTCTCTAAAAAGGAGTTAATTTTATATTTCCTGTATATTTTATCTGTTTTAAGTTGGTGAATAAACCTGTTATGTAGTATATATCTTGTTCCATTCTCTTCCCTACATACTTATAATATGTCCACTTACCACGCGATTTCAACACCAACTTTCAATTTGAGTGTGTGCCGATAGAAAAATAAAAAGTTCACTATTTCAAAAGTTAAAAAAAATAGAAAGATAAAAGTTGGCAAACCATTTTAGTTTGCCATAATGATAAAAAGAAATATAAAAGAAGCCAAAAGTTTGTCATTCCTAAACGTAGGTGAAGAAAAAGGGTTTGCCAAATGAATCATTTATGTGAACCAATCAAAATCAACAAACAATAGGTGAATGCATTCCTTTGTCTAAAGAAAAATGTAAACAAATAGTAACGAGCAATCAAAAGGATCAGCCACTGACAGAATTTCATCCGCTGTCCAATTCCCTAAAGCTTTGGACACCTAAAATTTCGACAGAGAGAGTCAAAAGAATTACGGCTATCAAGAAATGCTTACATACATACATATACATTTTACAAGGACGCTCCTATCTCTCTCTCTATTATATGCTAAAGGACTTTCAACACGAGAACTTTCTGCTAGGAACTTATGAACTCTGAATATTGTATGTTTTATTTTAGAGATATAGATTTTTTATCAGTACATGCAATATATATCGCTGTATTAATTTTCTTTGCATGCACTTTTAAAATGCCATAAATTGGTGTATATTTGGATTAAGGACGTTATCCGAAGTTAACCACATGTAAACAAGTAAACCTTTACTTTGTGAGTTCCACAATACAGACCTCCTCAAGTGTAATACCATAATTCCAAAATCGATCTGCCCACTGTTTTTTTTTTCATATTGGTAAACTAGAAATTTCCCCAAGTTCCAATAAAATGAGTCGTATATATAAATATGAAGCTAATCACATATAGAAACATTAAATTTGTAAAGGTTTTCTTCTTCTTTATTTAATCATTTTATACAAATTAATCCATATCTTCAATTCATTGTACATAGTCTAAAGTACCCGCCGATATTTAATCTAAGTAGTTGATTTTCCTGTAGTGGATCAAGAAGTGCACACATCTAGTAAGAAAGAAGTGTTGCTAGTTGAGAGCTCTGTAAACAGATTGTATCTGTGTTTAATAGAAAACTCAATTAAGATTGTCAGATGCACAAAAGACCTTGTGATTAAATCACTATGCAGTCTTAGTGTAAGGGGTCCAACAGGCTGTAAAAGGTAGCACCTTACCTATGTGAGACATGCTGTTGCCTAAAGCTGAAGATTGAACAAAAAAAGACCCCCAAACAAAAGAGAATTGTTTACGTGTAGAATATGATGGCGAACGTCAAACCAGGGCTTACAAGTTTTGGGATCCCTACAATTTCTTCATAGATGAAGAGGAGACTTGAAACAACAGAGATGTGGTTATACAGAAAGATACTGAAATACCTTGGATAGAGCATATAAGCAACGAAGAAGTTTTAAGGAAAATGAAAACAAAATGGACAATTATACTTAGAATCAGAAAGAGATAGTTGAAAATTTGGGAATACATAAGGAAACACAGCCTGAAGAATTTAATACTCATAGAATATACTGCAGACAAGAGGGACAGAGGTAAAGAAGCAAGTAACCTACCCCAAAAACTTATGTAAATGGATGGCAGAACATTAGGATGAATAGTAAGGAGACAAACATAACATAGAGCTATAAAAGATGGGAAGTGGTGGAGAGCCATGATCGATCATCTCCTGCACATAAATGAGTAAGCTACGTGTTGGGAACTCTATTGGCCGTATTCTTTCCAATTTGAGAAAATCATGGCCGTGATAATCGACCGGAAATAGAAAATTCATCTAATGACAGACAGAAAAGCGTTCAACTCAACTGATTGGATGTCGAATATAATGTGACACCGAGTCGATAAGCAGGAAAAAGAAAAAAGAGTTAAGCACAAAATTTTATATATATATATATATATATATATATATATATATATATATATATATATATATATTCCTTGGTGAGAATGGAACCGTCTGGATTTCTTCTCTCCTAAAGTTTATTTTCTTATCTATCTAGAATCTGGTATGCGGATGAAAACAGATTTGGGGAACAATTTTATCTCTTTCTTGGAAAATTAGGAAAACACATGTCACTGGCAAAAAGTAAAGCAGATGAGAATTATATTTTTATTAGCGAAAACGAATCGAGAAATACAAATAGAGAGTGAACCTGTTGCGAAGTCTAAGATTATGAAAATCGATGTCATAACAGGCAGGTGACTGGCCTGTGTCTCCGCTGACACAGTGACCGGCTCAAGAATGGAAAACAGAGAGTCTCTTCGTTAAGAAATTAGGAAAACAAATATATTTTCAATGACGAGAACAGATTGGGAAATAAGTTTATCTCTTTCTGGAGAAATTAATAAAACATTATTAACGGAAAGAGAAGCAGATGGGGACCATATTTTTATTGACGAAGACAAGGAACGAACCCTTTTTCTTCGGGTTGAGGTTATGACGATCAATCATGTTGTACCAAGGTGTTCTGGATTGTGTGAAAGGAGTGAGAGAATTGAAAATAATGAGGAGAGGTGGTATTTATTGTACCAAAGTACAAATGTGGCACAAGGCCGAAAAGGGGGATTGGGAAAGGACGGTCATCTTCTGTCTTAACTTTTAACTTAGCTAGGCGCAAACACTGACCCGAACATACAAACAATATTCCTTTCACCAAAACAACACATCCATTACATACCATTCTTACTACATCCACCATAATACCTCAGTGACTCTATGAAGTCCTAACTAGTCCCCATATTTACAATACATTATCTGTGGGGGGGGGGGAGGGGTAAAAATAACAATCTAAAATCCCCAATGAATATTTACAATGAGTATAACTATATACAAGAAACTAAACAAAAGATTTTGTTAGTAGAAAAACCCCCACAGCTCTAAATATGGCAGAAATGTCAGTTAACTGGACGAAATCAATGCGGGGCTGAAAAAAAAATTTAAAACATTCGTACAATCCAAACATTCACTACAAACACGCACTCATTCAAACACAACAACAAATACGAAAGACACTCTCGAAACGAAAGGCGCCCCGCACCCACCAGAGAACTGACATCACTAACCACCTAACGATGGGAGGGATGGGGAATTAAACAAAAGAAAAAAAAATTGGGTCAGAAATAAAAAGGGCCAATGAGCATACACACCCTAGCTAAGTTAATCTGAAAAAAAAAGATAAGAAAATTAACTAAAGCAAAACTGACCTAAGCTAACCTATACAGTGGAAGGGTTGCCAATGTTCAACCCAGCAATCCCAAAATCCTTAATGCCTAACCGGCATCAAAATGCCACTCCAAGTCAGCACCTTTCACTCTGCAGAGACGCGCAAGACTCACCCACCTTTCGCCAAATTCCAATGGATGGAGTGGTATTTATTGTACCAAAGTACAAATGTGGCACAAGGCCGAAAAGGGGGTTGGGAAAGGACGGTCATCTTCTGTCTTAACTTTTAACTTAGCTAGGCGCAAACACTGACCCGAACATACAAACAATATTCCTTTCACCAAAACAACACATCCATTACATACCATTCTTACTACATCCACCATAATACCTCAGAGACTCTATGAAGTCCTAACTAGACCCCATATTTACAATACATTGTCTGTGGGGGGAGGGGTAAAAATAACAATCTAAAATCCCCAATGAATATTTACAATGAGTATAACTATATACAAGAAACTAAACAAAAGTTTTTGTTAGTAAAAAAAACCCCACAGCTCTAAATATGGCAGAAATGCCAGTTAACTGGACGAAAACAATGCGGGGCTGAAAAAAATTATAAAACATTCATACAATCCAAACATTCACTACAAACACGCACACATTCAAACACAACAACAAATACGAAAGACACTCTCGAAACGAAAGGCGCCCCGCACCCACCAGAGAACTGACATCACTAACCACCTAACGATGGGAGGGATGGGGAATTAAACAAAAGAAAATAAAAATAGGGCCAGAAATAAAAGGGGCCAATGAACATACACACCCTAGCTAAGTTAATCTGAAAAAAGATAAAAAAAAAACAATTAACTGAAGCAAAACTGACCTAAGCTAACCTATACAGTGGAAGGGTTGCCAATGTTCAACCCAGCAATCCCAAAATCCTTAATGCCTAACCGGCATCAAAATGCCACTCCAAGTCAGCACCTTTCACTCTGCAGAGACGCGCAAGAATCACCCACCTTTCGCCAAATTCCAATGGATGGAGTCGCCTCCTTTCCGTCCTGATCTTGACTTTAAGCAGATGCTTAAAGTACAAGATCAGTTGGGAAGAGGAAAACTTCTCGTCCCCATGAAATTCCTTCTGTCGCGTCGTCCATATCACGACTCGCATAAGCCCCAGTAAGCAAAAGAACACATAGTGCTCATCCTTAGTCATCGGCGGTACTATATTGCTACAAACGGAACTGGCCTCGAGGACAAAAAACTTTCCGCGCAGCATGCGAACCATGATGCCTTCAACCAACTTGCACAGCGGAACTACGACACTACAATGAAAAAAGGCGTGACCTAGGGTCTCCACCTCCCCACTGCAGCGAACGCAGTTTGGCGACTTAGCCAATCCCGCTGCGCGAAGTCTTTTGGCGACCCAGAGGGCCCTTCGAATCACCAGCCAGGTGAGTGATGCCTCAGGGTTAGTGAGACATTTCAACCCGGGCGCCCAAGGCCATATGCAGCGAGCCTCGCGCTTCGTCAGACCGAGCTCGCCTATCAAACTATCTTGAACGTTCCCCCTAACTAACACCTGATATAATGCCTTACGGGACAACGGCTGGACGTCAGAGAGGCCATCCTTCGCCCGTAAGAGTCGTTTGAGGGCAATCCGACATTCACGATAGAAAGAGCCCTCGCCACGAGGAGTACGAGCGGCCTCCTCCTCACACGAGCGCACATTTCTCAAGGATGGAAAATGTTTATGGACGTCTTCCTTCCAGAATTCGCCGTTCTCATCCAGTTGCATACACATCCGGTCTAGGTATGAAATGCGAAGCGTATGTTGACGAGTCTCAACGCAAGGCATCCCCAGACCGCCATCAGACGGATGGAGGTAACAGATCTCGCGACTAACCATGGCAGCCTTGCCTCTCCACAAGAAAGAGAACAAGAGCCTTACAAACGCCAGTAAAGTGCTAGACGGGAGTGGAAGCACGGAGAGTCGGTAAAGGAGAATCGGGTAGATGTGCGAAGCACATACTTCCGCCCTCCCCTTCAAGGAAAGATTCCTCCGAGTCCACAGACGTACTGCGAGCTCGGCCTTCTCTTGCACCTCCGACCAATTCATTTCCAGCAGGAGGTCGGGACCGAACCAGACGCCGAGTATCTTGACCGGCCCGTCCGTCCAGTGGAAAGGTCCGGGAAGAGAAACTCCCCTCCACGAACCCAACCGCAAGCCAACAGACTTATCGCGGTTGATCTTGGCCCCTGTCACCATCTCATAACCGTTGATTTCTCTGCTGACTTCATTAATTTCGGCCCTACTCGACACCAGAACCGAAACGTCGTCAGCATAGGCGGAGTACCTGGCCGAGGTGGTAGCACCAGGTAGGGAAATTCCGCGAAGGACCGGATTCGTCTTCAACTTACGCAGGAAAGGTTCCAGCGCAAGAACGTACAGCAATGGAGACAGCGGACAACCTTGACGAATGGAGCGAGACAAAATGAAAGGCTTCGATCTTACCCCGTTCACTTCTACCAGCGCACCGGATCCAGCAGTCGGATCCAAGTGCGAAAGTGCGGCCCGAAACCGGCGGCCGAAAGAACAGCCTCCAGAAACCGATGGTCAACCCTATCGAAAGCCTTGGACTGATCCAAATTGATCAGCGCGGCATCACTGTCGACTTTCTCGATGATCAAGCGAACCAAATGCAGGTTGTCCTGAATAGTCATGCCCTTCACAGCACAAGACTGCTCGGGACCAATCAGACTAGATAGGACAAGCTGCAAACGGTCAGCTAAGACCTTGCTTAAATTTCAACTCTGTATTTAACATCGTCAAAGGCCGATAATTATCTACCCCATCCCCACCGTCTTTCTTCTTGCGAAGCAACTTGATTACACCCCTGGTGAAGCGTTGAGGAATAGACCCCTGCTTCAACCAGTTGTTGAAAATCAGTGCCAGCAAAGGGACAAAGACGGGCGACTGCCTCAAGTACATTTCGTAGGGAAGACCATCCAATCCCGGAGTCTTGTCCAGACCAACCTGCTTCAGCACATCCCAGATCTCAGACTCTGTTATGGGACCCTCGCACCCAGCCGCTTCAGCCGCCTCGAGGCGGGGAAAGTCGGCTAAATAGGCGTCGAACTGAGCAGTGCTCAGACCGGGCTCCCTGGTAAAAAGATCCTGAAAGTAGTCCCGAAAAGCCTCGCAAATACCCGCGTCTGTAGTCAGAGTCCGCTTATCCGGCAATGTGATGCTCGCAATATGCCGACTAGATGCCCTACGAACTTCCTCTGAACGCAATGAGGCGGCCATATTCGTCGCCTCGCAAGACATTCTTTTTATCCTAGCCCTAACTACTAGAGCTTGATCCTTCTTGATAAGCAAGGAGGCCAGCCCCGCCATAGCTACGGCTATGTCCCCACTAACACGGGATTTCACTGCCCGATCAACTTTGTCCTCTAGAGACTTTTGCGCTGCTAGCCCTGCTATATTGAGTCGTCTACTATAATCAGCAGCAAAAGACCTAAGTTTGGATTTTAAAGTGTCCCACCACCTATTCCCAACCACAGCCCCCGACAATTCCCGCTGTAGCATTAGTAAAAGCTGATCACGGAAATCTTGCTCACCAAATAATGATGAGTTCAATTTCCAATAACCAGCCATCTTAACCCTAGGCTTATCTAAGTTTACCCGGACACGGACAAGCCTATGATCCGAGTAAACTATAAAATGGAAACTTGGACATTCTAAGAGCCCTACTTCGACTCTCTTAACTAGAACTCGGTCGATGTAGCTTGCGCTAACCACCGAGCTGCCGGCCCTAGTCCAAGTCCATGCTACCTCCCGGGGGTGTTCATTTCGATACTTATCGACGAGAAAAATAATGAGGAGAATAAACCACGCTCTTTCTCCCACGGATTTAAAAAATTAGATTTGTCACAAAGACAGTTATGCGCCCTGAGAAGTGGGCAGAGTTAGAATGCCGAGAAGGAAGGAGGAAGAGGCAGAGTTTAGCCCCCCGCCTATTTAGAGTAGTGGTGAGAGATGTTGAGTGAAGCAGGTTGGAGTTAAAGGAAAAGCGATTCCTGTGACTACTCCCAAGGAAGGTAGATAATTTTCCAGATTTGGAGATTTGATTAAGAAAGCAGAGATAGAGAACAAAGAAAGCCCTGATTAGAATTAATGTGAAAATTGAAGAATCAACCAATCCCAAGAAACCTTTAGATGCACGCCAATTTTGGTCCGAAGTGCATATAAGCAGATGACTTTGTGAAGCTTATATACTTAGGCTGAGAATCGAGTGCTTCTGAAATCCACGCCAGCTGCCAACCAGAATTCTTGATTCCAACATTTTGAACCCAGCCTTCCAGAAGTTTACACAATGCCCAGTGTCACTAGAGCGATTGATACAGGAAGAGTTGATTTTTGTTGTACTAAGAGCTATATAAACCAATTGAAGATTAACCCCACGAATCTCATGTTTTATTTTTTTTTCTCGCCGTGAAGATATTTCTTTCTTAATATAGCACTCACCACGGCTTGACCGGCGCTGTGAGACCACGACGACATTTGATCAAGAACACAACGTGGGCAGAGACGGTATGGATCAAAGCGACCAACAACCAGATTGGACCAACGTCAGCATTGACCAGCGCAGAGTTAACCCGTGGTTAAAGCGTCGTCCTAACACCCTGAGGACCAGGTGTAGGCGGCGAAATGTGTTACAATAAAAAAAAAACAATTGATCTCGGACAGAAGACTAGGTATGCTCGTAGTGTCTTCAGCTTGCAAAAGAGAGATGGCCCTGAAAAACAGACCATCGAGATTCCCTTTTTACCTTCCCCAACCAAAGAAAAGGATACTGTTATAGGCTCGGAAAATTCGACCAGATGTTAGAATACACCCCAATACATACCCACTCTCATTCTGGACTTATCCATTAGCAAAAATTGGTCGTGGCATTATCGAAGAAGTCTGCGGTGGGGTAGCAAGTTTTAGAAATATGTGGGAGGAAAAGTCAGGTAACAAAATCTCAGTCCCATTTGGGTCACAGATTCGATGGCAGAGACAATCTCGAGGAATAAAGCCCACGGTAGTATTCAGAGAAAGTGAAATACCGCTAAGCTGGGTCAATCTAGGACGGGTCAAGGAGGAAAGACTCTTCGTTTTATGGAAGCAATTGGACACACAAAGAAAGGTAAATGCATCTTCCAAGGCTTACGGCCACATCACGTTGAAACATCTGTTCCTGCGCGATCATCGCAGATAAGCAACGTCTAGACTGGTCAGTACCTAGATGGGTGACTGCTTGGGGATATCAGGCACTGTAAACTTGGATGTGCGGGTGGTGTAATGGTTAATGTTTTGGAATTGTTAATCATAGAGCCCAGTTTCAATTCCAGTTGGGTTCGTTATATTCATTTACTAAACTTTGGGAAATGTATGAATCCACCTCTTCTCCCTACAGCTATGCGTTATTTATTAAGACACGTTTCACCAAAACCATTATTATCCCCCCCCAACAAAAAACTAAAATTGCGTACAAAATATTTAGATTTTTTGCATTAAATAACCCAAAGAGGTTTTGATATGCTGCTAAACAATCAATCGATGCATCTTTCACTAATCTGTCTTCCCCTAAAATAGACCATGAGAAAACAAGATTAAATATCGATGGCCTCCTTCATGAAATGTATTTCCCCCTTGCTAGGAATGATCTTCAACAACTGGATGAAACAGAACTGTCTACCCCTAACGCTTCTCCAGAGCACATCTGTTTCAAAATGGCCAAAATTGGAATTATGTGTTCGCCATTTTGTTGGACAAAACAAAATCTCACTTAAAAAATTAAAAAATAAAGCGTCGTAGCATAAGCCCAAACAAATTGCTATTTCTCAACAAATATCAAATCTATAACACGTTATATCTCGTGCCGGTCGATTAATTAAGGTTTGATCTTAAAAACAGAAAGAACAGAATTATAATCATAAAAAAATACACACAATTTCGTCACCACCAATTTGCAAGTACATCGCCTCAAGACACTTAAAAACGTAATTTTTCACACAACTGTCTCCATTCAAAACCATTTAACCTCCACACAACACGCCATAAATGTATTTAAAATGGATATGGACAAGTGCAAATTTGTTTAATCCTGGGCTCCAGTCAATAGACTCCCTTTTTTTTACGGAAAAAATATTTTTTTAAGTAGATACTGTTAAAAAACAAAAAAAGTAAACACTAATTTAGTCTTAATGTTATGTATGGCCTTTGATACGAATAGTTGTCAAATTCTGCCTGTAAAATATTTTTGTTTTGAATACTTAGATTCCTATTTGTTCAATATTCTTGTTTAATTTCCTCTGAAAAGTTTTTTGAGAATGTTAAATATATTAACGAAGAAGATCAGTTTCAGAATCTTCTCAAGACCCAAATAAAATAAAAAAAATGAAAATTTATGCAACTTACAGACCAATTTATTTGGTTCAAGAAAATGTAATGTTACTCGAAAAATAAATAGCATAATCTAGAAATCATCTTTGTCTAGTTAATTACAAAACAGCTTGTTTACAAAATTTACCACTTCACGCACAGTATCTGCATAAAAAGATCCCTTTTAATTAATTGACGACGCCTTATCTATTTTGTACAGATAAAGTGTCAATTAAGTTTAATTTTGTCAGTAAAATACACACAAGATGGGTCAAGCAACTAGAGATATATTTTTTTTCAGTTTTTCTTTACTTAAATGACTAATTAAAAAAATAGATTAATTCTACCTAACACTTTGTTCCCACGGATTACAAACTAACACTCACTAGAAGGAAATAAGTTGATGCAGACGAGCAAGCATTTTTAGTTGATTGACTATGAGCGCGGCAAAGACTCGAAGGCTTTTTTTTTGATTCTCAAACAAACCACGATTAATTGAAAATATATTTTTATAGACCGTCTGTTTTCTATAACGCCTGCAAAATTTAAATCGTATTTTAGATTTTTTTACGGCTTTTTACTAGAGATTGACGTTTTGTTTTTTGATAATGTTGATAATTGTATTATTTTGTGTAGCTTTCGAATATGCCTTTGAAAATTTTACATAGGTATCCCAATAATTCACTGAAAAAAAGATCATAGCATGATGAAGTATGCCAAGAATTTTATCGTGAAAATGTTTAGGATCTTTTCTGTTAATTCACCCTTAAAATAAAAAAAAGAATTTATATTTACTAAAATTCACGCCAAATTCTTCCAGAGCGAGGCCCTTCTATTCCACTCCGGTTGGATTGACCTTTGCGATCACGCCAAATGTGGGCGACTCTGGTGCGATATTTCTAAGTTTGGGTCCAGCATTCGCGCTCACTACGATAAACAAGCCAAAAACAGATTTTTTTTTTTAATTGTAAAAAATTCCTTGTAAGTACCTCGAATATCATCCGCACTTATGAAATAATGTAAAAATAACTCTCTGATTTTTGGTAATTTTTCATTCTGACGGTTGGATTTGTTACGAGGCAAGCTAAAAAAAATTATTTGATTCAAAATTTATAATTTCTTGGGGTAAATTGCCATAAGTAACTTTACATTATTTGGGGTGAAAAGATCCAAATGTTTGTTATTATTAAGAAGAAAGACCGAAATATTTTTTGATAATTTTATTAACTTTTTTTAATCCTTTCTAGCACGTTCGAAAATTTGATTAAAAATCCTGTTTCTCTTGTGTCAGCGACAGGAGCAAAGATTAATATACATTTTAGCGTCTCTTTGTTTTTAAAAAATACACTGATTTGGAAATTCTCAAAAAAATCAAATAATTGTTACATGAACCGTTTTAATAAATTTTAAATATTACAATGAAAGCATTGTGCTGTTCCTTATTTTATTTTCCATACACACAATAAAAATTAATTCACACCACGGATATCAAAAAATACAACTGCGCGGGAATTCACTCCTCACCATACACTGTGGGGTCAAAAACAAGAACGGCGTACCCAAAAGTTCGGACGTAGTGAAAAGCACACCACGTGGTAAAAAAATATGATTTATTGACCAATCAGGGCTCGACATAAGAAACCCATTTCTTAATCTCCCCGGAGCCTCATCATTCAGATATAAGGAAGGTAGAAACTCTCATCAGACCAGAGGGAGAACAGCGACAAGCCGACATCAAAGCGACACGGACAGCTTCGAACAAATACACACACACACACACACACACACACACACACACACACACACACACACACACAGAATTCAGCAGTTCACACAACAGGCAGTATCGCGTATCAGTGAACATTCCTTCACCCTCTCTTTCTTTCATCTCGCTCGCTACACATCGTCCTACCTTTTCCCTCTCACATTCCCAGTGCCTTTCTTTCTCCTTTTCTTCCACTGCTTTACGGACAATTTCATTTTTGTACAAAAAAAATAATTCTTATATTTTTTTTTTTACGAAAATAAACAAAAGTTTATTTTGCTTTATTTGTAGTGTATTTTCCTTTTATTATTTGTCTGAGGGACTTCTTTGCACCCTCAACAGCATACAGCTTTTATTTTCTTCGAACGCTCAAGTTGCAGCAGTATTTGTCATTTTAATGTTTGTCGTGTCCATAAAGAAAAATATATAAATAAAAATTAATTATGCTTCGTCCATAAAAGTAAATAAATAAATAATAATTATATTGCAGAAAAAATAATTATAATAAAATATAACAACTATAGTTATCTGTCTATATCTCTGAGATGAGGTATTATGATTATTTACATTATTTACAATATTCAAACTGTTAGTGTTATCCTTATCTTCATTGCCATATTCACAACGTTTCGGCCATTGTACGCCCCGGCCTTCTTCAGGTGATTGGAATTTTGGACCGAACCCTTTATTTCGTCCACCAGGGTAGATTGTTCTAGTTCCACGTGTCATGCCTCTGCCGGATATATCAGTTATTTCCCTTTAACTTCCTTTAGTTGTTAGTTCAATACCAGGCTACAGCCGTGGTTAACCAGAAAACTTGCAGAGGTGAGTTAAAGAGAAATAAATGAGACATCCGGAATAGGCATGGCACGTGGAACTAGAACAATCTACCCCGATGGACGAATTAAAGGGTTCGGTTCAAAATTCCAATCACCTGAAGGAGGCTGGAGCTTAAAACGACCGAACCGTTGTGAATATGGCAATGAAAATAAGGATAACAGTCCGAAGAATGTAAATAATGTAAATAACTATAATTATCATTAATTTACTCTTTCTAAACCAGTGAGAATCGACCCCACTTTTCTACCCTAAACACACCAACACTTGACATTCTCACTATTGAACAGGCAGTCAACACGGACAGACCATCAACACACGCGTTAACGAAATTTTCTGCTCCTTTACCCTTTTCAGGCCATAATAGTAACATTTATCTCTTAGCGCTCAACAAAATTTCGAGGTAAGAAAACTCCAAACACTTCTTGTATTTTCTAACTAAATTATCGGGACACTCATTACACATATCTATAAAAAAAACATTTAAAATCACACACACACACACACACACACACACACACACACACACACACACATATATATATATATATATATATATATATATATATATATATATATATATATATATATATAACATTCGAGAAAGACTGTATACACTTTACTTATTCTTTATCTAATTCTTCTGTTGGATTCCGATCCATATTTGATCGACATTTAACCCCCAAATAACAATTTTACCCAGTGTTACTGTCTCTCGTGTCTCCAACACCACATAACAACTAGATAATAAATAATACTCGTTTTGTTGTTTCCACATCTTGTTTCTCATTTTACGAGTATTTTTGTAAGGGGGTTTATAATTATTTACTCAGAGTTATAATTCCCTTATAATTCCGTGCCTATATCCACAACACTACGCACACGTCCACACGAACGTAGTACTATTCTAAAATTGAAGTGCTAATGGTTCATCTAAATTCAAAAGAATACGAATGCAGTGTATATAACATGTAAGGGAATTATAACTCTGGGTAAATAATTATAAACCCCCTTACATTTATACAATATACAAAACATTCTCGTAGAAATTGAGAAACAGCAAAACGTGGAAACAACAAAACGAGTATTATTTATTATCTGGTTGTTAAGTGGTGTTGAAGACACGAGAGACAGTTATACTGAGTAAAATGCAAGTTGGGATCAAATATGGATCCAAATCCGAAAGAATAATAAGATAAAGAATGAGTAAATTTTATACAGTCTTCCTTGTATTTTTTTTATATATACTTGTGTGGAATGAGTGTCCAGATAATTTAGTTGGAAAATAAAAAAAAGTATCTGGAGTTTAATTACCTCGAATATTAGTTGAGTGTTAATAGACAAATGTTACCATCGTAGCCTGAAAAAGAAAGGAGCCAACATTTTTCTCAACCCACGTGTTAACTGATTGTTCGATAGTGAGAATGTCACGTGTTTGCGTGCGTGTAGAGGAGAAAAGTCGGGATGATTCTCATTGATTTAGGAAGTGTGAATTAATGATAATTATAATTGTTATAATTATTTTGGACACAAAAATTAATTTTCATTTATTTTTTATGGACACAACAAATTGATGTCTTAAAATTACCGCCAAAATGATGCCCAACGAATTGTAAAAAAATACATGTATAAAAGATATTCAAAATTTGTTATAAAAAAAAATTAGGCTCAAGTCTAATGGTATGAAAACCGAACAAATTAAAGTTAGCGAAAATTTAGTTGAAAATACATTCGTGATGTTTTTAATCAATGGGGAAAGTAAGTTACGACCTTTAGTTTTCAATTGTGGAGCTGATTTCTGGTTATTTAATAAGTTTGTTTGGTTTATGAATCAGAAGAGTCTCGGCATTCACTAGGAAGACGTCAGTTGGTTCTGGGAGTCGGAATTAGATGATGATGATGATGATAAAGAAGGAAAAGAAGAAAGCAGAAGGGTTTCGGCATTCACTAGGAATACGTCAGTTGGTTCTGGGAGTTGGAATTAGATGATGATGATGATGATGATGATGATAAAGAACGTAAAGAAGAAAACAGAAGGGTTTCGGCATTCACTAGGAAGACGTCAGTTGGTTCTTGGAGTTGGAATTAGAGATGATGATGATGATAAAGAAGGAAAAGAAGAAGAAAACAGAAGGGTTTCGGCATTCACTAGGAAGACGTCAGTTGGTTCTTGGAGTTGGAATTAGAGATGATGATGATGATAAAGAAGGAAAAGAAGAAGAAAGCAGAAGGGTTTCGGCATTCACTAGGAAGACGTCAGTTGGTTCTTGGAGTTGGAATTAGAGATGATGATGATAAAGAAGGAAAAGAAGAAGAAAGCAGAAGGGTTTCGGCATTCACTAGGACGACGTCAGTTGGTGCTGGGAGTTGGAAGTAGATGATGATGATGACGATAAAGAAGGAAAAGAAGAAGAAAGCAGAAGGGTTTCGGCATTCACTAGGAATACGTCAGTTGGTTCTGGGAGTTGGAATTAGAGATGATGATGATGATGATAAAAAAAGTAAAGAAGGAAACAGAAGGGTTTCGGCATTCACTAGGAATACGTCAGTTGGTTCTGGGAGTTGGAATTAGAGATGATGATGATGATGATGATGATGATGAAGAAGAAGAAGAAGGAAAAAAGAAGAAAGCAGAAGGGTTTCGGCATTCACAAAGAAAAGGTCGGGTGGTTCTAGGCCCTGAATAGAAGAAAAAAAGCCGCCGGGAAGAAGTCGAAAGAAAGAAAAGGAAACAAGTTTCTACAAATTTAGAAATATACACTTATCTTTCTAATGATGTTTGTGAAAGTTTATTACGAAATTAGAAGTATTGATCCTGATTTTGAACTTTTCTTTTTTATGAAAATATGAATCTCAGTTTGTAAAATTGAACTATAGTCTAAACAAACAAGAAACCTAGTGAAGCTTGTAAATCGTCAACTCTTTCCGACAGTCAAATGAATCGAAGTAAATGGGCATTTTGTTGATAATTATAATTGTTTTAATGAGTCCAACAGAATTGTAATTAGATCTTGTTATCTTGCCAGTTGTCAGAGAGAGAGAGAGAGAGAGAGAGAGAGAGAGAGAGAGAGAGAGAGAGATCGGTGATCGCACCGAGGCCAGTGCAACCGACGGTTGCGGGAGCTCAGGGAATTTTTTATTGTTGGCCCGAGTGTACGCGCTCGGGTTTCCCACATTAAACCCGACCTTGTGTCACATCTCGTCTCAGTGGTGACACCAGGGTAAATATCTAAAGCTGGTAGCTTAGATATTTCTCAACCGATTTGCATAACTTCCATGTGAAAATCTCAATTTGATGAGGCGATTTAAGAACATGACTCGAGTTTTCAGGTTAATGTTTTGGTTTTGTAGCAATTGGCGGTGTTGAGTGAGACTACCTCTAGTGCAGCCTATGATATATTCAATTTCATTTTCTCCTCTACTAAATTTGTTATGACTGATCCACACACCCAGGTATTTGAAGTGTTTAGCATTTACTAAATTCATATCTTGAATTTTTATGACGGATTCAGGCTATGCGCCATCACTGCTTTCATTCCGAATCCAGTTTATCTTGAGTCCTGTTTCTTGAAAAACTTGGTAGAGGATGTTGATTTTCAGTTCAAGAACATTCTTTACCCAACTATGAATACCTATGTCATCAGCATAGGCTCCTTTAACATCAGTACAATGGTCTTGGGGGGGGGGAAGTAGGATCGTTGTCTTCTGTTGGTAGATTCGTTTGTGATGTGGTATGGAATGCTTAAATGATTAGAGCTTTTCTCTTCACAGCTGTGTTTTGTAAATGCACATGGCGTAGTCTAGGAAAAGATTAAATAGACTGGTGCTCTCATTTCCTCTTTGTTGTACTCCTGATCAGGTTTGAAGTGTTTCTGTATTGGGATCCTCCCCAGCCATGTAAGATTTTGTAGATTTATACAGTTCCATTATCGACAGTCTTGACTCCACTCCACTAAAAGTTAATAACAGGACAGACTGGGCTTATAGCTTTGGTTGGCAACCAGTCTTGGAGAAAGACAAATTTAACTCAAAACCGGTTGAGCGTTGGGCTAAAAAAGGAAGGCTACAGTGGCAACATTTAGCGTGGTAAGACTGCGGCTCTACGGGGTGTGGTTAACATGCATACAACGTATTTCTCTCATCCTAATTCTGTTCCTATTTTTTTTCGCTTTGGTTTGGTTATGAGCCATTCGCGGTTTCCCCAGTTCTAATGAACTGTGTGAACTAACAGCAATAAACAAAATTATTGCTGTTGTTTCTATTGAGTCGGTGGTTTTTTGATGGTATGGGTGACCGCGTCATGTGCTTGTCTCAAACCATGCAAGTGTAAGTTCACACAGTTCGCATGGTTTGTGACAAGCACATGACGCGGTCACCCATACCATCAAAAAACCACCGACTCAATAGAAACAACAGCAATAATTTTGTTTATTGCTGTTGCTGCTGAGTGAACAGGGTTTTCTCAAACCGAAGTATGCTAACACCTGAGTGCAAGCGAGAGAAATTTTGAGGGGTACATGACCCAGTCTCTCGCGTTTTCGGGCACTTCGTCCTTTTTTTATTAGAAGGGCGCGAACCTTGTGTCCTTTTTTCCCAGATAGAAAGAGAAAATTTGGTTTCTGTGTTTCTCTTTTGATTACCAACTTATTCAGAATTTCTTTTCGAATCAATCTCAGTTTTCT
>OZ038486.1:45460181-45591318 GCA_964036315.1 Acanthosepion esculentum
AGTAGAATAGATGGATTCATGCATTTGTTAAGGACAATTGGAAGAAATTGAACGCAATTGACAGGAAATTGGATTCGGCGTTTAGTTCTTGGGCTTTACTAGGAGTTTTCTCCAGCCTAAGTATGTGTCAACTATCAGTGTAGGCTGGATTCCAGAAAATAATTCGCCCTCTACTATGAATATGATACGAACTAATTTTAGTGTACATATATATCGTTGAGAGAAGAAAAAAGAATCGCATTAGGTCTCTGTAGTCCACCGACATATATCCACAATATGGATGTGTGGGCGGTGTAATGGATAACGACTCGGAATTGTTAATCGGAGAGCCAACTTCCAATTCCAGTTGAATTCCAAAATGCCGGGAGAGGGTTCCAAAGTCGTAAATTACGTGAGAAAAAACTATTAGAATAGAACTTACTTTTATAGTTAGCAATTTCAACAGTAAATTGATGAGACATAGTTTCCAATTTATTAATACGCTTAAATTCATGAGGTTTAGGTACCAAAGAGGAAATCCCATCAAAGCAATTGCCATGAAAATATTTATAGAAAAGACAGAGGGAACTTGAATTTCGTCGGTGAGAAAGTGACTGAAGCCAAGATGCCAGGTCAGGACCGATAACATTACAGACACTTCTTTGGATTTTGTCAAGAATCTTGATATATATATATATATATATATATATATATATATATATATATATATATATATATATCAGGAGCATCAGACCAAACGTAGCAGCAATATTCGATGCATGGACGAATGGTAGATCTATAAACGTGCAGGATGGATTTTAGCAAGAAAAATTGTCTGACACGGCACAATGATCCAACTTTCCTACAAGCAAACCTAGCAATTGATTCAATATAATCTTTCCATTTCATGTCAGTGTAAAACGTGAAACTAAGAAGGAACAATATTTTTTTTAAGCTTATCACCCCAAGCAAGGCTGGAGGCCACTAGCACGCAAGGGGTTACAGAAGGTTTGGAGGAAGAGCAGATAGGAGTGGTAAAGGAGAGGATGTGGAGAAAGATAGTGGATCAATCAAGGCAAGGGGGTTACAGAAGATTTGGAGCGAGAGCAGATAGGAATGAAAGGTGAAAGGATGTGGAGAAGAGAAGTGGATAGATCAAGGCAACTGGAGGTGTCGATTGACGTTACACTTAAATAGTTGGAGATTGTATTTGTCAGGGAAACAGGAATAAGGAAGGGAGTTCCACAGGCGAGATGTGCGAGACATGAAGCTATTGGAGTAGAAGAGACGTCTACATCTAACAGTTTCAACGGTGAAGGGGTCGGAATGGGATGCCAGCCTCGTAGGACGTTTAAATTCATGAGGCGTAGGAACCAGCGAAAGCAGCTCCTCGGAGCAATTACCGTGAAAGTATTTGTAAAAAAGACAGAGCGAGGCAACGTCGCGTCTGTGAGAGAGAGAGACTGCAGACGAGATGACAGATCAGGGCCAATTACATTGCATATCCGTCTCTGGATCTTATCAAGAACCCTGAGGCAAACAGCAGGAGCTCCAGACCATATATGGCAGCAATACTCCATGCAAGGGCGAATGGTTGGTTTATAGATTTGGAGGATCGAATATATTGCTCTCCTAGGTATTGTCATGCGGATGGAAAGCAAAAATGGTTCTCTAAAAGCAACAATTTACTTTTGGTGACGTAAAAAATTTACAGTCAATTACTTGCCCCAGTTAACAACTGATTGAAGGTCATTTTCGAGATCAGTTGCCAGTTTTACTTTATCGAACCTATCGGACTTAGTATTAAGAGTAAATAGTTGTATCATCAGCATATATACCAAGTTGGGAACTGATGACATCGGGAAAGTCATTGATGAAGATATGAAGCAAAATAAGCCCAAAGATAGAGATCTGTGGGGTACCCGGATTAATGTGAAAGGACCTAGAAGAGTGGCCGTTTAACATGATTTTCATTACACCATGATTTATTAAGAAAGATTGAATCAAATGATAATTCCAACACCATAGCCGATCAGCTTGTGAAAATGTCCAGCATGACAAACCCTAACGAGATATCTAAAGCCAAAGCCTAAACCTCACCGTTCTTCTAAAATTTGACAGACTCTTTCAGTAATAACCGTTAACACATCGACAGTTGACCTTAGGAAGCGATTGAAAGAAGTCCGTGTGAATTGAGATGCTTAACCAATTTTGAATTAATTAGAGCCTCCAGTACTTTGCCAAAGAGAGGCAGAAGGCTAATAAGTCGATAATTCGAGGAAACAGACGGTTCAGCTAAGTTCTTAAAACAAGAACTACAAAAGAGGGTTTCCAACAAGCTTGAAAGCAAGGTATAGTTCTTTAGTTATTGCATGCTGATTTTTGACTAGCTTCCTTGTTTTTATCATGGTATTTAAAAAAATTTCCGGTGTGATTTGAAGCGATGAAAGAATGCGGGAATTCGTTCTAAGAATTTTTACAATACATATATATATATATATATATATATATATATATATATATATATATATATATATATATATATGGTACTGTTGCGAAAAAAATCAAAAGTAGATAGAAAAATCAAAAGTAAACGTCCTGTTCACACTCCTCCTCAGTCTTTTGAATAGGAGCAGAGGCTTATCCCTTGTTTCCTGTTTAGGAATGGGTCCCTATAAAAATAAGTTGCAATAAACTAAGTATAAGCTTTTGTGTTATAAATTTCAATAAATGTGTTCTTATAAAGAAAAACTTGCAATAATCTAAATTTGTTTATTGCACATTCTCTTTAGAGGCGAGTATAACATTTTTTATTTTTATTACTGTTAGTCTTTGGTGTAATCATAAATGTTTAATCGTCTAGGTTGTTTTTTTTTGTACACGTTCTTTTGAGAGATGTGTATTTTTAAAAAGGCCAGATGGTTTGTTTAAAATTTTTTTTATATATGTATTTCTTTTTAGACTCAGCGGATAAAAACCATCAAAATTGTTAAGGATCTATTTCAAGTTTATGGAAAATTATTTTTTCGTAATTTTTGGCCAATGAGAGACATAATTTCAAGCACTTGTGAAAACTTGGATGGAGCCTTCTGTGAGCCTCTTTTTCTTTAGCCTCTGGTTAGCAAATAACCTCAGAAGACATCAAGGAGGAAAAGGCATTTTTATCATTAAGAATAAAGCGTCCAGGCATTCGAGAAGGTAAAGAGTTACAAGCCAGCTGCAGAGAGCCCAAAAGAATTATAAAGTTCAAATAAAAATTCTCCTGCGGTAGGACAACGAAAAAAGAATTCAACGAAATTTTCCCAAGCACGAAGAGTGTGAATATAAAAAAGACATTTCCAAATTTGTTATGTCCCAGAAACATACAAGTAAAAGTAGTTTTTTTTTTGTTTTTTTTTTATAAAAAGGTGGTTGCACTTTTGTTTTTCTGCCTTCTTGGAGGTGCTTTCTATTTTTGTCATTTTCTATATTGAATTCGTGTGTCTTTTTCTAAATTGTAACCCCCCCTTTTTTTTTCATTTTTGATGGTTATCCTTTTTTGGAATATCCTGCCTTAATTATTTATAAAGACGCACAATATGTCTTATATGTTGATTTTTGTATTTTTCCTTTTTCTGTATACTGTAATTAAAATTAAATCCCGGAATGAGACCCAATCAGCATGCTGGTACCGGAAAGAGGTCTTATGGATAAGGGGTTTAATGGATGCTTGGAAGGAGGGTTTAATGGATGCTTATGGATAGGGGGTTTAATGGATGCTTGGAAGGAGGGTTTAATGGATGCTTATGGATAGGGGTTTAATGGATGCTTGGAAGGAGGGTTTAATGGATGCTTATGGATAGGGGGTTTAATGGATGCTTGGAAGGAGGGTTTAATGGATGCTTATGGATAGGGGGTTTAATGGATGCTCTTTAAAATTTTACGCAGTGGTTTGAGTTTTGATTGTGCCTTATACAACTTTCTATTCCTACTAACTAGGTTTTTGTATTTGGCACAAGAATTTAAACCTGGTAGGGAGTTAAAAATTTTATAGTAGAAGTTTATCTCTTTATCTTAAGTTTGGGTTTCCGGTTCCGTTTAAAGTCTTTTTCATTATACTTCACTCTCATTAACCTTTGCATCTTAGTGGCATTATTTGGGTTGAATTTATTAAAAAAAAAAAGAAAACACATGTGGCTGAAAATTTTACAAGTGCATTTTGGGGGGATGGCAGGTATCATTTCGCACCCTTCTCTCATTTAGAAGTACTATTATAAAACGAATTAATTAGGGATAAAAAGATTCAAATAGGGCCAACGTTTCACATATAGAAAACTTGATGCTAAATATCTACTTATAAGTTTGCAACTAATAAAAATTTGCAATAGTTTATAGCTGACGCGGACTCTATCTATCTATCTATCTATCTATCATTGTGCTGTATTCTATTGGGAACACGTTATGTCATAAATTATTTATGATAAATTAAATAATTTAAATTAACTTTATGAACTATCTGAAACCAAACTACACAGCAGATAAAGAGGGAATCAATTTAAAATTCAACAAATATTAACAATAACATAATTTAGAATGATTCTGAGTTAAAATACATATATGAATTAAAAAAAAACAACAACACTCTATTTCGAATTGTCGTGTCCATAAAGAAATACATAAATAAAATATTAATTCTGCTGTCACAGTTTGTGTCCATAAAAATAAAAAAATAATTATAGTGTCAAAAATATTTTATAATCGGTATCATTCCAAGCAAGGCAGTACAACCATTATCACGCAACGGGTTACAGGGTGTGGAGGAATTAGGGACAGAAACATTAGTAATGAGGAGAAAGAAATGAACTATCAAGAAGACAGTAGATAGGGCTTGACATTGTATTTGAATTTTTGTTGGCTGGAAAGCATGGAGCCGGGTGGGAGTTCCACAAGCGAGAAGTGCGAGAGAAGAAACTGTTAGCGTAGAAGTTACGGCTACATGTCACTAGTTCAACTGTAAATTGATGCGATCTCGCCGCCAGTCTACTATCGAGCTTAAATTCATATAATCTAGGTACCAGAGCAAAGAGCTCATCGAAGCAGTTACCATGAAAGTATTTATAAAAAAAACGGCACAGAGAGGCAACCTTACGGCAGTGGGCAAGTGACTGAAGACGAGGCCATATATGACGGCAATATATTCTAAGCATGGACGAATGGTAGACATAGATATACAAGATAAATTTCGGAGAGAAAAATTGTCTCCCGCGACACAGTGAACCGACTTTCTTAGCAGCTGATCTAGCGATGAATTCAATGTAGTTTTCCACCTCATGTCGGCTGAAAACGTTAGTTCGAAAAGACGCAATGAGTCGCTTTCTTGGAGGATAGTATCAGCCATGCTGATGGAAGGCTGAGAGGAGGTCTCTCAGATGATTAATGGAAAGCAGTTTAGTTTTGGAGGCGTTAAAATTGGCAAGCCATCTTTTTCCCCAGTTAACGACGGTCTTGATGTCATTTTGTACATTGACTGCCATTTTGGCCTATTATACAGTTTTGTTTAGAGGAATCAGGGTTAGTTCGGGAGCACACTTCTTGATGACTATTACAGGGATGTCATCGGGTCTACATTCTTTGTGGGAATCAAGGTTACAGATGATAGTAGAAACCACGGAAGGGGTTATATGTATATCATTCAGCAGAGAATCGGTTCTAAGTGGGAAGTTAGGCAGGGATACTCCAGATGAGTCAAAAGTAGAGTTTGAGGAGAATATATGGGCAAAGCATTCAGCTTTATCAGTAGAGGATGATAACACCTCAAATCGATTGAAGAAGTGGAGAAATATAGACCTTGTACTTAGAGCCGTAGTTTTTAGAGGCTATGCAGTGCCTCATTCTCTCAGCAAACAGGGACTTAGCTGCTTCGGGGACTCGCTTGCATTTATTACGAGCAGTAACAAATAGGCACCTGTTATGACAAGAGCTGTCATTCTGGTATAGCTGGAAATAGTGGTTCCTGTGTGCTATGGCGGACGAGAATGCTGGTGCGAACCATGGAAAGGATTGCGGTTTCACCTGGTATTTCCGAGACGGGATGAAAGCATCCATACCGGCTTTGCCCTCCCCGCCAAAAAACAAAACAAACTTCAATGACACAATTTTCAACTGGGGAATTGAAGCTGTCAGTTCAAGGGGCGTCACGAAGAAAATCCCGGAATGAGTCCCAATCAGCATGCTGATACCGGAAAGAGGTTTTATGGATAGGGGGTTCCTGTTTAATGGATGCCTGGAAGGAGATATCAATAGCCATCACGGAGTGGTCCGAGCAGTATTGTGACGCTTGACGAGGTAAGAAATAGATTATGTATTATATTGCTCGGTTTGGCAAGGGAAGTCCATGATTTGAGCAATGGAAAAATTTAATGTCGGTATATCGGCAACATCAGTACCTTTAGAATGTCTTAGTTACGTGTTGTGGTGAGCAAAGTCACCGAAGACTAATATTAGATATATGGATGGAGAGAAAGTGCCCTTTCTATACTTTCAGCTACTGCGTCTAAAATACCGCAGTTTTGGGGAGAGGAGGAGCGATAAAGGGAAAAAAAAAGATAGTTGACAAACTTTAGTAGCGAAAGACAAGAAAGAGTAGTCAGCGCTCTCGAAAGACAATTTGCTGGCCACCGGAAGATTATCCCGGATGTAAACACCAATGCCATGCATGTGAATGCCGGAATCTTTTCGATAAAGAGGCAGATACCCTGGAGACAAGATCTATAAAATAATTATAAGAATTATATTTATCATTAATTCACTCATTCTAAACCAATGAGAATCAACCCCACTTTTCTCCTTGACACAAACAAACACGTGACATTCTCACTATCGAACAAGCAGTTCACACGAACTGGTCGTTGACACGTGCGTCAACAAAATTTTCATCTCCGTTTCCTTTTCAGGCCATAATAATGACATATGTCATTTAGCACTCAACAAAAATTAAGGTAAGAAAACCCCAGACACTTCTTTTATTTTTCCAATTAAATTATCTGGACACTCATTATACGCATCTATCTATCTATATCTATCTATATATATATATATATATATATATATATATATATATATATATATATATATATAGCGATTTTCCAAGCGTAGCTTAGATGTGGCACAAGACCGAAATTATATATATATATATATATATATATATATATATATATATATATATATATATATAAACTTACGAGAGATACTGTATACTTTCCTTATCCTTCTGTCGGATTCCAATCCATATTTGATCTACATTTGACCCCAAACAAACACATTTTTTTACACAGTATTATTGTCTCTTGTCGTGTCGACATAACAACCAGATAAATAAATAATCAATACTTGTTTTTTTTTTTGTTGTTTCCACTTCTTGCTGTTTCTCATTTTTACGAGTAATTTTATAAATGTTAGGGAGTTTATAATTATTTACTCAGAGTTATAACTCCCCTTCAGAATGTATAAATATTGATACAAGCGACGATAAAGAAAATATTGATATAAGCGACAATAATGTTTATTGAATAAACTCTAAATTAATAAATAACATGGCTGTTTTGGTGCGGAAGGAGTGGTCTTCGTTTCCATGCCCCAAACGTGAAGTTCAACTTGGCTTTGTTTTGGCCTGTGGGCAATCATTTAGGTAAAGATCCGGTTATTTTCTGTTAAATTCACTTCAAATAATCAATGTAAATTGTAAAGTTATTTATCGCAAATATTAATTCACTCCAAGAAATTAAATTAAATTTTGTTTTTTATTCAATTTTTGGACTCTTAAAAAAATATAAATTTTAAATCAAAATTTGTTTAGCTTGTCTTGTAACAACTTCAACCGTCAGAATGAAAAATTACCAAAAATCAGGGAGTTATTCACATTTCGTAAGTCAAGTGCGAAGTTCGAGGTACTTACAAGGAATATTTTACAATTTAAAAAAAAAAAGAAGAAAAATACCTGTTTTTAGCTTGTTTATCGGGGTGAGCGTGAACGTTGACCCCACATTTAGAAATAGCGCACGCGAGCCACCCACATGATCGCCAAGATCGACCTATAACCGGAGTGCAATGGAAGGGCCTTGCTCTGGGAGAATTTGCTGTGAATTTTAGTTGTAAATGTAAAATTGTAAATTCTTATTATTTTGGGATGAATTAACACTAACAGAAAAGATCCTGCTTATTATGTGACATTGGGTCAGTTTTTGAGATGAATTATTTTATTAAAAAATGTAAATAAAATATTTTGTTGATATATTTTGCGAGCGTAGAGAGATAACTTATCGACTTTATTTTCTTGTTTTAAATGAAAAATGTTTACATTTTTTTCTTAACGAGAAATAAGGTATTTTTTAAATGAATTATCTCCTAGTTTTTTTAATGCATATTTTTAATATAAAAAAAAAATACTTTCTTTTTTTTTTTGTGACCGTATATCAGTTTCAAAAGTGTGGTAAATAAATGTGCCTGTTGGTTTTCATAAAAATAAATTACATTTATTTACCGGTTTAATGAAATTAAAAAAGATGAAGTTTTTTTTTTCTTTTTCCCAGGTTGTTGGAATTTTCCATGAATGTGTGAAGCCCATGTTTGTTTCATTTTGGTGCATATTCACATCACCGATATGTTTAAGTGGTGTTTTAGTTAATATACACCGCTCCACGCAATAACAAGCACTGAATTATCTCCCTTACACCCAGGATTGCTGGAGTTAAATTTTTATTTAAAGCCAAACTATACGTATAAAAAGCCAGAAAAAAGCCAAATTACAATTTGTATATAGAGCCAAATAATAATAATATAGATTTAAAAAGAGATCGAAAATGAGATTTTATTTATTTATTAATATATAGTGGGATTTTAGGTGTTTTGTCGAGAAAATCTCAACCCGATAAAAAAAATAAAGAGAGAGACTGGTCAGGTCGAGGAAAAGAAGCAATAATAGTATTTAAGTTGCAAAATAAAATTCCTTTCCCCGTCGTAATGTGATCGTCTGATAACTTGCATAAAGTGAATGTAAAACTGAGGGGATGGAAATACTTTTCATCTCCCTTATAACTACTTCAGGGATCACGTTGGTAACAAAGTCACATAACTCCTAGTAAAAAATAACAACTTTTAATTACTAAGAACCAAATAACACAAGGTAAGTGCATTTCTTTTCTCCCGTCTGAACAGTCAAATTCTCCACACATTCCCAAGATCCAAAGGAAAAAAAAAAATTAATAGAAAATAAATAAATATAGCGATGCATGGACAGTATCCTACCAGTGCCAATTGACAATGTTAGTAAGAATTATTATTTTTTTTTTTTTGTTGCTATATTGGGCCCACCTAACTTATTCAAGGAGTAGACTAGTCTGCCCTGTTGGCACTGCAAAGGTGTGCAATCTGGTCAGTACCATTTTTGTTTTGAAGGTAGGGGAGATTCAACCCCCACACACTAGAAGTGGCACTAGTTATCACATCTGTCACAGCAAATCATAGCTTGATCACCCTGCAGGGCATTCCATATCGGACAGACCCAAACCATTTCCTCTTCATTGGTAGGCAAGGTTTGAGGAGGGATAGGAGCAAGATCATCTGCAGATTCAACAGCAGAGGAGTGCAAGGCTGGGACTTGATCTTCCTTGCCTACTGATAGGGACAACTCAAGTGGAAACATGTTCTTCAAGGAGTGGACCTGCACTCCACCACCCTGTTTAAACTTAACTGCCCTGACAACAACACCATCTTTTCTGATAATCAGTTCCAAAGGGCTCTTGATTAAGACCACATCCCCAACCTTCAGTCTGTTCTGGAATGGCACTCTAGAACATCTCTGGTGCCTCTCCTGAGGTTCAACTGGTACTTGTCATATCACTGGGCTCTAAATTTCTCCAGGCATCAGTTCCTCATTTGCATGATTCTGACAGGTCTTTCCCAGCTGGGGGTGGGGGCACGGAGGGCGCATAATCTTACTCATTTAGGTTCAAGAGCAGCCCAGGATTCACATTAGCCTGAAAAAACATGCTTAGTGTTACTGCTTCCAGCTCTCTCTTTCTCTCTCTGCCGATTCTCGATAAATTGGGGGCACTTACAAACAAACCCTTTGAATGTCTGAGATAAGGGTTATTAGGGGAAAATAATCTATCTTACTCCAGCCACCCACGTTGTGGAGGCAAGTTTTGATTGTCTGAATACTTCCTCCCCAGATACCTCTAACCCAGGGAGAGAACAGAATGGGGAGTAGAATGGGGCAGAAATTAATTTGGCAAGAGCCAAACTTCTGCTGGAAATCATGGCACAACAATAACCTCCTGAACAGCCAACCACCACCCAGGAAGGTCCTCACATTATCATTGTAGATGGCAGCAGGAATGCCATCCAAGTTGGTGAAATGTACCAATGCCTGAAGAAAGGACAACACACTCAAGTCTGGCACTACATCAATGTGTATGGCTTTGACACTAAGACAAGTGAAAATGAGCAAATACATTTTCACCTCCCTATCACCCTTCTTAATCCAAACATGCCCAGTGAGTTGGCTCCCATATGTTTGAAGGGAACATCCAGCTCCACACATGAGGTGGGTAAATAGGCCACATTGGGAGGAAGGACATGTTTGGCATTGTACTGTCTTCACTGTAACCACTTTGTCTCACCTCAGCAAATGTTGCCCCAACTCCCAAGTGCTGGCTCCTGACATGGGAATCCAGTCTGAGGAATCTGGTTAACGGGTGATGCTTAACCAACAGAATAGGGTGTTTAACTCCTATATTAAAATGAAGAGAATTACCGATTCTGTCTCCCAACCTAATTAGGCTCTCCCCGTCAATGAACAGATCACGGTCCTGCCTGAAGGATCTAGTAAGAATGCCAATTCCTCAGGATATGCTCATTGCTGCATTGTCTTTATGAGAAGAATGGCTGCCAGTCTTTCACTGTCAACCTTCAATTGCAGCAAACTATTGATAAATTTTAGGACTAACAAAGTTATCCTCCAGAGCTTTGTAAAGGAAGAAAACCTGTCCAAGGGCAAGACCATTGAGAATTCATCTTCCTGGATGACTGAAGCATTTAATGAAGAATGGGCTATCCATTGGTTGTGCCAATTGAGACATGGCAACTCCTGAGTGGCCCATGGAGTGGTTTTCACTGTTTGAAAGGTTGTGTTTCTAAACTTGACGTGTGGGTGTCACGTTCTCTGACAGAACAGAAGAAGTTTGATTATGTTTCTGTGGTAATTTCTTTTGCTCTTACACCACAAAAAGTAGCCATTCTTGGACATAATTTCCACAGGCAATGAAAAATGGATTTTTTATTATAATGTTTGATGCAAATGGGGCTGGAATCAAGCTTGTGTATGTACAGAACCCATTTTTAAAAGATGATTGCTTCAAATGAGGATGTTTCTGTTAATTTGGTGGGATTGCAGAAGGATAATTCATTTTGAGCTTCTTCCAGCTGGTGAAACAATAACTAAAGAAGTATTGTGACCAAATAACCAATCTCAGTGTGACTATTGATGTAAAACTGCATCATTTTCCATCACCACAACATAAGACTGCATGTTCCAAAACAGACCATACAGAGTTGAAATGGGAAACCCTCCAGCACCTACTGTATTCTCCCGACTTAACTCCTTCAGATTTTCATTTGTTTCAGTCTCTATCAAACAATTAAAATGACAGACAATTGTACAGTTGGTTGAAAACAACCTCACAATCTTCTTCAAACAAAAACACAAAGTTTCTATGAAAATGGCATCAACAAGCTTGTAGAAAGCTGTTGAAAACAATGAAGTCTATGTAGTTGACTAATAAATGTTTTTTTTTATAAGTATGTAATATTTTCTTTTAAATTTTCTAATCGAGCAACCTTTTGAAATTGTAGGGCTACAAAAGGTGCTTATCTCTCTTTGGTGGAGATAAATCACATGGATCACATGACAGACCACTTAGTGACGTCATTCCATACAGTGACAATAGTGGCAGTCAATTTCAGTTCCTTTTCAGCAGCTATAATGTAAGGTTGCCTTCTTTAGTCTGGTTCCACCTCCATAGCCCAGATAGAGGCTAAATCTGCCCAGCAGTTTACAAGTCCATAGTGCTGTTTCTCTTTGGGAATATATCTCTCAAATATAGAATAAAACTCCAGCTCACAGTCCTCAAGTCCCAAGACTTGCTGATTCCTGTTTGTGGAATATGTCCTTGCCTGAGACATAAATGAATCTGGCCCATTTGAATTTGGAGTCCTCAACATGGCTTCTCCAGACATAGAAGTATCTCCATATTATATGTAAAACCCTTCCTTTTTGTTTCTCCTTACACTTTGCTTTTATATGTGATATATTGTATTTGCGTTAGACATGTGTATATATGTATATAGTTTAGTGTATGTTTTAGTGATATAAATGTCTTTCTGAGAACAAACTTGTTAGCCATTTCGTTCCATCCACAAAGTATGGTGTTGTTATATCACAGATATAACAATGCCCATAATGGAGGAAAGACGAATGGGAGAATAAATCATTCTTCCCTAGCTCTCTCGCGTTACACAATGATCTAATATACGAGGGTCATTCAATAAACAAGGTGAATTTTTCGGTATAAGGACTTCTAATACAGATAGAAGCTTACTTTTTTTTTTTCAATGTAGTCTCCTAGCACTGTCACACACTTTTCCCATCTGTGCATCTCCGTATTCCCTCAGCGTAAAAATCTTTGGACTGATGTCTCAGCCAGTCGCTCACAACACTTTTGACTTCATCGTCACTTTTAAACTTCATGCCTCTTGTGAACGCTTTCAAAGGACCAAACAGGTGAAAGTCTGAAGGGGCAAGGTCTGGGCTGTAAGGGGGATGAGGGAGCAGTTCCAAGCCCAGCTCGTTGATGGTCTGCACCGTTTGGGCTGCTGTGTGAGGCCTTGCGTTGTCGTGATGCAAGATGACTCCTTCTGACTGATGACCCCTGCGTTTGTCCCAACAGATAAGCTCAAAGTCCTTGCAATGTCATTCACTGTCACCCTTCTGTCAGACTGAATGAGGTCATTGACTGATTCGATCACCTCAGGAGACCTCACTTCTGTAGGCCTAGCAGGCCTGTCTTCATCCTCAACACTGCTCCGTCCTTCTTTAAACAATTTAGCCCACTTGTAGACATTTTTTTGGCTGAAACATGTGGCACCATACACAGTTGACATTCTCCTATGAATTTCACCTGGTTTGCACCTTTCAGCAACCAAAAACTTGATAACTGACCGCTGTTCAATCCTGGAGCATGCTTCTTGGTCGGCCATCTTTGTTAATCGCCAAAACTCTCAAAGTTTTTTTTTAATCTGCAAAAGAAATTAAATCCATGTGAAAAAGAAGTAAAACAAAAAAAAAAAATAAAAAAGAGTAAACTTCTATCTGTATTAGAAGTCCTTATACCGAAAAATTCACCTTATTTATTGAATGACCCTCGTAATAATAGTTTTATAATCTTGTGGATAAATAACTTATTGTCATAGTTCACAAATTTAATTCTATACTTTTGTAAAAAATATTAAACTTTTGTTCATGCATTTTTCTTTTAAATAAACAATTGAATAAATAGTTTTTAACACTTTTGCTGTCAGTTTTTGAGAAAAAATGTATAAATTTAGTTTCAGATATCATGGTTTTATTAACATTTTAAGCATAGTTTTTTTAAAACAAATTACCAAGAAAAATGTCCTTTTGACACATCGTTTGTCTGGTCCTAAGTTACATTTTGCCAAACTGTTATTCTCTTTATGTTTACTTTTTAACTTTAAACAATTATAGTTTTTCTTATGCTCTGTGTGTAACACAATAATCCAGGTATTTAGAAAATCATTAATCTTTACTATTTCATGTCAAATAATTTAATTATTGATATAAGCACCTTAGTCTGTAAAATGTTTTGGCATAACATTACTACTTTGGTTAGTTTATGCCAAGCTAAATACTAGTCTTGCTCTGGATCAAAAGTTATCAGTAGATAATATTTATTAATGTAATTATGTACAGGCTATAATTTTGAAAAAAAAAAATTAGTTTTTCTGGATATTGCTTTGATAAGAGTTATCATTTTAACTGTTGTTCAGACTAGTGAACTCATCATTTGCAAATTATCTTACTAGAGAAATACATTGTAAATAGAGCCTCGATAATTTTTGGAGAGTCCTTATCATTTATATTGTTGTTTGGACTATTGAACTCATTCTTTTGGTTACTTTTGTGATCATTCTGTTACACAATCCATGAAGAAAGGAATTTCCTATTTTTCTTTAAATATATAGTGAATAGAAAATGGTGATTAATATACCATAAAAAATGTTCAGTTGTCTGAACAATAGGAAATATAAGGACTCTTTTTAACCCAATTCTTCTTGGTATGAGTTTAAATTGACACATTTTTTTCAGATATTGTAATCATTTTTTTAGTTAATATTTTCTTGATTTTAGATGAAAGATTGGAAACTTTTCAATATATTTCAATGAAATGTTTGCTTTCCAAAATTAGTTAAAATATTTGGAAAAATGGTGCCAGCTTATACTGACAATTTTTTCTGTATATTGTGGCTATTCTGCTTAAAATTATTATTCTCTTGATTTCACATGAAAACATGTAAATTTTCCAACATATTCCAGTGAAACTTTCACTTTACAAAATTAAAGTTTATACTTATAGTTTAGATATATGGGAAAAAGAAGGCATTAGTTTAAACTGACACCAGGAGGATAGGAAGATATGGATTAAACTGACATATTTTTTTGCAATATATAGTAACTGTTTTGCTTAAAGTTCATATTTTCTTAATTTCAGATGAAACTTGGAAATTTTCAACATATTTCAGTGAAATTTTCACTTTCCAAAATCATAGTTTCTAATTATAGTTTAGGCAAAAAGAAAATATATCAGTTTAAACTGACACCAGGAGGATATGAGTTCAAATTATAGTAAGAAAAAGGTTTTTTTTTCTAAACAATCTCCAAAACAAGATTGCTGTTTGACTATTCAACTGTTTTCTTTTTTTCAGATGGACAGAGGTTCATCCAGGTGAGTGGCATGGAGTGTTTTCAAAAAAGTTGTGGCTATTAAAACAAAATGATGACGAAATCCTGTACCAAGTATTTGGAAGTGAAAATGCTAAGAGTGAAGCAGAACTGAAAGACTATTTGCAGCTTGATGTCAATGTCAGTGACTTGTATGAAATGTGGAAAAAAGTTGATCCTGTTTTCTCAAAGACAGTTGGAAATAAATTTCATGGTATTCGAGTTTTACGTCAAGATCCTGTTGAAAGCCTTTTCTCATTCATAATTTCTTCAAACAACAACATTGAAAGAATTTCATCATTAGTCGAAAAACTCTGTGTTCATTATGGAGACAAAATAGCCACTCTTGGAGAGAAGACATTTTATACTTTTCCATCAGTTCAAACTTTGGCTGCTGAAGGAGTTGGAGAAAAACTGAAAGAGTTGGGATTTGGTTATCGTGCTGATTACATCAGCAAAACTGCCCAGTATATTAACTCAGAGGAAGTAGGGGAAAATTGGCTCTATAGCCTTCGATCTGAGCCATATGAAGATGCTAAAAAACAACTTCAAGAAAAATTAAAAGGTGTTGGGCCCAAGGTAGAAAAAAAAACTTTAATTTATTTTTTAAGTGTTATATATACAAATAACTCTTTTCAATGATGTTTACTTTTAATTTAATTTATCTGGCTTAAAAATATCATCTGCCATTTTGTATTTATATTTTGTTGAGAAGTTATGTTCAACAACACTTTGTGTAAATTTTGTAGAACTACTTCAGTTGTATAGCTTTTGGTGTCAATAGGTTACCTCATGCAAACTGGAAGAAATATACATTTTTTTTCACATGCTCTTAATTACAGCTACCATGTGAAAAACTGCTAAGATAATGTATACAGATAAAGAAATAATAATAGAATTAATAGAAAGGTTAGAGGTAGAAAACATCTTTCATTTCATCTATTATTTAGTATTGTTAATTGATATGTTATCTTTGAATTCCAGGTAGCAGACTGTGTGTGCTTGATGTCATTGGATAAGCCTGGAGCCATTCCTGTAGACACCCATATTCAACAAATTGTTTGCAGAGATTACTTACCTAGCCTCAAAGATAAACAATCATTGACTGCAAAACGCTATGATGAAATAGGTACATTACGATCTATCTTATACTTTGTTCATTGTCATTGCAACAAAATTGAATTGAAGTAAGTAAATTGAAATAGATTTTGCAATGGATTGTAAAACTTACTGGACAATTTTTCTATTCCACTTCATTGATTTTTCTTAGTCAGACTGAACGTTGCTTGATCAACATTATTATTAGTTCCTGTAATATTAACACTTAAGGAAATCAAATCATTTCAATATAATTGGTGTTTTTGTAAAGGACATAAACACCAGTTTCAGTTATTTCTCTTTAGTAACTTAACTTTCCAAGTTTTTATCCACTGAGCCTGTTTGTGTATTTTATGCACTGATAATTATTCTTTAGTAAAATAACTTTCTCTTATTTTTTCTGTAAAATATTTTGCTTGCTTTTTCCATAAAATATCTCTTGCATTTACTGTAAAATATCTCTTTTGCTTTTTCTGAAGAATGTCTCTTGCTTTTCCTGTAAAATATCTCTCTTGCTTTTTCTTGGAAAAGTTGAATTATTTTTCGCTTTGCAAAACTTAATCTTAAAGTGAATTTTTTTTTTATCTTTTTAGCTGGATAAATATAAGAAACAACTAATTGGTTTATTTGTTTCAGGAAACTATTTTCGAAATCTATGGGGAACATATGCTGGCTGGGCACAAGCAGTAAGTATTTAATTCTGATACAGAATCTTAATTTTGTTAATTAAACAATGAGATACAGTGTGCGATTGGTAAATTTTCACCATTTTATATTTAAATTTTGCGTGTGTGTGTTGTTTTTTTTATTGTGTCAACTGCATAGTATAGTAGGGTCAGTTGGGCACCATCTGTGAGAAAAAAAGCCCCATGACACAATTCACTCCACCAGAAACTTGGAAATGGCATACTGTAGTGCTTGGCATTCACACTGGAAGCTCAAATATGAATATTTCAGAGTATTTGGGTGTCAATCTGAGGACGGTGCAGAGGATTTGGAAAGAGTTGGATGAGTAATGGTGATTAAAAAGGTGTTTGGAGTGATCACTAGTGATGGCGATGTTATGCCTCCATTCATCTTCCCACAGGGCCTCAGACTCAACATGATATTTTTTTTACTTAAAGTGCCTTGAGGAGTTAGTGCAGACCTGGGTCAAGAGGGTGGAACCCAGTCATGGCTGTCAGACAATTTCTGCAACCACATCGCCCCTTCTGGTCACATAATTCCCCAGACTGCAACACCCTTGATTATTATGTGTGGGTGCACTTGAGGGATAGAGCAACAAAACTCCTTGTCATACCAAAGATGAACTAAAGGCAAGAATTACGGCAGCATTCACTAACTTAAACAAGAAGACCATCAGGAGATTCTGAAGTTGTTTAGAAGCCGTGGTTGAAGCCAATGGCAATTTTATTGAATAAATTTACTCGTTAGTATTTCAAGATATTTTTGTGTAATTTGGTAAATATATCTTTTAAAATGAGATGTCGGTGTTATTTTCATTTTTGCGCAATTTATCCATCGCACCCTGTAAATAAAACTGAACAAGTCATTGTAAGAGTTGTTTGTTATTATTGATCTCATTCTTTTTGTTTTTATTGATACCACAATATTTTGGTTAATCCACTGGATTTTGGCCTTCCTCATGTGTGCAATCCAGATATTTTGAAAATGTACAAAGAACCGTACGATTTAAAAGGAATATTTGATGCTTATAAGCAGTCAAGCATATTGTTGTATTTCAATTCTTCCAAATCTGCCACAATTTTCTTGTTGTAATGTAAGCAATGAGTCTGTTGAGATTGGTGGGAAACACCTAACCGATTGCTCTCCCACCAACAATAGGCAAAGAGGGGAAAGAGACTGGAGAGAACAAAAAATAACACTGCCTCAGGAACCTCAGCAACTTAAGGAACAAAATGCTCACAGGATTGACTTCACAAGACACCGTATTTTTCCAACTGCCTTTTTTCCACCAGCTTTTATTGGCATGAAGCATCTTACAAAGACCTGGATCTTGACCAGTTGCAGAGTGGCCTGTACCTAGCTAGACATGTCAAACTGTCCTGCTGCTAAAGGGATAAACCTGGATTTAACTGGTGTTGACAAAAATGTTCATATGCAATCTGAGGTCTCTTTTGCATATGTACTGACGCGTGTTCGCTGCACTCCCTCCTGATCCCCTGATCACAGATATGACATCTTGAAGCTGGTCTCTTTTGTCAAGTGCTTTTCCGAAGTGGGACTGATTTGTGTTCCTCCACCTTGTCCCCATGTGATTCTTCCTCCATGGAATCATCTGGCCTATCCACGCTCACGAAGATTTCATCCTCACTGTTGGACATATCTTCACTACTTGTTGATGATCGTGAACTCAGGAAAAGATGAAGGTCCCTGACATGGCAGGGCGTTCCTTCCACTAAGACTAATTGTGGACTAACAAGGCCAGTAATTTGTCCCTTTCTGAAAGCTGTTGTACAGCGGTTGTGTGGGGCCTGTATCCACACAAGGACTCCCACCTTATACACATTGTGGCCCACCACAGACATAGTTAGAAGCACTGAATCAATTCCTTCAAGCCAAACCTCATATTGACTTGATTTGCGGGTGCAGTCAGTGGTGAGGTGTCATCTTTTTTGGGTATGGTATTAGCCAACCATTGGTGATCCATGTCTGGAGTTCTTGTTCATAGGAATTCCTAACATCCTTTGAAATGGTGTACTTTAACACCCTGTTGCATAACTGAGCCAATGCCACACCTGCTGTCCACTTTCATTTTGCAGTCCAGATCCTTTGCTGGTGGTTGAATCCCACAGAAAAGTCATCTTGGTCAATATGGATTGCCAGACATGTTTCTTTACTGCAGAACTGTACAGCTCATCTGCGTGATATGGATGCCACCTAATGCAGTTATTAAGTCTATTCCAGCAACTAAGTCAAAGCCTAGGAGTTTGTCACACACCACAAGGACATCAGCCTTGGGTGAGCTGCAACTGTCTGTGCAGATATTAATGTTCCTGTCACCACAGCATGCCCTTATTCTGCCACTGATTGTCTCCACATCTACATGCTTTCCAGTTCACAACCGGCATTGCTCTGCACTAACAAGCTACTGAGAGCAGCCAATGAGAGCTGAATCCCATTCCCCATCGACCAATATGTTGACTACAGGCAGTACCACATTTATATCTGAGACAGGCGCTGATGTCTGGTCCCCTGATCCATTTCCTAGACATTTCCAGCAGTTTGTCACAGCTATAGCACTGTATGAGTTTGTATCCTTGCTGGGTGCCAATTCGGCAACTCAAACAATATCTGGCCAAGTGATTAGCATCACCACATCTGTGGCAGACAATATCACTCTGTGTATCATTGGCAGAAGTCAAGGCTATATCCAATTACTCAGGCTTTCCGGCTGCCATAATCAATTCTGCCATTGGTGTATTATCCTTCAGTATGGCTCTAGCCTGGTCTAATAGCTGGTTGACATCCAGCTAATTGAGAGGAAGTGCTAAGCAGCTTCCTGATCTGCTCAGACAACCTTGCTACAAATGCACATGCAAGTTGACAGTTAGACACCCCTCCATACAAGACTGACAACATGAAGAGATTTGCCAAATATATGTTGACAGATTCATTTGAATTCAAGTGCCTAGCTACAAACTGCTCATATGCTATTAATGGATCTGTGGCAAAGGCAATGTACAGGGTTTCTCTGATATGGCCTACATTTTTTCTTTCTTTCTTTCTTTCTTGCTGAGTTGCTGGAACACAGCAAACGCACCTCCTGTCAATTGAAGTGGCAGAACACGAGCAATGTTCTTCACACAGATCACAGACTAGTTCAACCTTTTCAAACCATTCAACAATAGTGAAACCCCAGTTTGAACCATCAAATTCAGGGATTAGTTTCATGTTGAACTTGCTGTTAGCCATGGGTGCCAAAATGTTGTAAGGTAAGCAAATAGTCTGTTGAGATTGGGGGGGGAAACACCTAACTAATTCCTTTCCCACCAACTATGGGGATAATAGGGAGAGAGTATGGAAAGAGATGGGAGGTAACAAAAAAATAACACTGCCTTGGAAACTACAGCAACTTGAGGAACAAAATGTCTACGGGACTGATTTCACAAGACACCATGTCTTTCCAGCTGCCAGCTTTTATTGGCATGATGCATCTTGACAAAGACCCAAATCTTGACCAGTTACAGAGAGGCCCATATCTAGCTAGACATGTCAAACTGTCCTCTTGCTAACTGGAAAAACCCGGATGTAACTGGTGTTGACAAATATGTCTGCATGCGATCCAAGGTCTCTTTTGCATCTGTACTGACATGCATTCACCATATTTCTCAATCTTTAGCATCAACGCAGGCAAACATAAGATTATATTTTGAGTTTGGGAATGCTCAAAAATGCTTCTTTGCTTTACACTTTTTCAGATGGCTGGGAAAACTTGTAATAATGTAAGTCATTCATAAAAGCAAACTGGTATCAAACTTTCAAAAAGCAACAGAAACTTGGATACCAATTTGGTGGGTGGGGGAATTATTTATAAATTTGTTTGCATAGTCCTTCTTCAAAATTCCTTTTTTTTTTTCCAGATTTTGTTTGCTGCTGAATTGAGAAGATTAAAAAAAAATGATCCAGTAAGTTTAACAAATAATAACAGTCAATGCTCAAGTATTATCATATTGCAAGAAAGCTTTTTATCATACAGATCATTTTGACAGATGTTAATAATCATTTGTGTCTGGATTTCTGAAACTAGGTGCTATTACTATTATACATTTATTAATTTGAATCAAACCTTTATCTTTTCCCAATTTTGGCTGCTGTACTCTCTGACCTTTCTCAAGTGTCTGTTGTATTTGATAATATTTTAGGAATGTTGAATGGAACTTTTTAATTGATACATTTTCAGATTCTTATTCTTATGACAGGATTGCCAGATTGGGCTACTTTTGAATGTCCAGCCCTATCAGATTGATTGCTTTTCTATGGTTTATCAACCCTTTGTAGGTTATTCAAAGCCAGAAAATATTTTTAAATTGTAAGAATTTTTCTTTTTTGGGAGATAATAATTATTTATTGATACAAGTCTTACTATGTAACACTTCAGGGTCAATCCTGGTTCACTGCAAATGGCAACAAATGTAACAAATCATCATGGTCAGCCCAGGGTGGATCCTTTTTTGATCAATGGGGTGATCTCTTTGATCCTGACCTGCCTTACCTCACGTTGTGATTGATTTGATTATAAGGAGGCCAAGATCAATTTGTTACAGGTATATTTGTGTTGGGCTGGTCCAAGTCGAGCAAAGTCGTACAATAAAACTGGAGAAAAAGCAGCACTTGAAATATATATAAAAAATAATTACTATTTTTATATCAATACTGTGTACAATGGTTCATTAGTTGTGTTTGCATACAGGTGTTTGTCAACCCAACTCTAATCGAACACAAGACTTGGGTAAGCTGGTAAGTTTTGGCTTGCAGAGTTAACAAAATTTATTTTACGGCTTTGGCAATTTTGACACAAGGCTGAAATCAGAAGGTTATTGTGTTCAGCAGGAGTTGTGGAATCTCTCAGTGACCTCTGCTGCTTCCCTTCTCAGCTCTCAACTATCAACTCACAACTTGCAAGTGAATAGCTTTCGTGCATTCATTTTTATGGACTCCAACTAGAAACCAGTGTGGGGCAAGATGTAGGCTGTTTTTCAAGGAATCCCCTGATTTCCAACAAAAGTCTATTGTTTTTGGTCTTGAGAAATTAAATTAATTCATAATTTTGAGGAATTCTCCTCTCATGGGAGATGGGTGCAGGCATCGCCTCCACCTGGCTACTTCTATTCTCTCATTACCATCTCTCACCATTGCTTTCCAGTGGGTGTGGGCAGCTCCTTCAACCTCCTTAATGTTTCTTCTGTGCCTGCTACCCTTTAGTGGATGCAGGCAGCCCCTCATCCTTGTTCGCTCTTCTGCACCTGTGACCCCTAGCATTTGGTCGGAGATTAATTAAAAAAAATATGGTTTCAAATGCTATTATCTCATAAGTGAATTGGCACAACAATTGGCTTTCTCACCCTTGACCCAAAAGACACTTTTCCAGGGAAATTTTTGCAACTCCCATTATGGTGACAATTCGTTCAGTCAAAGGTCATAATTTTGCAGTTGTTCAATTTATTGTTTTTCATTCTGACATTTTGGCAAAATGAATTCATTCAGATTAACCCAATTCTTCTCATGTTAGATCCAGGCATTGTTTGCTGAAAACTGTCAATACTTGACCTGTTCACACAAACTGAGAATTGCTTTTAGATGGTCATCTGGTCTATTGTACATATCTTGATTCTCTGGGAACAATTTTATTATCAGTCTATCTTTCTTTATATTTTTTAACTCTTTTCGTGCTAAGTTATTCATCATTATTTTGTTTTCATTGATATTCCAAGTCACCATTATTATTATTATTAATTACCAGCAACCCAAATAGTGTTACAACTAATACAAACCCATAGTTGTGGGAGAAGAGGTGGATTTATACCATTCTCAACAGTATTTGTGTGTAAGTGTATATAATGAACCCAACTAGACTTGAAACTTGGCTCTCTGATTAACAACTTTTTTTAATCAATATCACCCCATGCAAGGCAGTAAAGCCACTAAAATACAAGCGGTTACAGGGAGGAATTAGGAACAGAAACATTAATAATGATCAGAAAGAGTAATCAGGAGGACAGTAGATAACAATATTTAAATTTTTGTAGATTAAAGTTGACTGGAAAGCATAGAGCTGGAAGGGAGTTCCAGAAGTGAAAAGTGCGAGAAAAGAAACTTAACATGGAATTTATGGTTAAATCTAGCCAGCTAAACTATAAATTGATGAGATCTTGATGCCAGTCAAGTACTGTGCTTAAATTAAAAAAGTCTAGGTATCATAGCAAAGAGTTCATCTGAACAATTACCATGAAAGTATTTATAGAAAAGGCACATAGAGGCAACCTTATAAAGCGATGGGAAAGTGACTGAAGGCAAGATGCTAGGTCAGGATTGATAATATTGCTGATTCTTCTTTGGATCTTATCAAGGAGATCAAGGTAAATAGCAAGGGCATTGTACCTTATGTAACAGCAGTATTCTAAGCATGGACGAATAGTAGACTTATAGATATATAAGATAGATTCTGGACCAACTTTCTTAGCAGCTGATCTAGCAATAAATTCAGTAAAGTCTTTCCACTTAATATCAGCTGTGAATGTTAGCTTGAGAAGATGCAATGAATCACTTTCCTGGAGGTTAGCATCAACCTTGCTGATGGAAGGCAGAGAGGGCTCTCTCAGATGATTAATGGAGAGTGGTTTAGTTTTAGAGGCATTAAAATTAACAAGTCATCTTTTGCTCCAGTTAACGACCTTGTCAGACTGATCAGCCTTACTCTCCAGGCAGCAGTAAATAGTTGTGTCATCAGCATAGATGCCAACTTGAGAGCTGATGTTATCGGGAAGGTCATTAATGAAAATTAAAAACAGAGTAAGACCAATGATGGAGCCCTGCGAGACACCTGCATTAGTATGAATGGATCTAGATGAGTGGTCATTCAGGATAACTTTCATTTCATGATTTGATAAGAAAGAATAAATCAGTTCAAAAATGTGTCTGGAGACACTGGAACTTTTCAGCTTGTGTAGAAGACTCGCATGCCAGCCCCTGTCAAAGGCCTTTGAGATGTCCAGTACTACAGCCTGGGCTTCACTGTTTTATGGTCTATGATAGAATCTGCAGTTGTTGTCAGTACATCAGCAGTTGACCTGGGGAGGCAAAAGCCATATTGCTTGTCTGAGAAAAGGTCCTGTGAGGAGAGATGATGAACCAATTCAGCAATGATTAGAGCCTCTAGGAGTTTCCCAAAAAGAGGTAGAAGGCTAATAGGTTGATAGTTGGAATGGTCAGATGATTCACCAGAGTTCTTAAGAACTGGAACAACAGATGATGACTTCCAACAGGAAAGCAGGAGGCATTTATTATACAGTTTAGAGAGAATAAGGGCCAGTTTGGGAGCACACTTCTTAATGTCTATTAAAGGTTATACCATTGGGCCCACATGCTTTGTGGGGATCTAGGTTAGAGATGATAGTGGAAACTATGGAAGAGCGTTATATGCATATTCTACAGAGAGTTCTGAGTTTGGAAGTTAGGCAGGGATACTTCAGATGAGTCAAGAGTAGAGTTTGAGGAGAATTTACAGGCAAAGCCTTTATCTTTTATCAGCAGAGTATAACATCTCAAATTGATTGAAGAAGGGAGCAATAGAAACCTTACAATTATTTAATACTCTATTACAGAGCTGTCAGTAATCACAAGATCCAATGTTGTTAGAGGCTATGCAGTACCTCATTCTCTTAGCAAATTGACTTAACTCCTTCCAGAACTTGCTTACACTTTTTATGAGCAATAATAAATAGGCATGAGTTGTGATGTGAGCTGTCACGCTGGTATAGCTGAAAATAGTAGTTCCTGTGTGCTATAGTGGCTGCTGGGCATGCTGGTGTGAGCCATGGAGAGGATTGAGGTTTCACCTGGTATTTCCGAGAAGGGATGAAAGTGTCCATGCCAGCTTTGATCCAAGAAGAAACCTCAGTGATACAATTTTCAATTAGGATATTAAAGATATCAGTTCAAGGGCTGTCATGAGGAAAATGACAGTCCCAATCAGTATGCTGGTAATGGAAAGAGGTCTTATGAATAGGTGGTTCCTGTTTAATAGATGATTGGAATGAAATATCAATAACTACCACAGAGTGATTTGAATTACCTAAATGGCTGTGTTGTTGAAGCTCAGCAAGAGTGAGAAGTAGAGGTAAGAAATAAATCGAGAAACTAAGTTTTGCTAAGTTTTGCTAGGGAAACAAGTAGGGAAGTCTATCATTTGAGTAAGGGATTGGGCAATTGAAAAATTTAATGTCTGTATTCTGGCAACATCAGTACCTTTAGAATGTTTAAGCTACGTGTCATGGTGCGCATTAAAGTTTCTGAAGACAATGATTGCAGAGAGATAGAGAGAAAGTGCCTTTTCTATACTGTCATCTATTATGTCTAATATACTGCATACCTGGGAAGATGGGGAGCAATAAAACTTCTGAACCATTATCCATTACACAACCCACACATCCAAGCTTACAGCACCTGTTATTTCCAAGAAGTCACTCATCTAGGTACTGACTAAGCTCACTGTTGCTTAACATTGGTGATCATATGTGTTGTAACCTAGGGAAGGTTACTGAATAGAATAATCAAACAAACATTGGTAATGAACGATAATACTTAGGACAAGAACAACACATATAAGATTCGCCAGCAGTCCGTAGAAGAAGTAGTCAACTGCTAAAAGTGAGTCAAGTGAATTCCACAATGAATCTCCAACTGTAGGATATCTACCAACCGCCCCACGTGGTCAGATGTGGCACAAGGCCTAATTTAATGTGGGGTATCCGTGCCTGTAGGCATGGCCAAAAATTCCCCGTTGTCCCTGTATAAAATGGGGCCAGGTACCTGTTTCCCAAGACAAGACTCTGCCCTTTGACATAGCTTCGTCTGGGGATCCTCTCTGTTCGGAGACAGAGAGTTTAATCAGCACAGCCGGAGATGAATCTCCAACTGCAGACCAACATACAGTATTTACTACTGTAGTTATGTGAATGGGGACATACACATTATTGTCTGTAGGTATGCTACAACAGTATGGGAACTGATCTTCCAATGTGATGTGACTGTAAGCTCTAGCATTATTTTTTTAATGTTTTTACTTGAATCATTTTGGGCACCTTACAAAACTCTAACTACTACTAATAAGAAAGTCAATTCAGAATTTATGAGTGCTTGACTTTCAAATGTTACCCAATTTGATACTTGTTGCTCAATACAAGGCCCAAAAGTTGCTTACATGAGAGGGTTGCTGAATGAGTTTGTAAGTGCATAAAAGATGGGAGTAAGAAGTGCATATTATGAGGATATGTAGGATAGATAACAATAGAATAGAAGAAGACATATTAGGATATGTAGGATAGATAATAGAATAGAAGAAGTAAAGAATGTAGTGATCAGGAAAGCATTTTCTCAGGAGTCTTTTCAATTAACAGTCCTGGTGGAAAAACTGTTTTGAATGGAATTTCCTTCTTATCAATGGAATACAAAGCACCTGATTATGAGTCAACTTTTGTACATATCATGGCGGGTCCTATCCGTGAAGGCTTGAACTAGTGGAACTAAGAAATGTAGCTTGTCTTAACATTTGCCATGAAAACAGCAATAGAGTAGCAAGTAGTTTGTAAAATTTTATTTGTGGAAGGGGTTGTAGGGTGAAAAATAATTCATCACCCACAAGGCTGTGTAAATGTTCTTTGTCCATTCTGGAGAATTTCCAAAGTTGTAGCCATCAATTCTTCTTTATGCCACTCCACTGAGCCAATGTATATTTTTTGTCCTTGTTTGAAAGGAAATGAATTTTACCAGATGTTTTGCTCAAAAGGCCATGCTGATAATAAACAAATTATGAATGAAAATTGTCTACAGAAAATATGCTACACTGGAACTGACTAATGTTTGAATTCAAAACTCAATCTTATTAATTTGATTGATTTATTGGGACTAACTTTTTTTTCTTTTTTATAAATCAAGGAATCAGTATAAATATGAGTGTATCAAAAATCTTTACATGTTTTACAAAGTTTATTTTGTTTTCATCTAAAGACTCTATAATTGCACTATATTATTATTATATATATTTCATATCATTATCAATACTATTGAGCTGTACAGTTTATTTTAGTGGCCATAATGGCAGATGTAACCATATTTGGTAATAACAGATAACAAACACCACGCATTTTTAGTATAAGTCAGCCATATTTTCTGTACTGTTCTAGTGATAATCATAAAACTAACTTTTTTTTTTTTTTACATAGAGTGTGACGGTCAAAGGGAGGTAATTAAGATCATATTACTGCAGATACAAGTATTGAGAGTCTAACAATTTTAAGGCATTATTTTAAACTGGGCTTTAAAGCTGCTGACAGAATACACAGATGTAATTTCAGTAAAATAACAAAGCCACCAAATCAGTATTAAAGATTCTTGTTGGCCAATCAAACGGAAAATTGAGAATCTAAAAATGTGTTCAAGTTGAGCCTATCTCTACCAATATAAGTAGAGAAGAATCAGCATTTAAACAGCAGTGTAGTGACACAGGAGAAACAACCATCAAGAACGTCACATCTGCTCAACATGACAGCGTTATAAAATTCCACTCACTACTACCAGACAAGGAATTTGACACAAGAACTAATGCTCCACCAATTGATAATTGGCTTTATTTGTATGTATGGGCGCCGCATACTAAGATGAAATATACTCCCGAAAACTTAGCTGCATGATTTATAAATGGTGCTTGCTGTTCTCACAACAAACTACTTGATCTGACAGAGACTTATACTTTTTATTTTCTATAGTTCCAGTGTTCAACCTAATAAATAGTTGTTATTGTTTGTTCTATAAATCCATGTTTGTCTTTATTCATATTTCTATAGTTAGAGGCATTGCTATGTTAGAGCTGCTGAAACAATTCATAGATATCACACACTTTACAAACTTTTGGGGAGTTAAAGAATGAAAATACTTTTAATACACTCTAATAACTACTCTGAAGTTATTGATCAATCACAGATAACCAACATAAAGGAATATGAATGAATAAATGAATTTCCCTTTTATGAATTATCTCTGTTTATGGTACACTCGTAATTTTGACCAAAAAAATCACAAATTGTGTGAAATGCGTTTCTGTTTGAACGTACATTTTTGCAATAGGCTTCGATAACTTTAACATGTTTGATTGTTAATCTTTCTATGGTTGAAATTGCCAGAGACTTAAGTTGTTAAATCTGAAAGGAAAAGAAAAAAATCATTGGATGCTTAAACTTAATTCACATTTAAAATCGGTCCAATTTATTGGAACACCCTTTACATCACACTAGAAATTAAATTGATACTGGAAATGAATATATTGTCCTGTTTATCTGTTTTTTGTGACAAATATTTTGTTTGTGATTGCATTATTGTTATGAGAATGTATGATAAATTCAGTGGCTGTTTTTAATAAACATTTCACACAAACCATATCTATGTTTTATTTGCTGGTGACTTTCAGTTTGCCATAAAATGTTTTAGTCATTCAAGTTTTTTATTAAATAATAGTCTTCACTATAATGTTTTCTTTAAACTCTAATTTCTTTTTTTTTACTTTTATTTAGGGTCTAAAGAAAACAAAGAAAGAAATTCCAACATCTCCTGAGAAAAAAAGAAAGAAAACTAAAAAGAAAGAAACAAATTAAAAATTTGTAAATTATTCTCACTATAAAAATTAAGAAATGGGTGAGAATAATTATTGGCTGTATTACTCATTGATATTTTGATCTTTAAGTGTTAAGGAATTTGAGGGATGGACTATATTTTTAAAAAATAAATCACATTCTTTGTTATTTTTTAACTCAATGGTTCATTTAGTCTTTTCTTGCTTATTCTGAATAAACTTGTTGAAAAGCAAGCACAAAAAAAAGTTGTAAAAGAAATTTTTGGCAAACATGGACTTCCATGCCCACAAAAAAAATGGTGTTTCAAAATGTGTTTTTTTCATTGACATTATTTTAATTATGTTCACTCTTTTGACAATTTCTTTTTTACAAGATTATAAAAAACATATTTACCTTTTATAAAGATTTATTATTTACCATTTTATAAAAAAATAAATGTGAAAAGAAATCTTTTTATTAAAAAATTAAAAAAAATTAATGCTGTTTCATTGACATTATTTTAATTACGTTCACTTTTTTGACAATTTCTTTTTACAAGATTATAAAAAACATATTTACCTTTTATAAAGATTTATTATTTACCATTTTATAAAAAAATAAATGTGAAAAGAAATCTTTTTATTAAAAAATTTTAAAAAATTAATGCTGTTTCATTGACATTATTTTAATTACGTTCACTCTTTTGACAATTTCTTTTTACGAGATTATAAAAAACATATTTACCTTTTATAAAGATTTATTATTTACCATTTTATAAAAAAATAAATGTGAAAAGAAATCTTTTTATTAAAAAATTTTAATGCTGTTTCATTGACATTATTTTAATTACGTTCACACTTTTGACAATTTCTTTTTACAAGATTATAAAAAACATATTTACCTTTTATAAAGATTTATTATTTACCATTTTATAAAAAAATAAATGTGAAAAGAAATCTTTTTATTAAAAAATTTCAAAAAATTAATGCTGTTTCATTGACATTATTTTAATTACATTCACTCTTTTGACAATTTCTTTTTACGAGATTATAAAAAACATATTTACCTTTTATAAAGATTTATTATTTACCATTTTATAAAAAAATAAATGTGAAAAGAAATCTTTTTATTAAAAAATTTAAAAAAATTAATGCTGTTTCATTGACATTATTTTAATTACGTTCACTCTTTTGACAATTTCTTTTTACGAGATTATAAAAAACATATTTACCTTTGATAAAGATTTATTATTTACCATTTTATAAAAAAATAAATGTGAAAAGAAATCTTTTTATTAAAAAATTTTAATGCTGTTTCATTGACATTATTTTAATTACGTTCACACTTTTGACAATTTCTTTTTACAAGATTATAAAAAACATATTTACCTTTTATAAAGATTTATTATTTACCATTTTATAAAAAAATAAATGTGAAAAGAAATCTTTTTATTAAAAAATTAAAAAAAATTAATGCTGTTTCATTGACATTATTTTAATTACGTTCACTCTTTTGACAATTTATTTTTACGAGATTATAAAAAACATATTTACCTTTTATAAAGATTTATTATTTACCATTTTATAAAAAAATAAATGTGAAAAGAAATCTTTTTATTAAAAAATTTTAAAAAATTAATGCTGTTTCATTGACATTATTTTAATTACGTTCACTCTTTTGACAATTTCTTTTTACAAGATTATAAAAAACATATTTACCTTTTATAAAGATTTATTATTTACCATTTTATAAAAAAATAAATGTGAAAAGAAATCTTTTTATTAAAAAATTTAAAAAAATTAATGCTGTTTCATTGACATTATTTTAATTACGTTCACTCTTTTGACAATTTCTTTTTACGAGATTATAAAAAACATATTTACCTTTTATAAAGATTTATTATTTACCATTTTATAAAAAAATAAATGTGAAAAGAAATCTTTTTATTAAAAAATTAAAAAATTTAACTAAGTCAAAATATTAAGCAACATTATTAGGTGAATGAAGAATTCAGTGATGAATTTATGGAGAAAAAGGTATTCATTGTAAATAAGCAACATGTCTTAAATTATGTATATATATATATATATATATATATATATATATATATATATATATATATATATATATACTTTCTATTTAGATATATAAAAGTTATATCTCCTTTCTATTTTCTAACTTACGGTGAAATGAACCATTCAACAAACTAAAGATTTGATTTAACAATTTTGTTGAAGTCAGTTTTCAGACAAATGACATTTGCTGTTATCATCATCTCCTCGGAAGTAAAAATAGTAAAACATATATCAGCTATCATTTGTGTATTTATAAACTCCATAACTCTAAAAATTTTAAAGAAGCTTACATTAGTGAAAATAAAAATGCTTAAGAAATGAAGAAAGCAAATTCTACTTAGGATTAGAGCAGGGCCAGTGCATACTACATCCAAACTGCCTGGCTGGGGTATGGTGGGGTGTTGTGGTGAGTTTGATTGCAATGGTCCTGTCATTCATGAGTTTTAATATAAATATAAAAATGACCTGGATTTGCCTGGGTAGGCTGAGAACCAGAGAAGGTTGCCTTGTGAGCTTAGAAATTTGGCTCCTTTCTATCCCATGTTTAGATCAAAAGAGGTATCTATGAATCTGAATTCTGAATTTTGATTGGTTAGAAAATATAACTTTGTCATCTTCCTAATATGTGTGCTTTTTGCTACATTTGAAATATGAAATTAGTTATAGTGGGAACTGTTGCAAAATGGTAAGTCTGTTTGTACCAGTTGTACTCTGCTTCTTTTTAAATTATAGTGTGATTACTGCAAAACTCCACACACAAAGCAAGACCGCCAGACTTGTCAGCCTCTGCTGCCCATCTACTGTTTTCTCACTCATTCTCATTTTATTGAGTGGCTGAGGCATAAGCCACAAATTTGTCTCACAAATTCTCAAAGGTTTTTCTTAAATTGTAGCTTTTGGATTGGCTATATTTTCTTCCAAGTATTGTACATGCCAGACACTTATGCGTTTTCTTCCAGGAGGTAATGTTGCATGTTAATAGCAGTAAATGATCTCAGCTCAACTTTTTCTCTTGTTCAGTATTTGCCAAAAATTTTGGTTTGGCAATGAAAGACTTCAACACAAAGAATTTTGACATCTAAATTATCTAACTATCCAGTGGGAATCACCCCCACTCACTGGGGATCTGTTTGGACATGAAAGAGAACACGTCTACATCTCTTGACGGGTAAGAACCAACTCACAGAAAAACCTTTCTCTATCTATCATTCCCATGCTAGCTCAGCCAATCAAAATCAACTTCCTTATTATGTCTTACATCTGACTCCAAATGTCAATCTCCAGAATTTAGAGTCAAAATACACTTCCCTTAAAAATAAAAGTCTGCTAAACTATTATTTAACATGACCTAATCATTAAAAAGATTCATTTATGAATTTTATTTTAACTATATTTCCCTAAAATACTCTCTACTCTTTTGTGTTCACAATGTGTGCTCCTTACATTTTTTCTTCATTGGGTCTCAGTCACATGACCCCTCTGGCATGCACATATACCATTCCTGAAAAAGAATGAACATAACAAAACCCTCACCAGTTTTTTTCATGCTTCATAAACATTTTTTTTAACAAATAAAAGAATACTGAACAATCCTTTATCCATTCTTGGTCACTAGCTTCCATGACCCAAGGTCAACACCTCATATAACATTCTTGATACAAATCACACCGACATGGAACTTTGACCACTCCAATGTTGCCTCCACCCAGGTTAGCAGGTACCACCTCTACAATCAAATATTCCTGTGGAAAACAAAATTCCTTGCCACTTCACTTGTGACTATACGAAATGTATATACAATTCACACAAAAAAATACTGGTCCAAAAATCACACACTACATGCCACAGCATCAACCAATTTCATAACTGAGCCATGTCTTTGCTACCTAAATTTTACACTTTAAATATATTATGATCTATACTTATTCCCCACTCAGTGACACAGTACACATGGTCCATTAATCACCCTATTTATTCAACCACAACCACATAATTACTTTGTTATTTGTGTATAACCAGATTTGCTTGAACAAATCTTCACAAATTTACCACCATTAATTTTCTATAATTACCATTATTAACCATCTGCCTCTGTGTGTCAAAACTCAATGCACCATCTCAATTCCATTTGCCTCTGGCTCCTCCTCATAGGGAAAATGACCACACCTGCTCAGCACCTCCTAACTAATCAATTACTGGCTTTACCATGGTTGCAAGGGGTTTTTTCCAACAAGCCATCTGACCAATCCCTTTTTGTTGTCAGAGACATTCCTTTGCTTGGGGGAGCACCCTAAGGTATATTCATCCTCTATGAATATTTCACAGGTTACAGCTCCCATTTATTCCTAACATTGTCCAGTTTCCCTATATACATAGCCATGTGTGACAATTTTCCCCCAGGATACAGACTCAAACACATTTGGAACTCCCAAACTAAGCAAGCCGAATTTACTTATTCCCACAAACAATTAATTCTTCAACCGATGAAGACAAAAGGACACACACAGCTCTTAAATTAAAAAAAAAATTCCACATACTGTTACAAAAATGAACAAAACAATCATTTGTCAATTATTTACAGTTAACATAATAATTCTAAACTTTTGTAAAAAGACAAAAGACAACAAAAACTCAGTCTCTCAGTAAAATGTTTCACCAAAATTGACATTGCCGCATCATCAGTGAGTATGCATGAGTGCGGGTGTTCACTGTTCATACTGTGTCCTTTCTTTTTTTCTCTTCATACTTTTTTCTTGTCTCTCCATCAAAACTTGCTTGTTTGCACATCTGACAAAACCAGTCCACTTACACTTTTTTACTTTTTTTCCTCCTAGATTTTTCATTATTACTTCTTATTTTGGTTTGTTGTTTAGATGTGCGTGCATGTGTGTGTGAGCTGTAAAACATAGTAATATCATCATACTTACAATTTTTTCTGTCCTTAGAAAAATATTGAGCACAAAACTCATGTTACAAAACATTACAATTGTCAAGTATCTTTCATCATTTTTACTGCCAACATCATACACAACAAAATAAATTTGATATCTTATTTCATTAACTAAAGATTAATCACCATCATAACTTTCATAGTGACAATGTTAAATGCTTATGTTGGATGTGCACTCTTTGATTGACAATTCTTTTGTAGTGACTATGTTAAATGTTTATGTTGGATCTACATTCTGATGACAGTTCTGGAATGATAAAAACAAAATATCTGTGAATGAGACTCCACACACAAGTTCAATTTTAGAACTCAAAAAATATTTCATAATTCAATTTTAATAATTCTAACCAATTACAGGCATTACAGCCTAAAACAAAATGTTATCTTCTGATTCCCTGGAGGACATAAAATAAAATTGACAGCAGTCATTTCTTCCATGGATTTTTGACAGCCAGAATTAAAAACTTATTTCCATTACAGTCAGAGAAATCTACAAACCAAATACATTTGTGGAACAGAATCCCATATAGTTGTTTTCCTAAATACTACTATATTAATATCTCCAAGTCATGAGTAAATCATTATCCATCTTCCTTACTCTCATAATCTTCACTTCCTACCACATTCTCTTTCATTCTTTTCACACATTGCATTCATCATTACAATTTTAACAATAAACCATTAACGTGTGTGTCCCTCGACCTTTGTATTGGATAAATTGTATTATTAAAAAAACGGCAACAGCCAGACAACATAATTAAAGAGAGACTGTTGGTGTACCGAGGAGATGTGCTGTCACTTAATTTTCAGTGTAAGCCATCAGTTACTATTTCTTTGAAAACTCAACGAGGGAAAAATAATAAAGAAGTGATCAACATGAAAACAAGTAGAGCAGAAGAGGTTAGCTTAGTCAGGTAGATGAGTCACTTTATACATGTCAATATAAGGATGATAATATATCGACAGAAATTATTATTAAGGGAGAAACTAGCTTATTTAGACGGAAAGTTTTTGAGAGTGCCGCTATCGAATATTGCCAAAATGTTAACCTGCGTCCTAGATTTTTTTTTCAAATACTTCCTTTCCTAAAAGAAATACGCCTTTCCGAAGCCAGCATAGATGGCCATAAAAATTTAAAAAAATTAAAAGAAAAACGGGTAAACCAATCCCTTTTATCATTTGAAATAAATAGATATATAGATCTATTCATTTAATGAGTTAAACTAGAGATTCTTAACTTTTTTTTTCTCGAGCGCTTCTTATTAACTATTTGAGCGGATTGGCGTCCTGTATGTTAAATTTACACTAGTAAATGAGGTAGAATTAATGCAACAGATTTAATGTCACGTGCTTATATTTCGTTGCATCGTAGCAGTGTCAATCACCGGAAGTAAACTGCGGTGGAAACATCCCGAAATAGAAGTCATAGTGTCAGCTCATAGAAGCTAATAGCTTAGAGGTTTTTGCTCTATTCACTTATGATAATTGCAGTAAAGGGTTTAAAATAATATGTAATTTGCTTTTATTGTCATTTCTTTATGTAGGTAATCATAACTCTCCAGATATTCTTTTCTTTTATTATCAGTTAAAATTGCCTTGAATCCTTAGGATACATGCTAGAGTGGCCTCCCTTTGTCTTCTCAGGGGTTTGAACTTCAGGGATTTTCCTTCTCTTAGATTAGTTGCCATCCTAGGCTAGAGAGCCAAATCTACCCTGCTAGTTAACCTATAGCTAGGGCTAGAAGAGATAAATTGTGAGAAAATGAACACAACCTGCTAGGCAGAATTTGAACTCGGATCGCCGATTCTGCTTTTCGTACCACTACAGTTACACTGCTCGCACATCCTAAGATGGAAACAGACAAAAAGATTAACCAATGCATCTGTCGGGAAGCGGGGTCACCACTTGTAGAAGAGTTATAACTCTGAGTAATTAATTATAAACCACAACTTTATGTTGTTTGGGTTATAAGCGGGTGAATTTAAAGCTGTTAGTGACGGTTCAGTAGGATTTGCATTGTGTTCAATTTTGGCGTTGTTAATTTTTTGAAAAAATGAAAAAGATTTTGTTTCACGTGGTATGAATATGGTGCGTGTAAAATTGTTAATGTTATTTCAGAAGGGCCGTTTGCGTTTAACATCACGTCTTCTTGGTCACCACTTGTAGGGGAGTTATAACACTAAGTAAATAAGTATAACCCCCTGACATTTATATATACAAAAATACTTGTAAAAAAATGAGAAACAGCAAGAAGTGGAAACAACAAAATGAGTATCATTTATTGTCTGGTTGTTATGTGGTGTGAGAAGAAACGAGAAACAGTAATACTGAGTAGAATTGTGAGTTTGGGGTCAAATATAGATTGGAATGCGACAGGAGAATTAGATAAAGAATAAGCAAAGTCCATATAGTCTTTCCTGTATGTTTTTTTAAAAAATTTTTTTAGATGATTATAATGAGTGTCCAGATAATTTAGTTGGAAAAATACAAGAAGTGTCTGGGGTTTTCTTACCTCGAAGTTTTGAGTGCTAAGAGAAAAGTGTTGCCATTATGGTCTGAAAAAGGAAAAGGAGATGAAATTTTCGTTGACGCACGTGTTAGCGACTTGTGAACTGTTTGTCTAATAGTGAAAAATGTCACGTGTTTGTGTGCAGAGGAAAAACGTGGGTTAATTCTCATTGGTTTAGAGTGAGTGAATTAATGATTAATAATTATAATTATTATTGTGGAGGAAGTAGCCATAGTATTATATATATATATATATATATATATATATATATATATATATATAATAATTATAATTGTTATTGTGGAGGAAGTAGCCATAGTTATGAGTTATCAGGTTATGAGCTCAGGAATAAACTCCGTTTCAACTTATTTTATTATAATTATATTTGACACTATAATTAGTTTTTATTTATTTTTTATGGACACATTTAATATTTTAGTATTATGTAGTTAGGTGAGGTATAAGTATTCGTAGTATACTGTGTTTAATCAGATACATAAATTTCGTGTATAGGATTCAGGAGAATTTAAATATATATATATATATTTGGGATAAAAATATGTCTTATATTTCATCAAATACGGTAGTTCACATTTGAACTGTCAGAGTTAGCTCCTCCTCATTTTCTTAATCCTTCAACAGGGGTCTCTCTCCCACGAGTATAAATACTGGTTGACCTTTCGCCTCTTTCTCTTTTCCGACTTACGCCTCGGGCGGCCATCTCGCGGGGAGATGAGGTAAAATCTTCTTTTCGACTCAGGCCTTGGGCCGCTACCTCGTGCGGAGGCGAGGTATAAAACTTTCTCTTTTCACTTACACCAATATGTGACCTCTCACACATACAGCGTTTCCCATATTCTGGGAACACGCTAAGGACAATAGGCGTACGTACGGACACTCAACACAAAACACACACATAACTTCTCTATACAAACACTCTGTAACTTTTCATGTCTTCGTGTATTAATATATTTGTTTATCCATAATATATATTTGTTTGCATATATGTATCGGTCTTGTTTGTTTTCTTTTGTTTTCTTTGGACTCCATTAAAGTCCAACATTCCTATGTAGCTGGACCGACTAGCAGGAAATTATAGCCCAGAGATATCTCCTCATCTTCACCCCGCACGGTCCTCTACAAAACAAGCTGTGAATGAAAGTAATCGCCAAAAGTTTTGTCCAAAGTAGATCAGAATAATGGCAGCTGGCTATACGCACAATTCTGACAGACATTTCTCAGAAGAAATTACAGCTAGTGTTATAGAATTTGACGGTGACACTTGATTCATTTGCGAGTCACACTCAATGAACAGTTTTGTCTTTCATTGATGCCTTGACTCGATGTTTCGGCTTCTGTACACTAGGTCCTTCCACAAGTGTCTGTTTTATCTGTTGATCAATATCCTTTTGGGATATGCAAAAGACATTGCATGTGGTAGTCTTGTAACATTGTTTTCTGATTAGCAAGCCCAGTATAGATATAAGTAACATGTAATAGCTATATTGGATGTATAACAAACGACTTTAACCTTTAAATTTCGGAGTGTAATTGATTCCAAAAGTTGTGGTGAGTTCAGGCTATGACACAGATGATTGGTTATAGAGGAGATACGTGGTAGCAGCAGCAGTTAACGGACGCTTTTATAAACCCATGACTTCAAAAAGAAACTCTTCCATCCTTTTCCTTTGCCTATGCGTAGAGTTACAGTCCGAACTGGCAGCGTTCTTCTCCAGCCGGACAGTAAGTAGTAATTTCTTTGTTCGGGAATGTAGACTTTTCGATTTGGGATTTATTGTTAACGAAAGGTGAATATTTTCCACAACCATATATTTAATATTTTTTATCCTTTTTCTAGGACTAGCGTGTTGAAATCTTCACAGTTTTTAGTATTGATGAAATTATAGCTAACATTTTTGTCGAAATTTGCAGACTCTACGTTTCGTTTAATTTCGCAAACCAATCGATGAAATTTGAATAAGCGGATTCATTTGGAAAAATACTTTGACAAAAACCCTACTTCGCGGTTTAATAATTTCTTTAATTAAATTTAATTTTACAGGACTTCAGAGTAAACAATATTATTTAAGAAAATTTATGTTTTTCCTTTTCCATTTTTAACAGCGAAGACTAAATACTTAGGATTTTTTACTCTTGAGCATGCAACATACAACTGGCCATGAGTAAATTTCTTTCTGGAGCCAAATTCCAACTTTTTGAAGCGTTTGGCCTTGTGATTTGTTTATAGTTCTCGCAAACGCAGGGTGAACTGGAAACTGGATTTTTGTATATAAAAACTTAAAGAAATGATATAAAAAATCCAATATTGTATTTTTATGAAATAAGTATTATTTTAATCATATTTTATTTTTAAAATAGCGGGAGTATTTTGTATGGTAAATAATAAAAATGTTAATTTTTCCAAAAAAATGAATGAAAATGAAAATTTATTGTACTCAACTACGTACCCTTTCAAAAAAACAAAACAAACAAAAAAACAATAAACTGTACTTTGCATCCGTTAATTGTTTGCACTTCTCCCCAAAATTTGTTTTCGATTGGTCAATGTCTGGCTATTTTAGAGGGTGGGACGGACGGACGGAATTCACAGAATTTTGTATATAAATAAATATTTTATAAAATTTTAACCTGTCGTGTACTTGCTTTTCGTTCTGTATCGTTTTTGTCGAAAACATTTTTGGTGGTATAATAGTACAATAATAATAAAAGCAATAATAGGAGATACTTTGGTTTCTCATTAGTTTCAATGAAGATTATAAAGAAATAAAAAGAGAGAAATAAAATCATTTATTATTTTCAAAGTAATTCGGCATCAAATGTCAACATTTAAAGGACTGGGATAGAATTATTTTAACAACGCATTTACGCCCCCCAAAAAAGTTACCACGCCTGTTAATTACGATATATAGTTGGTTTTAATGCATCACATTCTATGGTGAAGCAATAAATGGATTGAAAACATTTTGAGTGGAATTTTTCTACTTGTGGACTTTTATTCGGAACAAAATTAAGATCGAGAATGTGTTGATAACTCTACATCCTTAGTCGAAGAATATTGTTCAAACATTATACATAAACACACATACACACACACACACACACACACACACACACACACACACACACACACACACACATATATATATATATATATATATATATATATATATATATATGTTTCGTCGAAGAAGATTGACAAGGCACTTTTCTTTATTTTTTATTACGTTTTTCTTGTATGCGTACAAATATTTTCTTTTATAAATTTAATGAATATAAAAATATATTCTTAATTCCCACATATGATCAGTACATTGTGGCCGTGATCATAATTGATTATATTTGATGTTTGTTTCTTGTTTCACATACGAAGATTTTCCATTATTTTTAAATCCTTTCTGCAGTGGGAAGTACGTATTGCAGTCATTTTCTCGGCGAGTTTGAGTATTGAGGTTGGTACAATCTCATGCTAGCTTGAATGTGTCCTTATCTGGGCTCTAGTCAGAGAGATACAGAATTAGTCGCCTTGATAGGCAGGTGGTGGTGTGACCAGCATTAGAAGTGATGGATCAGTTATGAAGACAGTCACAATGTACTGGCGTATTTGAAAATTGAGAATATGTCTACTAGCAGCAGTCGTGTGCAATAGCAGCAACACACTGTTTACCGTAGTAGAATAACCAAAATCTTTGAAAATGGGTAATGTTTTAGTCGAAAGCGCTGGGAATCAAAAAAAGCTTTCGGCAGATTTTGCATTCATGAAGTCCAGAAAAGTAAACATTATTCTACTATATATATAGATCACACACACACACACACACACACACACACATATATATATATATATATATATATATATATATATATATATATATATATATATATATATATATATATGAACATTATAAAATAGGCAGCATATATTTACATTACAAAGAGTCAATCATACCTTGAATCATTCAGCAATGTGAATGCGATTATTGGCGAAATCACTTCGCTAGTAGACATAAACATAAGCATTCCACTACTGATAATCCTCCGAATGATGAGATCCTCATAATTAAATAAAATGGATATGGTGTATTTTTTATTTTTTATTTCTGCTAGTACTTTCGAATGCTTCACGTCATTCATCATCAGGCTTTATTATCCATCAGAATCAAAACTGGGAGACGATTTATATGTGTTTATCCGACCGAAAGATGTTTTTAAGTATGAGCTATTTGTTAACTGTTATATGGTGCTGGAGCGTGCAAATCGCGACGCTAAATTTTAAATATTTAAAGTGAAAATTTTTATGTATTTTGTAATATGGTAAATCCACGTATTTTCTTTTATAAGTATTTTTCAGTTAATATGATATGAACTAAGTAGATAGTTCAAGTAACAGAGTGATATGTCTTACTTTGTAGTTTTTTTTTTCTTCAGGAATTCTTTACTGCTGGATCAATTGTTTTTTATGAACATAATAAAATAGGCAGCCTTTATTTACATTACAAAGAGTCAAGGTGATTGACTCTTTGTAATGTAAATATATGTGTGTGTGTGTAAGTGTGTCTGTGTTTGTGTGTTAAAAACATATTTTTAAGGAATGCTATATTTATAGATTAAAGTGCTAAATATCGGGGACAGAGCTTATGTAAATATCAAAATATAAAATTGGACATTGAAGTCAATACCCAGCGGTGACAGTCTGTTTCATGCTTAAACGCCATTTCCAGTGTGTGTGTGTGTGTGGGGGGGGGGGTGCATACATGTGTAGTTACAATCAAACTTCAGGTATATTTATATGACTCAGATAAGGGGGATGGTTTTACATTTACCTTTATTTTTTTGTCGCTTTCGATGACAAGACTATCTCTTGTGTTTTTGTATTTTTTATAATTGCAACTAGCATTTATTTTCAATTTCGAATTCTTTTTCTGCAATCTTTTGTTCTTTGTTGTTCTGTTGCCGTTTCTCCTTGCGTATTTGTGCCAGTAATGCCAACGCAGTGAGCAGACACGAAGTAAAAGTCAAGACCGCCCGAGAAATGAACATGTAATTCTTCAAATTCGTATTGTCATACAATGAACAAGACCCACGCTCATTGGCCCTAATATTCCAGACAATGCAAGCGGCATCAACTAGAAATCCAAAAATCACCGGACCTGACATCCACCCTTAAAGAACAAACAAAAGAAAAGAGAATTAAATACAAAAGCGTTAGATTTATTTCATATCACAATTAACACAATTTTTGCCCTTATTTAGATCTGGCAGTTCTTAGTTCTCAACAATGGGGTACCCAGTGAGGACTGAACTCACCACTCAGTGGTAATGGTCAACCAAACAAGTGTGACACTCGATTGGTCACGACATCCATGTAATCAAGTGGATTGTAAATAATTTTATTCGGGTCTGGTTTTATGACTACCGACTGAGTAACCAATAAAAGGAAGATGTAAACGTTTCCAGGTAACCATCTGCTGTCTAGAAATAAGTAAATAAATAAAAACTTTCAGGATCGATGGCACTTGGCCGGAAAGTAGATAATTTCGGTCATGGGCTTATATAGTCAGTATACAATCACAAGTCGCCCGTCACCGGCAATCTGAGAGAGTTGCAGAGTTACGGCGTAAGAAAAAATGTAGAGTCGAGGGGAGACGGAATTAACGAATGTTGAATGGAAGATCTGGTCCGTTAGTCTGTCACCAGAGAAGTACCAATGAAAGTATCTCTACCAAACAGTATACAGCGCCAGGTGAACAATCCATAAATAAACAACCCAGTATATGGAAACAGCCTAGATGTGGCAATATTTCACTTTCCGTTCCCTTGTGAAATTACACGGGGACTTTTTTCAGTTCCGTTCGCACCAGCGCAGACGGGAATCGAAATACTGTGTAGGATGGTTCTGTCTTATCGGTGAGAAATTATCCGAGAGACTCAGTCGTATATTTACAGAAGCTCACTAACCATTAATTCCAAGCTGATATGCCCATACATTCGTATATTTAGAGGCAAAGTTTGGGAAGAGCTAAAAAAGGAATATCTCATTATACTAGAGAGTGCTGAAGCGCGCACGTGTGATTGTCTTTCCTATCCTGCCAGCAGGCTTAGTTGACGTTTGCAGCTTAGTTTTGGGGTCGATACAGAAAATGTACGGGAATTGTTTGATTAGCATGCAAAAGCAGAAACACTAATCTTCAAGTCGTCGAAGGAGCTGAAGACAAAATGGTGACACAGCTGATAATAAGCTTAAAGAATCACTAAAAATGAACTTGAAGAATGACAAGGACTGTTACATGAATAACAATCCCCCAAGAAACAACTAATTAGATAATAAAATTAAAATAAAAATCCGTACAGTCAAATATTCTTAAAATGTTATTTTGAAATAAAAAAGGATCACACTGTAATTATTCGTCTATAATACGCACTTGATTCTTTATTTTTTAAAGCCTAAAAGTTAGGTGTGTATTATACTCGAGAAATAAGTATTATGTTTTTTTTTCCGATCATAATGTATGCATCGCCCACGGCCTATTTTCTAAGAATATTGAAATAAACAAAACATATAATTACTTTTGTTTTTGTTATTGAACTTGGACAGTTTGGCGTTATCTGCAGCCAGAATATGTTTTTAAAACATTTGTACAAGTCCCGATGGATGATACGAAAAGGTAGGGATTAATTACAATTATTTTCATTGATTCTATTAATCGCTTAACGCGTGTTCGTTTCAGCGCGAGTCAAAATTAGAACAAACCATAAAGCGGGATTCGTACACATTGTTTTACTTGAAGTGCGCAGGGATGATATTATTATAATTTAGTATGAAAGAAAACGGTACTGGCCAACATAGATAAAAAAAGTAAATAAATGCAAGAGAAAAACACATTATATTTATAGTGTAAATCTACGAAAACAAATAATAATTTAGAGATTTGTTTTATGCTAAAACATTTAAATGTGTACCTTCATGACATCAGTTGAGGGCGATCATTTGTAGACCAGCATTCTGGCATAGCTTCCACATGGTTCGTAACAATATTGGTGCCTACTCAAAGTCAACCCTTTTATTTAATTCTGTGTATGAATTTTGACCAATTGGGATTTGTTTAATTTTTGACTATGTGTTTTGGCCAATCAGGGAGGCGGGTTCTGTTTTTCTCTCAAAGTATTCAATTACAATGGCGGTTATTGTTTTTAGACAATAAGAAATTATATAATAAAAAAGTTAATTTAAAAAAAGTGCAATGAATATTACAAGTACTTTAATGCAATTGCCATATCTCGGTACCACATAAGCTGTTACGATTATTGAAAGCATTAAACAATATATTTTATATCATAGATGAGGAATACCATTTTTAATTGAAAAAGTAAATACAAGGAACGTATTTAAATCAATACATTCAGCTGTCTGGCCTTTTCAGTATTAAAGGCCCAGTTATGTGAGTTGGGGATCAGAATGTACAGTTATGCATGCAGTTCTTTGAATTGTCGTATAAATTAAATATAAATTAGCTTTGTAATCCTAGAATCCCAGCAAGGCAGTAAAGCCACTAAGACGTAAGGGGGTGGAAGAATTAGAAAACAGAAACATTACTAAGGAGCAAGAACAAAAGAAGAGTGATCAGGAGGTCAGTAGATAACAATTGGCATTGCATCTAAATTTTTGAAGATTAAAGTTGGCTGGAATGCATGAGGCCAGAAGGCGGTTCCACAAGGACATGAAACTGTTGGCATAAAATGTACGGTTACATCTAGCCAACCCAACTGTATATCAATGATACCTCGTTGCCAGTTTAGTACTGCACTTAAATTCAAAAAGTTTAGGTACCATAGCGAAGAGATCATTCGAACAAATACCATGAAAGTATTTATAGAAAAGGCACAAGGAGGTAAACTTAAGGCGGTGGGAAAGTGACTGAAGCCAAAACGCCAGATCAGGACCAATAATATTGCTAATTGTTCTTTGGATTTTATCAAGGAGCACTAGATAAATAGCAGAAGAACTGGACCATATGTGGTAGCAATATTCTAAGCATGGACGAATGGTAGATATAAGTCTACCATTCGTCCATGCTTAGAAGGAGTAAGATAGATTCTGGAGAGAAAAATTGTCTCGCATGACACAATGAACCAACTTTCTTAGCGCCTGACCTACAATGGATTCAATGTAGTCTTTCCTTTTCATGTCAGCCGAGAACATTAGCCCGAGAAGGCGAAACGAATCACTTTCCTAGAGGTTAGCATCAGCTATGCTGATGGAAGACAGAGAGGCGTCACTCAGATGATTAATGGAGAGTAGTTTAGTTTTGGAGGCGTTAAAATTAGCAAGCCACCCATTGCCCCAGTTAACAACAGACTGAAGATAGATTTGGCTATCGGCTACTAATTTGACCTCATCGAACTGATCAGATTTACTATCGAGACAGGACGGATGTCTTTCTGAGTTATGATCATAGTCATTTGTTCTAATGGACGTTTCAATCCCATTTGGGAAATGGCTTACTTACCTACTAAGGAAGTAAAAAATGTTGACATGCCAACTGCCAAGCTCTTATCTTCATCTCCTGCAATTCTATAAAAGAAAAAAAGATAGGAATAGGAACATGAGAGAGGAAGAATAAGAGAGAGAGAGAGAGAGTAAACAGAGAGAGAAAGCGAGAGAGAGAATTAGAAGAGAGAGAGTGAGTAGAGAAAAAGTGAAAGAGAAAGAATGAGAATGAAAAGAGAGAGCGAGAAAGTAGAGCGAAACGAGACAGTAGAGAGAGAGAGAGAGAGAGGGAGAGAGAGAGAGAGAGAGAAGGCGAAAGAAAAATAATGAAAATGAAAAGAAAGAAACTGGAGAGTAGAAAGAGCTAAACAGAGAGAAAGATGGAAAAGAGAGAGTAGAGAGAAAGAGGTAGAGAGTAGAATAGAGAGAAAAAGAGAGACAGTGTAGAAAAAGGAGAGAGAAAGAGACAGAGTTAAGAGAGAGAGAGAAAGAGAGAGAGACAGGGTGAGAAGGATAAAGAAGAGAGAGAGAGAAATGTATAAGTATTATAAGAATTTATAATTTCGACAAAAATTAAAAGTTTCTGTTTGTATACACCTGTGCATTCATTTTTCCTGTCGGATTAAAAAATGGTGAGACAATGGTATTTAAAAAAGGAAAAAAAAAGGTATTTTCAAATAATAATAAAAAAACATAAATATTTGATTTGTAATTATTCTCAAGGTGTGCATCACGACTGCCAAGGGCGCCTCGGTTAACTCTCGGTTTTCTTTTTATTCTACTCTCTCTCTCTCTCTCTCTCTACTCTATCTATCTCTTTCTCTCTTTTTCTATACTATATCCCCCTATTCTTTCTCTCTACTCGCTTTCCCCCTCTCTCTCTTATTATTTTTGCAGGATTAAAAAATAATTCCAGGTAATTCCGATATAATGTTTTGATGCATGATCACAACGATAAGAACAACATTTAACTAGCATATCAAGTATAAATGTTCATCTAGTGTTGAAGTTCACAATTTCAGCACTAGACGGCGCTTGTTCGATAGATCAGGTTTACATTTTGGATTGTTCTAGAACTGTGTTGAACATTCCCGGTATATAAATAACCAGAGATTATCTGCGGCCTCAGTGAAGATTTTTCTACTGAATGGTGGTCGGATCAAAATTTTATTAAGTGTTTAAAAATGTATATTTAATACGTGGAAATGAATCATACATGTTATATTTATGGGCAGTAGCGTACCTAAATGGAGGTGGCTCATTCCGGGCAACACTTTTAGTGGGTGGGGGCACTTTGGGGTCTGCTGTATGAACCAATACAGGCTGTATTGAAATAAAAGTGATTTTAATGTCAGGACACTATTCACAGTGGAAGGACCTTTTCGATTTCGACTAACTTAAACTACGGCGTATGCATTTAAGCAATTATTATCTTGGGTGAATAATAAATATTATCCAGTGATGCATTCAGGAGTGTTTTATCATTGTTGACAATGTGAAATATGTTAACGGATCCAGGATGCGTTCTTTTAGCGCTGCAGTCCCATTGTGTGTTAGAGACACATCTTGGTTGTTATCATATTAATTCCAGTTATTTTTCTTAACAGGATTTCGTTTGAAGTATGTGTTGGTCTATTTTTCGACTTTTGAACCTGCTAATAGCTAATATATATATATATATATATATATATATATATATATATATATATATATATATATATATATATATATATATAAAAGAGGGAATTACTGTGCAATATATTGTATTTTTGTGGGAGTGGGGGAGTTGTCTTCATCTATTTTCATTCTTCTCTCGGTCAGGTGATCGCTAGTTAGTTTGTTCGGAGGTAAAATGAGAACTTCAACAAAAGGGATTTTAAAACTTATCTATTTCGTTAAAAGCATCGACGTGTACATTTTTAACTAGCCAGTGGGGTCGATCTATCACCCCCTCTCGGGTGCAAGTTACCTGAGACACAAAATGACTGATGTGTATGACGTGTACAAACTTAACTCCACGAAAATACTTTCTAACTCTAACGTTCGGCTCAGCCAATCAAAATCGACATCCCTATTTTGTCTACCATCTGACCGTAAAGGTCAGCCTCAGAAGGTTTGAGCCAAAATACACTGCCACGAAAAAAATATTAACCTGAAACTATTATTTAACACTGCACCGGGCGGAATACTCTCTAGCTACGCCAGTGTCTATATGATCTATTCTTGGTGACGATTCGGGAGATTGAATGTATATGAATTAAATAAAGGCTACTTAAGTTACCCTTACTTTTCAGCAATTTCTGTCTACCCAGTTGTTCCTTTCTATTTCTGGAGTCCTCTATGATTTGATCGATGAACCTTCTTACTGGTCTATGTCTTGATCTTTTCCTATAATTTGGATTCCATAGTATAAGCTGATGCACTACTTCTTGTTTACTTCTCCAACAATGTCCACTAAACTGCACTCGCTTTTCCCAGATTGTCTCCGTAATCTTTGATAGGTTCCCATATATTTCACATTGGGCAGGTGTTATAGCGATTTACTCAGCAGAGCTTAGATGTGGCACCGAAAGGCCGAAAGTATGGGGCACCCAGTGAGGATTGAACTCACTATTTAATTATAATTAATCTAGCGAGACAAGCTTGTTAACCATCTATTTTTTGCAGGTGATTTTCTTAACCTCAAACTGCTTAACCGGTATAAGAGGAATGTTTGTATCATTACTTGCTTATGACACGTCATGTTAAACATATCTGGTTCCTGTCGATCACTGAAGTTAAGCAACATAGAACTTGATCAGTATTTAGATGGGTGACTGTTTGGAAATACCAGGTGCCATCAGCTTTAAATCTTTTACACCGTTAGAAATATATATGAAGCAGATTATTGATATATGAAGCATTTTTTTATTTTAATTTCGTCTTGACGAATGAGAATACGAAACTTAATCTCTCCTATTTAACATTACGATTTATTCACTCTGTGCTTCGCCAATTAATGTAGGCCAGTGTGTGTGTGCGTGTGCGTGTGCGTGTGCGTGTGTGTGTGTAGCCCCTGGCTTCACATCGGAAACGTCTGTGATGTCTGAGAGCCACTCCTCATATACAGCTAGGCCTGGTGCTTATATATTTATCTCTGTTATGCAGCTCTTTCTCACGCGTGTATCCCAGGTGCAGCTGGGCCGACACGTGTTCGCCTGTCGAGGTCACCGCTGGCATTGGGTGAGTCGCGAATCTCCATCCCTGGCTCGGATATCATCTCAGTTCAACTCAACACCTGGCTTCCCAGATGTGTCTCGTGTGAGATTGAGTACAAAGTCTATTCTGACATGATATGGAGTGAGACACATGCTACATTTGTCTTCGTACTAATGAAAAGTGATGACCCAACACAGACCAGAGGTGGGGATGTCAATAAGCGGAAATATAAAAAAATATGACTTGCTGTTTGAATTTCTGTAATGAGGAATTATTATTATTTACACTAGGACTAATATTCTCATCTTTCTTGTTACGATCATATGGTCACAACGTTTCAACCACTGTGCCCTCCAACCTTCATCAGGTGCCTGTCGTTTCGGATAAACTTCACCGAATTTCGAACTGAACTCTTTATTTAATCTCCAGGGATATATTGTTCCCATTCTGCTGTCTATATCTACGGGTATCCGATTTTGGTGGCATAATAATTCCGAGTTCAATCCCTGGGCAGGGTAGTACAGATTTAGACTCAGTGAAACAGATCGACCAATAACCGAGCAGTATTAAAAAGAATATACCTAGAAATGGACAGCGGAACAAGAACGTACATTAAATAAAGGGTTCAGCTAAAAACTCTCTTGCTATACGAATCGACAGATCTAAAGAAGGCCGAAGAGCACAACGACCGAAGATTGTGATAACAACAACAAAGAGAAGCACGTTAGCCTGAATGTAAATAATATGAACAATACAGGAATATGACGATAATTATTTGGACTTTTGAAAGCAAATGAAATTGTTCAATATTTTCTCACATTGGACGGTGTCAAAACAATCTTATTCACTAAACGTTAGTACATTTTCTTTCTAAGTAATAAAAGTTGTAAATAGTTTAAATTCAGACGGGAGGCCTTTTAGGACCATAACTATTAGTAGACCATCGCCAATCCCCACCCGGATGTTTTTAATAAAGTTACAGCGTTTTTAGCCCTAATAATCTGGTGCGAAAATAGTTTCGTGTAATTTTTGGATTCGCATGTATCCTAAATATTTTATCTTCAATGGCTCGTATTTTGATTCGTCACTATTGAAATAGAGTCTCTATTCCTGGGCGCATTACTTGTGGAGTGAGTGGCCATGGCCAAATGCAAAATAAGTAACAGAACTGTCGAACAAACAGAATCGACAAAGTTTGCAATAACAAGAAAAAGAAAGGAACAGGGTAAAAAAAATAATATAAAGTAAGCAAACAATATATGCAAGGCAAATTAACAGTAATAAGGCAAAGCAACAGTAATATGGCAAAAAGTTCATAAACTAAGTTTTGGCGTGGACACACAAAAAACATGCTCGGACAAGCGAACGTAGCGTTTTGACTTAAAGACAGGACAGACCGGGACTGCGACAGATAAAACCGCGAACCGGCCTATTTTATTGGCTAGGAAAAAATCCCAGCATGTATTTTTTTGCTTCTGCCTATAAAAGGGGAGAGGAAAGTGTTTTGCAGTCATTCTGCAGTAAGATTGGAATAAACAGCGCCGTGATTAGATAAGGGTTGAAAACAATTGCTCTACGATGAACAGTATTGCAGTAAAGCCTTCGACATGTACGCACTTTGAATTAACAGTGATTCAGATATCTAAGACCAGAACGAACCGCATGATTTTATTACTTCTTTTTTGCTAGTGTTTTCCTTTCCTAAGTTTCCTTTCTCCCCAATTGGCATGCATTGCACTTAGCCGGTCATGTGAATCTCAACGGCTAATCATCGGAGCACCTTTTGACGGAGAGAACAGACTTTTTGTAAATGCAAATAGAGTAAGAGGTGTCACAGGAATCGTAATTAGATGACATATCGGACTTGGGAGTAACAACAAATTTTGTAACATTTACTACCTTTCCTTTTTAGGGTCGGAGAGAAGGCATGTAACATGTAATTATTTTATTTTATTATAAATATTTGGGTAATTATTTGTTTTTGACGACCAGATATTATCAAGGTCACCCAATATATATTTGACAACACAACACTAACATTTTTCTTATATTATTTTGCTTAAAATTGTTATTATTCATGCTTTTTATTTTATTTTTAATAGTAATTTTATAAAATCATTTCGTTAAAGCATACGTATGTCAAAAGGTATGAAATGCGTCATGTGACTGTCTGACAAGTAATATTTAGCCGCCCCCCTACAAGGGTTACCTGTGGCACAAGGCCGGGTTTAATGTGGATTATCCGAGCCCCTAGGCTCGGCCAAAAATATTCCCTATTAGAACTCGTTTGAACGGGTTCAGGGATAGTCCCTCTCCCCGAACGAGACTCTGCCTTTCGGCTGAGCCTCGTCCAGGTTCCTCTCTGCCCGCAAGAGGCGCAAAATGTAAGTTACCTTGCCAATTGGAAACATTTGTCAGAATGACAGTACGTATGTTCTATCCTTCTCTTGCTTGATATGACCGAGGCAAAATCACTGACGCAATACACGACCAAGTAGACTACCAAGTAAGACTGTAATCCACTTCTTTTTTACATATCTGTTAATGTGTACCTGTTCCGCTACATGAAAAAAATTATCGTCACATTCAAGTTATGTAAATATCAAAATAAACTGTTTTGGCTCAAACAATATTACATTGTTATTGTCTATTTTCATTCCAGAACAAAGTGTAACCACACACACACACACACACACACACACACACACACACACACACACACACACACATATATATATATATATATATATATATATATATTTGATCCATTTCGGTAGTAGTAACTGAGTAAATAGAGGCTTTGTTTACCAAAGTCACACTCAAATCTAATTCTGATGAAATTGACTTACCTTAGATTAGCTATATATGAAGGGACTATGAGCATTGTTCCAATAAAGGCATTTGCTATAGCGATTGCTATGTAATAATACAGTGATTTGCAGCCACTGTCACAGAATCCGATGGTTACTGTTGTTGATCCGTCCGGTAAACACGTGCATTCTGTGTATGTCTTGGATAAAAAATAAATTATTGGAAATAAACACATGTCAGATAAATCACACCAACGGATATTTTATTAAGGTTATTTGTAATAATAAGAATCTAAATACAGGAACCTGAAATAAAATAAATATTTTTAGGGTTATTTCTAATAATAGGAACCTAAATCGTAGAATCCGAAATAAAATAAATATGTGATTTTAAATTAAAAATAATCTGAAATATCAACATTCTCAAGTTAGCTATTGTCAGAAAACGTATTTATTTACTCTTTCTTCCCTCTCTCTCTTAGCGTGGCCTCTTGATTTTGTCTAAAAGGCAGAATACAGCAACCTCTCTTTTTTGAGAGGTGGACGGGTCAGACCGACATCAGTTTTGTTTCTTTTGTTTGTTTTATATTTTCGTTTGAGTTTTGATCATCTACCCCCATGTCATTATTTGTAAATTTTTGTGAAAAAAAAAAAAAATCATGGAATTTTCATGTTGTATCCTTAAAGTGGTTACAGACACAGGTAGTACTGAAGTGAAGGAACAGAAACACGTGCGTAGACGAAAGAAGAGAGGTTTGTTGTAAAAGAGAATACACTACTGAAAGACAGAGAATCTGGTGGCTAGTACTTCCCGAAGCAAGGATATTTACCTTACACCCGGCTCCGCGTGGCAGAATATGGCACAAGGCCGTTTTTAATGCGGGATCAAAAACGAACCCGTTGGCTCGGGCAAAAATTACCCGTAGACCCCGTAAAAACGGGGTCGGGTAGCTGTCTACCACCCCAGACGAGACTCTGCCCTTCGGCAGAGCCTCGTCTGGCTCCCTGTCTGCCCGAAAGCAGAGAGTTCGACTAGCACAGCTGGAGACGAATCTCCTACTAATTGCCGAAGCAAGGTTATTTCCCTCACCTCCCAGCGAGGCAGGATGAAGCACAAAGCCATTTTTAATGCGCGGTTAAAAACGAGTCCGTGAGCTCGGGCAAAAATTCCCCGTAGACCCCGTGATAACGGGATCGGGTAGCTGTCTATCACCTTCGGCATAGCCTCGTCTGGATTCCTCAATGCCCGAGGGAAAGGAGTTCGACCAGCTCAGCTGGAGACGAATCTCCAACTAACTGCCGAAACAAGGACATTTACCTTACTTCCTCGTGAGACAGGATGTGGCACAAAGCCGTTTTTAATGCGGCGTTAAAACCGTGCTGGTGTGCTCGGGATATTTTCCCGTAGACTCCGGAAAAAACGGCGTCGGGTAGCTGTCTACCACCCGCCAGATGAGGCTCTGCCCTTCGGCAGAGAGTTCGACTAGCTTAGCTGGAGACGAATCTCCAACTAATTGCCGAAGCAAGGTTATTTGCCTCACATGCCCGCGAGGCAGGATGTGGCAAAAGGCCGTTTTGTTATGCAGGGTCAAAACCGAGCTCGTTGGCTCTGTCAAAAATTCCCCGTAGACCCCGTAAAAACGGGTTTGGGTAGCTGACTACAACCCCAGACTAAATTCCGCCTCTCGGCACAGCCCCATCTGGGCTCCTCCCCACCCGAAGGCAGAGAGCTCGACCAGTTCAGCTGGAGACGAATCTCCAGCTATTTGCCGAAGCTAGGTTATTTACTCCACCTACCCGCGAGGTAGGATGTGGCACAAGGCCGTTTTTAATGCGGTGTTAAAACCGAACCCGTGTGCTCGGGCAAAAATTCCCTGTAGACCCCGTAAAAACGGTGTCGGTTAGCTGTCTACCACTCCAGACGAGACTCTGCCCTTCGGCACAGCCTCGTTTGGGTGCCTCTCTGTTCAAAGGCAGAGAGTTCGTCTAGCTTAGCTGGAGACGAATCTTTAACTAAGTCCGGTAAACACGCGCAGAGCGTATAGAAAATGTCCACTCGGTATTTTCTAAAAACAGCATCATTTTAGATACCATTCGACGAGGGTGATTGATGAAGTTTTACAGGAAAAAAATGAACAAGATTCATGAATAAGATTTTTATTCGTTCAAAACTAGTTTGAATTTCGTGAAAGCTTCGTTTACAAAACCAGTTAAATTATTGTTAGAAAGTTGATCTGGTGTTACTTACAAAAATGTCGGTTTTATTATGTGACGCCATTTAAACTGGGTATTTCGTAGTTTTATTTTGACTCACTAGTTATTATCTGTTCTTTGTAACCCTTAATAAATATTATCTTATTTATTTCTCTTAAATGCTGTTCCACTACCCATTTACTCATGCTCGCTAGGTAGGTCATGCGTTGTTTTCTTCTGTCTCTAAGGGCGGATCCAGGTGGGGCCGTAGGGAGAGCACGCTCTCCTAAAATTTCTGAGAAAATATTTTTGTTGCAAAGTAGATAAGATAAGCTATAATGAATGAAGACAGTTTTAACGAGCTTATTATTTTGTATGTTCACAAGGACATTCAATTAGACTATGATAAAATCGTGAACTTCTATGTAAATAAGAATCCACGAAAATTGACTTTAGTAAATTCTCTTTCATAAACGCTATATAATAAGACTTTGAATCTGAAAGTTTAAATTTACAATTTTATATATCAAGTAAATAAAAAACACAAGTTTAAATTTATATATATATATGTGTGTGTGTGTGTATGTAAACACTGTCTATTCATTTCTATAAGCTAATATATATGATCACAGAAGTTAAAATTTCGAATTGAGATTTTTACAGACGAACACGCCTCCTCTAACTGAAAATGCTGGATCCCCTCTACTCTCTCTTGCCTTCCCTCTGTCCTGTGAATATAAAATGATCACGTTTATATAGGTACCTCCTCAAAAACTCTAAAAAAATCAACCTACCATGATGAAAACATGCGCCAAAGATAATGAAAACATAGTTTTATCGCCAAAATCGTTATTAAGAGTAAGAATCAAAGTATTTTTTTAATATTTAATTAATTTTTTTTTATTCCTTTTTAGAACATTCGAAATTCTGATTAAAAAACTTGTTTTTATTGTGTCAGCGGTTGTACTAACTTTTAGCAGAGCAAATTTTCGTCTTTTTTTTTTCGGTGACAGACATATTAATTTGGAAATTCTTGCAAAAATCAAATAATTGTCGGATTTCAATTAAATTTTCAGGACTTATTCACGAATGAATTAAATTATTTTTGAACATTTTTATTAGAAAATCTTGGTAAAATTATTTTTACATGTGTTTCTCCCCCATACATAATTTTATGAAAACTTGAGAAATTCATCGAATTTTTAGTGACTAATTAGTTAAAAGCAGAATTCTTTGAAGAATTTAAATCACCGAATTTTTGTTGCAGAATCGGACCGGATCTTGCCGAAAATCTGTTCTGAATCGGAAATAAAAAGCGCAATAAAACTAAGATATTATTTAATTAGAGAAGCTTTCAATTACTTTTATGAATAACATATATCAAAGACAATATTGTCTGAAGAAAAAAAAATTCGACGAAAAATGAATTTTTACAAGATTTCTTTTTATTTTTTACAATATTAAATTGATTATTTATAGAGTTTAACTTTTTAAAAATTAATTTTCAATGAGATTATTCTTAGATATATTGTTATTAAGTAAAACTATATTTACTAATCTTATATTGTAAAGCTTATTACAATCTGACGACCTCGAATATTTTAAAAGAATTTCGATTTGTTTACAAAGGTGTCAAAAATAGCAGTTTTGATCGATTTTCATGAAAAAAGTCGATTCAGATCAATATAATTTCTATTTGAAATACACCACAGAGTATTTTGCTTACTGGAAATAGTAAATTTTAAATCCTTTAGCTTTCAATCAAAGCTAAGATGAAAGCTCCAGAAAACCTTTTTCATCTTTAAAAATGCATTTTTAACCTTACGTATACCGAATTAATAGAGATACCTTCATAGCTGTAAATCTATTTATATTCTTGAACACTGAAGCAATCGAAGGAAGTAACTTTCTTACTAACCTTTTGTTTGAAGTAGTGCGGAAAGTTAACAACTTGATTATGTCATTGCTTACTCGTCGAGTTGCATGTGCTATCCATTTTAGTGTTGTTCATGTGAAAAATCCTCAACTTATGTGGTTTCTGTTATTTGGTAAAGGTCTTTCTCTGTAATTGCTCTTTCCAGTATTGATGGGCGTCTTCTCCTTAACCTTTTCTTTCAAGTAGTGTGGAACGTCATGATTATTTCAGTATTTTATCTTCGAGGCACATGTGACATCTATTTTAGTTGTTGCTGCTGCTGAAAGCACTCAGCTGATGTGGTTTCTGTTATCCTGTACAGGTGTTTGGGATTCTTTAGCTCCAGTCCAGGAAGTTCGAGGATGGATAGTCCTCTCTAAGACCTACGGGCTTCATTCGCTCGAAGTTATTTTTAATCTATCTGCATAGAATTGGAAATGGATGTTCCAGTTAAACGATAACACCAGCAGATTAATGAATAACAGGAGTCTTGAATCTTTCATATTTAACATGGCATATTATTTATCTCCAATACTTCGTCAGTTAACGTCTACCATTGTATGCGGAGAGGCCATGTCAGCCTTTGGTCCGAATGGGGTCCTCACATTCTCCACCTGCGATGTATGCGAGACCAATTCCTCTCTGGGTTGGTTGGTTATATATCTGCTTCTATCATGTACCATGTTCCCACGCTTGCTAAAGCAGATTCAGCTGTGAGGTCACGCACGAATTGGGTGGCTCCGAGTAACTCATTCACCTGGCATACTTGCTCTGGTGTGAAATTGAGTGTGAAGCATATTCTGGGATAATACTATGTATGTATGTACCTATTTGTGTGTATGGGCGCGTTAGAACCTTCTAACCTTTCTGACCATGAGACCCGGGTTTGAATCTCACCATGGTCGATTTATCAGGAAGGAGACTTCCTGATGTTATCGGACTGGATCGAGGTCGATCCCAGCGTGCGGCACCTTTGGAAAGTGCCTGGAAAACATACCACGAGTTGAGCCAAGCATTGTGAGTGAAATTGGGTAGACGGATCTCTTGTGGGCCGTCGATAACTGTACCACAAGTCATCGTGGCCGAGAGCTTGAGCGTGCTGGCCTTGTTCAAATTGTTGATCACGCTAGATAACACGCTCTCTCCCAAAACTAAGGTCTGTAACTAAGGTCTGATTAGCATAGCTGTAGTATAAACCACTGGTGGGCTCTGAGGGTGTTGAGCAAACACAAATGTGCCTGAGCGAACGTCTGCAATAGAGATTGGCTAGTCGCCCTAGAAGACGGGTATCCTCGAATACGAGTGGCTAGCTAATATTTTTATGTATGCATGCATGCATGCATATACTACAAGACAAAATTATTTTTGGAATACGTGAAAAGGTTTCTTCACAGAGAGAAATAATCTGATTTTCCTTCTTTATTAGTCTTTATTTTATTTCTGATAATTTCTATCTATCTATCTATCTATCTATCTATCTATCTATCTATCTATCTATCTATCTATCTATCTGCTACACAACTAAAGTAAAATATGTGAAAATGCTTTGCTTACCGATCCATTCTTGCCTTGACATCCAGCAAAGCAAGGAGAGAAATAAGTCATGGTGTTATTAAAACAAACTGGAAGGAATTTATGTTCATTACAGGAACATGTTGAGACACATTGGGGCATCATGTACTCTTCAGGAGCAGGATTTCTACATTTGCGACAAAGCAGAAAAAATACAAATAAAGCGTTGATTTCATATACGATAGAACAAAGGAATCTCAATAAAAAGAAAGAAACTGTAAGGGGAAAAAATAATAATCTGGCATCATTAATATCTTAGTACAGAAATGTAAAACGAAGTTGATTCCATGGAATATTAGCATTACAAGGCAATTACATTTCCCCACTTGAACTGTTACATATTAGCATTACAATGCAATTGAACTGTTACATATTAGCATTACAAGGCAATTGAACTGTTACATATTAGCATTACAAGGCAATTGAACTGTTACATATTAGCATTACAAGGCAATTGAACTGTTACATATTAGAAGTACAAGGCAATTGAACTGTTACATATTAGCATTACAAGGCAATTTACATTTCCCCACTTGAACTGTTTCCCTAAGAAACAGAGATAAAGACATGATAAATATTTTAATCCTATCTAGACTCTGAAATTTTATTTACTATATACTTATTTGGTTTTATTTTTTTATATCTCAATAGGAGTAAATAGGTTCGTTTAAGGTCCGGTTCACACTCCTCCCCAGTCTTTTGACTATGATTAGCGGTTTATCCCTCGTTTCCGGTTCCTTCTAAAATCTTTTCATTCTCTTTCACTTCCAATAGTCCCTTGCATCTTAGTGTCATTATCGCTTTTCTTGGGGTGAATTTATTAAAAAAAAAAAAGTTTAGTATAAAAGTCAGTTAATCATCCACCACCCAAAACTTGTTCGAATTTTTATACATTACATACTGTGCATATGAAAATTAGAAATAGGAACATTTAATTTCTAAATTTAATGAGGTCATGGTATGTATTTATCATTAGGTAGGGAATGGAGGGGGCAGTTGATTAATGAGTTAACGTTAAATTTAGGATTCAATGTTAATGGTAATATTAGCCGTTTCCTTATAAGGAAACATTCGGCATTCATTTACCAGACAGTCCGTGCTACTGTCGTCTGAAATTTATAAAATCTTTGTCGTAAAACAATTTTTTCAGGAAAATAGGTTTCTCAAATCAACTGTTGTTATTTTTTCCAGTATTGATGGTGGCTTCCTTCTTAACCCTTTGTTTGAAGTAATGCGGAAAGTCGACATCTTGATTATGTCATTATTTTCTCTTCGAATTACATGTGCTATCTAGTTTAGTTGTTGCTGTTGTTGAAAGTCTTCAAATGATGTGTTCTCTATTATTTGTTAAATGTTTTTGTGATTCTCTTGCGCCAGTCCACAAGTTTAGAAGAAGGATGGTCCTCTCTAAGACCTACAGGTTCATTTGCACGATTTTGAAATCGGTTGTATATAGTTGAGTTTAGACATTTTTGAATGAGTTGGGTGTCAGCCATGGCATCCATATAGAAGACTAGATCTGACAAAATTATTTGAGAACAGGAGTCCATACGAATAGATACAGTTCATATACCAGATCTAGATATTAAGTGGAATCAGAGGTTAGAAGACTAATGAATTAGAAAAGGAAGTCTCTGTTGATATGGTCATATACTACCGTAAGGTCAACGTAGAAGGTAGACAATTTTCTATTCGATAGCTATGAAATTTCTTGAAGATGCTTGATGACGTATATATCATGATTACATCCCTTACCAGAACGAAAGTCAAATTGGCTCGTTTGGAGTTGACTTTCATTCAACGGTTAAAGCCTAGATAATACTATATTCATTAGTACTTTCATGATAATGGATTCAATTGAGATACCTCTGTACGTTTGAGAGTTTTGAGGACTACCGTTTATATTTCCATACTGCGTTAACGAGTGATACAGACCCACTGCCTTGCTTCTGATTTCAGATTCCCTTCGTGGAACTTAGAAACTTGTTTTGAATTCGAGGAGAAGTGATGCTACTTTCAAAAGTTCAGTCTCAATATCAAATGATGCTTTTATATCTTTAATTTTTTTTTATATAGCTTCCTTGACTTCCTCATCACTAGGTTCGTTATTGTTTATGTTTCGAGGTAGGCTTTGTAATGTTCGGATATATACTAGTGTATATTATATTTTTTTCATTTATACATGTTAGGAATGGTCTCACGTGCTTCGACTAAAGGAGATACGATACGCTAGGCACATTTCAAAAGAAAAAAAAATAACCTAATCGCTGATAGGCATGACACTAAGCTTGATTTGGGCTGAGGCGTAAAGACATGATGACAGAGACAAGTATTTAGTATTTACGTTAGAAATTCAAAAGTGGTTGAACGGAAAAAATGTAATATTCTTGGTGGCTAGAGATTAACGGAGATTCCATAACCTGAAGAGGGATAGGCTCCGTCAGGCTATCTTATCATAGACACGTTACTTCAACTACAACTGCAGTGCATGGGGTGCCCCTACGATAATAATGGGAATCGTTATGTCACATGACATAAAAATATTAAAAGTGGAGTCTTTAAATCTCCAGTGCTCCCCACTATTAATTTGTATCTTTTTACCGTTTGTTTTTTCCCTCTGAACTTGGAATTGTCTACGCACCTCCCACCAAATGGTTATTTTAGTAATTACTTAGTAATATTGCTTACTGTACCTGAATGGTATTGAAGTAGGACCAACAATAGGCGGTAATTCACAGCCAGCAAGTAAGTAAAAACAATCGATCGTGCCAGTGATCAGATGAACAATAGTTATCATAGCGAGACTCCCACGTGCTGATAGTTTAAATTTTGAGGTGAACAATCCGCCAATCAGTGTCCCTCCGGATAGAGCCAATAGCTTAATGATACCTGAAGTAAATACAGAAACGTTTACAGCTTTAGATACAGGTGAAAAGAATCAACAGAAGAATTCCCAAAATGAAATCAGATATATAACAAAATAGAAGCGTCAGCAAGTAATCTTGGTTAAGTCATCCCGAAAATCCAATCGTAATATCATTTCTTGACTTTTCTTCTTTTCCTATGTCTAAACAGTTGCAAACAGCCTGATGTACTAATGGCCATTTACTTATACTTCATCGACAATTACAGTAATGTCGGTAATAACAGTATGATAATATACGGTTATAGTACATTCCACTTTCAATATTTTTTATTCAGTCCGAATAACACAATCATAACTTGATGTTTACATTTTCTCAGCTGGGCTTGCATGAATACAAGTTGATTTCGTTGATATGGAATTATTCTTCGAATTCTTTACTATGAAGTTATACCAGTAATATATAACAGAAATGATTTTATTACTTTTATTATCAGTTTATTTGATAATGTGCATCTTTTATGTACGTTATTGGTTATCGCACCGAGGCCGAGCTTAGCCTACCGAAAAACATCACTGAGAATTTAAGGTTTCTTTTTTAGTATTGTAGTAAAAGACAACCCCTATTTTTCAGGGTGATTTGGGGGATTTAAAGGTCGTCTTATACGCGGAAATATACGGTAGACGTTAATTCATTTATCTTTTTGACACCAAAATCAAGAAACTCCATCAATGCCATACCAAACAGACTTCGGTATTTGATTGACTGAAAGTGTGAACACAGGTTAACAATCAAACTCGTCAAACTTTCAGCTCAGTTTTTCCGCTACCACTTTTTCATCAATGTCGATTTTCGTGCAAAAAGCGGATCACAGCTTCATACATGTTTTCTGAAAACCTTAACCTCTCATTGGACAATAAATATTAAAATTATCTCGTGTATCTTCACGTACATTGTTCTCAATAAGCGAAACAAAACATAGGCTCCAGACTGAGTTTTGTAAGGCGCTTTCTGAGTGGTTAACATATCGCAGCTGCCTTTGGCCGCTCCCTAAAGCGGAAGAGAACAGGGCATTACAACCGTGATCTTTCGATCGTGTTCCCTACACGCTGGTAATTTCGTTTTAGAGATGAGCTAATTACCTTTTAGTTCATTGTTATTACGAACCTAGCCGTAATACACCTCTAAGCATTTTTAGACATTAGTTTTTGCGTAGCAAATCTCTACTCATTTTTTAGAGAGATTTTATAGCATTTTAGCGAGACCATTTCTGTTGTTATTCTCCCTTAGCATAACACAGCGACTTCTCGCTGAATTCCTGGTCGGCACTTTTTTGATCTAAGAAGTTATCTACATTTGATTGTTTTGTGTAATACAATGTTCTCGAATGTTGAGAAATAAAGTTGATTTGTTAGCAGGAATTTGTTTAACTTCTGCGTAAGCAATTTGGTGAGTGAATGGGAATAGAGTTCACTGGTGAGTTATGATGAGTGAGTGTGAATATCGTTAAGCTTGTGTAATGTTCGTATGAACGAAAACTTAAGGTTGTGTGACGTGAAGTTTAGTTGCAATTCGTTTGATATCACGATGCTCACTGGCGAGTGTGAATGAGTTTCTGTTTTTATTTGCTTCTGGTGGCTCAAAGAGACTTGGCGCGAACATGGATTTCAGTCACGAGCTGTAAAAATTAGTTAAGTGTGGGTGGATAGTCACGCCGACTTGTATATTTATTAATCAATGTGGGCTCGAGATTTTTTTTGAAAGTGTATGTAGTTGAAAGTGTCCTGTGATCTACTTTTTGCACGGATTTGACCGAACTATTTTTGGGTATTGGAATAATGTAGAATTTGGGTCCTACAGTTGAATTATATACGTGCTTGCTGCATAATGATTATGTTCGCAAAATGTGGAATCGGCGTATCGAGTTAAAATTTTAACTCAGTCTGTTTCATTTTCTTTTCACTAATACACTTGGAAAACGCATAAATCCGTCTTTCTCCACCTACGGGTTAAATAGTTGTACAGATTGAGATGTCTTACCGTGTGTGGAAGCCAGTCTATGCGAAGAAAAAAATGAATCCTTGCCAGACTGGCACTTTAACCTTGACAGTCCTCCGGACAGGGCTTGTCCAAAATAAAAAAAAATAAAAAATGAGGACACCTTCCGAGTGGACCCTTGCAGACACGGGTATAAGCAAGCTGAACCTACGTTTAGATTTTTAACTCGACTCTAAAACCGGACACGTGTTTACCGTTCCATTAATTCATTGTGATTTTTATTTTCATAAGATTTGTTTCCAACATTAAATTAACCAACATGCGTTGATATGTTATTAAATAAGCCAAACCAATTCTTAGCTTAGGAGAAGCACAACTATAGATTCAAAACTAGCCTGAATTCAAAACTAGGTCCGTCAAGTTATCTTACCCTAGACACACCCACTTCAGCTAAATTTGCAGTACATGTGGCGCTTATACGACTCTAATAGGTTATGGTACTTATGCTCGTACATACTTCAAATTATCTCTAGATATAAAGCGCGTTATATAGATATAGAAATGATGTGAAGGTGTGAATAGGAAGTTGTGTAATTACGTTCGTGTTACTTTTCCAGAACATTTACTTACCCATCACAGCATTTGATTTCCAAGCAGGAAGAAAGAACTGGACTTCCAGATATTTAGCATTGAAAGCAAAAACTCCTGCAATTCCCAGCATCTTAACAGACATCGCCGAGGCGAGTAGGATATAGGGTGGCTGTCGAATAATTCGTATAATAGACTTGAAGAAACCTAGAATATAAAATGAAGTTGGAATATGGATTTATATTTTCTATGAGAATAAATGAATGTTTAGTGTAGAGTGATTAAAAAAAAGAATACAAATAGATTTTGAATACAATTTTAATACTGATTCTTAATACTGATTTGAAGGTATTTTGAATCCAACTTTTCTTTTTAGGTTAGATCATCAAGTGTGAAAAAAGTACTTAAAAATTCTGGATATTTTGGTGTGATGAATGCTGTCATTACGAAACTGGATTGAACATTTAAATAACAATAGTAGGAAATATCAGATTGGGTTTTATCATCTCACTGAATCCCACCATTGTGTTTTACATTTGGAAGTGTAAACTGATGCTCATATATTTTAAGCTCGAATTTTTTCACTACTTACTTAAACGCTGAAATTGAAATTATTATTAATTAATGAAGCTTTTCACGATTACTTTTTATTATAATTATACGATAATGTGCGGAAAATTCTAGACTTGGTGATTTTGCTTTTTAATAATTTAAAAAATAAAGTTGAAAATTAGATTTAAAAAAAGCACTAACTGTTTCTTCATGGGTTCACCAAATAAATGAATAATATTAAAATTAACATTATTTAACCTTTTAATGAATCTTTCAGTGCGGAAAAACTTTTATTTTCATTTGCTGATGATTTTATCTTTAATTTCCTTTCCAGATTAATATCTTCTTTTTCGCATTTTTTCTTTGGCAGTCTCCTCGGGAATAACATTATTGGAAACGTGAATATGATAGCTGCAATACCGAATACGAGAAAACCAAGCCACCAGGCTCCGATCCAACGTGGGTCTTCCGGAGTAAGATCAGTTTCTGTTAGATAGAAAAAACAAAATCAGGCGATATATTATGAACTAACATAACATATTTATTAATCTAGAGCCGCAGATGCTGACTCCATTATATATTTTATATCTCAATGAATGCAATGTGAATGAGCGTAAGGAAAAGCGGTGAACTTTTCAAGTAAGTGGGAAGCAAATGATCTTACATGGCTGTAATGCTAATGGTAGTGCCATTGATTCTTTGACAACTCTGTCTATCCTGAGTTCACAGGTCAACTGTAAAAGCTAAAGTGTATAAATTTTTATTTGTTTGTTTTTAATTTCTAGTCATCTGTTCATTTTCTATAATAGACTGGAAGCCGCCATCTTTAATTTTCTTCATATGTCTCAAAGAGAAATGATAATATGTTAACATTAGATGCATGCTACGTAACATTATGTTAGGTCATCTTCCATTTTGAGAAAGTGTCTTTTCAGATATCTGGAAAACACTGTATTGTAGTATGCATACAAATGTTTCAAGCAGTTTGTTATTTGAAAACAGGAGACTAAATACACAGTAGAAAACGTTTCATTAGATTTGCTGACCTATAAAAACTGCTGCTTTTCCCTGGAACTGAACTCCCAAATCCTTTTCCCGCCTATTTCTTGTTCTTACTGTTCAGCTCCCGATTCGTAATATGAGAAATGGGTACATTTTTTCAAAAGGTGCAACTTATACACGAACATGATGTTATGCATATGCATAACATTATGTTGGTGTATAAGATGCATATGTAGATATATGTAGATGTTGATTGCTTGAAGCAAACTTTAAGGAATCACTCGGTGTCAATCGGTCTCAGTAAATTAGTCCGATTTTAAGATGCGAATATGCATCAAGGCCGGATAAAGTTTTTTTTTTCTCTTGGGAGTGGTGAGAATTAATAGATTTTTTTGTAAACGTTTAATTAATACTGAATTTTTATTATTACCAGATTTTACGATAGGTATTAAAAGGTTAATTGCCAAGTACTTACTTTCTAATGTGAAGTAAAGTCGACTAAAGATGGTGGCCGAAGAGAATGATACTGAAGGTGCCATGATTGCCACGGATGTGATGATTCCTGAGAAACAAAGGAATAAAATGTTGGAGAAAGAGCTCTATTCTGTGTGCATATATATATATATATATATATATATATATATATATATATATATATATATATATTAATAAATATACATATTATCCCTCAGCGATAGCACGACTCGAAGTTTCATGCACAACACAATCTTCCACCTGAAGATTGCGTTGTGCATAAAACTCCGAGTCGTGCTATCGTGAAGGATAACATATATATATATATATATATATATATATATATATATATATATATATATATATATATATATATATGAAGAAATATAGTCTTAAAGTGTGCTATATTTATGGGATAAAGTGCTCAATATCAGAGATAGAGCGTGTGTAAATATAAAAGTGGACATAGAAGTCAGCACTTAGAGGCGACAGTCTGTTTCATGCTAGTGCAATCGTCAGGCGACTACGATTGCACTAGCATGAAACAGACTGTCGCCTCTAAGTGTTGACTTCCATGTCCACTTATATATATATATATATATATTCATATATATATATATATATATATATATATATATATATATATATATATATATATATATATATATATATATACTTAATAGCTCTGTTGCATTGCATCGAGCAATGTTTTATTAACACTAGCAATATATATATATATATATGTATATATATATATATATATATATAAATATATTTATATATATGTATATATATATATATATATATATATATGTGTGTGTGTGTGTGTATGTGTGTGTATGTATGTATGTATTCTGAAGAAAAAAATCATCATTTCATAAAGATTAATGTTAATTCAATGTAATCATTTATCAAAATAACCTTTTTAAAATAAATTACAAACGACAATGGACAGTTACATTTTGTATATTAGTTGGGATCAACTGTAGATCAAATATGGATCTGACTTCGTCAGAATGATAAAATAAATCACAAATAAGAAACGTTTATCAATCTAACATGTTTTGCTTTTATTAAAGCTTCATCAGAGAATGAGATGTGGAGACAAATAAGCATTGTTCCGTGGGTTAAGTAGAAGGAAGATAAATATGCGAGGTGCCTTTTTCCCTTGGTAGACTTTTTATGGTGTTACTATTAAATGGCTGGATATTTCCAGGACGGACTTCTTGTACATTGGTGAGAAGATAGATAAGCGATCATTAAGACCAGACGAACTTTGACCCTTTCTGTGACCGAGCGGTGAAGCGCGCCGGATCAACTGGTGGTTTCTCTTGTAGAGGGCGCGGGTTCATTCCCAGCTGGATCTTTATTACAATTTCTAGAGTACGCGGGCCGATAGAGGTGATACACACTGTTTTATTTTCCTTACGCACATTTTTGTCTTTCATTCTAGCCTGAAGAAACCGAACCAATCATACTTCGGCGAAACGCGTCGTCAATAAATTTTTTCCGGCTTATCTCCATAGTGCTTAAAATAAAAATAAAAATGGAGGGTCTATTTCAAATACGAGTATCCACTAAATAATAACGTTTGAAATAATAAAATAAATAATACTTCACCAACAAATTTGCCAGTTTTTGTTTTCTTCACATTGTTATCTATATAGGAAGTAATGAGAGGCGATCTTCCTGACTTAGCCGCGCCTTGTATGACCATTCCAATTGCTAAGATAACCAGGGCAAGAGTGTTTGTCCAATGGCGAATATGATATTCAGGATTGTTTTTAACAGCATCTTTGTCACCAATTGTATCTTCCTTTGTACCAGTTTGAATCCAGCACATATATTCGTAATCCATATTGTAATCAGAGACCGAAGAATTTGTGGTCAAATCTATATTATAACGAGAAAAAATTTTAACGTGAGATACAACGAAATTAGGTTATAATTTTTTTAAAACTAACCCATTATTGCCCACCCAAAATGGGACAGTGGGCATTAATGTGTTTTTAAATGTTTTCGGAATGAGAATCTATAGAGCCGAGTTCGAATTCCAGTCGAGTTTGTTATACTCAGTTACGTGCAAAATACCTTTATCCATTTCACCCTTCCAGCTATGGGTTAAATAGTAGGACTTGAATATGCAAAAATCGTTGGTAGTCACAAAAAATTGTTAATGCAATATTCACTCGCGTAAAAAGATTTATTCTTACAATCCAAAATGTTTTTCAGCTTTAAATAACCTACGTGGGGGTTGGTAAGCCGTAAAAAATGAACCAATCAATTGCTATTCAATTTTTATGCTCTCTACGCCTCATGAACGATTTGTGGGTCTCCTTTTTCCAGCTTTTTTTAAGAGCAAAATGTTGTTGAAGCTGTTGAAGTGATATTGGACTATCTTAGAGTTTACAATTAAATGAGCCAATGTGTATGAGAACTTAAATGTAAAAAGTTTAGGCATTGACTTATTTCTTGTTCCCATTTCAGCCATGTCTATTGTTGTTTCGCATTATCTCAGGTTATTCTTGACTAACAATAGTTATACTGAACGAAAAAATAGCGCGGCACATTTTTATTGTAAAGCTGTAATTCCCCCTTGTTCCCTACTTTCCTATCCGCGGTCAACCATAGAAACCAACAATTATAAATTTTACTTAATCACAAGAATAGTGGTGCAGGTACTTCGGGTATGCTAAACATAAAATGCTTCCTTTAAGTGAAAAAAAAAAAGAGCTTTTGTTTTTATCAGGAAAGAAAAAAAAAGCGCGTGGTAGCTAAGATCTACACTAAGAATAGATCGTTCATCTGCCATAGAACATTTCTAACAGTTTATAATTGTTCTATTTTGCTATTCGTTATTATTATCAATCTCTTAATGTACCAAATTTATAAATAAAGTTTTGTATATATATATATATAGGGTTTGACATTATACGTAGTTGGGATATATCTCCGACGAATAAGTCGGGGTTACTGTAATTTCTCTCTGAAAATCTATTTTCAATGAATCAGAGATCTATTATTCATCTTTTCTATGCCATATTTATTCAGGACTTAGGTGATCATAGCTATCCACGGATTCCCTTTTCTTTATTATTCTTAAGTAAGAAAGATAATGGATTAGTTCCCTTTGCTTTCTCTTAGACAAGTTGATACACAGTTTCCCTACTATTTACACCATTGTCAGAGAGAGAGAAGAGATGAATTAGTACCTTTACCAAGGGAAAGGAACAGACTATCCCCGAATTTGAACTCGGCTCGCTGATTCAACTTTTGGTATCGACCCACACTTCTTGCCGTTTAGTATTTGTAAGAACATTTAAAATTTTGTAAAAATGTTAAAGCAAAATTCATTGTCTTCTGAAAATCTCGGTATCTTTTATTACAACACCCAGGTTGCTTTTATTTTCTGTGAATCTTAATCAAGCTGCATGAACTGGAAATAAAGAATTAGCTTCCGACGATATCTCAACTTTCACTCATTTTCTTCGGTGGGCATCTTATCTGATACAGACAACGACTGATCAGTTAGGTTACGAAAGCTCAACCACCAGGCGTAATTCTAGTAAAGACATATAGTTACATTTTTCATTATCCAAGAGAGAAAGCGTGTTCAGATCGGAAACTTATTCTTTATTTCCAATACATGGTGTTCAACGGTCGTAGAATGTAAAACAACATGAGCCTTGTGAAAAAATGATAAAAACCAAATCGAAGAGAAAAAGTTTAGTAAAAAAATGAATTAATGGTAGTATTATATGTAAGACATTAGAACAATTTCAGATTATCATAGAATTACGGTATTTATTAAGCTTATCTTAATAATGCCACAAGTAAGGTGTACCTAGTAAAGATCGAACCCATTATAATAATATTCGTCTCCTTATCACTGATGTAATGGAATTTTTAACTGAACGGATAAATTCAGATTCCGAATTAAAACAAAAACTAAATTAATGTTATTTTTTTAAAAAATAAAATATAAGAAAACCCTATAACATGTTTTTTTTGCTGATTTTTTTAATCATTGAATTTGTTCTCTCGCAGATTTCGCTATTGCTAAAGCGGGGATGGATTAGTCTCTGCACCTAAATTTGTTTTATATGAAAGTAAGTAAATAAATGATATTACTCTTTAACTTTCGTTTAATAATTACCTCCCTTGAAAAATAATTACAGCTTTTTTTTCTCTTCAGTTGAGTGAGAATATTGACTCCATAATATTGTTATTGGTTCAGTTGCAAATCGCCCAGATTTTTACTCTATTCTGAACGCCAGTGTATTTTGGGAGTGTCCTAATAACCCTGGCCACAATACACCGTTTTAACGACGTAGTAGTTACGTATACACATACAAAAGCGCTATCATTGGGATTTTAAAGCAACCTTACCATTATTATCCAATAGTTCTTTCGGCATTTTTCTTTGACTCTGAATGCTTTCAGAGCCTAAAAAATACGGCAAAGCACAGATTAAGCCGGAAATACCAAAAAGAAAAGTCAAAAACGATAGAAATCTTGGTGCATGACTATTTCGAAGATAGTAGCTGACAAAAAGAACTGTAACCAAGAATCCAATGTCGTTGCACGCCAGAAGGAAGCCGCTTTCAGCACTGCTGAAACCGAATTGTCGCTCAAGTGCTGTTATCTGTGATGTAATGTAAGAGCTTAAAGTCGATGTTGAAAGGGCAGCAAATGAATACATCAAAACAAAACAGTAGATATTGGTGTATGGTTGAAGACAGGACGGGCGGAACGAACCGATGCCACATTCCATGTCACGTGTGTCGTCATTTGAGCTGTCAACGTCAAGAAGACTTCTTTGTTGGCCCTCATCTTTGGTGGTTGCGTTATGATTACTGTGGTCCACTTCGGAAACAAAGTCTTTGGTCTGGGAATTTCCTGGTTCCATTATATCCTGTGAGACGCAATAATAATATTAATAATAATAAAATAATAAAAATAGAAAAAAAATATGGAAATTGAAAACAAGAATATTACCAGTCATAGTAGGTGCACTTGGAATGATTGAAAAAGATTGAAAAAAATCACTGGAAATCCCAGCTTAAGAGAAATACAAAAGAATTGTCTTGATACGTACAGCCCACACACTAAGAAGAACTTTGTCCATGTAACGCTTGTGGTTTTATGGAAGTTGGAAAAACAAATCATGAAATGTAGTCATAACAAGACACCACTGCCTGTCTTAGGTCTTCCCGCAGACTTGGTAGGTAGTCTGACCATAGCAGAAATCGAAATATAATGATGATGATAATATTACATTCAACACACATATGTAGTCATTTATCTTATTATAGGTACGTTATGTCTAATAAAAAGCAGATGTGGCAAAAAAGAATTCAGTACACGAGTTTAAAAGTCGATATGGGTGTGCTTGTAGCGTAGCGGATATCGGCGCGGAAAGTGAGACTGGCGTGCAGAGTTCAAATTTTGGCCACATCGGATCTACCCACATTATCCTTGGGAAAGGTGTGAATCCATCTCTTTTCTCCTTAGCAAGGTATACTTTGAAACCATTACAGGAAAAACTGCTCCGAGTTTAAAATGTCTGAAGAGTGATGGATAAAAAGACTAACTGTTCTACTTTTTACAGATAGGGGTGAGTGGATTTATGCATTTCTCAAGAGAATAAACACTGTCCAAGCCGGTGTTTGAACTCAATTCGTCGAGTCCACACGCACCTTTATTATTTTTAGACGAATTTTTACGTGACATCTGTCCTTCTTTATGACAACGAATGTTGCACGATTTCCTCAGAAAATGAAGAATAGATTCGAGGCAACAGAGATGCGGTTCTACAGAAGGATGCTAAGGATATCATGGACCGAGCGTGTGAACAACGATGAGGTCTTAGAGAGTTTTCAAACAAGGAGGAGGCTTATACTTAACATCAGGAAGAGGCAGCTGAGGTTTCTGGGGACACATAATGAGGAAGGAGGACCTGGAGAATCTGATACTCACGGGTCGAATAGAGGGAAAGGGAGGCAAGGGAATGCAATGCATGACATACCTAGCGGCCTTAAGCAAGTGGATGACAGAACGTGGCCTTTGGAGGAAGCAGAGGGAAGGAACTTGAGAGCTGCAGGGGAGATAGGGAGGTGGAGAGTCATGATCGCCTACGTCCTGAAAGGACATGGCATATAAAAGAAAGAAAGATATACAGATATAATGACCAGAGAGCGCATTGGCTGAAACTTTAATGTAGTAATAACAAAAAGAAGATTACCAAATATAATGATTTCTGGAATAATGACATTGTTCGATTTGTAATGATCTACTTCTACGTGTTGTGTCCCTTCAAGACGTTGCAGATCATGGCTCTCCACAATTTCCTGTCCTCTGCAGCACTTAATAAATTTTGTCTTTTCGTTATCTCTCCTAAACCATGTTCCGTCATCTATTTATTTAATCCCGCTAGGTAGATTATGCGTTGTTTCTCTGTCCCTCTTGCCTTCAACCAGTCCTGTGAGTATCAAATTTCCAAAGCCGTCATTCGTCATCACATTTTAGGGACATCAGTGGACGAATAAGGATTTAATGTACGAAATAACAGTACAAAAATATGTAGAGTGTATAATTTAAGCAATTATTATCATCAACATTATTGTAATAGTCATTCTGCTTGTAGTATAATAATATATACACTAGCATACTACCTGTCAAAAATGCTGATGTAAACGATGCTGATAATAATTACTAACATTTTCCACACGTTATAATGTATAAATTATATATATGTGCACAAATATAAGCATTAAGTGATTTTGATATATATTTATTAATACGTTCGAACTAACTAATGAGAATCCTGGGTATGGCGATAAACTACATCCGCGTCCTGGGTAAGACGATAAACTACGTCCAACAGCAAGGCCTCTGATCAGGAGGTTTGAGGAGCGTGGAACCACCTCTTAATTTCTGGTGTTCCCAGATCCACCCTGACCCGGGGTGGTGGCACCTGTTGGGGCCCGAGCTATGAGCAAATAGTTAACCCCGAAACTGAGGTAAAAAGCATTATAAAAATAGGTTTTAATACCAGAAATAATTTGTAAAAAATTTTTACCAAAAAATAATATTACCAGCTATACATTTTTGGAAAATTAATATTACCAGCTATGAGTTTTTGAAAAAATAATATTACCAGTTATACATTTTTGGAAAAATAATATTACCAGCTATACGTTCTTGAAAAAAAATAATATTACCAGCTATACGTTTTTGGAAAAATAATATTACCAGCTATACGTTCTTGAAAAAAATTAATATTACCAGCTATACGTTTTAGAAAAAATAATATTACCTGCTATACGTTCTTGAAAAAAAATAATATTACCAGCTATACGTTTTTGGAAAAATAATATTACCAGCTATACGTTTTTGGAAAAATAATATTACCAGCTATACGTTTTTGGAAAAATAATATTACCAGCTATACGTTTTTGATAAAATAATATTACTAGCTATACATTTTTGAGGAAAAAATATTAACAGAAATACAAAACAAAAATACTACCAGGAAAAAAAAATTGTCGGCATTAAATGACCCATTGAGGTTGATATGCCGTAAAACAAACCAGACCAAACCAAACCTAACTAATGAAGAAACAGAATTATATGATGTTACTGGTTAGGCAATACCAAGAAAAGTAGAAGCTCTACCAGGATTTATTATTTGTGGACACAATGTAAAAACAGCATAAAATGACTGGATGACACCGTGTTGGTGACAGACACAGAAATAAAAGTACACAACTTCTTAGACAAGGTAGTAAAGGAAAACGAAAAGAAAGGATCAACCATCCATTGTAAAAAGACAATATATGGCCATTACCGAGTGGTGCGGGGCCTCAGAATAAAGCAAATACAAAATTTAACTATCTGGGATGTGTTTTAACAAGCGACGGAAAATATGATACAGAAATTCGAGGGTGCATTAAAATAGCAAAAGATGTCTTCCGAAAAGTAAACAGTATTAAGAAACGGGAAAATTCCATTCGAACCTAAGAGTACTAAACTGATACGTAATATCAATCCTCCTATATAGCAATGAATGCTGTGCAATTTCCTCACAGATGAAGAGGATGGAGTCTTATAGAAAGGTACCATGGACGGACCCTGTGAGCAAAGAGGAAGTTGAAAGGGAAATGGAAACAAAAATGACAATTGATCTTAGAATCAGAAAGAGACAGTTAAAATATCTGAGACAAATGATGAAGAATGACGGCTTGGAGAAATTGAAACTCGCAGGACACATTAAAGTCAAAGGAAAGTAGTAAGCTAGTAAAATCCAAACTGCCAAGTTTAGTTATCTAGGATTGTCGCATCAATTTAAGTTAATTTCTAGTTCAACAGATAACCAGGTATAATTTACTGGTAAAATCTAAACCAGTTATAAACGTAGCCACGGGTGTCTGATTCCCAAAATAGTTATTAGACAACTCAATGTATGCATTAAATTGTAGAAAAATAGTTGTTATAAAACAATTGTTTACAAGAAACGTAATCTAATTAGTCATTTCAAGAAAACAGTGATATCAGTCAGGTAGATAACCATTTTTTTTAAAAAGAAAAGAAATGTAAAAAATATTCAGTCGGTCTTTTCTCTATTCAGCCTTTTATAAACAACCCGACAAAATGTAAACAGAACAGTAATGATAATTTAGTGGTTTTAGCGAGTTTCTACAAACCTTGGTGGTCTTATTATTAGATAAAGTATTGTCAAACTAAATTTTCTTCTTGCAAATGTATTCAGGTCATCAGGCTCCCTTGGAGTAAATAGTTACGTGAGTTCGAATTTCACTGACCACTTATGCTTTATCAATCTTTCGCTGTTTATTCCCAGTCAGCGTAAAGATGAAAGATAAATACGGAAAAAACAAAACGAAATGAAAGAAAATATGTGTCAAAATTAATAAGCATTTGAGGTCGTATGATTAATCTTAGGTAACAGTGACGCAAAGTTTTTAAATTATTTAATAAACGAAGAAAAAATAAAATAAATTTTAATTTTTTAAATTTATTACGTTTGTCTATTATTTTTAATTATCATATCTGATGTCATAAAGAGCGACCTTTGCCCCAGCCCTACCCCAATATTAGAATTTCACAAGTTTATAATAAGTACATAAAACGAAACTTCTATCTAAATTGAGAATATGTTATTGTTAACGTTCCAATAATATTCGACGTTTTGAAAGTATTCTTTGTTGAGCTGCCTGTGGTTTGGGATCATATATACACATGGGTTTTATGTCGTCGAAGATATTAAAAAACAAAAACGAACACAATGTTTCGCTTTCATAGTCAAAAAAGCCATAAATTTAACCTATATAAATGGATTTTAATACAAAAAAAAAATACTTCAGATGATCTTAGAAAAAAATTAATCCTCGTTTAGGTGCTTATGCATTCCCAGTTACATAAGTAAAAGAATATTTATATTGCTATTTTTTTCAGCTTTATGTTTGGGATTTTGCGTTAATAATTTTATTTTTTTAGTTGCCGATTGTAGTAAATAAAATGAAAGTGAGATGCGTCGCTTGAGAAAGGAAATAATTTCTCGGAATTTTCATCATTTAAATAAAGACCAGATGGATAAAAGTGGTTAAAAGTGAAAACTCAGCGCAAGAGGCGAGAACTTACCGTTAGCGAGGGTTACAACTGTCAGTACGTCTTGCTTTCAGGCTCTCAAAATCTGTCATGAACTGAATGTGTTGATGCATATTCATTTCAGATGGAAATTTAGTCAAAGATAATAAAATACTTAGACTTTGTGTTAGTTTTTCTTTTTAACCTTATGACATTAAATTGGGATTATATAAAGAATGAAGTGTTAATTTGAAACTAAAAGAGGACCTAAAGGAGTTTTATAAAAAAAAGTTATATATATATAAGGTTCCTACTTTAAAAATTATCTTTCAAAGATAAATGATAAATTATACTTAAAAATAAGACATATCTAAAAAATTAAAAATAAGTCATATTTAGACAATTTATATTAAGTTTAAGTAAGAATATCTTAGAAAATTTAATATTAAAGAATAAAAATATATTTCCAAATTAAAATATAAGATAAAAATATAATAAGATAAAATAAATTATACATTTTTAACTTTAAAGATAAGTTAAATCAAGTTATATAAAAAAAAACAACAACCATACAAAGTTATATTTAAAAAACCTAAAAAAAAAAAAAAAACTAAAAGTATATAGATAAAGAGTTGTAAGTGATAAAAGGAAAGAGAGTTCTTAAAACAGGGGACAATTATAAGATATATTTAATATGGTGAAAATGGAAATATAGAAATTAGAAATAGATATACATTCGACATTTGAAGAGTTAGAGAATTATAAGGTAATAAAGTAAAATCTATATTATGAAAATTTAAATTTGTGTTTATGTCGACATTTTAAAATTAATTCATTTCTTTGACTTAATAGTTTGGTTTGATTATTGTATTTTATTATAGTATTTTTTCTTCTAAACATAAGTTACACCTATCTCTAAGACTATTAGGAGTATGAGTGGAACTTATAATTTTCCAGTATATCCGTTTGTTCAGACCTTTCTCCTTCAATTCCCCCAATTTTTTGAAAGCGCTGTCTGGTGTTTTAATCTAGGGTTGATAAAAGAGTGTCGATGGGTATAAAATCTCTGTTTCCATTCCTCTGCGGAAATTCTAATGTAAACATTATAATTTAACGTATTTTCTTTGGCGAGGAATGGTTGCTGGGTATATAACCCTAGTAGATCTGCATTTGCCCTCAACTGGACAACTTTCTTTATCTCTACAATTACAGGAGGATTCAATACCAGGTTTATTGTTTATCCCATCGAACTTACGTAAAATATAGTTATTATGAGAGCTGATAATTTTGTACATGTTATTGGTGCAGGAATAGCTCATTTTAATCGTTTTCCTATTGAACATCTTACTTAGAGGGTTGTTCTTGTGAAAATATTTATTAACTTAAGAAAAAAATTGTCCGATAGTAATATTTGACAGTTTGCAGAAGGTGGCGGTTGAACCATGTAATTTTTCTTTTTCTATTTCTGTGTCTACATTTCACGTTCGATATTTCAGTGTTACTTATGGGGGTTAGATAAGATAATTTATTTTTGAAAGCCACTTTTATGGAGAGCATTTTCATACAATACTTTATTTTTATTAAAGATGATAATCAACTAATCCTATCGCCAACAGTAGTGGGTATATGTCTCACAATGACATTGGGGTGGTTAGAGTTAACATTAACATAGGTGGTTTTTTTTAAATATATCTTATTTTTAAGTATAATTTATCTTTATAAGAGTATTTTTGAAGTAGGAACTTATATATATATATATATATATATATATATATATATATATATATATATATATATATATATATATATATTTCTTTTATAAAACTCTCTTTTCGGTCCTCTTTTAGTTTCAGATTAACACTGCATTCTTCATATAACCCCAATTTAATGTCATAAGGTTAATATCCGGGTTTAATTTTATAAAACCTCTTCATTTTAAGGCTAATACTTTCCACTCTCCCCTGACCACCGTCACGTGCATTTCGTCTGACGGAAACATTGAAATGGATAAATTCTGTATCAATTTTTCGACGCCTGTAACAGTTAAATTTCTAATTCCGACACGAATTCAGTCTATACACCGGGGTTGAATAAGATCGACGAAGTAATAAAACTACGACATTATTTAATTAGAAAAGCTTTTTTGATGAATAATGTATTTTTACATGAATTGTTTTCACTTTAAAAAAAAAATTAACTAGAATAATTTATAAGGTTTTAAATCTTAAAATTCTGTATTAATTCGTATCGGGTCGTTGAAATTGTTATTAAGTAAAGCATTGGCAATAAAAATATTCATTATTTAAAGAAGAGAGTGGGATTGGCTCCATGCAAAAACTTTCCTCCCTTAAACAAAAAAGCTTCATCGCTTGATTAAAAAAAACAAAAACATTTTGAAGACATATGAAAACTGGCAGGGCCTGGCTCGGCAGATATGCCTGGTTACCACAACCTAGGCCTGGTAATCATCCTGCTTCTGCAAGAAAGTTTAAACTTTGGAATATTGGTTGCTGGAATATCCGGACCGTAATACACTTGGAAGCCAATAGAATACATCCGAAACGAAGATCAGCATTTGTACCAAAAATAGGTGCAGCGATATAATTGTAGATGCCATGTCTTGTCTTAAATAAGACTTCCCTGTAGAAGGTCACTTTTCAGAACAATCTGTATATCGTGTTAAAGAGAATGCTTGATGGAGGATTAGAAATGAGTAAGAATGAAACCTTGTACAAAGAAGTGAAGTGTAAAATACAGCGTTGACATCCTAATACATGAGATATTTGCTAGCGGAATAAAGCAGATGAGGTTCAATCTGCATCTGATTCCATCAATTCTGTATAAATATTTACTGGCCATCTTCCTCTTCACGAACTCTGGATAATAAAGAGTTACTCAGAGATCCATATTACATGCTTTTCAGGCGGTGAAAATACTTTAAGAAATGTTTAAATCGGACTTCTCACATTAATGACAAGTTTAACTCGATTTCTTGCAGTCCCACTAATGGATAAATGAACAACATTCAGGAAGTCGAGAATGGTATGAAAAAGCGGTAAGCGGTAAGTCAGCTGGTATGGATGGTATATTTGGTGAGATCTTGAAATAGGGAAGTAAAATCTGCTTTCGCTTCTAACCAACTCAATGCAAAAGGTTTAGTTAGAATAGAGCGTACCAGATGATTGGAAAAGATGCGCTGGTGGTGGTTCGCTGTAAAGGAAAAGACGATTGCAGTAACTACCTACGCAAGTATGAATATAGAAATTAGCGGGTGTAGCTGACCGCCGGGGTCTCAATGAAAAAAGGTCCATGAATCATATTTATCAAGGAAATACCACCGTGAAAACGAGAAACAAATAATAAAAATATCTCTCAAAAAGGGGAAATGGATAATTAAGATACAATTCAAAGAAATACACAAACAAGGAAAGCACTTTTCAAACAGAAACAATAACAAATTGAATCAAACTCAATGGTAAAAAAGACACGTTGTCTCAGAGAAGAATTTTAAACTTAGTAGTAGGGAACAGATAATTTACCGTATTGTCTTTTCGACCGTCCGGCCGCAGCTAAAGAACACGTGTTGCCTTGTGGATCACCAGTAACGAAAGAAAGAACACGTGGTAGTTCCCTACCCATACGGGGTCACGTGGTAGCAGGCTCGCAGAAATTACCGTTAAGCACATGTATATGTCTTTTTTATATTTTTACGGAACATCAACAATTATTTTCATAATTTTAATCTTATTACTACTACTACTACCACTATGCTACTACCTGGTGCCAAAGTCTCTAAGCTTGGGGACGCATACACCGATCCCTTCACTAACCTCTACACTGGGGAATATCTCTTCTCTCTGTTATAGGCAAGGTGTTGTCTAAGATCCTGCTGTACAGACTTTTTAACGACATTGTTGATCAAGTTCTTCCTTAATCAGTGTGGTTTCGAACATGACATATGGACAATAAACATGATCTTTTCTGCTTTTCATGCATTGAAAAGAAGGATGGGCCTGTATCAAGTCTTAATTGATTCAAAATAGAAGGATTTTGATATTGTGAATAGAGATGCCTTATAAAGGGTGTTCCAATAACTTGGACCGATTTTAAATGTGAATTAAGTTTAAAATCTGTTCAAGTTATTGGAACACCCTTTAGAAGATTCTGAAGAAGCTCAGATGTACTGATAAGTTTGTCTCTGTTCTTAGAGTTTTCCATCAAGGAATGAAAGTACGTGTCAACGAAGGCGGTAAGATATCTGATCCAGTTTTGGTTAAAAATGACGTTAAGCAAGATTTGTTTGAGTTATACTTTGAATTGTTTTCTTCATGTCTTTCCTTCATGTCACACGAGGTCGACATAAAATGTTGGACAATGGGTAGGATGATTTTATAAGTGAAAATATGGGCCCGAAAAAAGGCCGAAAGTATGGGGCAGACAGTTTGGAACGAATTCACTATTCCGTCGTAATTGATCTAGCGAGACAAGTTTTCTAACCATTACACCACGTCGAAGCGTCCTGAACGGTTAGGATGATGTATATTAGCCGGTTTGCTGCTAAAACAAAACTATTGTCATCATCGATACGTGATTTCTTGAACGCTGACAATTGCCATCTTGTTGTTCATTCTCAGAGTGACATGTAACATCTTATGCGTTCCTTCTTGACGGCATGCAGCTAATTGGCCTTAATGATTAGACTGCAAAAAAAAAAAAACGTCGTAATGTAACAACCTGTTCCAGATAAAGCCTACTCGAGCCAAACATTTATGTGCATAGATAGAAATTGTAAGTTTTAGAAAAGTTCGTCTATTTAGTCAGTTCTGTAAATATGAAAATATTTTTTGACGACGAGCTCTCCCTCGAAATCAAGGAGGCCAGTAATGCACTCCGAAAAGTAGATAGACGTCTAAGGTCTCAGCATGGAATTTCGTTTGTGACGTAGAAGTAGAAGTTTTACATTACTTGTGTTTTGTCATCATTATTGGATGCATGTGAGACCTGGGTAACTTATTGGAGACACCTGGGTGACGTTGATATTCTCGAACGCAGCCAGTCTACTAATATAGTGACTCTGGTAGTTCAGCACCAGTTACGATGGAGTGTCCATGTTGTCAGGATGAAAGCCAAAGTAGTTTCTGTACGATGAGTTGGCCGGAGGTAAAAGATCAGCGCACAATCCGAAATTGTGATGAGCTTTCCTCTTTGGCACTTCGACTTTCTGAATTTAAGCACAGTACTAGATTAGTAGTTAGGTCTCATAATGCCACTGTTGAAATTACTAGTTGTAACCGTAAGTTCTATATTAACAGTTTCTTCTCCCGCACTTCTCGCTTGTGGAACGCTCATCCGGCTTCCTGCTTTCTTGTCGATTATGATCTTCAAGAGTTTAAATACAATACCAGTCGCTATCTTCAGGAGGCACGGTGGAGTAATGGATAGCGGCTCGGATTGAGGAATCGGAGAGCCGAGTTCGAATTCCAGTCGAATCCATTACATTTACGTGCTAATACCCTTGAATCCTCTTCTTCTCCCACCAGCTATGGGCAAATAGCAGGACAGACCAGGTTCTATAGCATGGGAAGGCAACTGGTCTACCACAGATAGAAGTGGTAACCCACTGCGGGAAAAAAACTGCCTCGTCAGTCATGTATCGAAAGATAAATGATCGCCTAAACGTGTATCACGCATGGCACATAACTGACTGATCTTCAGTCTTCCTGAATCCTGTTCTTTTCATTTTCCACTCTGTTTCTTCCACTCTCAGTAACCCCGTTACATCTCAGTGGCTTTTATTGCTTTACCTGGGATAACATTGTTAAAAATTGTTTTACCTGGGATAACATTGTTAAAAGTGTTAATAAAGATTGCATCAAGAACATACTGGAGATGGTTAACATATTTCAAAATGACTGGGAAAACTTTACTCTAGATTGTTTGTTCTGGATGAAAGCAGTGACCAATGATAAGAGAGCATTTGATAGAATCGGCTCGAACACGAAACACAAGAGATATGTTCGTAAGGGTCTTGATGTTGATTTTCCTGAGTATTTTGTCACAGAATTTAAGCTATTATGTAATGACTGTGTTTGCACCTGTCTAAGATGCATTCAAAAAGCTAAGTAAAGTATTAAGAAAAAGAATACTGAACCGTTACGTAAGATCTGTTCTCCTCTATGGCAATGAATGCTGGACAATCTCCTCACAGATTAAGAAGAGACTTGAAGCAACAGAAATGTGGTTCTATAGAAAGAGCCTGAGAAAACCATGGACCAAACATGTGAACAATGACGAAGTTTTAGAGAAAATGAAAACAAAGAGACATTTCTCTACATACAACGTGTGAAAGCATGTGCGATATCCTGCCCTCGTCAGCCGCCAACCAGGAGAGGTCACACAGTTTCGGTGGCTAAGGCGGTACTGCCATCCCTGGCGCCACCAGCAGCTTTTTGCCACCGGACAGGATATTATTTTCTATAAGTGTCAGCCTCTTGCGATCTCTTTTTACAACTGCAACTGAAATTTTCAATTTTGTGTTAAAATACACAACGTGCTCTTAGCGACCGTTATTAATGTCGTAGAATGGGAAATAAATAGATGTGTTTCACTTTGGAAGTAGCATTGTGTTGCAAGCATGGTTTCATTTAACTTATTTTCGATTTTGACCAGATCCATCTCGATGCCTGTTGAGCTGTGGTCTGGAGACGATGTGAAGCACGATTTAGGTTCCGACCATTGATACCCACTTTCAAAAAAGAAGGAAACGATTTACCGTCCAAATAACATTACGTAACAGTTCAGTAGTCTTTTTTTTGGTTTCTAATGAAATTTTCCTGTTTTTAATACTTTGTTTAGCTTTTAGAAGGCATCTTTCACTATCTCAGGGCATCTTCGGATTTCAGTGTTGCACGTTCCGAACTCTGTTAAAACACTTCCCAGATATTTAAATAGTTATACTTGTTTGATTTTGGTATCTCCGATTTGTAATTTGCATCTTGGGCTGTTCCTTTTGCTAACAACAATGCATTCTGTCTTCTTGCAATTGATCATTAGTTCTTTCTTCTCCCTTTCCTTTATTACCTTCTGTAGTAGTTCTTGTAGTTTCTGTGTCATCTTATGTTGTTAAAATTTTAGCCGTTAGCAATGAAGGACTTATAATTCTCTCAGAATCGTCTTACTATATAGGTCGAATAAGTCTGGCGAGAAGACACATACTTGTCTTAAACCCCTTTATTTTTGTATATTCACTGAATTCATTTTCTATCTGTACGCAGGAAGTTTGAAGTCACTATAGATTCTAGATTATTCTTTTTATATCGGACTCGTGTTAATTTCTATAAACATTTAAAATAATAAGACTGTTTACTATGAAATGAAAGCCAGAAAATAAAACGAAGTTGTAATCGGTCAACAAGCTAAAGGTAGTCAACTTAAAAAATGCCAGCTCGTCAACACAAATGCTTCCCCCCTGTAAACTGTGAGTAACGATAATTAATACATAATTAAAATATCTTTTTAAATCTATGTCGAAGGGCAGAGAAACAGCTACCCGATCCCGTTTTATCCGGGGTCTACGGGGAATCTTTGGCCGAGCCTACGGTCTCGGATACCCCACATTAAATTCAGCCTTGTGACACATCTGACCGCGTGGAGCGGTTGGTAGATCTCGGCTGTGCTGGTCAAGCGTTGTGCCTCCGGGCAGAGAGGATCCCCAAACGAGGCTATGTCGAAGGGCAGAGTCTCATCTCGGGAAACAGCTACCCGATCCCGTTTTATACGGGGTCTACGTGGAATTTCTTTGGACGAGCCTACGGGCTCGTATACCCTACATTAAATTCGGCTTTGTGACACATCTGACCGCGTGGGGCGGTTGGTAGATATCCTGCACTTGGAGATTCGTCTCCAGCTGTGCTGGTCAAACACTCTACCTCCGCGCTGATAGGATTCCCAGACAAGGCTATGTCGAAGGGCAAGGTCTCGTCTCAGGAAACAGCTACCAGGCCCCGTTTTATATGGGGTCTACGGGGAATTTTTGGCCGAGCCTCCGGGCTCGGATACCCCACATTAAATTCGGCCTTATGCCACATCTGACCGCGTGGGCAGTTGGTAGATATCCTGCTGTTGGAGATTCATTGTGGAATTCACTTGACTCACTTCTCGCAGTTGACTACTTCTTCTACGCACCGCTGGCGAATCTTTTATGTGTTGTTCGTGTACTAAGTATTATCCTTCATTACCAACCTTCGTGAGAATATTCTGTTGAGTAACCTACCCTAGGTTACAACAATAAGATTGCTGGCTATGAAATGTAACAGAAAAAAACAAGTTATATTTTTTACATCGAATAGGTTTGTTGTAATTAAATTGTAGTTTGAAACTTTACTACAATAATTCGAAGCTTATTTTCTATGTTAATTGTAACTATGACAAATTACCAACATCGTTAGAAATATAAACTTTGTATAGGGACCTCCTCAAAATCCTTAAAAAGTGCATACTTGTTGGAAAAATGCCCCAGACTTAATAAAAAGAAACTTTTTCCGTCAAAATGTTTATGTTAGTATTAAGAGGAAAGATCAAAAGATTTTTTTAATTATTAAATTATAGTTTTTGGTCCTTTTTAGAACGTTCGAAATTTTGGCTAAAATCTTTTGTATTCTTGCGTAGGTGTGCGACCAAAGACTAATATAGCAAATTTTAGCGTCTTTTTTTTGCGGTGAAAAACGCATTGATTTGGAAATTTTTGAAAAAATTAAATAATTGTCGTATTTTAATGAAACTGTCAGGACTTATTTATAAGTAAATGAAATTATTTTAGTAATGTTTCTTTTTTTAGAAAAAAAAAACAAACATTTTTGTTACATCTGTTACAAAACACAATTAATTATATGAAACTTATTATGAAAAAAATTATTTTTCTCCCATGTATTGTTAATATTAGCTTTACGTAGAACTCCTTGGAGAATTTAAATCATCAATTTTTATTTGTAAAACAGGACCATTACTTACTGAAAATCTGCTGTGAATCATAAAATAAAAAATAAAATAAAACTACAACATTATTTAATTAGAAAAGCTTTGAATTTCTTTTATGAATAAGATATATTATGGACACTATTGTCTTAAGAAAAAATGTTTTAATGAATTTTCATAAGAATTATTTTAATTTTTATAAATTTTTAATTAATTTATAGTTTTAAATCTTTTAAATGTCTGTATTACTTTGGAGCGGTTAGGTGATATTGTTATTAAGTAAGAACTATATTTACTAATTATAAATTATTATAATTCATCGATTCCCAATATTTAAAAAAATTTAGAATTTTTTGTGTGTATAAATGTGACGATTTTTGTAAATACGGACGTCCACACACGACATTATCAGAAAATAAGAGCGTTAACTATAGTAAATTTAAAACTAAAGTACATAAAATTCAATAAAACGGAGAATATTTTCATAATTTTTTAAGATTACTGGGTAATTAAAAATTACATAAAAAAGGCGCTCACGTTATATTCCTGAAGTAATTTTTACAGATATGTCACCCATAAAAAGAAGTTAGATTAACTTTCGGCTGTCAGTCAAACTGTCAACACTTTAAATAAACACATACACCATGTAAAAAATGCATTTCTGCGATATTTAAAGTAAGTAATATTTGTTTTAAATCAGATTAATTAAACTTTAAATCAGCTAATATTCCTCAAATAAAGTTTCAGAAAAGTATATTTTATTTTTGAAAGATTTTTTAATAAAGAGTATTACATTGTGCTTACAGATGGCTAAAATGGCGTTGACATCAGCGATTTTTAGCGATTAAAAATCTCTTTTCAGTCAATTTAAATTATTTTGGAAACACAGCAAAGAATTTTGCTTATTGGAAATATCAAATTCAATCTATTAGCTTGAAATTAAAACTAAAAAGCTTCAAGAAAGATTTTTCATTTTAAAAAATTCATTTTAAACCTTAGGTATCGCATTTCTTTGATCTAATTTTGTAGCAATCAGTACAGGCATTTCGAACAAAACGGCCGTTCGTGTGCTCGAATACGGATGATGTACGCATCTAATCTTAATTTTTTTTTTAATTATCCTACTTGGCGTCTTACAATCGGTTGAAAACTTATCTCGAGCGTTGGTAACTGAGGTTAAAATATAGAGATAGGCCAGAATTTGAATAGCAAATTTCGTGACAAGCTCATTGGTGTAGCTAACTCATCGTCTCGAGAAAAAAAAAAAAAAAAAAAGGAAAAGAAAAAAGGAAAAAAAGAAAAAAAAGGAAAAAAAAGGTAAAAAAAAGAAAACCTGATTGAAAAATTAAAATAAATATCAAATCTAAGAAAGAAAAACTAAAAAAAAAACTAGTATTTTTTAAATTAATTTCTGAAATTTTACAAAATTGGGATAATTTCAATTATGTATGGTGAATAATGTAACCGTTATAATTTCTTCTTTGTGTCATAACTTTTCAGGTTTCGGCGATCATGGCTCTTCATAACTTCCTGGCCTTTTTTAGCGCTAAATAACTTTTGATCACTTCACCATTTAGTAGATGATTCACTGTTTGCTTCTGCATCTCTTTCCTTCTGTATACCTTTTGAGTGTTAACTTCTCAAGGTTTTCTTTCCCCATTATATGCCCTTTCAGCATTAAATTCTCAGCGATTTTAAAACGGGAACAATTTCATTTCCATGGAAGAAATATTAAATATACAAGTGGGTAATATAATTAGCGGGGGTATTTGAGGAGGAATTTCTGACATATGTATAGTCATAAGTAGAAAAGCGAAAATATTATTTAGTGACAATTCAAAATAGAGGAGGTACCGAGAAAAACTGGAATCTCAATGGTAGCAATATGATCTGGGGCTCTGTGTATCATTGCTCTATAAGCAATTATTTTTTTTATACAGGGTTAGGACATAGGTTGTAAATCCATTTAATGACTTATCAGGTATAGTGTTGAGCATTACTCCGGTCGTTTATATAAGTTCAGAAAATTGGCGGCACAAAAAATTGATGGCTCTAACCTGCTGTCGTCTTCGGATTAGTATATTTGAGATTTAATGTTTGGGGTTTCGTCCTCAACACAGCCCCCTACTTCATTAGATGGATACTGTAAGTGGCGCGCATTGATGTTTGCGGTAATGATTGATGGGATTGGGTAATGTTTACTTTCTACAACATAACATTTGATCTTGAGTTGTGTGCTGCATTGTGTGAGTCCGCGCTAAAAAACGACCATATGTGACATTTTTCTAAGTGGTCAGGAGAATACATTTTTTTTCAATGTAGTCAGGAAATTTAAGTTGACGTAGGCGATCATGGCTGTTCACAGACTTTTCATTATCATCTATAAACTGCCGTGACTTGTTGGGAAAGAAAGTGGAACGTTTTCCATTGTCTTCTGTTGGATTCTGAAATCCAAGCCGTATATATAACCTTTATATAGTTTCTGTTTTGATTTCAGAACTTTCCTTCTCTGATACTGACCTATTAAACGGTTAAATAGAAAGGGTATCTGAATCCATTCAGAAGGGATGGATTCATGCCTTTCTCATAGGTAGCTGTACGAAAGTGAACGCAAAAAGTTTATGCAGAAAATATTTGAATTCGGTTCGCCGATTCCACTTTCCGTGCCAATAACCGTCACACTACCAGCATCGCGAAGAAGATTACAGTAAGTGATCAACCATCTAAGTACTAACTAGGTTCGAGGTTGCTTAACTTCGGTGATCGGGCGATAACCGGTGTATTCCGCGTGATATATATTCCGTTCGGTGACGGACGTGATTAACACGTGGAATATAAAAGTAGCTCTCTATCTTCAGTTATGTGAATAAATATCGCCACCTCAATTATGGCGGGTCAATTAATTACTTTCCATACTCACGGTCCAGTCGGCAGGTACGTATCATTTTTAATGTTATTTAGTTTGAGAAACTTTGATTCAGTTGGAGTGCAGTATCAACCTACGTCACTGACTGTACAAACCTACCCCTGTAAAAAAAAAAAATAGGAATAGTGTCGGAACGTAATACCATCATCATTTATGTGCCTTTAGAAGGTGGGCAAGCATAGCTCTCTACAACTTCCTGTCTCTTATAACTCTAAGCAAAGTTTGATTGCTTACCATCGCTCTTTATGCTTGCTCTGTCACACAAGCTCATTAAGCAAGTTGATCGCTGTTTCGATCCTCCCTTTTCTCAATACGTTTTCAGGGCATTACATTTCCAAGCCATCCTTCCTCAAAATGTGTCCCAGAAATTACAACTGTCTCTATCTGATTTTAAGTATGGGTGTCTTTCTAGTCTTTATTTTCTATATAACTTCCTTGTTGCTCATATGTTCTGTCCATGGCATTCTCAACATCCTTCTGTAGAACCACATCTCTGCCGCTTAGAGTCACTTCTTCATCTGTAAAGAAATTGTCCCGCATTCACTGCTACACAGGAGTATATATATATATATGACTTAGTAGTTCTGTAAGCTTTTCTTTGTTTATATAGAAACATTCCCATGACTTAATATTTTGCTTCTTTTTTTAATCATTTCATCCCTTGCAAGGCAATAAAGTCACTAAGATACAAGGGGTTACTGAATGATAGAGAATATGAGAAAAAGACTGTTAAGGAGGGGGAACAATAAAAGAACAAGAATTAAGAAGACAAGATAATGATTGACTTGCATATAAATTTTTGAAGGTCAGAGTTGATTGGAAGCAGGAATCCGGAAGATAGCCCCACAAGCGAGAAGTGCGATAGAAGAAACTGTTATCATAGAACTTACGGTTATATCTAGCCATTTAAACTGTAAAATGATGAGACCCTGCCGCCAATCTAATGCTGCGCTTAAATTCCTAAAGTCTAGGTACGACAGAGGAAAATGTGTAGGTACCATTGAGCTTGTTGGGGAGCGTGTGAAGATGTTAAGAGATATCAGAAGGTTTGAATGATCAGAAGGCTTAAGATTGTTAGGCTGGTGTGTTCTTGACAATCATCCTCAACAATAAAAATGTTTAAAAATATGAAACACAACAAGGCAATAATTCAATTCAAATAATACACACATTTATATACAATTAAAAAACAATATTAACAATGATGTTTTTATGTTGTCGATAAGTTGGTGTGTTTAATGTTGTTTGTATTAAGATATCCGGATTGTTCTAGTGTTCAATATATTCGTGTAATATTACAAGTATTGTTAGATTGAGTTTTCGGTAACATAATTGTTCATTTAAGGTTCAACATGAATGTGTATGCAATTATTTACGTACTGTTCTTTTGGTTAGGTCAACTGAAGTTGCGTACCCTTAACTGTAGTTAAGGCTTTAATTCGATCGTAGTTCTTTTACTTATTTAGTAGTGAATATTTTCTTGTTCACTTTACGTAAGCAAAGTTTGTTTGAAGTTCGGAAATATTTCTTGGTCACAGAGGATTATTCGAGCCAGATGTCGATGAGTCAGTGGTGTTCTTTTCACGCGGGAAAGTTACTGTTTCGAGTAGCGTAGCTTAGTCTGGCATCTCTCTGAGTTCGATCTGCTGACGATATTTATTTGTATATAAAATATATACAAAATGTGGCACAAGGCCGAAAAAGGGGGTTGGGGAAGGACGGTCATCAACTGTCTTAAATAAAACTTAGCTAGTCACAAACACTGACCCAAACATACCAACAATAGTCCTAGCACCAAAACAACACATTCTTCCATACCTTTCTTACTACATCCACCATAATTCCTCAAATTCTCTGTGAAATTCTAACTAGACCCCATATGTACAATTCAAAGTCTGTGGGGGGGGGGGATAACAATTTTAAAAACCCCAATGATTATTTACAATATGCAATAATATATACAAGTAAAACAAAACAAAATAAGATTAGTAATAAAAACCCCCACAGTACCTAAATGTGGCAGTAACATCAGTTAACTGGACGAAAAAATTGCGAGATTATAAAAAGTAAAACACAGTCATCCTTCCAAAATCACTCACACAGGCACACACTCATTTAGACACACTAACAACTACGAAAAACACACACACGAAACGAAAGTCATCCCGCAACCACCAGAGAACTGACGTCACTGACCACCTAACGAGGGAGGGGAGGGGGAATTAAACTAAAGAAAAATAGGGACAGAAATAAAAGAGGGGGCTAATGAGCATACATACCCTAGCTAAGTTAACCAGAAACGCGAAACTAAAAATTCAAACTAAACCTAACTAGTCTAATACCGGGACGGGTTGCTTCTGTTCAACCCATGAGGGACGAAATCCTGCACCTAACCGAGGTCCAAGTGCCACTCTAGGTCAGCTCCTCTCACTCTACACATTCGCGCAAGATTTACCCACCTTTTGCCGAATTCTGATGAAGAGAGTCGCCACCTTTCCCTCCTAATCTTGACTTTAAGCTGATGCTTAAAGTACAAGATTAGTAGGGAAGAAGTGAACTTCTCACCTCCATAGAATCCCTTCTGACGTGTCACCCAAATCACGACTCTCATAACTCCTAGCAAGCAGTGGAACACATAAAGTTCAGACTTTGTTAACGGCGGGGCCACATTGCTACAAACAGAAGCGGCCTCGAGGACGAAAAACTTTCCCTGCAACATGCGAACCATGAGACCTTCAACAAACTTACACAATGGTGCTACCGACTTGCAATGAAAGAAGACGTGACCAAGGGTCTCGACTTCCCCCTCACAACGTCGGCAGTTTGGATATTTCTCCAAACCCGCTGCGCAAAGTCTTTTGCCGACCCAGAGGGCCCCACGTATCACCAGCCAGGTGAGGGATGCCTCATCGTTGTTGAGACATTTCAACCCGGAAGCCCAAGGCCAGATTGAGCGAGCCTCCTGCTTCGTAAGACCGAGCTCGTCAATCAAATCATCATGAACGGACCCCCTGACTACCACCTGATATAATGCCCTACGAGACAACGCCTGGACGTTGTGGAGGCCAACCGTCGCCCGTAAGAGGTGTTTCAGAGCCAGACGACATTCACGGTAGAAGGAGCACTCGGCACGAGGCAAACGGCCAGCCTCCTCCTCGCCCGAGTGCACACTTCTCAAGGATGGAAAGGATCTACGGGCGTCTTCCTTCCAGAAGGCGCCCCCGTCATCCGAATCGCGACACAAACGATCCAGGAACCCGATGCGAAGCATATCGAGACGAATCTCAATGCTAGGCATACCTAGACCGCCTTCAGAGGGATGAAGGCAACAGATCTCCCGACATACCCTAGGAGCTTTGCCTCTCCACAAGAAAGAGAACAAAAGCTGTACTAATGAAAGTACTGTGGTAGACGGAAGTGGAAGTACCGAGAGTCGGTAAAGGAGAATCGGGTAGATATGTGAAACACATACCTCCGCCCTCCCCTTCAAGGAAAGATTCCTCCGAGACCACAAATTAATTGCGATCTCGGCCTTCTCTCGTACCTCCGACCAATTCATATCCAACTGGATATCAGGACCGAACCAGACGCCGAGTATCTTGATCGGCCCGTCCGTCCAGCTGAATGGTCCGGGAAGAGAAACCCCCTTCCACGCACCCAACCGCAAGCCAACAGACTTATCGCGGTTGATCTTGGCCCCTGTCACCATCTCATACCCACTGATTTCTCTGCTGACTTCGCTAATCTCGGCTCTGCTCGACACAAGAACCGAAACGTCGTCAGCATAGGCAGAATACCTGGCCGAGGTGGTAGCACCAGGTAAAGAATTTCCGCGTAGGACCGGGTTCGCCTTTAACTTGCGAAGGAAAGGTTCTAACGCAAGAACGTAAAGCATAGGCGAAAGCGGACAACCCTGACGAATAGATCGAGACAATACGAAAGGTTCCGATCTTACCCCGTTCACTTCTACCAGCGCACCGGGAGTCGCATACATAAGCCGGATCCAGGAGCGAAAGTACGGCCCGAAACCGGCAGCCGAAAGAACAGCCTCCAAGAATCGATGGTCAACCCTATCAAAGGCCTTGGACTGATCTAAATTGATCAGCGCGGCTTCACTGTCGACTTTCTCGATGATCAGGCGCACCATATGAAGGTTGTCCTGAATAGTCCTGCCCTTCACAGAACAAGTCTGCTCGGAGCCAATCAGACTAGACAGGACAAGCTGCAAACGGTTAGCCAAGACCTTAGCCAAAATCTTTAACTCTGTATTTAACATCGTTAAAGGGCGAAAGTTACCTATCCCATCCCCACCGCTTTTGCCCTTACGCAGCAACTTGATCACACCCCTGGTGAAGCGTTGAGGTATAGACCCCTGCTTCATCCAGTTGTTGAAGATCAGCTGCAGCAAAGGAACAAAAACGGGCGACTGCCTCAAGTAAACTTCGTAAGGAAGACCATCTAATCCCGGAGACTTATCCAGGCCAACCTTTTTCAGCGCTTCCCAGATTTCCGACTCAGTGATGGGACCCTCGCACCCAGCCGCTTCAGCTGCCTCAAGGCAGGGAAAGTCAGCTAAATAGGTGTCGAACTGAGCAGAGCTCAGACCGGGCTCCCTGGTAAAAAGGTCCCGAAAGTAATCCCGAAAAGCCTCGCATATGCCCGAGTTTGTAGTCACTGTCCGCCCATCCGGCAATGTGACGCTCGCGATATGCCGTCTTGAAGCATTCCTACTTTCCTCTGCACGCAGTTCCGCGGCCATATTCGTCGCCTCAGAGGACATTCTTTTTAACCTAGCCCTAACTACCAGAGCTTGATCCTTCTTGGTAAGCAAGGAGGCCAACTCTGCCTTAGCTAGGACTACTTCCCCACTATCACGGGATTTCACAGCCCGATCGACTCTTTGTTCTAAAGCCGTTTGCGCCGCTAATCTATCTACGCTGAGTCGACGACTAAAATCGGCAGCAAACGTTCGAATTTTAGATTTAAGTTTGTCCCACCAGGCATTTCCCACCACAGCCCCCGACAGTTCCCTTTGTAGCATTAGTAAAAACTGGTCCCGGAAATCCTGCTCGCCAAATAACGAGCAATTGAATTTCCAGTAACCAGTCATCCTAACCTTAGGCTTATCTAAGTTTACACGGACCCGGACAAGCCTATGATCCGTATAAACTATATAATGAAAACTTGGACACCCTAAGAGCCCTACATCGACTCTCCTAATTAAAACTCGGTCGAGGTAGCTCGCAAGCACACCTACAGCCGAGCTGCCACTATTTGTCCAAGTCCACACTACCCGCTGAGGGTGTTCATTCCGGTACTTGTCGATAAGATCAAACCCATCGACAAAGCCCCGAAAATGTTCCACTCCCCAGTTTTTAGTACCCGGTTTATATTTTGACCCTATACGATCTATATCGGGGTCAAGGACGGCATTCCAATCCCCCGCTAAGATTAACCGACGTGATGTCGTCATAAACGGCTCGATCTGCCGAAACAAAGCAAGTCGCTCAGCCTGGATGTTGGGCCCATAAACCCCAATGAGACGCAAAGCCTTATCCTTTATGGTAGCATCCAGCACGCAAAGCCTGCCCGCCGGATCTGCGAAGACAAGAGCACACGCAGCCTTCAAAGACTTGCTCACCAGCCAAGAGACACCCCTCGAGCGTCCATCAAAACATGCTGAATAAAGAGTAAACTCCTTAGACAGAATGTCTTCATAATCGCGAGAAGAAAAACGGGTCTCTTGTACACAACATATATTCACACCGAGGCTCTGAAGGTCGCGAACGAGTCTCACCCTTCGAGACTCCGACCTCAGGCCTCGGACATTCAAACTAGCTAACCAGAGTGCCATTATCGAATCGATTAGGGTCGCCCATCAGAGTAGAACATTGCTGGGGTGAGGACACCGACAGCCTGTCCCATTGATCCTGACGCCATCTCATTGTCGACGGTATCACCATGAGACAGACCGCCGATGTCCGCAGGATAAGTTAATTTTAGAGCCCTATACAGGGAAGGGTGAACAAAAACAGGGACCCTCCCTTTACAATTTTTAGTTGGGTCTAAATTTGGCTCATAAACAGCCGCTGGGGGCACCAATTTCAGGGACGAGTTCGCCTCCTCGATCATGCCCCAAATCTCCCGCGTACCCGGGCCAGATCGGACAACAGTCAGGAGTCTACGGGCATTTTTAAACTTTTCCGGCACCTCCACATCAACTCCATTAATGTGCCGGAAGTTAAAAAGAATCTTCAAAGGCCTCGGGTTTTTAGTCTGCCCGCAGACCCTTTCAACTTGCTCCCCGGATACGCGGCATATGTCTTCCCCTGGGAGATATGGTGGTTTAATTTTCTTTTTCCGCTTCTCGGCCACGGCAGGCAACTCCGGGCTTCTCTCCCTCTTTTTTTGCGGAGAATGAGAGGGAGTAGGTGTGGGTGTGCATGTAGGTGTGTGAGAGGGAGTGATGCCAGATGTGGTCTTAAAAGGGGACGGAGTTTTTGATGAATTGGCTCTTGTTGGCGAGTTTGTCAGAGATTTGGGCGGAGGTGGTTTAACAAATGTTTTGATGGAACCTGAAGGGGAAGACGGGGCAGAGGATGAGGGGCAGGGCACCCCCAGCGACTTGGAATTCTTAGCCCTTTTAGCGTCGATCTTGTCCTTCAGTTTTTTGAGGTTTAAAATTTTCTCCCAGCTAGGCTCGTTGAGTTTTTGCGCTGCTGTGGCTGACTTTTCGTAAGACGCCGAGGCGTCGCCCTCAGAGCTGGTAGAGGGAATGGGGATGTAGGTGATTTTATCCCTGGAGTTATGCTGGGACAGAGGTCCCGCTGTCTGGACCTTCCCTTTGGCCCTACCTACTACACGCCATTCCCCCTCATCCTTCTCCTTATCCACACTTGTGGAAGGCGTTGGTTTGAGGGGTAACGAGGGCATCGACCCAACCGAGGGATTTTCCCCACCGGTCCGTTTAGTAGGTAGGCCCATTACAGGCGCCGCGGATTTTTCAGTGTCGGCCAAAGGGGGATTTGGGTCGCCAGCAACCGGAGCTCCAGGGGCCTTCTTCCCTGGGCAGGAGGAGGAGAGATGACCAGTCACTCCACACCTCCAGCATACTGGTTTTCTGCCAGTCACAATGACTGGCAATCTCCGGTTGCCAAAATCCAGACAGTTGGGGATGGACTTGAAGGCCGCCTCATCAATCATTATGTCAAAAGTCCACCCCCCGTTCAAATTGTCCGAGAGAGCCCCTAAAATCTGGCCATACTGCATAAAAAATGCAGCCAGGAGCTCTCCAGAAATTTGAGGAGGAACCTCAAAAACCGCCACCCTGGTCCTTCGCCTACCTAGATATTCGGTTCGCAAGATAAGATCTTTCGTGATCAATTCACGTTTTGCCATATCTAGGCAATCTTCTGGCGTGGGCAGCAGCACGTCCCACATAAAAAACTTTACACCTTTAATAACTCTTTGGGGTTTTATCCCCAGGGACAAAAGTGATTTGATCACTGTGTCTTTCGTGGACCGACAGATTTTGCGCGTACGCCTGTCGACCGCGAAAACGGTCACCATTCTCTGTTCGAATATCTGTAGTTCCTGGACGTCTTTAAGGATGCCATCTTTATTTACAAGATGGGCATAATCCTTTGCCTTCTCCAAGAACTCCGCGATATTCACGATACAACTCGGGGGGGACTTCCAGCAAGAGGGCGATTCCTCGGCTGTTGTCTTGGATTGTGCCTCTTTCGGCACCTTGTCATTTTTGGGTGAGTTGGAGACCTGCATGACCTCCTCCTTCTCAGCGATAGCACTGGCCTGGACTGGTTTATCGGGGGAGGGATTTCCCCGTTTTTTCTTTTTCATTTTATCTGGAGGGTCGGCTTTAGCAGCCGCCCCAAAGAGGTTCTTCTTAACCCCTGACCGACTCATTGCGTCGGCCATCCTTCAGAAAGAAAACCTGGACTTGTGTCGTAAGGAGCTGGGATAAGGCGGAAAAAAAAAAAAAAAAAAAAAAAAAAAAGGGCAAGAAGTTAAATAAAAACGAAAATCAAATATCAAAGGCTATTGAATAAACTAAAAGTTTACCAAAAATAGAAAAAATGAAAATAACCTAGATCAAATAAGAGACAAAAATTAGTCTCGAAAGACTTTACAAAAAAATAAAAATGGCGCCCGAAGGCAGCCGAAAATAAAGAAAAACAATAAACTCCTCTTTTTTTTCAATACAATTAACAATACAAGAAAAAGAAAAGAAATAAAAAGTCTGGTTTGAAACTAGTCAAACCAAACTAAAAATAAAGGTTTGCGGCCGAAGCCGCTAAAGAAATAAATTAAATAGAAAAAAAATACAAAAACTAGAAACTAAAACAAAATAAAGGATTGCGACCGAAGTCGCTAATTAAATTGAAAAATAAAACAGGAGAGAGTATAAATTAAAACAAAAACTTTTTTCTTTTCTTATACTGTACTAGAAACAAATAAACAGAAATAAAAAGCCGGTAGGACTTTAGTCAAACCGGACTAAAAAAATAAAAAATAAAAAATCTTGGCCGAAGCCAAGAGAAAAAGGTAAATTCAAACAAAAGAAAATAAAATAAAAACTTGACAGATAACTTAACTTGTGTTAATACTTTTTAAAAATCCAAAATAAGTCAAAGTCTTTCACGCCAATAAAAAACAACAAGTTCACCGGTCAAAAAACTTGTCCCAAATGAACTGAAACAGGAGTCGCGTTCGATCCGCTGACGATATTTATTTGTATATAAAAAATATATACAAAATGTGGCACAAGGCCAAAAAAGGGGGTTGGGGAAGGACGGTCATCAACTGTCTTAAATAAAACTTAGCTAGTCACAAACACTGACCCAAACATACCAACAATAGTCCTAGCACCAAAACAACACATTCTTCCATACCTTTCTTACTTCATCCACCATAATTCCTCAAATTCTCTGTGAAATTCTAACTAGACCCCATATGTACAATTCAAAGTCTGTGGGGGGGGGGGATAACAATTTAAAAAACCCCAATGATTATTTACAATATGCAATAATAATATATACAAGAAAACAAAACAAAATAAGATTAGTAATAAAAACCCCCACAGTACCTAAGTGTGGCAGTAACATCAGTTAACTGGACGAAAAAATTGCGAGATTATAAAAAGTAAAACACAGTCATCCTTCCAAAATCACTCACACAGGCACACACTCATTTAGACACATTAACAACTACGAAAAACACACACACGAAACGAAAGTCATCCCGCAACCACCAGAGAACTGACGTCACTGACCACCTAACGAAGGAGGGGAGGGGGAATTAAACTAAAGAAAAATAGGGACAGAAAAAAAAAAGAGGGGGCTAATGAGCATACATACCCTAGCTAAGTTAACCAGAAACGCGAAACTAAAAATTCAAACTAAACCTAACTAGTCTAATACCGGGACGGGTTGCTTCTGTTCAACCCATGAGGGACGAAATCCTGCACCTAACCGAGGTCCAAGTGCCACTCTAGGTCAGCTCCTCTCACTCTACACATTCGCGCAAGATTTACCCACCTTTTGCCGAATTCTGATGAAGAGAGTCGCCACCTTTCCGTCCTAATCTTGACTTTAAGCTGATGCTTAAAGTACAAGATTAGTAGGGAAGAAGTGAACTTCTCACCTCCATAGAATCCCTTCTGACGTGTCACCCAAATCACGACTCTCATAACTCCTAGCAAGCAGTGGAACACATAAAGTTCAGACTTTGTTAACGGCGGGGCCACATTGCTACAAACAGAAGCGGCCTCGAGGACGAAAAACTTTCCCTGCAACATGCGAACCATGAGACCTTCAACAAACCTACACAATGGTGCTACCGACTTGCAATGAAAGAAGACGTGACCAAGGGTCTCGACTTCCCCCTCACAACGTCGGCAGTTTGGATATTTCTCCAAACCCGCTGCGCAAAGTCTTTTGCCGACCCAGAGGGCCCCACGTATCACCAGCCAGGTGAGGGATGCCTCATCGTTGTTGAGACATTTCAACCCGGAAGCCCAAGGCCAGATTGAGCGAGCCTCCTGCTTCGTAAGACCGAGCTCGTCAATCAAATCATCATGAACGGACCCCCTGACTACCACCTGATATAATGCCCTACGAGACAACGCCTGGACGTTGTGGAGGCCAACCGTCGCCCGTAAGAGGTGTTTCAGAGCCAGACGACATTCACGGTAGAAGGAGCACTCGGCACGAGGCAAACGGCCAGCCTCCTCCTCGCCCGAGTGCACACTTCTCAAGGATGGAAAGGATCTACGGGCGTCTTCCTTCCAGAAGGCGCCCCCGTCATCCGAATCGCGACACAAACGATCCAGGAACCCGATGCGAAGCATATCGAGACGAATCTCAATGCTAGGCATACCTAGACCGCCTTCAGAGGGATGAAGGCAACAGATCTCCCGACATACCCTAGGAGCTTTGCCTCTCCACAAGAAAGAGAACAAAAGCTGTACTAATGAAAGTACTGTGGTAGACGGAAGTGGAAGTACCGAGAGTCGGTAAAGGAGAATCGGGTAGATATGTGAAACACATACCTCCGCCCTCCCCTTCAAGGAAAGATTCCTCCGAGACCACAAATTAATTGCGATCTCGGCCTTCTCTCGTACCTCCGACCAATTCATATCCAACTGGATATCGGGACCGAACCAGACGCCGAGTATCTTGATCGGCCCGTCCGTCCAGCTGAATGGTCCGGGAAGAGAAACCCCCTTCCACGCACCCAACCGCAAGCCAACAGACTTATCGCGGTTGATCTTGGCCCCTGTCACCATCTCATAGCCACTGATTTCTCTGCTGACTTCGTTAATCTCGGCTTTGCTCGACACAAGAACCGAAACGTCGTCAGCATAGGCAGAATACCTGGCCGAGGTGGTAGCACCAGGTAAAGAGATTCCGCGTAGGACCGGATTCGCCTTTAACTTGCGAAGGAAAGGTTCCAACGCAAGAACGTAAAGCATAGGCGAAAGCGGACAACCCTGACGAATAGATCGAGACAATACGAAAGGTTCCGATCTTACCCCGTTCACTTCTACCAGCGCACCGGGAGTCGCATACATAAGCCGGATCCAGGAGCGAAAGTACGGCCCGAAACCGGCAGCCGAAAGAACAGCCTCCAAGAATCGATGGTCAACCCTATCAAAGGCCTTGGACTGATCTAAATTGATCAGCGCGGCTTCACTGTCGACTTTCTCGATGATCAGGCGCACCATATGAAGGTTGTCCTGAATAGTCCTGCCCTTCACAGAACAAGTCTGCTCGGAGCCAATCAGACTAGACAGGACAAGCTGCAAACGGTTAGCCAAGACCTTAGCCAAAATCTTTAACTCTGTATTTAACATCGTTAAAGGGCGAAAGTTACCTATCCCATCCCCACCGCTTTTGCCCTTACGCAGCAACTTGATCACACCCCTGGTGAAGCGTTGAGGTATAGACCCCTGCTTCATCCAGTTGTTGAAGATCAGCTGCAGCAAAGGAACAAAAACGGGCGACTGCCTCAAGTAAACTTCGTAAGGAAGACCATCTAATCCCGGAGACTTATCCAGGCCAACCTTTTTCAGCGCTTCCCAGATTTCCGACTCAGTGATGGGACCCTCGCACCCAGCCGCTTCAGCTGCCTCAAGGCAGGGAAAGTCAGCTAAATAGGTGTCGAACTGAGCAGAGCTCAGACCGGGCTCCCTGGTAAAAAGATCCCGAAAGTAATCCCGAAAAGCCTCGCATATGCCCGAGTTTGTAGTCACTGTCCGCCCATCCGGCAATGTGACGCTCGCGATATGCCGTCTTGAAGCATTCCTACTTTCCTCTGCACGCAGTTCCGCGGCCATATTCGTCGCCTCAGAGGACATTCTTTTTAACCTAGCCCTAACTACCAGAGCTTGATCCTTCTTGGTAAGCAAGGAGGCCAACTCTGCCTTAGCTAGGACTACTTCCCCACTATCACGGGATTTCACAGCCCGATCGACTCTTTGTTCTAAAGCCGTTTGCGCCGCTACTCTATCTACGCTGAGTCGACGACTAAAATCGGCAGCAAACGTTCGAATTTTAGATTTAAGTTTGTCCCACCAGGCATTTCCCACCACAGCCCCCGACAGTTCCCTTTGTAGCATTAGTAAAAACTGGTCCCGGAAATCCTGCTCGCCAAATAACGAGCAATTAAATTTCCAGTAACCAGTCATCCTAACCTTAGGCTTATCTAAGTTTACACGGACCCGGACAAGCCTATGATCCGTATAAACTATATAATGAAATCTTGGACACCCTAAGAGCCCTACATCGACTCTCCTAATTAAAACTCGGTCGAGGTAGCTCGCAAGCACACCTACAGCCGAGCTGCCACTATTTGTCCAAGTCCACACTACCCGCTGAGGGTGTTCATTCCGGTACTTGTCGATAAGATCAAACCCATCGACAAAGCCCCGAAAATGTTCCACTCCCCAGTTTTTAGTACCCGGTTGATATTTTGACCCTATACGATCTATATCGGGGTCAAGGACGGCATTCCAATCCCCCGCTAAGATTAACCGACGTGATGTCGTCATAAACGGCTCGATCTGCCGAAACAAAGCAAGTCGCTCAGCCTGGATGTTGGGCCCATAAACCCCAATGAGACGCAAAGCCTTATCCTTTATGGTAGCATCCAGCACGCAAAGCCTGCCCGCCGGATCTGCGAAGACAAGAGCACACGCAGCCTTCAAAGACTTGCTCACCAGCCAAGAGACACCCCTCGAGCGTCCATCAAAACATGCTGAATAAAGAGTAAACTCCTTAGACAGAATGCCTTCATAATCGCGAGAAGAAAAACGGGTCTCTTGCACACAACATATATTCACACCGAGGCTCTGAAGGTCGCGAACGAGTCTCACCCTTCGAGACTCCGACCTCAGGCCTCGGACATTCAAACTAGCTAACCAGAGTGCCATTATCGAATCGATTAGGGTCGCCCATCAGAGTAGAACATTGCTGGGGTGAGGACACCGACAGCCTGTCCCATTGATCCTGACGCCATCTCATTGTCGACGGTATCACCATGAGACAGACCGCCGATGTCCGCAGGATAAGTTAATTTTAGAGCCCTATACAGGGAAGGGTGAACAAAAACAGGGACCCTCCCTCTGCAAACTTTTGCCGGATCCAAATCGGGTTCATATACAGCCGCTGGGGGCACCAATTTCAGAGCCGCATTCGCCTCCTCTATCATGCCCCAAATCTCCCGCGTACCCGGGCCCGATCGAACAACAGTCAATAGTCTTCTGGCCTTTTTGAAATTGGCAGGATCTTCCACTTCCAATCCGTTCAGCTTCTGGAAATTCCACAGAACTTTTAGTGGCCTTGAGTTTTTAGTCTGGCTGAACACATTTTCCGCATGGACCCGGGATACGCGGCAGACGTCTTCCCCTGAGTGATATGGCGGTTTCAGTTTTTTTTTCTTTTCCCCCACACCCTGAGCGTCTGGGCTCCTATTTCTTTTTTTTTTGAGGAGTCTGAGTAGGTGTTGGAGTAGGAGTGCTAGACGGTGTGTTTGAAGGAGTCATGCCTGAAGGGGTCTTGAAGGGGGAAGGCTTTCTTGAGTGCCCGAGTTTTCGCTTTACGGGGGAGTTGGACAAAGAGTTGGGCGGCGGAGGTTTAGCAAAAGATGGAGGGGAAGACGGGGCAGAGGATGAGGGGCAGGGCACCCCCAGCGACTTATGCTTCATTGCCCTCTTGTCGTCCAATTTTTGTTTTAATTTTTTTAAGTCCAGAATCTTCTTCCAGCTAGGCTCATTCATTTTTTGGGTAGAAGTGGCAGTCTCTTCATAAGAGGCCGAGGCGTCGCCCTCAGAGCTAGTAGAGGGAATGGGGCTGTAGGTGACTTTTTCCCTGGGGTCATGCTGGGACAGAGGCCCCGCTGTCTGAATCTTCCCTTTGCCCCTACCTACTACGCGCCATTCCCCCTCATCCTTCTCCTTATCCACACTTGTGGAAGGCGTTGGCTTTCGGGGTAATGAGGGCGAAGACCCAACCGAGGGATTTTCCCCACCGGTCCGCATCGTAGGTAGGCCCATTACAGGCGCCGCGGATTTTACAGTCTCGGCCAAAGGGGGATTTTGGTCGCCAGCAACCGGAGCTCCAGGGGCCTTCTTCCCTGGGCAGGAGGAGGAGAGATGACCAGTCACTCCACACCTCCAGCAAATTGGTTTTCTACCGGTCACGATGACCGGCATTCTCCGGTCGCCCAAATCCAGACAGTTGGGGATGGACTTGAAGGCCGCCTCATCTATCATAATGTCAAAAGTCCATCCCCCGTTCAAATTGTCCGAGAGAGCCCCTAAAATCTGCCCGTACTGCATAAAAAATGCAGCCAGGAGCTCTCCGGAAATTTGAGGAGGAACCTCAAAAACGGCCACCCTGGTCCTTCGCCTTCCCTGATACTCAGTACGGAGAATTAGATCCTTCGTGATCAATTCTCTCCTTGCCATTTCGAGGCAATCTTCAGGTGTGGGCAGCAGTACGTCCCACATGAAAAATTTAACACCCTTTATAACTCTTTGGGGTTTTATCCCCAGGGACAAAAGTGATTTAATAATCGTGTCCTTCGTGGAGCGACAAATTTTGCGCGTACGCTTGTCCACCGCGAAGACCGTCACCATTCTCTGTTCGAACACCTTTAGTTCTTGGGCGTCTTTAAGGATACCATCTTTATTCACAAGATGGGTGTATTCCTTAGCCTTCTCCAAGAACTCCGCGATGTTCACAATGCAACTAGGAGGGGACTTCCAGCAAGAGGGCGATTCCTCGGCTGGCGACTTCGATGGTACCGAAGGGGGCACCTTTTCCTTAGGGTTGGAGACCTGCATGGCCTCCTCCTTATCCGTGCTACTAGCACTGGCCTGGTCAGTTTTATTCGGGGAAATTTTCCCCCGCTTCTTATTTTTAATTTTCTCTGGTGGGTCGGCTTTAGCAGCCGCCCCAAAGAGGTCCTTTTTAACAGATGACCGACTCATTCCGTCGGCCATTCTAAAAGGAAAAGCTGGCCTCAAATGATGAGAGGCAATGAGACGGGAAAAACGGCTATAAAACAAAAGTCAATTAATTAAATGTTTAAAACAAAAACTATTAAATAAATAAACTGGGAAAACTAAAAGTTTACTCAAATTAGAAAAATAAAAAACAAACAAACTAGATCAAAATAAAAAGAAAAACTATAAACTAAATAGTCTCGTAGGACTTTTAAAAAAAATATCAAAATGGCGCCCGAAGGCAGCCGAAAATAAAAGAAAAACAATAAACTCCTTTCCTTTTTTGGTCAATAAAATACAGAAAGAAAAATAAAAATAAAAAAGTCTGGTTTGAAACTAGTCAAACCAAACTAAAAAAATAAAGGTTTGCGGCCGAAGCCGCTAAAGAAATAAATTAAATAGAAAAAATACAAAAGCTGGAAACTAAAACAAAATAAAGGGTTGCGACCGAAGTCGCTAATTAAATTGAAAAATAAAACAGGAGAGAGTATAAATTAAAACAAAACTTTCTTTCTTTTTCTTTTCTTAAACTGTACTATAAACAGAAATAAAAAGCCGGTAGGACTTTAGTCAAACCGGACTAAAAATAAAAAATAAAAAAATGTTGGCCGAAGCCAAGAGAAAAAAATAAATTCAAACAAAAGAAAATAAAAAGAAAGGAAAATAAAAACTTGACAGATAACTTAACTTGTGTTAATACTTTTTAAAAATCCAAAATATGTCAAAGTCTTTCACGCCAATAAAAAACAACAAGTTCACCGGTCAAAAAACTTGTCCCAAATGAACTGAAACAGGAGTCGCGTTCGATCCGCTGACAATATTTATTTGTATATAAAATTATATACAAAATGTGGCACAAGGCCAAAAAAGGGGGGTTGGGGAAGGACGGTCATCAACTGTCTTAAATAAAACTTAGCTAGTCACAAACACTGACCCAAACATACCAACAATAGTCCTAGCACCAAAACAACACATTCTTCCATACCTTTCTTACTACATGCACCATAATTCCTCAAATTCTCTGTGAAATTCTAACTAGACCCCATATGTACAATTCAAAGTCTGTGGGGGGAGGGAATAACAATTTAAAAAACCCCAATGAATATGTACAAAATAAATGAACAATTTACAAGAAAACAAAACAAAATAAGATTAGTAATAAAAACCCCCACAGTACCTAAATGTGGCAGTAACATCAGTTAACTGGACGAAAAAATTGCGAGATTATAAAAAGTAAAACACAGTCATCCTTCCAAAATCACTCACACAGGCACACACTCAATTAGACTCACTAACAACTACGAAAAACACACACACGAAACGAAAGTCATCCCGCAACCACCAGAGAACTGACGTCACTGGCCACCTAACGAGGGAGGGGATGGGGAATTAAACTAAAGAAAAATAGGGACAGAAATAAAAGGGGGCCGATGAGCATACATACCCTAGCTAAGTTAACGAGAAACTAAAGATTCAAACTAAACCTAAACTAGCCTAATATCGGGACGGGTTGCTCTGTTCAACCCATGAGGGACGAAATCCTGCACCTAACCGAGGTCCAAGTGCCACTCTAGGTCAGCTCCTCTCACTCTACACATTCGCGCAAGATTTACCCACCTTTTGCCGAATTCTGATGAAGAGAGTCGCCACCTTTCCGTCCTAATCTCGACTTTAAGCTGATGCTTAAAGTACAAGATTAGTAGGGAAGAAGTGAACTTCTCACCTCCATAGAATCCCTTCTGACGTGTCACCCAAATCACGACTCTCATAACTCCTAGCAAGCAGTGGAACACATAAAGTTCAGACTTTGTTAACGGCGGTGCCACATTGCTACAAACAGAAGCGGCCTCGAGGACGAAAAACTTTCCCTGCAACATGCGAACCATGAGACCTTCAACAAACTTACACAATGGTGCTACCGACTTGCAATGAAAGAAGACGTGACCAAGGGTCTCGACTTCCCCCTCACAACGTCGGCAGTTTGGATATTTCTCCAAACCCGCTGCGCAAAGTCTTTTGCCGACCCAGAGGGCCCCACGTATCACCAGCCAGGTGAGGGATGCCTCATCGTTGTTGAGACATTTCAACCCGGAAGCCCAAGGCCAGATTGAGCGAGCCTCCTGCTTCGTAAGACCGAGCTCGTCAATCAAATCATCATGAACGGACCCCCTGACTACCACCTGATATAATGCCCTACGAGACAACGCCTGGACGTTGTGGAGGCCAACCGTCGCCCGTAAGAGGTGTTTCAGAGCCAGACGACATTCACGGTAGAAGGAGCACTCGGCACGAGGCAAACGGCCAGCCTCCTCCTCGCCCGAGTGCACACTTCTCAAGGATGGAAAGGATCTACGGGCGTCTTCCTTCCAGAAGGCGCCCCCGTCATCCGAATCGCGACACAAACGATCCAGGAACCCGATGCGAAGCATATCGAGACGAATCTCAATGCTAGGCATACCTAGACCGCCTTCAGAGGGATGAAGGCAACAGATCTCCCGACATACCCTAGGAGCTTTGCCTCTCCACAAGAAAGAGAACAAAAGCTGTACTAATGAAAGCACTGTGGTAGACGGAAGTGGAAGTACCGAGAGTCGGTAAAGGAGAATCGGGTAGATATGTGAAACACATACCTCCGCCCTCCCCTTCAAGGAAAGATTCCTCCGAGACCACAAATTAATTGCGATCTCGGCCTTCTCTCGTACCTCCGACCAATTCATATCCAACTGGATATCAGGACCGAACCAGACGCCGAGTATCTTGATCGGCCCGTCCGTCCAGCTGAATGGTCCGGGAAGAGAAACCCCCTTCCACGCACCCAACCGCAAGCCAACAGACTTATCGCGGTTGATCTTGGCCCCTGTCACCATCTCATAGCCACTGATTTCTCTGCTGACTTCGTTAATCTCGGCTCTGCTCGACACAAGAACCGAAACGTCGTCAGCATAGGCAGAATACCTGGCCGAGGTGGTAGCACCAGGTAAAGAGATTCCGCGTAGGACCGGATTCGCCTTTAACTTGCGAAGGAAAGGTTCCAACGCAAGAACGTAAAGCATAGGCGAAAGCGGACAACCCTGACGAATAGATCGAGACAATACGAAAGGTTCCGATCTTACCCCGTTCACTTCTACCAGCGCACCGGGAGTCGCATACATAAGCCGGATCCAGGAGCGAAAGTACGGCCCGAAACCGGCAGCCGAAAGAACAGCCTCCAAGAATCGATGGTCAACCCTATCAAAGGCCTTGGACTGATCTAAATTGATCAGCGCGGCTTCACTGTCGACTTTCTCGATGATCAGGCGCACCATATGAAGGTTGTCCTGAATAGTCCTGCCCTTCACAGAACAAGTCTGCTCGGAGCCAATCAGACTAGACAGGACAAGCTGCAAACGGTTAGCCAAGACCTTAGCCAAAATCTTTAACTCTGTATTTAACATCGTTAAAGGGCGAAAGTTACCTATCCCATCCCCACCGCTTTTGCCCTTACGCAGCAACTTGATCACACCCCTGGTGAAGCGTTGAGGTATAGACCCCTGCTTCATCCAGTTGTTGAAGATCAGCTGCAGCAAAGGAACAAAAACGGGCGACTGCCTCAAGTAAACTTCGTAAGGAAGACCATCTAATCCCGGAGACTTATCCAGGCCAACCTTTTTCAGCGCTTCCCAGATTTCCGACTCAGTGATGGGACCCTCGCACCCAGCCGCTTCAGCTGCCTCAAGGCAGGGAAAGTCAGCTAAATAGGTGTCGAACTGAGCAGAGCTCAGACCGGGCTCCCTGGTAAAAAGGTCCCGAAAGTAATCCCGAAAAGCCTCGCATATGCCCGAGTTTGTAGTCACTGTCCGCCCATCCGGCAATGTGACGCTCGCGATATGCCGTCTTGAAGCATTCCTACTTTCCTCTGCACGCAGTTCCGCGGCCATATTCGTCGCCTCAGAGGACATTCTTTTTAACCTAGCCCTAACTACCAGAGCTTGATCCTTCTTGGTAAGCAAGGAGGCCAACTCTGCCTTAGCTAGGACTACTTCCCCACTATCACGGGATTTCACAGCCCGATCGACTCTTTGTTCTAAAGCCGTTTGCGCCGCTAATCTATCTACGCTGAGTCGACGACTAAAATCGGCAGCAAACGTTCGAATTTTAGATTTAAGTTTGTCCCACCAGGCATTTCCCACCACAGCCCCCGACAGTTCCCTTTGTAGCATTAGTAAAAACTGGTCCCGGAAATCCTGCTCGCCAAATAACGAGCAATTGAATTTCCAGTAACCAGTCATCCTAACCTTAGGCTTATCTAAGTTTACACGGACCCGGACAAGCCTATGATCCGTATAAACTATATAATGAAAACTTGGACACCCTAAGAGCCCTACATCGACTCTCCTAATTAAAACTCGGTCGAGGTAGCTCGCAAGCACACCTACAGCCGAGCTGCCACTATTTGTCCAAGTCCACACTACCCGCTGAGGGTGTTCATTCCGGTACTTGTCGATAAGATCAAACCCATCGACAAAGCCCCGAAAATGTTCCACTCCCCAGTTTTTAGTACCCGGTTGATATTTTGACCCTATACGATCTATATCGGGGTCAAGGACGGCATTCCAATCCCCCGCTAAGATTAACCGACGTGATGTCGTCATAAACGGCTCGATCTGCCGAAACAAAGCAAGTCGCTCAGCCTGGATGTTGGGCCCATAAACCCCAATGAGACGCAAAGCCTTATCCTTTATGGTAGCATCCAGCACGCAAAGCCTGCCCGCCGGATCTGCGAAGACAAGAGCACACGCAGCCTTCAAAGACTTGCTCACCAGCCAAGAGACACCCCTCGAGCGTCCATCAAAACATGCTGAATAAAGAGTAAACTCCTTAGACAGAATGCCTTCATAATCGCGAGAAGAAAAACGGGTCTCTTGTACACAACATATATTCACACCGAGGCTCTGAAGGTCGCGAACGAGTCTCACCCTTCGAGACTCCGACCTCAGGCCTCGGACATTCAAACTAGCTAACCAGAGTGCCATTATCGAATCGATTAGGGTCGCCCATCAGAGTAGAACATTGCTGGGGTGAGGACACCGACAGCCTGTCCCATTGATCCTGACGCCATCTCATTGTCGACGGTATCACCATGAGACAGACCGCCGATGTCCGCAGGATAAGTTAATTTTAGAGCCCTATACAGGGAAGGGTGAACAAAAACAGGGACCCTCCCTTTACAATTTTTAGTTGGGTCTAAATTTGGCTCATAAACAGCCGCTGGGGGCACCAATTTCAGGGACGAGTTCGCCTCCTCGATCATGCCCCAAATCTCCCGCGTACCCGGGCCAGATCGGACAACAGTCAGGAGTCTACGGGCATTTTTAAACTTTTCCGGCACCTCCACATCAACTCCATTAATGTGCCGGAAGTTGAAGAGAATCTTCAGCGGCCTCGGGTTTTTAGTCTGCCCGCAGACCCTTTCAACTTGCTCCCCGGATACACGGCAGACGTCTTCCCCTGGGAGATATGGCGGTTTGACTTTCTTCTTCCTCTTCTCGGCTACTGCAGGCAACTCCGGGCTTCTCTCCCTCTTTTTTTGAGGAGAATGAGAGGGAGTAGGTGTGGGTGTGCATGTGGGTGTGTGAGAGGGAGTGATGCCTGATGAGGTCTTAAAAGGGGAAGGAGTTTGTGAGGTACAGGATTTTGTTGGAGAGTTGGTCAGAGATTTAGGCGGAGGTGGTCTGACGAATTTGATGGTACCTGAAGGGGAAGACGGGGCAGAGGATGAGGGGCAGGGCACCCCCAGCGACTTGGAATTCTTAGCCCTCTTTGCGTCAATTTTTTCCTTTAACTTTTTAAGATTTAAAATCTTCTCCCAGCTCGGTTCATTAAGTTTTTGTGTTGCTGTGGCTGACTTTTCGTAAGACGCCGAGGCGTCGCCCTCAGAGCTGGTAGAGGGAATGGGGATGTAGGTGATTTTATCCCTGGAGTTATGCTGGGACAGAGGTCCCGCTGTCTGGACCTTCCCTTTGGCCCTACCTACTACACGCCATTCCCCCTCATCCTTCTCCTTATCCACACTTGTGGAAGGCGTTGGTTTGAGGGGTAACGAGGGCATCGACCCAACCGAGGGATTTTCCCCACCGGTCCGTTTAGTAGGTAGGCCCATTACAGGCGCCGCGGATTTTTCAGTGTCGGCCAAAGGGGGATTTGGGTCGCCAGCAACCGGAGCTCCAGGGGCCTTCTTCCCTGGGCAGGAGGAGGAGAGATGACCAGTCACTCCACACCTCCAGCATACTGGTTTTCTGCCAGTCACAATGACTGGCAATCTCCGGTTGCCAAAATCCAGACAGTTGGGGATGGACTTGAAGGCCGCCTCATCAATCATTATGTCAAAAGTCCACCCCCCGTTCAAATTGTCCGAGAGAGCCCCTAAAATCTGGCCATACTGCATAAAAAATGCAGCCAGGAGCTCTCCAGAAATTTGAGGAGGAACCTCAAAAACCGCCACCCTGGTCCTTCGCCTACCTAGATATTCGGTTCGCAAGATAAGATCTTTCGTGATCAATTCACGTTTTGCCATATCTAGGCAATCTTCTGGCGTGGGCAGCAGCACGTCCCACATAAAAAACTTTACACCTTTAATAACTCTTTGGGGTTTTATCCCCAGGGACAAAAGTGATTTGATCACTGTGTCTTTCGTGGAACGACAGATTTTGCGCGTACGCCTGTCGACCGCGAAAACGGTCACCATTCTCTGTTCGAATATCTGTAGTTCCTGGACGTCTTTAAGGATGCCATCTTTATTTACAAGATGGGCATAATCCTTTGCCTTCTCCAAGAACTCCGCGATATTCACGATACAACTCGGGGGGGACTTCCAGCAAGAGGGCGATTCCTCGGCTGTTGTCTTGGATTGTGCCTCTTTCGGCACCTTGTCATTTTTGGGTGAGTTGGAGACCTGCATGACCTCCTCCTCAGTGATAGCACTGGCCTGGACTGGTTTATCGGGGGACGGATTTCCCCGTTTTTTCTTTTTCATTTTATCTGGAGGGTCGGCTTTAGCAGCCGCCCCAAAGAGGTCCTTCTTAACGCCTGACCGCCTCATTGCGTCGGCCATCCTTCAAAGAAAAACTGGACTTATATCGTAAGGAGCTGGGATAAGGCGAAAGCAAAAAAAGGGCAAGAAGTTAAATAAAAACGAAAATCAAATATCAAAGGCTATTGAATAAACTAAAAGTTTACCAAAAAATAGAAAAAATGAAAATAACCTAGATCAAATAAGAGACAAAAATTAGTCTCGAAAGACTTTACAAAAAAATAAAAATGGCGCCCGAAGGCCGCCGAAAATAAAGAAAAACAATAAACTCCTTTTTTTCAATAAAATTAACAATACAAGAAAAAGAAAAGAAATAAAAAGTCTGGTTTGAAACTAGTCAAACCAAACTAAAAATAAAGGTTTGCGGCCGAAGCCGCTAAAGAAATAAATTAAATAGAAAAATACAAAAAATAGAAACTAAAACAAAATAAAGGATTGCGGCCGAAGTCGCTAATTAAATTGAAAAACAAAACAGGAGAGAGTATAAATTAAAACAAAAACTTTTTTCTTTTCTTATACTGTACTAGAAACAAATAAACAGAAATAAAAAGCCGGTAGGACTTTAGTCAAACCGGACTAAAAAAATAAAAAATAAAAAATGTTGGCCGAAGCCGAGAGAAAAAAGTAAATTCAAACAAAAGAAAATAAAAAGAAAATAAAATAAAAACTTGACAGATAACTTAACTTGTGTTAATACTTTTTAAAAATCCAAAATATGTCAAAGTCTTTCACGCCAATAAAAAACAACAAGTTCACCGGTCAAAAAACTTGTCCCAAATGAACTGAAACAGGAGTCGCGTTCGATCCGCTGACAATATTTATTCGTACATATGTACAAAATGTGGCACAAGGCCAAAAGGGGGTTGGGGAAGGACGGTCATCATCTGTCTTAAATTAAAACTTAGCTAGTCACAAACACTGACCCAAACATAGCAACAATACTCCTAGCACCAAAACAACACATTCTTCCATACCTTTCTTACTACATCCACCATAATTCCTCAAATTCTCTATGAAATTCTAACTAGTCCCCATATGTACAATTTAAATTCTGTGGGGGGGGATAACAATTTAAAAACCCCAATGAATATTTACAAGAAAACAAAACAAAATAATGTTAGTAATAAAACCCCCCACAATACCTAAATGTGGCAGAAACATCAGTTAACTGGACGAAATAATTGCGAGATTATAAAGGTGTAAGACACAGTTATCCATCAAAATTCACTCACACAAACACGCACTCATTTAGACACAATAACAAATACGAAAAAACACGCACACGAAACGAAAGTCATCCCGCAACCACCAGAGAACTGACGTCACTGGCCACCTAACGAGGGAGGGGATGGGGAATTAAACTAAAGAAAAATAGGGACAGAAATAAAAGGGGGCCGATGAGCATACATACCCTAGCTAAGTTAACCAGAAACGAGAAACTAAAGATTCAAACTAAACCTAAACTAGCCTAATATCGGGACGGGTTGCTCTGTTCAACCCATGAGGGACGAAATCCTGCACCTAACCGAGGTCCAAGTGCCACTCTAGGTCAGCTCCTCTCACTCTACACATTCGCGCAAGATTTACCCACCTTTTGCCGAATTCTGATGAAGAGAGTCGCCACCTTTCCGTCCTAATCTTGACTTTAAGCTGATGCTTAAAGTACAAGATTAGTAGGGAAGAAGTGAACTTCTCACCTCCATAGAATCCCTTCTGACGTGTCACCCAAATCACGACTCTCATAACTCCTAGCAAGCAGTGGAACACATAAAGTTCAGACTTTGTTAACGGCGGGGCCACATTGCTACAAACAGAAGCGGCCTCGAGGACGAAAAACTTTCCCTGCAACATGCGAACCATGAGACCTTCAACAAACTTACACAATGGTGCTACCGACTTGCAATGAAAGAAGACGTGACCAAGGGTCTCGACTTCCCCCTCACAACGTCGGCAGTTTGGATATTTCTCCAAACCCGCTGCGCAAAGTCTTTTGCCGACCCAGAGGGCCCCACGTATCACCAGCCAGGTGAGGGATGCCTCATCGTTGTTGAGACATTTCAACCCGGAAGCCCAAGGCCAGATTGAGCGAGCCTCCTGCTTCGTAAGACCGAGCTCGTCAATCAAATCATCATGAACGGACCCCCTGACTACCACCTGATATAATGCCCTACGAGACAACGCCTGGACGTTGTGGAGGCCAACCGTCGCCCGTAAGAGGTGTTTCAGAGCCAGACGACATTCACGGTAGAAGGAGCACTCGGCACGAGGCAAACGGCCAGCCTCCTCCTCGCCCGAGTGCACACTTCTTAGGGATGGAAAGGATCTACGGGCGTCTTCCTTCCAGAAGGCGCCCCCGTCATCCGAATCGCGACACAAACGATCCAGGAACCCGATGCGAAGCATATCGAGACGAATCTCAATGCTAGGCATACCTAGACCGCCTTCAGAGGGATGAAGGCAACAGATCTCCCGACATACCCTAGGAGCTTTGCCTCTCCACAAGAAAGAGAACAAAAGCTGTACTAATGAAAGCACTGTGGTAGACGGAAGTGGAAGTACCGAGAGTCGGTAAAGGAGAATCGGGTAGATATGTGAAACACATACCTCCGCCCTCCCCTTCAAGGAAAGATTCCTCCGAGACCACAAATTAATTGCGATCTCGGCCTTCTCTCGTACCTCCGACCAATTCATATCCAACTGGATATCAGGACCGAACCAGACGCCGAGTATCTTGATCGGCCCGTCCGTCCAGCTGAATGGTCCGGGAAGAGAAACCCCCTTCCACGCACCCAACCGCAAGCCAACAGACTTATCGCGGTTGATCTTGGCCCCTGTCACCATCTCATAGCCACTGATTTCTCTGCTGACTTCGTTAATCTCGGCTCTGCTCGACACAAGAACCGAAACGTCGTCAGCATAGGCAGAATACCTGGCCGAGGTGGTAGCACCAGGTAAAGAGATTCCGCGTAGGACCGGATTCGCCTTTAACTTGCGAAGGAAAGGTTCCAACGCAAGAACGTAAAGCATAGGCGAAAGCGGACAACCCTGACGAATAGATCGAGACAATACGAAAGGTTCCGATCTTACCCCGTTCACTTCTACCAGCGCACCGGGAGTCGCATACATAAGCCGGATCCAGGAGCGAAAGTACGGCCCGAAACCGGCAGCCGAAAGAACAGCCTCCAAGAATCGATGGTCAACCCTATCAAAGGCCTTGGACTGATCTAAATTGATCAGCGCGGCTTCACTGTCGACTTTCTCGATGATCAGGCGCACCATATGAAGGTTGTCCTGAATAGTCCTGCCCTTCACAGAACAAGTCTGCTCGGAGCCAATCAGACTAGACAGGACAAGCTGCAAACGGTTAGCCAAGACCTTAGCCAAAATCTTTAACTCTGTATTTAACATCGTTAAAGGGCGAAAGTTACCTATCCCATCCCCACCGCTTTTGCCCTTACGCAGCAACTTGATCACACCCCTGGTGAAGCGTTGAGGTATAGACCCCTGCTTCATCCAGTTGTTGAAGATCAGCTGCAGCAAAGGAACAAAAACGGGCGACTGCCTCAAGTAAACTTCGTAAGGAAGACCATCTAATCCCGGAGACTTATCCAGGCCAACCTTTTTCAGCGCTTCCCAGATTTCCGACTCAGTGATGGGACCCTCGCACCCAGCCGCTTCAGCTGCCTCAAGGCAGGGAAAGTCAGCTAAATAGGTGTCGAACTGAGCAGAGCTCAGACCGGGCTCCCTGGTAAAAAGGTCCCGAAAGTAATCCCGAAAAGCCTCGCATATGCCCGAGTTTGTAGTCACTGTCCGCCCATCCGGCAATGTGACGCTCGCGATATGCCGTCTTGAAGCATTCCTACTTTCCTCTGCACGCAGTTCCGCGGCCATATTCGTCGCCTCAGAGGACATTCTTTTTAACCTAGCCCTAACTACCAGAGCTTGATCCTTCTTGGTAAGCAAGGAGGCCAACTCTGCCTTAGCTAGGACTACTTCCCCACTATCACGGGATTTCACAGCCCGATCGACTCTTTGTTCTAAAGCCGTTTGCGCCGCTAATCTATCTACGCTGAGTCGACGACTAAAATCGGCAGCAAACGTTCGAATTTTAGATTTAAGTTTGTCCCACCAGGCATTTCCCACCACAGCCCCCGACAGTTCCCTTTGTAGCATTAGTAAAAACTGGTCCCGGAAATCCTGCTCGCCAAATAACGAGCAATTGAATTTCCAGTAACCAGTCATCCTAACCTTAGGCTTATCTAAGTTTACACGGACCCGGACAAGCCTATGATCCGTATAAACTATATAATGAAAACTTGGACACCCTAAGAGCCCTACATCGACTCTCCTAATTAAAACTCGGTCGAGGTAGCTCGCAAGCACACCTACAGCCGAGCTGCCACTATTTGTCCAAGTCCACACTACCCGCTGAGGGTGTTCATTCCGGTACTTGTCGATAAGATCAAACCCATCGACAAAGCCCCGAAAATGTTCCACTCCCCAGTTTTTAGTACCCGGTTGATATTTTGACCCTATACGATCTATATCGGGGTCAAGGACGGCATTCCAATCCCCCGCTAAGATTAACCGACGTGATGTCGTCATAAACGGCTCGATCTGCCGAAACAAAGCAAGTCGCTCAGCCTGGATGTTGGGCCCATAAACCCCAATGAGACGCAAAGCCTTATCCTTTATGGTAGCATCCAGCACGCAAAGCCTGCCCGCCGGATCTGCGAAGACAAGAGCACACGCAGCCTTCAAAGACTTGCTCACCAGCCAAGAGACACCCCTCGAGCGTCCATCAAAACATGCTGAATAAAGAGTAAACTCCTTAGACAGAATGCCTTCATAATCGCGAGAAGAAAAACGGGTCTCTTGTACACAACATATATTCACACCGAGGCTCTGAAGGTCGCGAACGAGTCTCACCCTTCGAGACTCCGACCTCAGGCCTCGGACATTCAAACTAGCTAACCAGAGTGCCATTATCGAATCGATTAGGGTCGCCCATCAGAGTAGAACATTGCTGGGGTGAGGACACCGACAGCCTGTCCCATTGATCCTGACGCCATCTCATTGTCGACGGTATCACCATGAGACAGACCGCCGATGTCCGCAGGATAAGTTAATTTTAGAGCCCTATACAGGGAAGGGTGAACAAAAACAGGGACCCTCCCTTTACAATTTTTAGTTGGGTCTAAATTTGGCTCATAAACAGCCGCTGGGGGCACCAATTTCAGGGACGAGTTCGCCTCCTCGATCATGCCCCAAATCTCCCGCGTACCCGGGCCAGATCGGACAACAGTCAGGAGTCTACGGGCATTTTTAAACTTTTCCGGCACCTCCACATCAACTCCATTAATGTGCCGGAAGTTGAAGAGAATCTTCAGCGGCCTCGGGTTTTTAGTCTGCCCGCAGACCCTTTCAACTTGCTCCCCGGATACACGGCAGACGTCTTCCCCTGGGAGATATGGCGGTTTGACTTTCTTCTTCCTCTTCTCGGCTACTGCAGGCAACTCCGGGCTTCTCTCCCTCTTTTTTTGAGGAGAATGAGAGGGAGTAGGTGTGGGTGTGCATGTGGGTGTGTGAGAGGGAGTGATGCCTGATGAGGTCTTAAAAGGGGAAGGAGTTTGTGAGGTACAGGATTTTGTTGGAGAGTTGGTCAGAGATTTAGGCGGAGGTGGTCTGACGAATTTGATGGTACCTGAAGGGGAAGACGGGGCAGAGGATGAGGGGCAGGGCACCCCCAGCGACTTGGAATTCTTAGCCCTCTTTGCGTCAATTTTTTCCTTTAACTTTTTAAGATTTAAAATCTTCTCCCAGCTCGGTTCATTAAGTTTTTGTGTTGCTGTGGCTGACTTTTCGTAAGACGCCGAGGCGTCGCCCTCAGAGCTGGTAGAGGGAATGGGGATGTAGGTGATTTTATCCCTGGAGTTATGCTGGGACAGAGGTCCCGCTGTCTGGACCTTCCCTTTGGCCCTACCTACTACACGCCATTCCCCCTCATCCTTCTCCTTATCCACACTTGTGGAAGGCGTTGGTTTGAGGGGTAACGAGGGCATCGACCCAACCGAGGGATTTTCCCCACCGGTCCGTTTAGTAGGTAGGCCCATTACAGGCGCCGCGGATTTTTCAGTGTCGGCCAAAGGGGGATTTGGGTCGCCAGCAACCGGAGCTCCAGGGGCCTTCTTCCCTGGGCAGGAGGAGGAGAGATGACCAGTCACTCCACACCTCCAGCATACTGGTTTTCTGCCAGTCACAATGACTGGCAATCTCCGGTTGCCAAAATCCAGACAGTTGGGGATGGACTTGAAGGCCGCCTCATCAATCATTATGTCAAAAGTCCACCCCCCGTTCAAATTGTCCGAGAGAGCCCCTAAAATCTGGCCATACTGCATAAAAAATGCAGCCAGGAGCTCTCCAGAAATTTGAGGAGGAACCTCAAAAACCGCCACCCTGGTCCTTCGCCTACCTAGATATTCGGTTCGCAAGATAAGATCTTTCGTGATCAATTCACGTTTTGCCATATCTAGGCAATCTTCTGGCGTGGGCAGCAGCACGTCCCACATAAAAAACTTTACACCTTTAATAACTCTTTGGGGTTTTATCCCCAGGGACAAAAGTGATTTGATCACTGTGTCTTTCGTGGAACGACAGATTTTGCGCGTACGCCTGTCGACCGCGAAAACGGTCACCATTCTCTGTTCGAATATCTGTAGTTCCTGGACGTCTTTAAGGATGCCATCTTTATTTACAAGATGGGCATAATCCTTTGCCTTCTCCAAGAACTCCGCGATATTCACGATACAACTCGGGGGGGACTTCCAGCAAGAGGGCGATTCCTCGGCTGTTGTCTTGGATTGTGCCTCTTTCGGCACCTTGTCATTTTTGGGTGAGTTGGAGACCTGCATGACCTCCTCCTCAGTGATAGCACTGGCCTGGACTGGTTTATCGGGGGACGGATTTCCCCGTTTTTTCTTTTTCATTTTATCTGGAGGGTCGGCTTTAGCAGCCGCCCCAAAGAGGTCCTTCTTAACGCCTGACCGCCTCATTGCGTCGGCCATCCTTCAAAGAAAAACTGGACTTATATCGTAAGGAGCTGGGATAAGGCGAAAGCAAAAAAAGGGCAAGAAGTTAAATAAAAACGAAAATCAAATATCAAAGGCTATTGAATAAACTAAAAGTTTACCAAAAAATAGAAAAAATGAAAATAACCTAGATCAAATAAGAGACAAAAATTAGTCTCGAAAGACTTTACAAAAAAATAAAAATGGCGCCCGAAGGCCGCCGAAAATAAAGAAAAACAATAAACTCCTTTTTTTCAATAAAATTAACAATACAAGAAAAAGAAAAGAAATAAAAAGTCTGGTTTGAAACTAGTCAAACCAAACTAAAAATAAAGGTTTGCGGCCGAAGCCGCTAAAGAAATAAATTAAATAGAAAAATACAAAAAATAGAAACTAAAACAAAATAAAGGATTGCGGCCGAAGTCGCTAATTAAATTGAAAAACAAAACAGGAGAGAGTATAAATTAAAACAAAAACTTTTTTCTTTTCTTATACTGTACTAGAAACAAATAAACAGAAATAAAAAGCCGGTAGGACTTTAGTCAAACCGGACTAAAAAAATAAAAAATAAAAAATGTTGGCCGAAGCCGAGAGAAAAAAGTAAATTCAAACAAAAGAAAATAAAAAGAAAATAAAATAAAAACTTGACAGATAACTTAACTTGTGTTAATACTTTTTAAAAATCCAAAATATGTCAAAGTCTTTCACGCCAATAAAAAACAACAAGTTCACCGGTCAAAAAACTTGTCCCAAATGAACTGAAACAGGAGTCGCGTTCGATCCGCTGACTGAGTTGGTCAGTCAAAAATCTTCCTTTTATAAGTTCTCGGGTATTGAAATCGGCTCCGAGGGTTTTGGCGCAATTTACTTATTTTCACGTGAGCTTTCAAATTTTTGAACTGTAAACCAATAGAATTCTCTGATTGGAAATATGAAGTTTTCATTGGATAAGCTTAATTTTACGTGGGTGTAAAGAATAGATTGTTCCCACAGCAGGGGTGTTAAAATAACATGGACGATTCCACAAGCTTACTTTCTGGCAGGCACCTTCCACTATTCTGATGCACCTTCGGGTCTCTGTGTCTTACTTTCTGTCGTCTTACTTAAACGTACCTATGGTGGATCAGAACAAGTTATTGGATCAATAGATCTTATCCTTATGACATTGATTAACATATGCAAATTATTTCTTATTTTGAAACAAGCTATGTCGATCTTTGCATTGATATAAAAGTCATATATACTCATTGACACTGATTAACACATTTTATTGATTCATGCAACATATTATAGAATGAACTAAGAAAATGTTATAAAAATCTACTTAACAGGTTGAAAAATGTTCATGCAAAATTTTCAGTGATTATAACACATATGATTCAAACTCAGAAGAAAAATGTCGGAAACTTTTACTACTCAAAATGGAATTATGGAAGTTTTTGAAACACTGTTCTTGCTGTTTTAGATTTCTATAGAGAATTGTGGAGGTCTTCTATTACTAACCCCTTTTTTTCTTTAGTTACTGTAAATATATTTTTGGACATTGTAAATATACATTGTGGTTCAAAAGATTTAAAAGTTGCTAATAACATTCTTCTCCCATTCACAAAAAATTGTATATATGGGGACTAGCTAGGACGCCATGGGAAGCTTGTGGTATTATGGTGACTGTAGTAAGTAAGACCTCCACAGCAAGGATTCACAATGCCACGTATATGGCGTCAAGGCATTCTGATTCTCTTCGTATTCCATTAGTAAGTAGGAAGTACCACTCAGACAGCTTATTCTCCAGAACTGTCACTTTATGGAACAGACTCCCTAGAGGATGGTTTCCTTATCACTACAATGTTAATCTTATGAAGGATCAACTGTTATTCTACATAACCTTTTGATATGCACTTCTTACCTCTTCGTTTTATGTATTTACAGCAACCTCATTCAGCAACTCTCTACCTTGAGTAGCTCTTGAGCCTTGTATTGGGTGAACAATAGTAAAAAAAATGTGCTGTTGTGTGTGTCATTGGTATTTTTATTCCACTCTTTCACAGAAACTTTTTCAAAAAGCCAGTTTATTATGAAATGGATGAATCTATTGATTGTATTGGTTGAGTTAACTCATCTTGACGGATGATGAAAGAACTCTTTCTAGAATACATCAAGCATTTTAGAAAGCATGTGAGTTGCTCAAAGAAAAAAAAACAGTCCTCTTAATATTTGTCAGCCACTAGTCTCACCTCGGCGTTGGAATGCTTGATTCTGTGAAAGAAAAGGATATTTACCTACGCTCTCCCTACCTTTCTCTTTTCCTTTTGATAGAAAAGTTAAAATGTAAATTTAAAACTGTAGTTAGACGTATTTAATTTAATTTTTATTTATTGATTCATTATAATTACGATAATGGTAACATGGCTATCGATTTGTATTTATTTGCTATTGCTATAAGGAAAACGTATTTTTTAAATGCAAAGTAAAAACTAGTATCGAATAAATGTCAGAATAAATATTCAAATTCTGATTGGAAATATCTTTCCATTAAATCCTCAAAATGAATAGTTTGCTTGATGAGTTATTTTTCGTTTCTTTTTTGGAATCAATTGTCACCAAAAAGTTGTTTGTTTTTCATCAAATATCATAAAAATAAGTTACAAATTGTTTCTTTTCATAAAATGTAACCAACTAAGTATTGTTTTTTTTTTTCATCAAATATTGTTTCTTTTTTTGCACTAAGCAGTTACAAACGATATCTTTTATATTTGTCCCAACGTAGAAAATGTCGCATTCGTCTTGATTGAATACAAAATTATGTCTTGTTTTTTTAACAGTACGCTGAATACTCTAGTGAATTAAGTATACTCTATCAGAGCGAGTCGAATAATGTCAGCGTACTTGGCAAGGCTATCGTCTGTGTTGTGATCTCATTTTGTTTTCTTCTTTCGTTGGTCGTTTTATGGGACAGTTTCAGATGTATCAACATGACGGAGCATATAACCCAATTGAATAGCGATAAGAACAAATCGAGAGTAAAATAAACACTTGACCAGTCATATCCGCTATGAAAGGCATTCATACAGACGTAGCATGTCTTGGGTAGGTAGACTTGGTAGAACCCACCCCACCTCCACAGCCGATGTCCTCCCAGTTGAAGGCACACTTTGGTCACGGACTTGTGTCCATTTATTCCATCATGGGAAAAAATTCGCCTGGGCCTGTGACTTCAGTCTACGAGCTAGCTCTACCTCATTGTAATAATAATACTAATAATACTACTACTACTACTAATAATACTACTACTACTACTACTACTACTACTACTACTAATAATAATAATACTACTACTACTACTACTACTACTACTACTACTACTACTACTACTACTACTACTAATAATAATAATAATAATAATAATAATAATAATAATAATAAAGTTTCTTCTCACGAGTACACCCCTCACCTTACGAAAGGCTTTATCTATGTAAAATATGTGTTTTTCTTTTGTTTTCTTTTAATTGGTCAGTGGAAAATTTCATTATGTCATTTCTGACCTCAGGTCTCTTGGCGGGACCTGGAAAGAAATGTGTACACACCAGAAATCAAAGGTAATAATAATAATAATAATAATAATAATAATAATAATAATAATACTTTAAAAACACATAAATTATAAACACAAGACAATATCTATATTCGGACGAATGTACCCATCTTTATTTTTATTATCACAACGTTTCAGCCGTTATGCCCTCCGGCCTTCACCATGTGCTTGTAGAACTTAAACCTTTTTATTTAACCTGTTGGAATAGATTGTCCCTCGTTACCCTTTCCATTTCTAGAAATATCTCGTCTACTGCTCAGTTATGACATAGCTTGTTTCCACTGAGTATGAGTCTGTACTATCCGGCAGAAACTTTGTGATAATAAGAATGAAGATGAGGATATTAGTCCGGATGTAAGTAATGTAAATACTTATAACTGCTCATCCCATAAAATCCAGATAGAAATAAGACACTGTAACTTAATATTTAATCTGATCACCTTTGGCAAATTTCAGTTGTTCAAACGTGGTATTCACTGAATCGCTCAGTTTCCGTTTCACCCAGTGGAGAATTTCATTATTTTTGGACAGCATTTCATAAACTGTCTCTTTTTAAGAACGATCACCGAAGTTAAGCAACATCGAGCCTGGTCAGTACTTTGACGAGTGACCGCTTGGGAATGTAAATTTGGATGTGCGGGTGATGTAATGGATTGGAATTGTTAATCGGAGAGCCAAGTTTCAATTCCAGTTGGGTTCATTATAATTCCTTACGCGCAAATACTCTTGGGAAAAGTATGACTCCACCTCTTCTCCCTCCAGCTGTGGGTTAACCAGTAAGAGGTATTATTAAATCACTAATATCTAAAAAACTTACAATCTAAAAATATTTTCTGGGTTTAAATAACCTGTTAATTATGTTTTAGTGGATTTAGGAAAAATGCCAAAGATCTTTGTCGTGCTGGGATACAGTATTTTTTATTAGGACGGAAATTCTGGACAGTGTAACAATCTGTAATATATAACATCTTGGTATTTTGTTGTGAAATATTTTATCACTTAATTAGGTGGTAAACGCCTGTGGCTGAAAAAAAGTGTCTCATACCAAGAGAAATTGCTCAAAGACAGACAATCAAGATGATATTTTACAGTAGATCTTTGAAGACATTCGTAGAAAATCTGATAATATTAGGTTGGTGCAAAAATAATGTCGTTTTTTGACGTTCAACTTCATGTGAGAAAACGACATTATTTTTGCACCAACCTAATAAATAATGAGCAAATTCATTTTAATAAACGTTACGGTTTGCATTTGAGTCAGGTTGGAGACATGATTTAAATCTATTATATGAAAGATTAAAACATTATTACAATGGAGGTTACGAAATTTTACCAAAATTAAGCTCTAGTAGAATTGCTTCAGTTAATTACATGAATGTCGTCCGTTTCTACTAGAATATGAAACACCATTAAATTTTTCTACTAAAATATGAAACACCTTTAAAATTTTCAATCATTATCCGTTTTTATTAAGATTTCTTTCATCTTAGTTCCAGCAGCTTGTTATTGCAACTCCTATATCATGTTTTCAGGAGAAATAACTGCTGTATTATGTGAATTTCTTTCAATAGATAATTGTCACTTACTAATTTTTGTCTCATATTTTTTCATCTTAATTTTGATTGCTTTTTATAGCAACTCACGCAACCGTCTTCAAGGGAGATAACTGCAGTTATATTATTTCAATTTCTTCAATCAGACATTGTCATTTATTATTAACTAGTTTACTCACACCATCAAAAATGATGGCAATAGTAAAGTAATTTTGCAGTTTTATTGGTTATATTTTATGCAGTAGTAATCTAGGATTTTTTCTATTCATTTAACGCTAATGTTGCAAGTAAGAAAGAATTCTAATTTATAAATCCTTAAATTAAAAAAAAACATTAAAATAAAACTGATATGAAACAAAAGTAATGAAAAGTAACCCATGTGCAACATTTTCTTCTCTATTTACAAATGGGACATACCATTGTTATGGTAACACAAGGCATGTTCGCTTATTGTCGTTAAGCAATGTCTTCGATTATCATATCATCGGAATATCTCATTACTAAGAAGGTAGATCAGGCCGCGTAACCGATAAATATCTAAAGTCACATTGTGTTTCATATTATAGATTTCTGGCTTGTATTTTTCCATCTGAATTTCAATTGCTTTTTATCACAACTCCCAGGTTGTCATTCCACGATTGTTAGTAAGCAGCATTGACCGGAAATAAACGACTCGAACTCGGATCCTTTTATTCTCTGGAGCTTGTTTATCATCGTTTTTTTTCTTCTTTCAGTCTGACAATCATATAATGTGTATTTATGTTAACATATAAAAATCCGACAAAGGTTCATAAATTGAAGACTTTTTTTTTTTTTTTATCTCCGATCAGATTTTTTGCACGTATGCGGAAATGATGAAACGTCTCACCAGTATAACTTACTTTACAGTTAGCATAAATTGGGTATTACAGAAGAATTCTGCATTACTGACAAGGAGCTTTATCTAAATAAATAATTTAAATAATATATGACAGTCTTGGCGATGTAAAAATAATAAAATCTTTCATTGAAAATAATAAATGTTTAGAAGAACGATGAATAAGCAAATTTTAAGAAAGTTTTTTCTTTAATATATGATTTATTTTCCTTAAATTGACATTTTATTGATATTGTTTCGATATTTTTTTCGTATATGAACGTCACTTAGACTCGGGTTTCTGTGGATCGCGTTTGACGTTGATTACAATTTTTGCTGTGCGAATTTTCAGAATCTTTTTATCACGCTGCTCAGAAAGCAACGGTGATTTTTTTTTTCCTTATAAGAACTTCTTTTATGTGGCGTGTACATTCAGGTCGCGGGCAATCATGGCTCTCCACAATTTCCGGCCTTTTTGTTGCTCTAAGTTACTTCTAACCATTTACCACCCATCTTTCTTTCTTCTGCCATTCATTTGCACGAACTCTTTAAGCAGGTTTCTCGCCGTTTGCACATTGCTTCTCTTACTGTCAGTATATCCAGAGAGTGTTAAATTCTCTGTCCTCTTTCTTCATTATGCGCTACAGAAATGTCAGTCTCTTTCTGATTATAAGTATCAGATTGCTTGTAGCTCCTATTTTCCTTAAAGCTTTTTCTTTGTCCACATGTTCTATCCATGATATTCTTAGAATTCGTCGGTAGAACAACATCTCTGTCGCTTCAAGTCTCTTTTCATATGTGAAGTGATTGTCCAGCCTTTACTTTCATATAGATTAAGTATTATATAGCAGATCACACCCTTTGCTTCTAAATATATTTTCCGACATTTTGTAAGGATATTTTTCGATATCTGTCTATATTTTTGAGATGAGGTAACTGTTTACCCTATTTACATTATTCGGACTGTTGTCCACATCTTTGTTGTCATATTCACGACGTTCCCGCATGGCCCAGTGGATAAAAACATTGATTGAAGTAATCGAGTGACTTAACCGAAAGAGTTGTGAGTTCAATACCTGGCTAAAGCAGAGGTGAAAAAAAAACAAACAAACTTGGAAAGTTGAATTACTAAAAGAAAATATAGAGCAACCTCAGTTCTTGACCATAATTTGTTCTGAAAGTCTGTTCTTAAACCGAATTGTTCGAGAACCGAATAATTTTTCCTATTACAATCAATGTAAAAGAGATTAATTCGTTTCCAAGCACTAGATGAATGCTTATTTACATGCTTACACTATATATTCAGGTAAATCTTTCTCTGGGGTTTCTTTTCTTTTTTTTCTTTCAGTATAAATCTGTCCAATGTTAGTTGTTTTTGCTTGGATTGTAAAATTTTTCTAAAATGAGACATGACATTGTCATTGAAATGGTTTACTGCTCTGTTTGCTACCACTGTATCAGGGTGATATTTTCCCACAAAACTTTGCACATCACCCCATTTAGCAGAAATTTCTTTGATTAAAGAACTAGCAACACCCCCCCCCTTTCCTTCCTCTTCCCCCTCCCTCTCCTCTTCCTCCTCCTCTTGCCATTTCAACTGTAAAAGGATGAAACCTTGCAGCTAATCTAGTCATGCGTTTAAATTCATAAAGGAATTCCATAGAGGAAAGTTCATCAGAACAATTACCACAGAGGTATTTATAGAAAAAGCAAGGGGAAGCTATGTTACGGCGGTGGGACATTGGCTGAAGTCGAGATGCCACGTCAGGACATTGCAGATTATTCTTTGGGTTTTATCAACAATCTCTAAATATATAGCAGGAGCACCAGACCAGATTAGTAAACGAAGAACTATATAAAATTATATATAAGACTCGATTTATATCAAAATGTACTATTTGTCTTCAGCATCGATATTAATAGACAATTAAAAAAAATAGCAGTCAAAGAGAAAAGTGCTTTCTGGACAACCTAATATAATCGTCTGCAAGATATCAGAATAAGTATTTACATTATTTACGTTATTCAGACTGTTGTCCTCATCTTTACCGTCACGTTTCGGCCGTTGTACGCTCTGGCCTTCTTCATGGCATTGGAATTTCGAACTGAACCCTCACTTAGCCCAGTAGATAAAAGCGTTGGTTGGATCCAGTGAATTGACCCAAAGAGTTCTGAGTTCAATACCTGGCTACGGCAGTGAGAACAAAAAACGTGGAGAGTTGAGTTAAAGGGAGATAACTGATACATCTGGAAGAAACATGGCATGTGGAACCAGAACAATCTACTCCGGTTGACTAAATAAAGGGTTAAGTTCGAAATTCCAATCACCTGAAGAAGGCCGGAGCGTAGAACGACCGAAACGTCGTGAACATTACAATAAAGACGAGGACAACATTCCGAACAATCTAAATAATCACAATACCTAACAATATAGTTAGACTCAGAAGTAATTAGAAACTCGGTTTTCTTTTCTCTGATCGGTTCTGATTGACAGGAATCATTTAGCCTCGACTCTGTAGTAAAGAGTTCCCAACAGAAACAACTAAAATGACGTAAGCGAATAATGTCCAGCTCAACAGGGAAGATATTTTTCAAGACCAATTTCATTTTGTTCGACTTTTTTCTCAATAAGACTTTTTTTTTAATTCTCTTGAGCAATGCTCTCTTTCTATGCTGACTTTGATTAACCATGAATGTCTAAAACTCAAATTAACGACTATTCTGAATTCTTTCTTGGTCAAGTACTTTCTATAATGATAGAAAACAGTTTCTTTCGGGTAAAAAAGGAGGAACATTGGAGAGTTATACGTATGAAATAATTAGCTCGGCTATAAGGAGATCCTAAGTAGGTCTAGCATAGAAATAAATATACTAAGAAAGAAAGACAAATGATAGGAGGTCTTCAACGGCAACAGTAATAAAAACATGACAGGTAGCAGCAGCAGTTGTAGCATTAATCAACAGGCAGGTTAGGTTGACGACTCCAATTTCAAGGGACAATGGTCTAGTAGATTAAAGTGTTGGTGAATTTGGTGACATACATACATGGTTGCAAGTTCAATCCTTGGATCGGGCAGAATGTACTTGGACTCAGTAGAAACGGGCGAGCAATAACTGAGTAGTACTATAAATAAGAACTAGACGATGTCTCTAGACATGGCAAGTGGAACGGAAACAGTCTACCCCCCGTAGATTAAATAAAGGGTTCAATTCAGAATTCCATGCAGATAAACCAAATTAATATGCATCTAATGAAGGCCTGGTGGCACAATGGCCGAAACGTGATAACAACAACAAAAATGAGGGCAATAGTCCGAATATAAATAGGTGTAAATGAGGTGAAAAAGCATTATGATTTTTTTGAGGTCAAGATGAAATTAGAGGAAAAATATTGATGCTGAAATCATCATTAATACGAAGCAATGTACAGGAGAATGTTTCTTAAGTTCTGTGTCTTCCTTTTCTTTTAATATTTTGGTATTGTCAATAATTATTCTTAGGAGTGTAGATTTTTCCTGTTGGTCTCTTCCAGCGTTTTAATCAAGAGTAGCCATTCCTTAGATTGGTTGCAAACAAAGGCTAGACAGCCAAGTTTGCCCTAGCAAGATTCACACACACACACACACACACACGCACGCACGCACGCACGCACGCACACACACATTATTTCTCTCGCTCTGCAGCTCTGGATATTAGGGAAAGTAACCGTGCAAAAAATAGTAAGAGTTATCTTTCTTGTTCGTTGACTTCGTTATTTTATTGTGGAGATTTAAAATATTTAATTAATTAATTTTTTTCAGGATCATACACATTTGAATTATGAAATTTAAAATTAATTTTAGATTTAAACTATAAAAATTATACCTTTAATCCTTCATATTAAATAAATACAATATATAATATTGTCGTGTAAACCAAATATTTTCCACTAGTTAAATTGTGCGAGTGTATTGTAAGGGTGATTGCTGCGGAAAATGGAATCGCTGGGTCAAGTTCAAGTTCCGGCTTAGTTCATTTTTGCACAAATGCGCCTAGAAAAAGTACGGATCCATCTCATCTCACCCTACATGGCCTGTTCATTACTGTCGAACTCTCTGCCTTGAGCAGAGAGGAACCCGGTCGAGGCTTTGCCGAAGAGCAGCAAAGTTTCATCCGGGGAGGTAGGCAGACCCTGAACCCGTTTATGTGGGTTCTAAGGGAATATTTTTGGCCGAATATTTTTTGTATAAACGTGCCGATTTTGGAAGTATGGGTGACGATACACAATATTATCTGAAAATAAGATTGATCATGATAGTAAATTTAAAGTCAACATTCTTAAAATTAGATTACATAGAATATTTCCAACATATATATGATTACTGAGTATTTAAAAATTATATAAAAAGCGTTCACCCGTCATTTTCTTAAATTATGTTTTAACGGATATGGTCTCCGTAGAACAATAATAAAAGCATCAAAACCTCGTAAATCACTTGTCGTTAATTAGTAAAACTTGTATCACTAAAAAAAATCTTGCAATCTAAAAATATTTTCTGACTTTAAATAAACTGCAAGAGCTGATAAAACATAGAAAACGAATCAATCAAATCTAAATTCCAAAACTGTGAAGCGTCAATGGGTAAAGTCTTTATAGTGTTTCCCATGGAATCATGACAATTCACAGATATAATAATAATAATAATAATAATAATAATAATAATAATAATAATAATGATAATAATAAATATTCAATCAATACAAGGTCCAAGAGCCACTCAGAGTAGGTGAATACTGAGTGATGTTGTATGGTCGTAAGTAGAAGAAGAAAGTGCAGATTATGAGGATATGGAAGATATATAACAGTGACCTTAGACTTGAACATTGCAATGATCGGAAAATCTTTTTCTCGGGAGTGTGTTCTACAAAGGAACTGTTATCGGGAAGAAGCTGTTCGAATGGATCTTCTTCCTTATTAATGGAATACAAAGGAAACAGTGACGATTCAACCCTGTGTACATGACATGGCGTTTTCTACCTGTAAATGTTTGAACATGTGAAACTAAGGAATGTAGCTTGTTTGAACATTCGTCTTGGAAATAGTGACAGAGTAGCGAATAGCTCGCGAAGTTTCGTTTGTGGATAAGGAGTTTTTGAGTCGAAAATAATTCCTCATCCACAAGGTCACGTAAACTCTTTTGAACTCTGTCCAGACTGGAAAGTGAGTATTGGACAGTTCCATTTCAGATATATCAGAGATACTGCATCTTGTAAAGATAGAGCATGGCAGGAGAATCCAGGTACTTTCTGTAGCGGTACAAGGAACTGGCCATATTTTATATTTAAGTTCCACTTGGAATATAGGGTGAACAGACGTTCAAGGCAAGGAGCGTCGTTGAGAGTACTACCATTCATTATAATTCACAGATAATAGTAGTAAAGAAATGCAATCTGTGGCGATCCATGATCACCTACGATCGGAAGAGACATGGCATTAAAATAAAAACAAAAACCATGAACAACCTCCCCGCCACCTAAAAAAGAAACAAAAAAAATCATGACTACATACGATGGCAGGGAAAAGTTTTTGTAGACGAGAAAAAAATCCAGTGTTTGGTTATTTGATTACAATTTGGGAAGTGAGTTTGACCGAGAACTTTTCAACACCCCAACACATAGGAAACGAATGAAACTTTATGTTATGGTCCAAGTTCCTTGTACCACGGTGATGGTCCAAGGTAGAACCAATGAAGAATAACTCGAACACAGGTATGGAATAACACAAATATATTACAAACAGAAATATGTACAAAGAAGTAGAAAGTGTTAGTAATGACAATCAGGTTTGGTTAGAGTGAACTATGTTGTCTCGACAAGTATCACTATTCCAATGTCTTACAGTAATCGTCTGACTCGACTCTGTCTCTGACTGACTCTGAACTGAACTCAACTCACCGCTGCTTCCTCTTGAGGCGCAGTATTTATGATGTCCGGAATAGTCCATTATTCTTATGGGTAAGTTCCCATAACACTTTAGCTTTCTGATATTTTATATCCTTTAATAGTTGGGATGAAGCTAAAAAGCAAACCTCAAAGAAGAAATGAAAAACAAAACAAACAAAATAAAAAACGATTTTATTTATATTTTCTACAAATAAAATAAAACAAGTTTTCTTATGTTTTGTTTCGGAATAGTGGAGTTGTGGCTACAGGAATTGGTTATACATGTATTACTGTCATCTAGTCGTCGTGAGTTCAATCACTGGATCAGGTAGTGAAACAACAATTCAGCAGGAACAAACAATAACTGACATCACAGGAACAAAATATCACAATAATCAACAGATATCACATGTCAAGTCAACCGATAGACACCTGATGATGACCAGCGAGTACTTGGTCGAAACGTTGTGTCTATAATAACATCTATATCAACCAAGATGAGAACAATAATTCGAAATAATACATGAATAAAAACAAGTTGTTGTAATTATAGCATTAGTATTTAATAACAATTTATTGGAGTAAATTATTTGTTGCGATTTTTTTATCTGAGTAAATCATTAAAAAGCAAAATGCAAGAATATTTTAACGAAAATTTCCGGTATTTGGCCTCAAAATCTGGTGAAAATTTGTATGCAAATTGAGTATTAGCATTTCGCCAAGATAATGCAATTATCTATGCAGCCGAAAAGGTTTATTCTGTTTTTGTTTCTTTAGATGCCATTACGAGTGCTTAATTTTAAATAAGCTTATTAAAATATAATTTTCATATAAAATGATTATAAAATTTTGATTTTATGCGACAGGTATCAGCAGACATTTAAAAAATTGTCCAAACTGATGTATTTTTGTTTATTGATTCCAACACTAAAGACGACATGAAAGAAGAGCAACATTTCCACCCTATTGGGCGTGTTTTTTGTTTTTAAGAAAGGTAAAATTGTGTTTAAGAAAGGTAAAAATGTGTTTAAGAAAGGTAAAAATATGACTCAAACGCAAACAAAAATTTGTGCACTTTGCAGAGAAGTCAGTGTAAATAATAAAAATGGTTTTGTGCTATAGATTTGTCATTGAACGATGCTCCACGGTTGGGTGGATGAGCTGAGGTTGATAGAAATCATATTAAGAAGAATCAACGTTATACGATTGAAATATCCAAATTAAATAGTTTTCACTAGTTTGATTATGTTAGTCGCTTTGATGTGAGAAAAAAATTATCCACCGGGGTTGTATTTCAATGTGCGATTCGCTATTTAAACATAATAAAATGTTCCGTTTCTGAGAGGAATAGGTGACGAAAAGTGTAAATTGTGTTTACAGTAGTTTTGTGAAAACTTCTGTTAACCTGTAACAAATGTTTCTGCTCACCAAAAAAACACTTTGTCCAATGCTGACTTCAGTAATTTTGTGCAGATGCCTGTTTTGTTAATTGACATTTTTATTTGTTGTAAATGGGAGCAATACTTGTTCGAATTAATCGTTCGCCTGTCTGGAAGTAGGTCATAAAAATGACTCACTTTCAATCCCACCATTTACTCTTTTCATAAAAAAGGGTAAAAATATAACTAAAACGCAGACAAAAATTTGTACGGTTTGCAGAAAAGTGACTGAAAATGATAAAACTAATCAAATAAGTTTTGTGCTGTAGATTTCCCTCACTGAACGATGCTCCACGGGAATATTTGTGTTTGTTCAACACCCACAGAGCCCACCTGTGGTTTATACTGTAACAATAGTTGGTTGGTCGGGTTCTTGTTGAATTTTTAAACTTTTTATGATCATGGAGTATGTGGTCAAGTTTTTTGTTGTAATCCAATTTGTTTAGGATGACGAAAATGTTGGTATTGTCAGCGTTTTTTACAATTATGTCAGGGTGGTTGCGTAGTTCTTGTGCTGCACTTTTTAGTTGTTTAGAAAGTATTTTTGAGGAGTTTCTGCTTTTATCATACCGATCCTTGAGTGCCTCGGCCTTAAGTAAGTCTTTAAAGTCTGGTGTTGTTTCTATTAATTGTTCATCCTGGAGTTTAACAATGTTTTGGTATAGCGTCTCGATTTCTAGTTTTTTTTAAAAGAGTCGATTATATTTACGGTATATATGACAGTTAGTTCCAAGGTTGAGCAATTCTTTTTGGTGCTTAGCAAGTTCATAGTTGAAAAGGTTAATGATAATGGCTTATGTAAGCCGAAAGCTTAGATTGGATTTAAACATGTATCAATATGGTGTTTTCCTTTCGTCTTTCAACGATAATGTGATTAAGCGTATCAGACAATATGAAAGGAACTTACTTAAAATAAATAGACAAAACTTGTCTATATTATTTAATGAAACATGCATTAATGAAAAATTACTGCCTAAACATATATATATATATATATATATATATATATATATATATATATATGTCTATGTATGTATATATATATATATATATATATATATATATATATATATATATATATATATATATATATATATAATACATAGATAGATAGATAGATAAATAGATACGTTGTATATTTGTTTAGATGAGTGTGTGTATGTATTTGTATGGATGTGTATAAGGTTTTATGTATATGTGTTTATGTGCACATATGTGTATATCTATGTTTATATGTATGCATGAGTGTATGTGCATTTATATATATAAATGTTCACACGTATATGCATGTATGTGTGAGTAGATATAGATATGTTGTTGTGTATGTGTGTATCTACGTATGTGTTTTGGGGCATATAAATAGTAGGTCCTTACTAGATTAAATATTCTTTAATTTTTATATGTTTATGTTAAATTTGTAACCTGTAGGTGATATTACTTGCTTTGTCAAATTTTCTTGATTACACATCAGTTTTCTTATAAATGCCCTTGTTTTTAGTTTGCACCCCACTTTTTTTTCCTTTCTCTCATCTTCTGGATTTTAAGTTTAGATCATGTCGTTTTTTATTGTGCGTAGTGTCACCACAAATGTATCCACACGTTTCCGGTGTCTGTTTTTTAATTTTAATTTAGGTCAGCGAATCGGTAGAGAATTATGCGTCGAAAAATAATTCATATTTATCTGTATCTCACTCATTTAAACCGTTATTTAACTCCTCTCTTTAAAACTTCTCTCTGTAAAATTTTAATCCCCACCTCCACCTTTAGACCTTCCTGTTTTTCTTTATTCTGTTACACCTCTCTCTAGAGTTTTCATCCATTTCCCTCTCACACTTGTTTCCCACTCCCACACATACACACTATATTTTTCGATTTCTTTTTGAAGTTGTAAGTCTGATGAATTGGATCGTGATTACGATTCCAATGTAATAAATTATAACGGTGGAATATTAGTACTTGAGCCTTGTATATATATATATATATATATATATATATATATATATGTATATATATATATATATATATATAGTGATTGACAGATCTTACTCTTCGCATAATTTGTGATGGCTTCCAGCTCATATTGTTGTCCATGGCCCCTAAGATTACTCTTGAGACCAGCATTTGATTTCATAGGTATCAGGCATATATGACAGATAATCTCTGATTGGTTTGAGTGGATCTGCATGCACTCTCCAGTGTGCCACCATGTGGCTCCTCAGTCCAGAGGATGATCTGCAAACCTTGTTACAGGTATTGTCGGCAGGACGTTGAGGTAGGTTGGTTTGCTTCTGATTGTTATGATGACCTTTAAGATGGTTTATGTAATCTGCCCTCAATAACATGCGCTCAAATACACCACATTTCCAAGACAGCATATCAGTTGGCAGATCAGAGTGAGTGCCTCTTCGTAGATCACGCTTCATCTGATCATGAGTGAGACATTCATCCTCAAAGGTTCTGCATTACTCTCTAATAAAGTGTCTTTATTCTGTACGACTTCCATGTGCAATGCATTATATACATACATCTATACATACAGTCAGACTGACAGACGAATGCTCTCCTGGAGAGATGGTGCACCAGGCATTTTATTGGTTTCTTCTTGAGTTCCTTTCTTTAATAGACCCAAAGCTCCAGCCACAACAGGAACATTTCTAGTTCTTAAGTGTCATATTTTTTCTATTTCCATCTCCAGGTTGTTGTATTTGCTTGGATTTTCAAAAACATACGCAGAGATATTTTTGTCTCTTGGTCCACTCGTGTCAATCTGTGTGCAGACTTTTTCTTTTTGTCTTTAATAATAATGTCTGAGCGATTTGCTTGTAGTGTTCGATCTGTATGGATAGAAAAATCCCGGAGGGTGGTGACAAGTGTTCCCTCAATTACAGATTCAGGAAGACGTTTAGAACAGTTTGCAACTGTTTTTATCCCGTAGTCATGACAGATCTTTCAAACAGATATGACTACCCTGTTATGGCAGTTTTTGTACTCGTTGGGTGTAAGTATTGAGATAAGGTGGTCAATAATTTTAATGTTTTGGCTACCGAATCTACATTTTGAATCCGTACTATTATACAAGATATTAGCTTGGTATTTGCTTGTAAGCAGGTTCTGGTCATATGTAACAAGAATAAACCCTTCACTCAGTCAAACCCTTAAGTCCTTAACTATTATTATTATGTTCTTTTCGTTTCTGTTTAATACAATTCCTTACATTATTTCCAGAATATACTCCTCAACCACTTTCTTCTTCTTCTTCTTCTTCTCTTCTTCTTCTTCTTCTTCTTCTTCTTCTTCTTCTTCTTCTTCTTCTTCTTCTTCTTCTTCTTCTTCTTCTTCTTCTTCTTCTTCTTCTTCTTCTTCTTCTTCTTCTTCTTCTTCTTCTTCTTCTTCTTCTTCTTCTTCTTCTTCTTCTTCTTC
>OZ038486.1:45591518-45626518 GCA_964036315.1 Acanthosepion esculentum
GATGCTTGTTTTCCGAAATTAAAGCAAAAAATCGCTACCCTCTGTTTTAAAATATTTACCCCACATCTGAGAATTATCTGATTGAAACGAAATTTTCATCTCTCATATATTAATGAATTAAGTTTTACTCTATTCTATTAGAAAACTTTGAGGAATTATTTTTTTGGATATATTTCACCCCACTTTTGGATATCTCGTGTGTACTTTTTAAGTGGTGGGGTTCCAATTTTTAAAGAGAATTTTAAATTTGTTTTTCGTATACATTGGAGGTTCGACGAGTCGATGAATGACAAAAAAATGGTGCCAACGTTTTAATACATAAAATGTTCATTTATATACGGGAATTATTTTTTTATTTATAGTTTTAATTCACATTATCTTTCAAATAGAACCGAAATTTAAGTTAAAAAATGGCATTTAAATTATTTAAAATGCGTTTTACGTTTTTGTTTTTTAGAAAGACCTTAGAAAAAAAAGTTTATGGTGGTAGTAAAACTCATTACAGTCGTAAAGGTCTTCCGCTTAACCACTACATCACAACAAGCGCCCAAACATAAAACCAATAATCATAGGATAATGAAAAAAAAAATGTCTGAGATGAATTACTTCCCTTGGATTTGGGAATGGGATTATTTCCCTTGCATCAATATTATTTTACTTTCATAAATTTTTGGTAAATAAAAATATAAAAAACAATTGTAGAAACAGATATGACAAAAATAAGACGCTTCGTGCCTACGGCCACACACGTTGGAACACCGGGTCCAGTACGATCACCGAAATTAAGCAACGTTGAACTTGGTCAGTACCTATATTCGTGACTGCTTTGGAATACCAGGTGCTGTAAACTTGGATGTGCGGTAAATAACTGCTCGGAATTAGAAATCGGAGTGCTGAGTTCCAATTCCACACAATTTCTTTATATTCACTTACGTTCAAATTGTTATGAATAATCAAGAGTGGTCTCCCTTTGTTTCGTTACTATCCTCTTTGAGAGACCTATTTCTGTTTACTGTGACTATAAAAGGGCACTATGCGCGAAGCTTGTATTCTCAGTTGAATAAAGTTTTCTTAAAGCCTAAACCTGCCTACTTTTGTCATTACACAAATACTCTTGGGAAAGGTCCATGTACAAAATATTGTTGCCACTGCTTTTAATCAAACATAAGTCGTGGGCATTACAATATTTTATGACTCCGACGTGATTTCGATATACACCTACTGCAACAAGCAGTAGTGAACAAAGCCAACGACAACTTTTGAGAAATAATACCTAAGTTTATTCCAGTAGGAGAAATCGATTATCATTTGATAATGACGAATCGATCGCAACACAATCTGATTTATATGAATATTTATTTCAATTTGATGCATTCTTTTAACTCGATAAACTCTTAGAGAAAGTTTTCGCTATTTTGTATTTGTTGGGACTTATATCCAGACAAAGAATGTTGCATGGAAATGAACAAGTAAGAGTTTGAAGTCAACAAATCTAGAGAATGAGCCGTACTTGCAAGAAATTCATATTCCAGGTCAAATAATCTGTGATTGCATTGCATCTGCAAATTGAGAATGGGCTTTGTCTTGTTGCAAAATCATCAGTTGAATCATTTCGCTAGAAAAAGCTATTTTATCATTCAGTCCTCCCTTCAAACGCACCAGATGCTCACTGCATCGTTTTACAGCATCAGTTTCTCTCGGTCCCAGTGAACCGTAATAAATAAAATCCCTTTATATCCAAATAAACACTGGGACTGTTTTTTTTCTTCAGTATATTCCATTTTGTTTGAGATATTGAATGTTGTCTTGGCCCTGGCCACGATTTTCTTAGTTTTTGATTCTCACAGTAAATTCATATTTCATCGATAGTGACCACCTTGTCCAAATACGACATTCTTTGTTGAATCGCGCAAGAAGAGAAAGGCGCAACTTCTCGGACATTTTAACGTCCATAGTTTGGCACTAAGTGGTTTTTACATAACAACAAATTTTTTTTCATTAATTGGCGCGATTTTTTTTACCTTAAATAGAAAGTCTGAGTAAAAGTATCGAGATGTTGCTATGGTAACGGAACTAAAGTACGCAGAGTGAAGGCGCTTGGCACATATTGACTTTGAACTCTGTCATTAAGTTATAACGTTATCGCTCACTTTCGATGTTTATAGCAGTGCTTGGAAGGAAAGTGTGTAGAGTGTGGTCGCTTAGAAGAAGCAAAAGAAAACCCATTTACAGAAACACTGTTTCACGTTTAGCGATTTTCAAAGTAAATAAATGTTCTTTAACATTTAGAAGACACCAGTTATTCATTTTGAAAATCGCTAAGCGTGAAACACACACACAAGCATATATATACTTCTTTAGCCATTTTCAAGGAGATTTTGTTTAAGTGTCTACAGTTCCTTTTCATGTTTTGACTGCGTGAGTTGTATTATTTGTGAATTCTAGTAAGAGCGTTAATTCCGAGCCATCGTGTGTTGGGCATGGCTGAAATCTGAGTAGGCGACTTTCTAATTTAAAAGACTTTCAGCACGCCATTTCCATTGTTAAACAGGGTGAGGTTGATGATGGTGGAGAGCTGTTTGATGTACAGGTCCTCTCTTATAACGAGCTGGTTTCGTAATTTTGATTTACATAAGACTCTAGTGTTTTCGACCAGTATTTTTTAAGGGATTTTGTAGATTGTGGGTTGATAGATTTTTTTATGGCACTTTGCTTTGATACTTGACATGTAAGACGCCTACTCAAGAAGTGGACGAAAGCACTTGGAACAGCGGACAATATGGACAGTTTTTGAACTCCCTCACCCCGACCAAACGACGAAAAACACTGTAAAAACTAAATAAAAATTAATATAATTTTCCTTGTCCGTCATATTTAACGAAGAATGTTTAAAAGAATGGCTGGTGTCAAAATATACATTAATCATATATATATATATATATATATATATATATATATATATATATATATATATATATATATATATATATATAGTCCGACAATTATTTTAATATATTTTCTGTTTATACGTTATTTTTATAGATATAAATGTTAAAGTAAATGCTCTGTTTATAATAAACAGTATTAACTACATTTACAAATCTGAATATCCGAGAAATTTCATAGGAAAATATGTGTCCTCAGAAAAGAAATCATGGGAAATTTGTTGATTGAAAACAGTAATTGAACTTTGCTCACCAGACGCTTCCTCTGTAGCTAAATGGTAAATCACGCCAAGCTATATGACGGCTCCGTGTTGGATACAGGTTCGATTTCTGTCGAAGGACACATATTTTCTATGAAATTTCTCGGATATTCAGGCCGGTAAATGTTGTTAATACTGGCTATTATAAACAGAGCATTTACCTAAATATTTGTATCTATAAAAATAACGTATAAACAGCATATATATATATATATATATATATATATATATATATATATATATAGAGAGAGAGAGAGAGAGAGAGAGAGAGAGAGAGTGAATGAGAGAGAGAAAGAAAGAAACAGATAGAGAGAGAGAGAAAGAAAGAAACAGATATATATAGACAGAAACTGATAGAAACAGTAATCCAGAAAGAAATAGACCATACATACATACATACATACAAAGAGATAGATTATATAAAAATATATCTTCAGTTCAGCTAACTATATGCTCGATTTGAGAGCTCTTATGTAGTTTTAGACAGTGCCTATTTTTATATATTATTCTTTTAACTCATATATGTGCACACTTATAGCGAATTTACTCATAAATAAGCACAAACCTACATATTCATGTAAGCATATATATGCAGTTGCTGTCTACGGAGTCTGATCGTTAACCGCATATCCATTCCGAAAATTATCTTTGATTTCAGACTCTGTCTTTCAATAAGCAACCCTTACGTATTTCTCAATTAATGACAGATGTCCCAATCAGAAATTATTTTTGCCGCCTTTCATAGACGCACATTCATCACTTAATGTCCATTTATTTCTTAATGAATGAGTGTCTTATTAATGAATGAGTGTCTTATCGTTTTTTCCTTAGAAGTCCGAACGGCTATTCTCCACTAAACACACTTTCGAATAGACAGAACGTCAATAAACGTTAATAAAACTCTGTTCAGTTTCTTGAAATGACTTTACTTATTATTGAAGACAACTTTTAAAACTTTATAAACCCATGAAACTTGGAAATTAATGCCAAATAGAGATATTGCAGATTTTACAAGTAAGTTTTTTTTTTTTTTTTTTTTTTTTTTAATCATATCACCCCAAGCAAGGCCGGAGGCCACTATCACGCAAGGGGTTAAAGAGGGGGTTGGAGGAAGAGCAGATAGGAGTGGCAAGGGAGGGGATGTGGAGAAAGAGAAAGACAGTGGGTCGATCAAGGCAAGGGGGCCACAAAAGATCCGGAGCGAGAGCAGATAGGAATGAGAAATGAAAGGATGTGGAGAACGCTTATAAACATTAATGAAACCTGTAACTTATAATAAGTAATGGTTAACCGTTTCCATACAGAAAACTTTTGGCATTCATTGGCCGAACAGTTAGCATTGCTGTCGATTGGAATTTATAAAATCTTTTTATTAAAACAATTTTTCAGGAAATTAGATTTCCCAAATCCATTAAATTAATTAATTAAACATAAAGCTGTTAGCAATATGCTATTGTCAATTTCTATCTGAATAAGTAGGATGAAGATTGTTGAATATATTGTACTAACACTCGGACTATTGTCCTCATGTTTGTTGCTATTATCACAACGCTTCGGTCGTTGTGCTCTCAGGCCTTCACGAACAACGCTTTAATTCACTAGGGTATTGTCTCGCTAGTTCAGTGGTTCCCAAACAATACGGAGCGCCTCAAATGTGAGGCCGAAGAGGATAGCAGGTGAGGCAGAATGATTGAAAGACAATAAAATATTTAGAAACTGTTTCAAATAATTCATATGCCAGAAATAAATATGTTTTCAAAATTTAAAATATTATTATGGATTACTTGTAATTGCATGCATGAATCCCAGTATAAATAGTTATAAATAATTGTTGACCGATTTTATCATTGTGATATTTTTGCTTTATATCAAATATTAAGAATATAGTAACTAGGGTCTGAAAACTGGAGGAGAGAGTTATCACTGATAACGTTCTGAATTCGAACCCGCAGTTATCCCCCTTTAACACTCTCTCTGTATTTTTTAAAAATTTTAAATATACTTTTTTTATCACAAAAAATTTGGTGAGGCTCGAGCAAATTTTAATTCCGAAAATACGGACCAGTTAAAAAAAAGTTTTAGAACCATTGCGCTAGTGGTATAAAGCGATGGTTTTCTCAATTTGTTGGCATAATAATTGTGAGTTCGATCCCTCATCCAGGTAGTGAAGAGTGAAACTCAGTGGAAACAAGGCGAGCAATAATTGATCAGTACTAAATAAGTATTAGACGAGATATCCCTAGACACGGACAGCAGAACGAGAACAATCTACCATCGTAGAGTAAATAAAGGTTTTAGTTCGAAATTCCTTGAAGGTTAATCGAATCTACAATGAACTTAATAAAGACTCATTCACAACAACCGAGATGTTGTGAAAAGAAAAAAACAAAGAGGGGGACAATTGTCCGAGTGTAAACAGTGTTATTGTTACTGCAAAAATATTGATTTACATAATAAAATCTGGTATAGTGTACTTTTCACCTCGACCCCAGTCAAGATCATAATCCTGCACCGCAATTCATTAGCTTTCTAACGGTTGGTTAGGATGTCTCTAACCAGGGCCTCATACGGTTTTGAGTTAAAAGTAGTTGTTCTCCTAAACTGGTTTCCAAACATGGATAGAGAGGTCAGTCTGCTGTGTTATTTAACCCATACCCGGAAGAGAAGAGATGGATCGTGAGATGCGTCCTTTTCAATTGTTCTAAAGCTTCTGTCCAATTTGAATTTTATCTGAATCCAGAGTTTTTATTTTCCTAGACCGGTTTCCAAACATGGCTTTAGTGACCAGTTTGACCTGCTATTTAACTCATACTTGGAGGGAGAATGGGTGTATTCGTCAAAAGAGACTACAGATTCGGTATGTGCCCAATTATTCCAAGGCTAACCAATGTGAGCTAATATCTGTTCAATTTTAATTTTATATGAATTCAGAGATGGTTTTCTCCTAGACTGGTTTCCAAATACGGCTATAGTGACCAGTTTGCTGTGCTATGTAACACATACCCCGGGGAGAAGGGATGTGTTCGTCAAAAGAGACTGCAGACTGGTATAAGAATGTTGTATTTTGGTTGGGGGACATGTGACGTTGTGGCGAAGTTACTGTAATGTTTCAATCAACTATTTTCCTGAGCCCAAATCGATCGTTCACCCCCTGACGTTGTTATATAACGTTATGGTGACGTTGAAGGTATAAATAACATTTGTTTCTTATTTGTGTATTTAGATGATGAAAACACGTTCTAATATCTTCCCGGAATTCTGTTAATGTAACGTTACAAAGAGACGCATTCGCAACGTTACAAAATAACATTGCGTTTACGTCGTGTGGAGTTTGCAAAAAACATTTTCCCAATCTTTATGTAAGATTACAGAAACGTTGTAAAACCGTCATTTTGTTACCTGGGCTGTCCCCTTTAAGGAAAACTAGAAATTATCGACGTAATCATATTTGAAAATGTATCTGTTTTTAAAATTAATTTGTTTTTCTACGGCTTATCAAGCACTTGAAGGTTATTTAAAGCCAGAAAATATTTTTAGATTGTAAGAATTTTTTTGGAGATAATAATGATTTACTGATGACTGTTGTGGAGGAGGAGGTGGATTATAAAGAACCCGAGTGAAATTGGCACTTCAATTTCCAATTCTGAACAATTATGTCCATTCCGAGCTGTTATTCATTGCACCACCCGCACATCCAAGCTTGAAACACCTGCTATTCCCAAGTGGTCACCAATCTAGGTACTGACCAGATTCAACGTTGCTTAACTTCGGCGATCGTACGAAATCCGGTGTTTTAACGTGATATGTCTGTAAGCCATGTTTTTAAAAGTGTGTGCGGGGGGGGGGGTACAAATTTTGTGGCAGACATTCACATGTACAATAAGTCACGTGTTCATAATTCCAATGCATGATAAACACCACTCTATTGTCGCATTGTTTAAGACTAGCCTCTCTTTCTTTTACTATTATTCACCCAATGCAAGGCCCAAGAGCCGCACAAGTTAAAGGGTTACTAAATGAGGTTTTTGTAAGAGCGTACAAGGAGGAAGCAAAAAGTGCTTATTATGAGGATATGTATAATTGATAAGTGTTGACCCCAAACTTGAAGCGGTTAAGATTGTATTGACCCGAGAAGCATCATCTCGGGAGTCAGTTCCACATTGCAACAGTTCTGGGGAAGAAGCTATTCGAATGGAACTTTCTCTTTACCAATGGAGTACGGAGGGAATGGCCATGATTTTACCCCATGGATGTAGCATGACGTGTCCTAGCAGTGAAGGTTTGAACTGGTAGAACCAAGGAATGTGGTTTGCCTGGACATCTGTCATGAAAATAGCGATAAAGTAGCGAGAGACTAGCAGCGTTTCCTCTGTGGGAAATGGCTTGTAGGGTGGAAAATAAGGCCGTGTAATCGCCTTTGAACTCTGTCAAGGCTGGAATGTGAGGATTGGACATCTCCATGTGCCATGAAAATAAGTGGATCCTGCCTTTAAAACCGCACTATCCAGACGGGCTTAATCACAAATTTAACAATATAGATAGTATTAATATATAACCCCACAAATCAGGACCTACCCACATTCCTCACCCGCACAAGACAGACATGCTTGCGGAGGTGCTGAGGCCTAACACTTATACACACACCCACACGAATATACACACTTACACACATCATACTCACTCACTCCCTAATGAGCCAAATGATAACATACACCCATAGTAATATACACGCTTACACACATCATACTCACTCACTCCCTAAGAACCAAATAACACACGTACACACACTTAACAGACACATCCCCTTTCCAGGAACCAATAAAACTGTCAAAATGACCAAGGGAATTCAGAGCAGAATTAAATAACTTAAAAGTGACTGTTTGACCAACACATGGACTGACCAAAATTCATGTTTAAAAAATAAAAAAACAAATGAAAACTACAGACAAAAATTCATTTTCTCTATCAGGACATTCACTTCTGTAGTTCACTGCTACTAACAAGCAGAAATTTTTTTCTCCTGATGATGGCCATGTTGGCCGAAACTAGTCGAGGAAACTAACTGAAATAATAACAAAGAAAGATTATTAATATACAAGTCTGAAGATTTTAATTTTTAATATTTTTTATTTTTAAATATATATATATTCCTACTAATCTAAACGTTATTATGTGGATGCCCATGTATGAGTAGATGCATTGTATTTTAAACAGCGTAAAGATACAGTGTGGCAGAAGGAGTACTCTCTGGAGCGGTATAAGTAACCGACTATTTTCTCACCATATTAAGTGAGGGGTCGTACATACAAATTCCGCTTGAAGTCTGTAGTGATCTTGAGTCCCAATCAGTCAATATCATTATTATTCTGATTAGATACTGTTTTGTTGAGTCTATGGTTCCTTATTGCATTTTAAAACGCGATTCTCTGATGAGGATCCATTTTTATTTGGTTTTGATGTTCGTTTGGCCTGTGTAATTGGTTTAATAGTTACGCAGCCTGTCTCTATTATGCTGCAGCTTCCATAGCAAATATTCAGACGAGCTCCTTTTTTTTTAGTTCCACCAACTCAGATGTTTACAGCTAAGACCCGCCATGCTGCATTCACAGAGTCGAACCACCCCATCATTCCCTCCGTATTCAAATCGTAATGAGGAAGGGCCACTTGAACAGTATTTTCCCCAAGAACCGCTGTTTTATGAAACAGACGCTATCGCTACGGTTTTAACCTCTTTATTTTATGAAACAATAGTTACCTATATTTACATAACCCTCTCTTCCTACTCTTAGATTCATGCCACACACCTCATTTACTAACGCCCTAAGTTCTGTGTTGGGTGAACATTGATAAAAAAAAAGAAAAATCCCAGTGGTCGGAGTTTGAGTGTAGATAGATTCCTAGATCTTGAATATTGATTTTCACGGCAGGTTAAGCATCTCTACTTAGAGACTTGTCAAAATATTTCTAATGATCTATCTTACACACATTGAGACTTGTGCCCTTCTAATTATAACATTGAAAGTATAATTTTGTGGCCTGTTTCATGGCTGAGATCCTTTTGTGTTTCTTTCCTGGAGCAGTAGTCAGTATTTGAAAACACTGACCACTGCTCTAGGAAAGAAACAATCGAAAGTCGAATGCAGATTTTAGAGAGCAGACATATAGGTTCAGAAGAATAACGCAAAAGATTCTTATTGTTCTTTGTTGTTTCTCTTACTTCACAACGTTTCGACCGTGTACCCTCTGTCACATCCAGTACTTTAGCCTGTGTTTTATTGGAATTGGCGTCCCCTGACTTAAGTGGTGATTCCATCAGCTTTCAATTTCGTAGGGTTTCAACAGTATGGCTCGAGAGAGAGAGGATATCCTGCAAAGTTCAGTGGGATCACTTGTCAGTATGAGAATCCCACATGCACAACGACGCAGGCATGAGGTTTGGTGTCTGTAGAAGACAACACGCATACTCAAGGTTCGACATTTCAGGTCATAACAGAAACTCGGAGAATGCAGGAGAAATTCTGTGATGAAGTGAAAGAATAACGATGAAATTAGTTCAAATTATCTCAGATACAGTAATCTGCTTGCTCCAATATGCACGTGTATCTTGCTAAGATTTAGTACAACGGACAGAGCCTGTTAACTAATTTTTAGCAATAAAATCGTGCTTTTAATTAGTAAATAAGGCAGCAACCGTTCATTTTATTTTCCCCAATTTTCAATAGGTGTCTTCGTTGGAATGAGTATTGTAAGATGTGCAAGTGAATCGGTGATGCTACGCGGCAATGACGAGCGGCATTTACGAGACGTTGTTACTGTCGGCTCTTTTAACAAAGAACGTCTCCAGGAGCCAAACGAAGACGGAATCCTATTCGAATGCGTTTGAATAGCGCATTCAAACTTGATGTTTGTCTACAGCCGCCCAACAGTAGACGTCTTCGGCTCGGTGTCAAGTATCCGGCCTGGGGCTATGTCACTTGATTGCAATTGCCCACAACGTTTTTTTCTTTTCCTCAACAACATAAATGTTTTTTCAGTCAGCCAGCCAGCCACCCGGCTTGGACAGCATTTCTTCTTTTTAACAGGGTAGGAAGATGGGGGGATGGGGGGTGGATCTTCGGCTTCGTGAGAGGAACCCCTGCCTCGAAAACGAGACACCTTCTCTCAATTAAAAGACGTGTCCTAATTATGTGGCTGCCTTCCACTTTACCACCGATTTCAATCACAAAACGCGAATCGGGTCTTAATTCTCAATTAGTTCTTTCATTGGCTTGGACAGGGAGCTATCAGCTACTTTGATCTGTCTTGTTACACACTCCTCTGCCCATCACACAAAGAGCTCGGGCAACAACAGCGAAAAACTACCAATGATCCAAGCGATTAGATTTTCATAGTTTCACTAGCGGCGAAAGCAATAATCAGGGAGTTTGTAATGCTTGTATAGAAGATGGGCTCTAGCACGCGCAGTCACGAGTGTGTGTGTGCGCGTGTGCATGTGTATGTTGTGTGTGTGTGCGTAAATGTGAGTGAGTGTATGTGTAAGAGGAAGATAGTCTGCTTGTGGTTGTAAACTGGATGCCTATGCAAGATATATACAGAAGTGTACACGATGTATGTAAATGATTATGCATATCAGTCACTGGGAAGCTATTTGGGAGGACATGAAGTGTTTAAGATATCCATGAAACTTGTGTATGTACATTCAACACATACACACACATACACACACACACACACACACACTTATATATGCATGTGTGTGTTGTTCAAATTGACTATATAAGGGAAGAGTGCTCAATATCAGAGATAATTATATCGACAACATAGGAATCAAAATAGACTGTATTGATTCCCATGCCCACACTATTGATATCTATATCTATATACGGAAAATTCACATTGACAATTGTGTATCTATGTTAGAGTGATGTATATAGGGTGCTAGTGAAAGGTTTCACTAATCTTTGCTCAAATTTTGCCGCTGTTTGTTGGGTAGGAAAAAGGCAGGGTACAAAACGCGTTGATAAAGAAAAGTTTTTTTTCAGCTTACACACACACACACACACACACACACACACACACACACACACACACACACACACACACATATATATATATATATGATAAAAACATAGTTTTAAGATATGGTATATTTATGGACAGTGAAGTAAACACCCAGGAGGGACAGTCTGTTTCCTGTTTAAACGAAATCGTCAGGCCATCGATTGCGTTTAAGTATGAAAACAGACTGTCACCGTTGGCTGTTGACTTCAGTGTTCATTATATATATATATATGTATATATATATATATATATATATATTTGACAATTGGAAACGTTTCATGAAAATAGAGTTGATCGAAAATAGATTTGATTATACATTTCACCATTTAAAGTTTCAACAGATCCTAAAACGAAAGAAAGAAATGTATGTGTGTGTGTGTGTGTGTGTGTGTGTATGCTTAAATAATGAATCTTAGTACATTTTCCAAAAGCTAGCCTTTCTCCTGTTTAAAATAGAAAGAAAATGAGTGACTTCTAAAAATGTCGTTAATATTTATTCTGTATCTTTTCTTTACAATTCTTAGTTCAACTCGAAAGTTGTTAATGTATTTTCCCAGATTGTTTGTATCGAATTAAAAGCAAATTCTCTTCTTATTGTCAGAATAACTCGAAAGCAAGAAATTCATCTAGCCTTTTCTGAAATTAACCCAAGGCTAATCCTCAAACAATCCTTCAGAATGAGTTGAAAGTAAAAGATTTTTTTTTTAAACCAATGAAATTGTAATCATTTTCTACATTCAATTTGACACGGAGATGTTTGCTACATGTCAAACAAGCAGTATGAAACGGGCTGGAATTAGTAAATATCTGATTGATTCCGTTTTTAAAATGGCGGACATAATTTAAAAACGGAACTATTCATATTGAAAATTCCAAGCTACATTCTAAGGTTTATTTTATTTTTTTAATTTAAAAGCTAATGTTTTTTTACATTATTCATATTTTAACTATTCGCCTTGAATATATATTGATCTGGGCGACCTACAGGTAATTATGAACTAAACCCTTTATATAATCTTCGGAGTAGAGTGTTCTCGTTCCACTGGCTATTTCTAGGGATATCTCGTCTAGGTTTTATTTATAGTAATGTTTAGTTATTGTTCGTCCGTTTCTAAGTACACAGTGCCCAACCCAGGGATTGAACTCGCAACCACTATTTCACCAAATTCATAAAACAACGCTTTAATCCACTAGGCCTTTGTCCTGTGCGATAATACTTTTATTTAATTCAGTTGACGTAGCAATATCACGTATAAAACCCCACATAAGCTCATACGTAACGTGATCCACTATAAAAATAAAGGCTTAACAGGAGATCTGTCATACAGTTATACCGTTAGGATACCAGTAATTCTTTTAATTTCCTTTTGCATTCGTTTCCTTCTATCAAAATATCTAAATAATCGATCGCAAACTTCTTCGCCTTATCACTGGGCCGACAGATGCTGTAATTGTGGTGATATAGAAACATGTGAACAATTAGTCATGGTGGGAATATGTTTCAAGTAATCTATTTTCTTAATGATTCTGACGAAATAGTGTCATTGACAGCTGTTGTCGTTCGAGTCCACATAAAGATCAGGTCCCGAAGTCTTTAAGAAATAAACTGTCCTTAACACTTGAATTAACTGCACGACATTCTACCATATACTTAATTTTAGATTTGTAATCTTGGTAAATACCCAGGAATGCAAATTAGTTTAATATTACAGCCCATGAAATATTGAATAAATTTATAATATAAATCTTTATAAAATTCGTTTGGTAACTGAATTGAACCAACAAGGGTGAAGTTCGTAGTCTGACCCGTATTTGCTTTGTGAATTTTAATCTGATATTTTTACGGCATGTTATTCGATCTATGGGATTAATGGGAAAATTGTCAGATTGGGTGCATTGACAAGGATGAAGATAATGTTGAAAAATAAATATTTATTGTGTATAATAATTTTTTCTCATCATGCTACGGACTTACTGATTTAAAAAAAATCACCCAAGCAAGGCGACGACGCCACTAAGACGCAAATGGTCTGAGAGTGAAAGAAAATGAGAACACGTTAGTGTAGTTAAAGGACAATAAAAGAACAGGATTCAGGAAGCCAGAAAATGGCAATTGTTTATTTGAAGCCTGCTGGAAAGAACATTTTTTTATTAAGATTTCTCGATAGCCATAACACACGCAGTTTAAAATATAAAGGGGCATCTATATCAGGTATACTCTAAAATAACGTTTGAAGTAAAAAAATATCCGATTAAAAAGGAATATATTAATTCTTTAGAAATCTCTCTCTCTCTCTCTCTCTCTCTCTCTCTCTCTCTATATATATATATATATATATATATATATATATATATATACGTAGATCAGTATACTGTGCTCTTTGCAGGCCTCTGACGACATAAACTTTTTTTTTAACCCGTAACCCATTAGGGTCGTGGAGGCATCATATGTACTGCATCTACAGAAGCAGTGGTGTTTTCTGGGCAAAATAGCCTGACGGAGCCCAACCCTCTCCAGGTTGGTTTTGAATTCAGAGTTTTTCCTAGACCAGTTGCCAACCAAGGCTATAGAACCCAGTCTGTCCTGCTATTTGCCTATAGCTAGGGTGCGGAAAAGAGATGGATTCATACCATTCCAAAGAGTATTAGCACGTAAGTGAATGTAATGAACGCGACTGGATACCTCAACCGGAGCCGCTATCCATTACTCCACCGAGAGCATATGTAAAATGAGCCAGGTCCCTGGGACTAGCCATTTAGTGGTGATGTCTGAAAACACACACACACACACACACACACACACACACACACACACACACACACACACACACACACACACATGCATACATACATACACGCATTAATTTATAGACAGAAAAGTCGCTTTACTTCTCGGATGAACATCAAATAAAAAACGTGTCTTATGAAAAGCAACCAATGAGAAATGAGAAATTATTCAATCTTAAGCGATATGTTCGATACAAATCAGCTGAGACGAGCTTATTCTTTTGTTATCCATTAAATTAGTTTCGTTGGTGACAGATGTCGAAAAAAAAAGAGCGAGTGAAAAAGGTTTCTCCTGATTTGAAGTGATAATAAAACTAGTGTCTGTGTAAAATTCGTTACGTCGTTGAACAATTAAAAAAAAAATCGATGAATATTAAAGCATCTCATAGGGCATATGTCATCTTGAGCAATGAATAGCCATAGCATGTATATATATATATATATATATATATATATATATATATATATATATATATATATATATATATATATATGTGTGTGTGTGTGTGCGTGCGTGCGTGCGTGCGCGTGTGTATGAATAAAATAGGATACAGAATTTGTGTGTATGCTTAAATAATAAATAGTTAATAGTTTTTCCGTTCAGCTCGGGTCGAAAGAAAAGAATGAACTTGTGCGAATTATGTACAAAAAAGCTGTTATATTTATTCTGCATGCTTTATTTACAATTTTCTTGTTCTTGTCGAAATTTATTAATACATTCTCTCAGATTCCCATCAAATTTACGGTAAATCCTCTTTTTATTTTCGGAATCGCTCGAAAGCAAAAGATTCCTATAGACTTTTCTAAAATGAATTTCAGGTAAATTCTCCTCCTCTTTTCAGAATCGTTCGTAAGCAAAATATTCGTAAAGACTTTTCTGAAATAAATCCTGTTATGAATAATCAACAGTGGTTTCCCCTTGTTTTGTTACTCTCTTCTTTGAGAAAGCAATTTCTGTTTACTAGGACTATGAAAGGACACTATACGCGAATCTTGTATTCTTAGTTGAATAAAGCTTTCTTAAAGCCTACATCTGCGTACTTTTGTCATTACAAATCCTCTTCCTATTTTCAGAATCTCTCGAAATCAAATGATCTATATAGACTTTCCTGAAATTAATCTGGTAAATCCTTTTCCTATTTTTAGAATCGGTCGAAGGAAAAGTTTCATAAACGAATTAAATTTTTCAGAATGCGTTGAAATTAAATATGTTAATATATTTTTAGGTCTATCCATATATATTGCGTTTTTTATGCAATCATCATATAGTCGCCAACTGTTTCTTTTTTTGTGAAAATGTGTAATTTACAACCCCTTCTGCTAGTCCAATATGTTACAAGAATCGTATGCATCAACTAAACTCATCGAGTACTGGGGGTGTCCATACGGCCAAGTTGGAAATGCTGAAAATACACAGTTAATTGTGGAAAAATTTATTTATAGATACAGATATGCCTGACCATGAGAAGCGTTGTATCTGCTAAACTTGCAGTCAGAAAGATAAGTCTTTTGAACTTTTCTCTGTTTATTAACTACTAGCAGGGTTCGCCCGCTCGCTATCGCTTCACAGAGTAAGATATATTCACTAAATTAAATCTTTGAAACAAAAATTTTAAATGAAAATTTCATTCATAACTTGGCTTGTTATAGTTAAGGAAAGTTTTACAAAGAGATGCCAACTTGTTGAAGGCCAAGTAAAATGTAAATTTCAAACACTTTTCTGCATTATATAAGACGATACTTTTAGGGCACCTCGGGGCGGTGTAATGGTTAGCAAGCTTGTCTTGCTAGAACAATTACGAGTGAGTAGTGAGTTCGAACCTCATTGAGTATCCCGTACTTTCGGCCTTGTGTCACATCTAAGCTACGTTTGGAAAATCACTATAAGACGATATTCCTAAAAAGAAATGTTTTTGATATGAAAATCAAAATAATCCTCGAATAAAAAATTAATGAAATAAACTTTTTTTAAATCAATATGTAAAATAGTTAAACCTGAAGAGTGATATTGCCTAGAAGTAGATAATATATAATACAGATATTGAGCCCTTAGTGTGTAAACCCCTCCCTCGAGAGGCATACACATTCGGATACTTGCCGGTCACAGGGATCCGTCCCTGTGCTGGTGGTATTACGGCTATGACTAGCTTGGACCGGCTCTGACCAGTTTGGACCAACTATGACAAGCCAAGACCAGCTATGACTAGCTTAGACCAGCTAAGACCAGCTTGGACAAGCTAAGACCAGCTTAGACCAGCGGCCCGAGTGAAAATACTCGGGTCCCCACGTTAAAAACTGACCTTGTGTCACAACCTGACTCAGTGTGGGGTGGGGTCAAGTAAATACCGTGTGTAAACCCCTCTTTGGAGGGGTATACACATTCAGATACTTACCGGTGGTATCACAGCTATGACTAGCTTGGACCAGCTCTGACCAGCTAAGACTAGCTTAGACTTGCTCTGACCAGCTTGGACAAGCTATGACCAGCTAAGACCAGCGGCCCGAGTGAAGACACTAGGGTCCCCACGTTCAAAAACGACCTTGTGTCACAACCTAACTCAGTAGGGGGGGTCAAGTAAATACTGTGTAAATCCCTCCCTCGAGGGGTTTGTAACACATTTATTTATCATCTCTCAGTTGCGTCTCTGTCTTTGGGCAAACTGACCTTGTGTCGCATCTCGTCTTAGTGTGGAGAGAGAGAGAGTAAATACCGTGTGTAAATTGCTCTCGAGTAGTTTGTAACATGTTGTTTATCATCTCTCAGTTGTGTCTCTGTATTTGGGCAGAGCTCGCTCAGAAGTGGCCCCGTCAAGGGACAGAGTCGCAACTGAGGAAATCTATACTGAGTAGGAACAGCTGCCCGAGGCCACGCCCTCTCATTGCACCTGAGAGAGGGATAGGAGTCCGCACCAAGGCCAGAACAATTGACGGTTGCGGGGGATCGTGAAATGTTTGTACCTAGCCCGGGTGTGCGCGCTCCGGTCCCCACCTTAAAAACTGACTTGTGTCGCATCCCGTATTAGTGGGACAACAGAGTAAATACCATGTGTAAATTGCTCACGAGTAGTTTGTAACACATTTATCATCTTTCAGTTGCGACACTATCTTCGTTCAGAGAGCGCTCAGGGTTGAGCTCCGTCAAAGCATAGAGTTCTAACTGAGGAAAATTATACTGAGAGGTGCCCAGCCATGGGGAACAGGTGCTCGCGGTCGCGCCCTCTCATTGCCCCAGAGAGAATGATCGGTGCTCGCACTGAAGCCAGCGCAGCCGACGGTTGTGTGGGCCCGGGCAATTTTTGTTCCTAGCTCGAGTGTACGCGATCGGGCTCCCCACATTAAACCGACCCTGTGTTACAACCTCACCTCGTTGGAGGTTGAGTAAATACAAATTGCTCTTGAGTATTTTGTGACTCTGTTTTCGCGCAGAGTGCGCTCAGGGGCGAGCTCCGTCAGAGTACCAACTGAGGAAAATTATACTGAGAGGTGTCAGCCATGGTGAACAGGGTCTCAAGGACATACCATCTCATTGCGCCAGAGTGTGGGATCGGAACTCGCACCGAAGCCTGTGTCAACGACGGTTGCGAGGGCTCGGCGAATTTTTGTTCCTAGCCCGGGTGTCCGCGCTCGGCCTCCCCACATTAAACCGACCTTGTGTCACAACGTGACTTCCTTGTGGGTTGAGTACATACCAAATTACTCTAACGTATTTTGTTACACGTTTATTTATCATCTTTTAATTGCCTCTCTGTCTTTGGGCAGAGTGCACTCAGGGGCTGCTCCGTCGAAAGACAGAGTCGCAACTGAGTCGCCTTCTCATTGTACTAGAGAGAGGGATCTGTGCTCGCACCGAGGCCAGCGCAACGGACTGCTGCGGGTGCGCGCGGAATTTTTGTTCCTAGCCCGGTTGCACGCGCTCGGGCTCCCCGCATTAAACCGACTTTGTGTCACATTGCCACTTCGTGGGGGTATCGAGTAAACACCATATTACTATAAAGTAGAGATTTCGTGGGAGAGTTGAGCATCAATTTCGCATTTATTCATATAGATTCTATAATATTGGTTTTACTTAATGAGCTATTATGTTTCTCTAACTCCTCAAATGTTGATTGTATAACTAATTCTAATTCTAAATTTTTCCATATTTACACTATATTAATTTTATCTTATAAATTGTCACCTGTTTTGTCACCGATGAAATAAAAGTAATTGTTTTTACGGAAAATAAGGATCTACGTACATCAAATCGTCTTTAACTTAAGTTGCAGCGAAAGGATTATCGTTGAACTTTTAAAAGGTAAGCTTAAACATAGATTCAATACTTAAATACAGCGGTCAATTTTGAGTTCTTCTGTAGTTTATTGATGCCTATCACATCTACTCCTCCCTAGCTATTGTGATGATGGCCAAACCAAGAGACCTCCACAGGAGCTAGCTTAAATGCCGCCCGATAAACTTAAGCTAGTTTATAATAAAACGTGCACTGTAATTTTGGATACAAAAGGAAAATAAGAGTTACGATAATGGCTAGTATAATATACTGATATATATTTTTAACCTCCCATAATCTGGTGACCCTGAATCTGAGCTCAACGAAAATCGTTCTCTGCGCCTAACTTTTTCTTTTGAATGAACTATAAATCGTTGAAATCGGACCAGTGGGAGCGGAGGAGTTGCTTGGACACACACACGCAAACACGCACACATATACTGTACTTTATATATATATATATATATATATATATATATATATATATATATATATATATATATATATATACACTAAATTTGATCGGCTTTAAACGCGTTAAACTCAAGTATTTTACTACGTGTTTTGTTAGGCGTTAACGATTTGAAATAAATATTATTTACTTTAAGTTTAAACCATTACAGAAATGCATTTTTAACACTGTAGTAGCTGTTTATTTAAGTTGTTGACGTATTAACAGCTTGATGACATGTGGATATTTATCTAATGTTGTTCTACGGGGGCTGTATCTGCAAAAAAACAATTGAAGAATATAACATAAGCGCCTTTCATATATAATTTGTAAGTACTCAGTAATCTTAAAAATTTAGGAAACTATTCTCCGTAATCTAATGTTTTACTCAATTTTAGATACTTTGGCTATAAATTTACTATAGTTATCGTTCTTATTTTCTAATAATGTCGTGTATGAACACCCATATCTACAAAAATCGTCACGTTTATACACTTACAAAAAAAAAATCAAAATTCTTTAAAAAACTTTGGTATTTGATAAATTGTATTAATCTTTTCAATTCATGATTAGTAAACTTTTACTTAATAATATCTAAAAGTGTCAAAATAATGCAGAATTTTAAAAGTTAATAAATTATTCTAATTACAATAAAATAATGACAACAATTATTGTAAAAATTAATTATTTATCAAAAATATTGTTTTCTTAAGAAAACAATGTCCTTAATATATCTTATTTATAAAAGCAATTAAAAACGTTTCTAGTTAAATAATATCTTTGTGTTATTGCCTTTTTTATTTTACGATTCAGAGCAGATTTTCGGTAAATGGTGTTTCTGTTTTACAAAAAAAAAGAAAAAATGATGATTTAATTTATCTAAGGAGTTCTGCTTTTAACTAATATAAATATTTAAAGGGTGAAATTTAATTCATTGAAATTTCATAAAAGTAAGTTGTAACAGATGTAAAAAAATATTTTTACCAAGATTTTCTAATAAAAGATCTAAAATAATTTCATTCATGTGTGAATAAGTCCTGAAAAATTAAAATCATTAAAGTCTGACAATTATTTGATTTTTGCAAGAGTTTCCAAAGTGTGTTTTTGCCTAAAAAAGACGCTAAAATTTTCTATACTAGTTCACTCCGCCACCGCTGACGCAAGAAAACCAAAATTTCGAACATGCTAGGAAAAGATTTAAAAATTGAATTAATAATCAAAAATACGTTGGTCTTTCATCTTAATAATAACAAATATTTTGACGACAAGACATTTGTTCATCATTTATCAGTGAATTAGTGGAGGCGCCTAACTAGGAGCAAGTCATATTTGTTTTAATTCAGATTAATTAATTGACAGATTTGTCAATATGGACGATTTTAGTGATTTTACTGATAATCAAAAACAAAAAAATCAATTCCAATCAGTTTAGATTCGATTTGAAATAGAGTGTATTTTTTGTTTATTGGAAATAATAAATTTAGTCTATTAGCTTGGAATTAAAACGAAAATAAAAGCTTTTACAAATACATTTTAAACCTTAAGTATCCTTTTTTAGGAACGCGCACAAACATATACACACATACAGAGACATAATGCGTGTGTGTATGTGTGTGTGTGCATGTGTGTGTATGTATGTGATATAGACACATGGCCTGAAGATTGTGTTGAAGCATGAAATAACCTGTTACCGTTTGCTGTTGACCACAGTGTCCACTTTTATATTTACATACACTCTATTAAGCACTTTAACCATAAATATAGCATACTTTAAAATGTTTAATTTATTTTATATATATATATATATATATATATATATATGCACATATATATATATATATGCACATACATATATATATATATATATATGCACATATATAGATATATATATATATATGAATATGAAGAAATATAGTTTTAAGGTGTGCTGTATTTATGAGATAAAGTGCTCAATATCAGAGATAGAGCGTATGTAAATATAAAAGTGAACATTGAAGTCAACACTTAGAGGCGACAGGCTGTTTCATGCTAGACGCAATCGTCAGGCCGCGAGTGTTGGATTTTCTTCGACTATTTATATATATGGGTCAGTGGTACATTGTGGGTAATCCATTCTGGCAATTATTTTGGCGAGAGTGGCTTGTTTATTTATTTGGGTTAATTATTTTACTTGTTTTTATTTTCATTTTTTATTTTATATATTTATTTATTCTTTTCGGTTTTCGATGTTTTATTAGCGTAGTAAAAAATTGGGGTGGGGGGGATTTTCTTAGGTCGCTTATTTGATAGATTGTTTTGGTATGGGAAGATAATTAAAGCTATTTATTCGTCCAATATTTAGATTCATTGCTGTAGTCTATTCCGTTATTTTGGCGTTTGGAGAGTTTATAATTTGTTTATTATTTATTTATTTAGATTGATTATTTTTACTTGTTTTTGATTATTTATGTTTATTTTTATTAGTTCTAACAGTTATTTTAGCGGGATAAATTTGTTTATTTATTTATTTGGATTAATTTTTACTTGTTTTTTCTTATTTATTTACTTATTTTTTATTTTGTATATTTTATTTACTCTATTCGATTCTCTACTACGTTGGTATAGACGAAATACCAAGCAAGCATAAATTGTCATCACAACAGTGGCGACAAAGGGTCGTTTTGACGACACAACACTGTCATGTGCCATATCATCAATACCTCGACTTATTGTACTGTCTGAAAGTGGAACATTTTCAATTTCTTGTACTGCATTTTGTCCAAGCATTTTACCGACTATTTTACAAGCTGGCAATATTAGGTTCTTAACAAATGTGTGACTTTTCCTTTTCTGTGCAATAACTTTCTTCAAGAGCCTTTTCACTTACACTAACTCTACTCAAAAAGATGTACTCTGTCTCTTCTGAGATTCCAACAGCCTTTTAAAATAATCTGCACTTTTATTTTTCATAAAACTGTGATTTGTTGTGAAGTGTCTTTTCAGTTTAGCTGGAGCCATTTCTGCATTTGAAAGTCGTTTATAGGACAGCTTGGGTCACCAGTCCACGTGACGCCCATTGATAAATAACTTTCATTGCAAAGATGGAATTGGTCAGGACCTTGTGGTTTTTCATCACTAACCTCATCAGAATTTTCGGAATGTTTCCTCTTCAAAAATCGCCACATTTGGTGATTAGGTATTTCTGTAAAAACAAAGAAATAAATAACTTTCAGTCCTGGTCCTGTTTGCTGAGTGGGCACTGACTAGTAAGGGTGGTTTCACACTGGCGCCATACAGCCATTTCCAATGATTGTTATATTTTTTAATAATATAATAGGTTAGATAGGATGATAGAATATATTGTGTGTATTTAGTAATATCACGTATATGAAATTAAATAAAAAGTCAAAAGTGCATTAGCTTATCTCACCTGTTCTTGGGGACCTTTTGCGGAACCTTAGGGTTCCGGGGAGCCCCGTTTGAGAAACGCTGCTTTAGGGTATAAAAAGAATTTTCGTATCTAACATCTCTTGAAAATACAATCTTTTTTTTTTAATAAAAGCTTAAAAAAAACAAATAATTTTTTTTTTGTTATAAATGAAGTTATTTTTTAAATATTTCTTTTTTTTTTTTAGAAAATCTTTGAAAAAAGCTTTCTTAACCCCATTTATTTAATTTTATGAAATGTCGAGAAATTCTTTTTTGTAGCGTTTAAAAGCTTATAAGGACAAATCCTCGTAGAAGTTAAATCATGACATTTCCTTGGTTAAACAGAAAATCTGCTTTGAATCGTAAAATAAACATGCAATAAAACTTAGATATTACTTAATTAGAAAATCTTTTAATTGCTTTTATATATAAAATATATTATGGACACTATTATCTTAAGAAAGAAGTTGCAATGAAAAATGTTTCGAGGGATAATAAATTTTTCCAAGAATTGATTTCAATTATTTTAAATTTTAATTCGAATAATTATTTAAAGTTTTAAATCTTTTAAAATTCTGCATAAATTTGTAGTGGCCAAGTAATATTGTTATTAAATTGATATTGTATTTATTAATCATTAATGGAACAGTTCACTACAATTCAACCACTCTCAATATTTTAAAAACAATTTTGTTTTTATTTTAAATGTGCATAAACGTGTCGGTTTTTGTAAATACGGATGTTTAAACGCGACATTCTCAGAAAATAAGGGCGATAACTATAGTAAAGTTAAAATTTATTAGTAATTTTCTAACATTTCCTCAACAAACGTCTATAAGTAACACTATAAAATAAGTTACACTATAAAACCAAAGTGCCTAAAATTCAATAAATTATTACATTGCTTAGAATATTTTCTTAAATCATTAAGGTTACTGGGTAGTTAAAAAATTATATAAAAAAGGCGTTTACGTTATATTTGTCAAGTAATTGTAACAGTTATGTCACTCTTAGAAAATTTTCCCAAGCATAAGTCTATTAATAGATGTGTCAACACTACATAAAACAACCACCTCCGTGTTAAAATATGCTTTTCTGTGTTATTTTAAACTAAAAGTAAGTAATATTCTTCAAAATTTCAAAGTTTCATAACAGCATATTTTACTTTTAAAGGTAGAATTACATTGTACTGACAGATTTGTAAACATTGCTAAAATCAGCAAATAAAAGATTCCAATCAATTTAAATTCGTATTGAAATACAACAAAATATTTTGCTTACTGAAAATATTAAATTTAATCGATTGGCCTGAAATTAAAACTAAAATCAAAGCCTCGAGAAAGGTTTTTCATTTTTTAAAATGGATTTTAATGTTTAGGTATCGCTTTTCTTTGGAGGTACCTACTTAATAATAAAAGGAAAAAACAATATTACAGTGTAGTGTGTCATTTTAAAAATAAAATAAATAAATAAAATTATTTTATTAAGTCTTTTTGTTAGATCACTAAAATTGATTGATGGGTCGCAAAATAATTTTCTTTTTATCAATAGGGGTTGCAATAAAAAAAATATTTAAAAGCCCATGTTTAAAGTTTGTAGCCGTCAGTACGTCTGGACGGATAACGTTGCAATAGTTCTCTCCCCACACCACTCTCTCTCACTCTCTCTCCCTCTCACACACGCACACACATACACATACACACATATTTCATGTTAGAATTTGTTAATTTCTTTGGGCAGATTTATTTGAACCCAATTTACCATCATTAAATCTTCCTCCTATAAAGTTATAATGAACAGAAAACTATATTTAAAGGCAAGAATTAAAGCTATTAGCTTGAAACAAAAATATATTCTTTGTAAAATAGGGAATTAAAATAATTTGAGATATTTTAAAGATTATTTTAATAGTTAAGCTAATAGTTAATCTGTACGTCTGAGTCATGTTAGCAGGAGGGTTTTGTTTGCTTTGTTGGGTTAAAATCTTTGAATCCCCAAAATCAAATATACCTCAAACATAAAAGACGTTATTTTTCATTTCTTACTGGAACAATTTTATAGATACTATCAGTAAAATTTATTTACCGTGTATTTCCGCGTATAAGACGACATTTAAATCCCCAAAATCACCATTCAAATTTGGAGGTAATTTTATACTACATTTCTCAAAAAGAACCCTTAAATTCTGAGTGATGTTTGTCAATAGGCTAACCCCAGCCTCGATGTGATAACGAATAACGTACATGAAAATACTCACATAATCAAATAAACGTATAATAAAAGTAATAAAACCATTACTGCCTTATATATTACTGGCCTAACTTCATAATAAATTGCCTACTCAAAGAATAATTCCATATCAATGAAATCAACTTGTATCCATGCAAACTCAGTTGAGAAAATGTAAACATCCAGTTATGATTGCGTTCAAAACTTTCAGTAATCGTCATGGTATTGTTAATTACGACAGTAATAACATTTAGAATAACATGATATTCATTTCTCATTAAAAAGTAAATGGGCATTAGTACACAAGGCTGTTTGTAACTGCTTAGGTATCGGAAAAGAAGAGGAAGAAGAAGAAGTGGTTCTTGCAGCGTGTCTCACTGGCGATGGTCCGAGGTAATGCTTTCTCCATCATTGTGGCTGGCAGAGGATATAAAAAAAAAGATTGTTTATAGTTACTTTATTAATTTATTTTGGCACTATCTAACTCGATAAAAACAACGTCATATAAATTTAAAAGAACATCGCAGTACATTGTCAGTAGTCTGTAACGAAACTTATATATTATTATTATTATTATTATTAATTAAAGAGTATCAAACACTTAAGATCCCATAGGTAATATTTTTTTTGTTTCATGAGAAATTAAAAAAAAACAGCTCTTAATCTTCAAGACCTAGAAGCAAGAATTTTTTTTGTAGGTCTTGAAGATTGAAAGCTGCTTTTGAAAGCTCTCATGAAATAAAAAAAATATTACCTATGGGATTTTAAATGTTTGATATTCTTTAATTAATAATAATTTTCTCTGTCTCTTGAAATAGAGCTGTCCCTGGATCTATATCTGCTTGGAAATTCCATACAGATTACCATATTGCATTATTACTATATATATATATATATATATATATATATATATATATATATATATATATATATATATATATATATATATATATATATATATATATATGTATATATATATATGAAGAAATATAGTCTTAAAGTGTGGTATATTTATGGGATAAAGTGCTCAATATCAGAGATAGAGCGTGTGTAAATATAAAAGTGAACATAGAAGTCAACACTTATATATATATATATATATATATATATATATATATATATATATATATATATATATATATATATAATTTCCACCAAATAAAAGAGATACCTAAGGTTTAAAAAATCTCTCATTCTATAATTTTTCAAGATATAGTGTGAATAAGCGAGATTAAAAGAATGGTGTTAGCAGAAAAGACTTTTGTATCTCCGTGTGAAAAAGGGTTGAGTGGTTAAGCTTGAGTGAACGAGAAAAGAAGTAAGAAAAAAAAAACCAAAATAGGGGAGATAACTCCTTCTTCTTGTTCTACCGATACCGCTCACTGTTTGGGTCAGGAGAATAGAAATGTTATCAGATTCGGCTAAGAGTAGAGAAGCACAACGGAAGTGACAGATCAGAGACAGAAAAGCGGGGATTTCGCTGCTTCCAGTTCTATTATTAATCAGAACAGATTTCTCAGATTTCTCTCGTAATCTTGAACTGATTTCAAAATTACCGTTCGCCACTGGTATTCATGTGTAATGAAATGCAAGTGTCGCTTAAATGATAACATGAGACTTGAATATTTATTACATAACATTTTATTCACTTCAATGTGTCGTCAATTACCCTAGGACATTCTATGGAATAAAGCTCCCGTAGAGCCTTCAATCAAATGTTGTCCTTACATTCTCCGACTGCAGTGTGTGAAAAACTGTCCTGGGGCGATTGTTTATATAACCGAGTGTATTGCAAAATCTTTCCCACGCCTTCCACACTCGGCAGCCGGCACTGAGTCAGAGTCAACCACTTCTCCTTGTGAATTCCGCTTCCTTCATGTCTGGTGCGAATAGCCTATCACTTTCGCCCAGCCCCTTAACCTCCGACGTCTTACTCTCTGGGTTGAGGTGTCTACTCGGTCTTAACTGAACTTAAGGGAGTGACCATAGGTAGATCATTCGATCGGTCCACTGGTTTAATCCTGCTTCCTGCTCACGTTGTGTTTGGTTTGATCCAGAAAGCAGAAGTGATGATCATCCATTCACGGTCGTCTGAAGATGTAGACACGGCTGGAGAGTCTGTGCTAAGAAATTTTGAATGCACCAATATATATATATATATATATATCCGCAGAAAGTCGGGCAAACAACTATTCAATGGTTGAATTGTTAATGTCTTTTATATAGCAGAAAAGAATAGTATAGAAAAGAAACGGGTTACAGAAAAGAAAATAATTGACTTAAAAACTTATACACTGGATTCTAGACAGAGAGAGTGGGTTGTGATTAGTTGTTGTGAAATCGTCTCAGAACGATATACTACTCTTGCGATGGAGAGATAAAGATTTCTGTGCGCGGCTTAAAGTTTATAGTTGCGTTCATCCTCGGCGGTAGTAACAGTAGTAGTAATCTTCGTGGTAGCAGAAGCATCGGTACTTATATTAACAGTACATGTTAGCGGAGGTTTTTGTTCCAATCCTGACGTCACTTCCAGTCCCCGATATCTCTCCACCCAGCTCGACTGCACTCGACGACAGACGAGCCCCAAAACAACCTTTTGATTATTGTAGCTTGTTCGACGTTTTCGTTTCCAGTGGTAGTAATAATAGTAGCAGTAGCAAGTCTTAGATTGTTGGATGAGTAATTCGCTTCTTCGTACTTATATCAACAAAATATGTTAGTGGGCGTTTGGTTCCAATCTCTGACGTCACTTCCAGTCTCCGACCTCTCTCTACCCAACTCGACTGCACTCGACATCAAACGAGCCAACTACTCTGTCAACAGATTTCTGTGCGCGGTTATATAGAAAAAACCTGGCTGATCATAAATCGACCCTTGGCCCGCACACGATTATCACGAGTGCTGCCTTCAACCCAAAATCAGGTGAATTTCAAAGTTCCTCATAGCCTTAGTAAGATCTATTTCAAATTTTAACCGATAAAAAATTATCTCGATCATCTTACATTGTCTTCCTAATGACCCAATTCCAAATGGGTTAGATCAGATTCCCATCAGTAAACAAAATTGTTCTGATCTAATTTCGCTGTTTAAATCTACTCCAATTTCAATAAAAAAAAATGTGTGTGTGTGTCTTTGTGCGTGGTTTCCAAACTCTCTCTGTTACAATAGTATGCAATATCTATTCCGTCATCATACCACACATGTATACAAGTGCGTACAGAAACTAAGAGAACTCATGCCCTCACGCGCACGCGCATAGGATCATTAAACTTTCCTGTCTTAATAGACAGTATTAATGCATTTTCTTAGTTTATTTTTTTTTTCTTCGTTATTTTTTTTGTTACTAAACAATATCAAAGTGAATATATATCCTATAATGTGGATTGTAAGAGCATTTTTTTTCATTTCCGCTTTACTTTTCCTCGTTATTAACTTTTTTTTGTCGGCGTCTTATTTTGTGCGGCTGATGGTTTTGTTGTAGAAAACTGTCACGCACAGGAAATAAAAATAAGTCACGCACTGTTCTCCATGCCGGTATACGTTCGATCCATATTCTTATTGAATAATGAAATCGATATGAATTATTCAACTAAATACAGGAAAATGCAAAATGCTTTTACTTGCTTATACATAAGGGATGATCACATAGAAATATCTAGATGCACATATATACTTGTAGAAATGTGCACGCACTAATCGATAAAAGCACGCATATACGTGATCCGAGCGAATCTCAGTCTGTGATCCAAGACGAGAAAGCAGAAACTAGAAATTCCTCGTTGAAACAAACAAACAAACAAACTCCCAGATATCGTGACCAATAGTCATTGTCATCCGGTTGTTCTTTTCAGAGCTCTGTGATCAGTGAACCGTATAAGTTGGCCGATGGGGTGGGGCAGAAGCAATGAGGTTACTTGTGAGGAAGTGACGTGTAGAGTAGTGAATGATGGAGAAGGAGGTGAAAAAATAGCCAATCATTATGTTAACGCTTTGAACCAATTCTATACCCAAAATAGTGGACACGCTAAAACCAACCTGTTTGCAACAATATGTAAAATGAAGAAAGGCGGAGAATCGGATGAATATTACATTTCTAAACACTTCAGAAGGAAGTTTAAAGTTAAGGTTAAGGCTTCTTCTTCTTTTATGAGACGTGGGCGATCATAGCTTACCAAAATTTCCTGTCCTTTTGTCTTTTTTCTACCTCTCCTAATTCCTGTTCTGCCAGCCATTTACACAAGCGCGTTAGATAGGTTATTCGCTGCTTTCCCCTGCGTTTCTTACCTGTCAGTGTTAAGTTCTCCAAGCCTTCTTTCCTCATTATGTGTTCTAGAAATTTCAACTATCTCTTTCTGATGCTAAGTATAAGTGTCCTTTTTATTTCCATTTTCTCTAAATCTTCGTCGTTGCTCACATGTTCAGGCCAAGTTATCCTCAGTATCCTACTGTAGAACATCATTTCTTTTTTTTCAAGCTTCTTCTTCATCCGTAATGAAATTGCCTAGCATTCACTGCCTTATTGTAGGACTGACATAACATAACAATTCAGTACAATTTTCTTTGTTTTTAACGAAATTTTCCTGTTTCTTAATACTTTGCTTAGCTTTTGGAAAGCTCTTTCGCTATCTCAATGAACCTTCTGATTTCGGTGTCTCATTTTCTGTTCTCTGTTAAAACACTATTTAAATTTTTGCACTTGCTTAATTTTGGTTTCTCCAATTTGTAGTTCACATGTTGGGCTGGCAACCATACATTCCCTGTCTTCTTACAATTGATGCTTACTGAATTTTCAAATGATTTATTTTCAGGTAAACAAGAAGAAAGCGTTAACTGTGAGAAGAAAGAATGCGTAGTTGTCAGCAAAAGATACAGCAACAAATGTGGGCTACATATTGGAGACGTCAAAATTATGCAGGTGGGTAAATTTAACTAACTGGGTAGTATAGTAATAATAAACGGAAAGTGTGACAGGAATTCAAAGTTGAAAAGGAATAGCGAAGGAGGACTTTAAAAAGTAAAGAAAGTATTAAGACACAGGAAAACGTCCCAAGAAACAAAGGAAAGAGTGTTGAATTACTACGTAATATATAATCTTCTATAAATACTGGAAAATCTCCTCACAGAAGAGACTTGAAGCATCGGAGACGTGATACTGAGAAAAAGCTCTGAAAATGCTATCGAGAAAGCGTGTGAGACACGGGAACGTTTTCAGAAAAATAGCACCTACAAGGAAACGGTTACTTAACAATCAGAAAACAGCTGAAATTTCTGGGACACAAGATAAGGAAAGAAAGAAAGGAAAATTAAACACTAGCAAGGCATATAAGAAGTCAAAAGAAACAAGAGGAAGCAGCGAGTAATCTATTTGTTGATTCTGAGTGAACGGGTGCCAGAGGAAATACAAGAGACAGTGGTAAAGAGGCCAGAGATGCTTAGAGGCCAGAGATGCTTTACAAGACAGAAAGTTGATGTGTGCCATGTTCGCCAATGTCGTGAAAGTACATGGCAATAATAATAATAATAATAATAATAATTGTTGAAACTTGACTAATGCATGGAATAATAATGCAAACACAAAATGTAGTTAGAATAAAATGTATTGAAACAAGAAAGTGTACACAATATTTACATATAGTCTTTTGTATATTCCTGGGAAGACCGTTCCTGGAGAATGTGTTGACTAAGTCGCAGTCGGGCAGAGTCTCTAGTTGGATCTCTTGATTTGCCTCCCTGTCTTCCGGTACCAACCATATTTATATCGTCGGTACTCCGCTATGCAAATTAGGTGGATCCTACCACCACAACAACAACAATAATAATAATAATAATAATAATAATAATAATAATAATAATAATAATAATAATAATAATAAGAAGAAGAAGAAGAAGAAGAAGAAGAAGAAGAAATTTATTTTTCATTTAACTCAACTTATTAAAAACAAGACAATGTCTAGGTTGCATACAGTGCTTCCTCGATTATCCGGACACCTTCGGACAAAGATTGAAAAAATGTGTTCGGATAATTCAAAATTCTTAATAATTGAATACCGAAAATATTGAGAAAAAAATCATTTTATGAAATAAATTTAACGTTTATATCATAAAATAACATTTTCAAATGTTTTGTTTGAGGTTTTGTTCAGTTTATTTTTGATGAAAAACTACTTTTGTCTGTTTTCGGCTGGCCCCGTATTTTTTTACCGCTAACTTCCGAAGCTAGATTCAAGTAAATGTATTTGTAAGGATAGCTTCTATTTAAAAGCACAACCATTTGTCAAACATAACCATTGCTTTGGTGTTTGAAATTGAAATTTTCAAACGTTGCATATGGTTTTCTAAATTTTCTAAATTCTCAAATTACTTGTCTGAGATGAAATATTAGAATTAGTTTAGGTGGAATGATTTCAGTTTTCTCTTCGTTTCATGTCCGGATAATGAAAATCCAGAAAATTGAAGTATGGACAATCGAAGAAGTACTGTACTTGAACTAGATAAGTCAGCGATACTAAATTTTGAATTTCGCTATACGTGATACTTTTAAAATAAGCTGGCCTACAAATGAAAAGAAAGACAATTTAGAATTTAATAGTGTCTCAAATGCATCACAAATTCACTACTTGAAACTCACTCAAGAAACCTTGTTTGTAGATAATCAATATTTGATTGACAAGCAAGTGGACATTAAATGCGTGTTCACTTTTGATTTACAATCATGTTATAAACAAATCCCTTACTTTTTGCCATGGCAGATTCCATTTATTGCTCTCTTCTAGAAACATACATATAAGTAGCGTTACCGGATTTAGCTAACAAGTAGTGATTTGATACATTTTAAAGCCAATCGCAACTAAAGTTTGACTTAACACATCAGTTGAAGTTTAATTGTAATTTCTAGGGCACATAATAAGAAAAGAGGGCTTACAAGACATATTGGAGGCAAGAGGGACAGACGAAAACGACGCATAACCTACCTAGAGGGTTTGAGTAAATGGATGACGGAGCAAAGTTATGGGGAGATAACAAAAATACAAAATGTATGAAGAGCTACAAAGGACAGGAAATTGTGGAGAACCATCAACGCCAACGTTCTGAAGGGGCACGGCACATAGAAAAAGTATTATATTCGACATTTTGCGGTACCTTTAAATATAAGCTGAACTAACTTGGTTTAATAATGAGAAGAGAATAAATTTAAAATAGCGCTGGTCTTTCAAATTCTACGGTAGAATAATGGATAGCGGCTCGGATTGAGAAATCGGAGAACCGAGTTCGAATTCCAGTCAAATCCATTACATTCACTTACGTGCTAATACCCTTGGGAAAGGTATGAATTCTCTTCACCCCCCCCCCCCAGCTATGGGCAAATAGCTGGGGGTTCTATAGCCTTGGATAGCAACTGGTCTACCACAGAAAAAATGGCAACCTACTGCGGGAAAATATTTGCCTTATGGCACATAGCTAACTGACTAATTAGTTAGCTCAATCTGGCAGCAATGTACTGGTAAAATAGCAATTATGCCTGCTTTTTGACTTTCGTGTCACCCAAACCTAACATTTTTACCCTTGATCAAACCGGAACTCTGTTTTTCTGTTTGACTCTCGTGCACACCGGAACTCTGTTTGACTCTCGTATAAATCGCACCTATGTCTAGCTTTTTATTTCCCGCGCAAACCGGAACTGTGACAGGCTATCTTTTGTTTATCAGAACAACAAAATTTCGCATTAAATAATGTGCAAAATGTTGTTATGCTGTAAACCTAACCAAACGATACCGAAGGTAAAAAAAATCAACATACACTTAGGAAAAAAAATCTGAATGCAAACTACAAAGTCATGAGACTACAAAGTCATGTGACTACAAAGTCATGTGACTACAAAGTCATGTGACTTCTTTAATTGAACAGCATCAGGAAGAAGAAGGGTTTCTCTTTACCGAAGAATTTTTCCTCCTGTCAGTATTTGTTTAATTTCCTGAAACCCGACACTGCTTCTCAGTTTCCACTTCCTGTTTACTCAATCATCCGTTAATAATTCAAAAAGCAATCGTTAAAAATTGTTTCGTGTTATTGACTCTACACCAGCCATTGTGTGCATATAAATCTGGAAGTAACGTTTATTTTCACAAATTAATTTTGTATAATTTCCTTCCATTCACTCCATGCACACAGTATCAGGTTTCGACCAGCCAAGAAAAAGACTTAAGAAATTTGCAGATATGATTCCCATAAAAAAAGACTGTTATTTGATAAAATCAAATTACGAATAAAAACTGACTCACTAAGCCCTATACAGTAATAAATAAAATTAAATTCACTTATCTTGTTTCTATTCTGAGTTTCGCGGAAACTACATTCAATCTTCAGGAGGTTAGTTGTAAATTTTATTTATTACTATTTGTTTATTAGTATTAATGCGCTATCTCCTGATATTGAGCACTAACATTGCTTGTCTTAAAAAATACAAAGATACACTGCTGGACCATTTTTGGATTCCTGAGTCTACATTTTTTTACTAATACAGTGTAACCCGGATATAAGAGAGTTGGCGGGACCGGAGAAGAAGTCTCTTATATCCGGGTTTCACTTATATCCGGGTTTGGTCTATTTTGTTTAGGTAAGTATGGCTCTAATTTGGGACCAGAGAAAATCTCTCTTATATCCGGGTGTATCTTATATCCGGGTCTCTTATATCCGGGTTACACTGTAGTATGAATAAAAACTCATGTATCTAATGTATTTTAGCTATTTGAGCGACTTGATAGCTAAAATACATTAGATACATGAGCTTTCTAAATAAGTTAAATCTTAACACCCCTAAAATAAAAAATATGGAATTTTCCTTAACCCCAACATCTCAAAATAGCAAATTTATCTGAACTTATAAATTAAGTAAATCAATTAATAAAAAGTTATTGAAGTTGAATTGAAGTTTCAGTTTTGAAACATGGGAATTCCGGTATTGCGATGATTATATATTTAAAAAAAAATCAAAACAATTATAATATATATATATATATATATATATATATATATATATATATATATATGTGTGTGTTTGTGTGTGTGTGTGTGTGCACGCGCGCGCGTGTATGTGTGTGCATGTGTATACATGTGAATTTGTTCCTCATATATAAAGGTACTTAAATCCCTCTTACGTTAAAGTTTTAGAAGCTAATGTTTTGGAACAAAAACATGTAAGAATAAAGTCTTATGATTTATTTTGAAAATTAATGGCTGCAATGATTTTAGACAAATGTCGCAACTCAGCTCAATAGCAATGTCATAAATTGAGGCCAAGTGGACAGATTTAATCTTCTGTTTAATTCTCAGTTCCAACAAAAATTCGGGAGGGACTTTATCCCCCACCATTATACAGCTATTGGATGTAATTATACTGCCTAAAAAGGTATCCAGCGGTTTAATAGTAACGACAAAAAAACTCTTCGTACTCTCCTAAAGGACGTCACGCACTTATCGCAATATCCATTCTTTTTTCAAAACAGTCTGCACAGTCCTCTTTCAGGGCTGCCTCTTCGCGTTCCCTTTTTATCTCGTCCACTCAATGACGAATTAAACTTTGGGAGATGCTAGAAGTCGGTGGAGACAAATTCTAAACTGTAGGGTGTGGCTGCTTTCTTATATGATATAAAGTTTGCAAAAAAACAAAAAACAACACACAAACATACAGATACGTATACACACACATACACACACACAAACAAAAAAGAAAAAAGTACAATACGTGGGTAACTAAATAGACAGTTCCACAGTACACAAGTTCACTCAATGATGTCCTACTAATGACTACAGGAAAGTGTCTGCGCTTGCACAGTAAAGTCCCTTTTGGGTACGTTCATCACAGACATCGTATTCTCTCAACAAAGACTTAGAAATAGTTTCTTAAAACGTGCCGCTTCTCTTTTAGCCCAAATAACGGCGTCTACACGACGTAGCATCAAGGTTTCCAGGTGCTAAAATAGTTGTAGGGACATTCCAAGCGAGTTGGTTTTGTTGGGTGTGGCTGCAGAAAATTTAGTGAACTGATTCCATACATGCTCAATGGGAATTGTGTTTGGTGAGCACGGTGGCCAGTAGAATATCAGGAAGTCAGTCAGGTTTGTTTCACAGATGCATGATGGGAGTTGCGTTATCTGTCTAGAAGAAATGATCATCACCGGGAAACATGGAAAGTATACATGGGTGCTAACCATCTTCAGTAACATATCTGCATTATCACGCCTGTCAAAAGAGACTCCAATTTCATTCGAGGTTCTTGCGAAATTCAACAGAACACACCTAGACCATTTGAGTCTTATCATCCATAATCTCAAGCGGTCTCTTTTACACACGAACTCGAACCTCTACCTATAAGTGCTAAGGAAATGACTCGTCTTACCAAGTGATATGATGCCAATCATTTACTGTCAAATAACGATGCTGGTTAGAGCACGTTGGTAAGGCGGTAAAAAACTGTATCTTTGTTGGCCAAAGTCTATAAAACTGCATGGAATGCCATGAATGCTGTTCAGTACCGATGAGTTGTTCAGCACCGGCATTGAATTGGGATTTGATTTGATGCAAGGTCCTACTTC
>OZ038486.1:45631518-45671518 GCA_964036315.1 Acanthosepion esculentum
TCTTTGCTCAGATGAAACTGAAGTTGAACTTTTATGAAATAAGCTGCAATGTTAAATTTGGAGAAAAAGAAAAAGAAGAGAGTATACGATATAAAATACCATTTCAACAGCGAACCATTGTGCTATGGCTATGGTAATATTAGCTGTTTCATTCTAAGGAAGCATTCGACATTCACTGACCAAGCAACTAGTGCTACTTTTAGGTGAAATTTATAAAATCTATCAAAACAATTTTTCAGGAAAATACGTTTTACAGATCCGCTGTCATCACTCTTTCTAGCATTTTGTTCGATGTAGTTTCTAACGCCAACATCTTGATTATATCATTATTTTCTCTTCGAGTTACATCTGCTGTCCATTTTAGCTGCTACTGCTGTTGAACGTCTTCAAGTGATCTAGTTTCTGATATTTGGTACAGTTCATTGCGTGTGATTCTACAGTACCAGACCACGATGTTTGAAGAAGGGCGGTCCACTTCAAGACCTCCAGGCTTCGTTCCTTCAAAGCCATTTTTAAACAAGCGATTGAATGCAGTTGACAGTTGAGATACTTCTTTAGGGATTGGGTGCCATACATGGCATCCATACGAACGAGACTATTTAAGAGCATTTTTCGGGAAGTGTTTTTCAATTAATTTAAAAATATTTTTCCTATTTTTGTTTTTATTATATTATTATAAGGTGGATTAAACCAAATTATATTTCTTTTTCTTTTATTTTTGTATGTATTATTGTTCGTTACGTATTCTAATTTATTCGAATAACCACTTTTTTAATGCCGAATCATATTTTTTTATTTTTTATTAAATATTTTTATATTGCTAGAATTAGTTGCAATTATTTCATTAATAGATATTGTTATATGCTTAAATATATTAGGTGGGTGATTTGAATTTTTATTTATATATATGGAATTATTATTTGCTTTTCTATATTTTGTATGTATTATTATTTCAATTAAGTGTTATATATATATACTTTTCACAAAGTAAAATCATTATATTTGCTTTCATAAAGTTCTTAAGTGAACAAAACGCATCCGCTAAAATAGGTTTTCCTTTTGTCTTTATATATATATATATATATATATATATATATAAGTGTGAATATAATTTTTTTGTTTTCCAAATATCTCCTTACATACACTCTATATTTTGTATACACACCCCAATAATATATTAAGTTTATATTGACTATGAGCTTTGAATCTGCGTATAATTTAGCGTTTCTCCCATGAGACCCAGTATTTAAAAAAAAAAAAACAACTGTATTAAGTGGTTCATTTACCATTTGTGCCTTATGACTTGGGAATCCATGAAACTTTAAGTTGCACTACAAACGTAGGTATATGTGTATTTATTAATATATATATATATATGTGTGTGTGTGTGTGTGTGTGTGCGTGCGTGCGCGTGTGTGTGTGTGTGTGAATAAAGACAAAAAGGATAACTTATCTTAGCCGACGCGTTTCTTCCGCTGAGGCAAATGTAAGGATTTTATTTTGTGACAAGTATTTATATACAAGAGCAAAATGTTAGATATAAAACAGGTCATGAATATTCACCAGTTTAACGGAGTCCTACAAACATAACAAATTTTGTCCGATGAAGTCCTGAAGGAAAAAACGCGTCACAGGTAGACTTTTTCCAATTTGCCATATATATATATATATATATATATATATATATATATATATATATATATATATATATATATATATATATATATATATATATATCACACATGCGTATATGTAGCTGGTTGGTGAGTTAAATAGTTGCGTACTAAGCGCTGACGCCGCAAACTAATTTTCGATCCCAAGTAAGTATCTAAATTTTAAATGCTGATTTACCGAGTAATCATATTTTTGAGATTTTGTAAGATTTTCTCTTTACATTTTGTAAGAAATAATTAGGATATGTTGAAAATACTTTCAATGTATTTCTCTTCATCGTGCATATTGAGAGAAAGCTACAAATTCTAAGTGATCTTAAGTTCCAAACAATAATCAAACCGGATTTTATTTTGTTAGAATGCAGAGTAGCAAGTTATGCGTTCAAGAAACGACAATGAATTGTTTGCTTATTCCAAACTGAATTCAACTTATATTTTTACAAAGATAATTCTTCTTCCTTATGCGTTTTTGTCTTCTTTATTTTTTTTTTCATTTCTCCTTAATATCCTGCCAATTGAGGAGTCATTGTCTTTTTTCTCATTCTGTTTGCTTTATCTATCGACCCAACCCCATAACTCCTCATGATACTATCGCAAATTATCGTTTGTTCGAAGTGCAGTTGCTCTTTCTGTCGGCCGGACCCAGCGAATCTTTTAGCAAACTGATCAGCCATTTATACACATGCCGAACAAATGACGAGACCACTAAAAAAAGCTGCCACTAGTCATGCAGCCAATTGATCAAGTGTGCTTGAATGGACGATGTTAATGAATTCATGGACTCAATGAACAAGGGCAGGAGGCAGAGTGGGAGAGAATGTTAAACGAACGTATAATTGTCGTCTTATCCTGTTGACGTTCAACTTTAATAATAGCATTTCTGTTCGTTGTTTCGTAATTAAAATTATTGTACGTGGTCTTTATGATTATCAGTCGTGAAGATCTTTAGCAGGGCGCCATCTTAACACTGATTTATACCAGAGTTCTAAAAAGATTTATATATCCCTACGGCTTAATTCCTATATTTAGTTATCAAATATCTGACCTGTAAATATTTCATTCCAAAACTAAAAAATAGTCTTAAAATAACTGATGTATATATTTTCTTAACAAAATTCAAGAATAGTCTTAAAATATCCGATTTGTGAATGTTTCATTAACAAAATCAATGAATAATCCTGAAATCTCTGACTTACATATATTTCATTACAAAATCGAAAAATAGTCTTAGCATATCTCAATTGTAAGTATTTCATTACAAAATCTAAAAACAGTCTTTAAATATCTAACGTAGGTTTTATTCAGAATATCAAACAGTAGTTTTCAAATATCTCACTTGTAAATATATAATTTTAAAATCATCTAAAAATCGTCGTAAATATATGATTTGTATATATTTCGTTACAAAATCCAAAAATAATAGCATGTCTGATTTATAAAAAATGAATTAAAAATATTAAAAAGCAGTCTTAGTATAACTCACTTCTAAATATTAAATTAAAAATCTAGCAGTAAAAACATTTGATTTTTGTTTACTTCATTGCAAACTCAAAGAATTATTTAGCATAGCTCACCTGTAAATACTCATTACAAAAGTTAAGACAAGTCTTAATGTTATTGAACAGTAAAAATGAGTTATACATTGTTTTAAAAAATAAACAAAAATGATTGAAATTAACTTTAGGCAATCTTTAACCTTCGTGCTCGCAAAAAACAGCCTGTCAAACGGACAGTTTTTTCCTTGATACCGCTATTATCTTAACTATCATAATTTCTCGGCAATGTTTATTACTTTATAAATTGGTAAATTATAAATATTGCATTGCATTAGTTTTAATACAATTTTATTAGTTATTAGAATGTTGTAAATATAAAATTATTATTGTAAATAAACAATCTAATAAATAAATATGATTTAATATTTGTATTGTAAATTCCCAAGAACAAAAAAAATGAATAAATACATTTTCACCATATGCTTCATCGCTTTTTAAAACAAGAAACACTGACGAGGAGTGAAGATAGTTAAATTAATAGTGGTGTCAAGGGAAAAACTGTCAGACCGTTTTTTTGGCACGATTGCCGAACTTTCAATATGACGCGTCTTTACGAAAGTTCAAACTCAATGTGATGAATATAAATCAATTTATTTTAAAGACCGATATTTTGGTTTTGTGTTTATATTTATATTAAAAGTTTAAGAAATAATTGACTTGTGGATAATGCAAACATTACTTCATCGTGAATGTTTTTTTTTTCCCAATCTACTACTACTGAAAACAAGTTATGTTATTCAAATCCGATTCCCACAGGAGTGATGAATAATCAGAGGGGATCGGAAAAGATTTTTTGTTTTGTTATTTTCAAGTGCGAATCAAGATAATCATTTTTACTTTCTCGCTGAAGTTTGATGCTGAGATATGCCAAATTCTCTGCGAGGACAAAGGAAGGAAAAAGAGAAAAAAAGAAAGAAACAGAGGGACAAGACTTAACAACTTAGATGATAAAAGAAAAAAAGGCCACCCACGAAAATTCTGATGGTCATTGTCGTAGGGGTTGGTTGATGAATCCCAGAGCTTTTGGGCAGATAAAACATTGGCTGTGTCAGGATGGCGAACTTGTGTTATCAGTATTCGGTGGGTCGTCTGCCGGCCGCACACGGAGCCCGGCCCTGGATCGAGGAGAGGTCGGCTGGACAGGGCATCTGTGTTCTGTTGAAATTCGTTTGTGATAACAAAAGCCATGTTATTGTGTCTTTCTTAATTAACCCAATTTTTGCCGAAATTCCGTCCACTTAATGTTGGCGAAAAACTTCAGGAATTCCATATGCCGTGAAGTTGGATAAAAATTGAGATTTGACGCCTATTGGCCGAATAGCCAGGCGGAGGTGATCATGTGACGCAGGGAGGAGGCCTGCCACCGCCCATTGAGAGGATAGGTGTGAGATGTTACTGCGAGGAAGTGGGAAAACCGTTGACGCCCTCTAAAGTATGGTGAGATACCCATATGAGAGCAGAAGAGGGTGGGAGTGGAAGAAGATTTCCAAAAATGGAAAATGATAAATATTTATGACCGAAAACAAAGGAAATCCTTATTGGGGATTTGAAATCAACGTGGTGGCCACACCACGTCCGACCCCACGCCAGGTTTTGATCGGCGTCCATATAAGCAAACGTCTTCGGGTCTTTTAGACAGTGAGTGGAGAGAGAGTACAGTCAGTACAGTAAGAGAGAGCAGTGCAGTGCAGTGCAGTTCGCAGAGAGATCCAGTCGAGCTCAAGACCCAGGACTCGGAAGATAACGCCTCGCACGGGTGACCGCACGATTCCATGCCTTCCGACTTAGACTTCTAACCAAGAACAAATTCGTTGAAGTCCGACTTTAGATTTCCCACCAAAGCAAGTTTCCGACTTAGACTTCTAACCAAGAACAAATTATAGAAGTCTGACTTATATTCTCCACCAGAGACGACTTTATTGAAAAACAACCCAGATATCTAGAAGTAGCTAAGAACGCAAAAAGTGTTACAATCCACATTTTTTTTCTTCAGGCTGGGAGAGAAAGAGAGAGACGCACTCCTGTAACTCAACAAACCGACATAAAATTAATCACTATTCCTAACCAGTCGCTCGCCTTGAAGTTGTTTGTGCTTTTGTTTTTTTGTCTACATTTATTGTGCAGTATCACCTTGACCCGGATTCGGCTGGCACTACGGCCCGACGTCTGATTGATCTCGTCAACCTAAGATCAAATCACAACGTGGGTAGGTTGAATCGAGATCAAAGCAGTTGCTTCGGTGACCAGGCGTTGGAAGCGAGCCGAGTACGACAAGTTGGTACTAGAACCCAACAAGACTTCAACCGATGTCCCAGGGTTAGCCCGTCACAAAGGACCGACGTCACATTTGGCGTCGTGACTGAAAGAGTCGGGTGTCACAAAGTAGAGTGATTACATTGAGTCAATTATTAAGTCTACTGCTAGGAAAGTTGGTCGTGTCAGGCAATTATTCTCGCCAGAATAAATCTTACACATTTATAAATCTACCATTCGTCCGTGTATTGAATACTGTTGCCATACCTGGTCTGGTGTTCTTGATATGTATCTCAAGATTATCAACAAAATCCAAAGAAGGATCTGTAGTGTTATCGGTCCTGACATGACATCTCGTCTACAGTCACTTTCCTGCCGCCGTGACGTTGCTTCCCTCTGCCTTTTCTATAAATATTTTCATGGCATTTCTTCAAATGAGCTTTCCTACGTGGTACTTCGACCACATGAATTCAAGCGTACTTATAGATTGTAATCTAGGTCTCAGCATTTTAGCGTTGAATTAGCTAGATGTAACCGTAAGTTCTATTCTAATAGTTTCTTTTATCGCACTTCTCGCATGTGGAACTCTCTTCCGGTTTCTTGTTTCCTTACCACTCCCAATCTTCAAAGATTTGAATACAATGTCAATCGCCATCTTTTGTCTTGCTGAACCCTGTCCCTTTTATTGTCCCTTCACTTGACTAAAGAATTCACATTCTCTTTCACTCCCAGTAACCCCTTGAATGTTATTAGCATTATCACTTTGCATGTGGTGAAATGATAAAAAAATTCATGGTAATCTAGGTTGCCATGCATTGTAACTTTATGCAATAAAATTACATGCTGGTCATGTAATTTAGTTAATTATATTCATAAAATTTAAATAAAATATTATCAGTTAATATTGCAGCATGACGACTAAAAAAAGAAAGAAAAAAGCATGGTAAATGTGTTTTATAAATCCGACCAACATCTTCGTAAATCATCTCTAAGTTCTATTTTACATAAAAGAAGTTTTATTCTTCATGAAATGTTAGGTTGAGTTCAGCAAATGCAACACATCCATAACATCTTGCGCTCGTCAATAAGATTGATTGATTTGTTTTTTTATGGTTTATCTACCTTTTGCAGATTATATAAAGCCGGAAAATATTTTTAGATTGTAAGAATCTTTTGGAGATAATAATGATTTCAATCAGTTATGCGCCATGCGGGATACATGCTTAGGCGATCATGTATCTTTCAATACATGACTGACAAGGCAGATTTTTTTTCTCGCAGTAGGTTGCCATTTCTTTCTGTGGTAGACCAGTTGCCATCCAAGGTTATAGAACCTGGTCTGTCCTGCTATTTACCCATAGCTAGGGGGGGAGGGAGAAGCAGAGGATAAATACCTTTCCTAAGGATATTAGCACGTAAGTGAAAGTAATGGATTCGACTGGAATTCAAACTCAGCTATCCGATTCCTCAATCCGAGCCGCTATCCATTACCCATAAATAATGATTTACTGATACAAAACCTACTAATTAATCCATAGCTGGCGGCAGAAGAGGTGCATTCATACCATTCCCAAGAATATTTGAGAATACAACAGACACGACTGGAATTGGAATCTCGATGTACAACACCTCATTCTGAAAATTGGAAAGATTTAATAAAATGTGGAATAAGCATATCTTATAGGTATCATTCAATAAAACTTGAATTCTTGTTGCATAAATACAGCGCGCGCGCGCGCTCTCGTATATATATATATATATATATATATATATATATATATATATATATATATATATATAGAGAGAGAGAGAGAGAGAGAGAGAGAGAGAGAAAAAAACAATTTTTTTGTTTTTGTCTATATGTAAAAAGTGAATATAACGAACACGGCTCTCCGATTAACGATTCCCAGACATTATCCATTGCACCACCCGTTCATCCAAGCGCACAGCACATGTATTTCCAAGCAATCACCCATCTAGGTACTGGCCAGGTTCTACGTTGCTTAACTTCGGCGGTCGTACAGGAATCGATGTTTCAATGTGGTGTGGGTGTAAACTGCCAATGTTTTACCAAAGAAACTCAACTTTATTATTATTATTATTATTATCATTATTATTATTATTATTATTATTATTATTATTATTATTATTATTATTATTAATAATAATAATAATAATAATAACAATAATAATAATAATAATAATTTCTGACTAGTTTTTCTTTCGTCTTATTTATGCATTGTGACTTTTAGGACGTTTTTAGATTTATTCCGTAATGTTCTGAAGTTTCTTTTTACTATGTTTTTTGCTTTTGTCCGTATGTAAAAATTAAAATAAATAATTATTGCTCTTGGTACTGAGCCTTCTTTTGAATTAATGCTGTGAACGCTAGAATTTATATATTATTTTCGTTCTCATTACATTCGGATATATATATATATATATATATATATATATATATGTTCTGTTTATACATTATTTTTATAGATACAATTTATTTAAGTAGTAAGGTTTTCAATTTATTATTAGTAAATATAGTTTATACTTAACAACAATATCATCTAACCGCTACAAATTAATACAGAATTTTAAAAGATTTAAAAACGTTATAAATTATCCGAATTAAAATGAAAAGATAAATGAAAAAAATTCTTGTAAAATTTCATTATTCATCAAGAATTTTTTTCCATAAAAGAATAATGACCATAACTTATCTTATTCATAAAAGCAATTAAAAGCTTTTCTGATTGAATAGTCTCAGTTTAATTGCATGTTTTTACTTTACGATTCAGTGCATATTTCAGGTAACTGGAGGTCCTGTTTTACAAATAAAAAATTGATCATTTAAATTTTGAAAGGACTTCTGGTTACAACTAATATAAATATTAAGCCATGCAAAAATGAATTTCACGAATTTCATCAAATAAAGCAAGTGATAGGTAACAGTTTAAAAAAATTAAGAATATTAAAAAAAAAGAACCGTTTCTAAAATAATTGAATAAATATCCTATACTAATTTATGATCATCCGCTTACTCAAGTAAAGAAAATTTTGAAATTTTTAAAAAGTATTAAAAAATATACTTTAATAATCAAAAATGCATTGGTCTTTCCTCTTAATAATTTTGATTTTGACAATGAAGCTTTATTTTTTTCAAGGTTGGTACATTTTTACATCATGTTCATTATTAGCGATTCTTTTGAGGTACCTAAATACACACACACACACACACACACACACACACACATATATATATATATATATATGTGGGAGAAATTTTTTAAAGTTCTTAATATTTTTATTTTTTTCCCCATTAATATATATATATATATATATATATATATATATATATATATATATATATATATATATATATATGAACTTTCTCTCTCTATATATATGTATGTATGTATATAATCTTTAATGGGAAAAACCTTCTAAAAATATTGAAATCGTTAATACCGCATATATATATATATATATATATATATATATATATATATATATATTTACACACCCACACGCATATATATATATATATATATATATATAAATACCGCCCACACGCGCGCGAACACACATACACACACACACACACACACACACACACACACACACACACACATATATATATATATATATATTGTGTGTTTTTTTTTCAATCATTATAACTTATGTTTCGAGGTGCGGTTAGTGTAATAGTTAATAAAGCGGCAAATGGAATCAGTGAGCCCAGTTCAAAATCCAGCTGAGTCTGTTGCACTCATGCCCTTGGCAAAGGCATAAATTCATCCCTTTTCTCCACTTGCGGCCATAGGTAAACTAGCAGGGTAAAATAGAAGAGCGACAACGCTGAATTTGAAACCGTATTGAAGTTAATGGGAAATTACTTCAGTGTCATTCTGAAAAGATCATGGCAATTCACAGATAATAAAGAAAAATGAGTCTGTGAGGAGCCATGATCGCCTACGTCCTGAAGAGACTTGGCATTTAAAAACAATAGGTTACCTGTTTGCGTGTCTATTTACACCAATATCCTTTGATGTCTTTTGGTTTTTGTCTTTTTTAACTCCCCACAGTTTTATGATGTTTTCTTTCGTTTTCGTTTAAATAGTCCGCCATTGCGATTGCAAAGAAACTGCCACATGGCGTCGCCAGTGCAAAAGAGATAGCAAGAGTTATCACTCTTGCACTGGTGACTTTAAAGTGAGAAACATGACAAATAATATATATATATATATTAATATACTTATATAGTATAATAAGCATTTCATTGTTTCATTCAATATCCTTTCATTTGTGTGAGCACCGTGATTTTAGGGTAGAGATGGAAAATATTTTGACGACAGTGTAACTCTCCAAGGAGCTAATGAAAGAAAAACCTTTGGCAAACATGAATCTACGTGCCCGCAGTAAGATGTAGTGTCAAAAGGACAGTTTTTCCTATGACACCCCCTTTTTTAACTACCTTGACTTTTCGACAATGTTTATTGTTTTGAAAAGCGATTGTTAGAATTGGAATAAAACCTAAAAACTTGAAAGTGAATTTATACATTTTTTGTTGTTGAGAACTTGCAACAAAAGTATTATAAATTATCCGAATTAAAATGAATAAAATCTATTATAAATTATCCGAATTAAAATGAATAAAATCTATTTATTAGATTGTTTATTTAGAAGAATGATCTTATATTTACATTCTAAAAACTACTACAATTCGAACTAATGTACAATTCGAACTAATGTAATGCAATATTTATCATTTTTCCAATTTATAAAGAAATAAATGTGAAAACTATTTTTTATCCATAAATTTATAAATATTTGCTAAATTAATAAAATATGTGAACCAACTATGAGGAAATTCTTATTATTTCACATTTTATGGAGTTCGAATCAATTGGCAATCAGCCGATGTTTTGCCAACCATTCCAATAAATAATATAATAAATAAATAATGCTAATAAACAATCTAATAAATAAATACTGTTTATTATTTTTGTTTTCACTTCTCAAGAACAAAGAAAATGTATAATTTCACTTTCATATTCCAGTTGTAACCATCGCGTTTTAAAACAATAACATTGCTGAAGAGTGGAGGTAGTTAAGAAAGCGGTGTCATAGAAAAAAACGTCCTTTTGATACTCCGTCTTATTGCTATTTATCCATATTTGTCAACTTTTTTGTTCGTTTTTACCAAAATCTTTGTTGTGATTTTTCTGTATATTTTCAATTTTCTTTAAATATTCACATTTTCTAAGTTCATTTTTGTCTTGAGATTGGCAATGAACAATAATACTTATAAAATTTAAAACAATAAACTCTATACAAGGGGAATTTTTTTTGCGATTTTTAGAGTATATCATTGTTTGAACAAGTAAAACAGATAAAATATTACAGAGTAAATTTTTTTTTATTCATAGCCAATCATTGTGACTTAAAAAAAATCTCTTTAAATGAAGAGAATAAGTACATGAAATCTAATTTTCAACTAAAGACAAAATCTTAACTACGTAATTATAATTTTGCAGTATTTTCACATAATGAACTAAATAAATTATATTATAAATGTTAAAAATCGCCAATTTTTCTATCAGAAAAAAACTAATATTAATGAATTGAAACTAAAACGAAAACGAAAATCATTAAAATTCAATAATTAGAAGTTTTCATATACTTTTTGCGTGTAACAGACGTTTGAAACCTAAAAAACAACAACAAAGAAATATGGTGGATAATGATAATTCATTGTAGAAAAAGAAAAGAAAAAAGAAAAAGAGAAAAAAAATAGAATAACTCCGTTCTAAAAGAACATTGTAAAATCTATCTTTTTGTCAATGCATTATCTGGTGCCTTTAAAATAGTGTAACTGACATTTCATTGAAAACTCCTAAGCTTTAAAAATGGAACGTTTTATAGCATGTCAGTAGATTAATTTCCCCAGTTTTCTGTCCTCAGTCATATTCGAAAATAAAATATGCATAATGAATTCTACTCATAATTATCATATAATAAATAAGAACGCAGACTGTTAACTTCGGCTAACAAAGCTGATCAATTTGCAAAGACAAAGGCGACATATACAAAATTAATAGATTTATAGCCTCTAAGCTAAAGGCGGGAAAAGCAGAAAAAAAAGTGATAAAATAAGTTATAGACAGCATGGATAAAAAAAAAGACTTGGTAAAGGGAAGATATGAGAAACTGGGGAAAAGGTAGAGGAAATAAAGAGAATGAAACAAAGGAGACAAAGTCGTAGCTAAATAGAGATAAAGAGAGGATGAACAGTGTGTGAGAATGAGATCATTAATTAGAGAGATAATTGTGATAAATTTTGTCTGATCGGCATTTATTTGGTTGCCCGAAAAGTTGAGATCAGAATGTCAACAAAGAAGGAGGTAGAAGAGGAGGAGGAGGAGTTTGATAATTGTCAGCTTGAATGAGTGATTAACTCTACTTGGTAAATTAGATAAAGAATAGGAAATTAACCTAAGAAGGGATAACAAGGAGGCTGAAGTGAAAAAGACATTTGGGTTATTTAGAAAGGAAACTGGAGAAAGGGAATAAGGGAATAGAATAAGTATGTAAATAAATAAATAATAAAGAAAGAAAATGAAAGAAAGCATAAAAAGACAGGAAAAGAAAGAAAAAAATAAAGAAAGCCTAAGAAATCAAGAAGCGACAAAGAAAGAAAAAATAACGCGGAGAAAAAAAAAAAAGGCGGGAATGATTATACATGAAAAAACTGTTTCGGGAAATGAAGAAATATAGAAATTCCAGAGATAAAATCTGGTAAAATCCACGGTTAAAAGACGCCGAGATAAACGGAAACTGGTAAAATCCACGGTTAAGAGACGCTGAGATAAACAGAAACTGGTAAAATCCAAAGTGGATCAACATTGAGGTGCATGGATAGAAGCTGGGAAAAGACAAGTTCGAAAAACATTGAAATAGTCGATCCTTAGAAGACAAAAGAAGAAAAAAGAAACTGGGATAGAGACAAGAGCTGAGAAAATTTAATTTAGGAATGACATTGAGACAGAAAAATTTAAGGTTGAATGACATTGTGATAAAGAAGCGAGAGTTGGAAAGATATAAAGTTATTGATCTCCAGAGATGGTGACCGGGAAATCCAATATGGAAGCCATTGAGCCAGAGAGATGGAGGCTGGAAAATCAAATATGCTGTATAAAAAGTAATACTGCGCATTTGAAATTTTTTACCATATGAATATGACTTATTTGGAAAAGTTATTGTTTTCTATCTTCCAAACTATCACTGTATAATATGTGGTACACCTCAGATGATTCGATAATAGACTTTGCACTCAATGTCACACCAGTCCTTCAGAGAAGCCAGGTGCAGAGTTGACCTTCTAGCCGGAGGTGGTGAAGATCCGAGATTCACCCGATGTTAATGGCTGACCCGACAGGTGAACATGGGATCAACCCAACTGCACATTGTATGTGCACGCGTGGGAAAGAACAGTATGGCAGATAGATATATAAGGACCAACTCCAGAAAGAAAGAAAGAAGATAGTCTCTTACATCCAAACGAGAACGAAGGTCAAATAACCACACACCCACTAGTTGACGGTGTTTAACGAAGGCCGTTGTTGGGTAAAATGTAATGTAACGTATAAGTGATTAAGTCTTTTGCTATCATTAGTCATGACAATGTTACACCTACAATGGTTCAATGTATTAAACCAGTAGAATGCATATTATTCAAACCTCTCTTTAATTAAGCAAAACTGTTTTGTGTTTTAATAAAACAGTTTATGAATATTCGTCCGTGAATTAAAAATAATTAGATTAAGCTATTGGCCGGATTTAAATAAAATTTGACTCGTTAAGTTGTAGCTAAGAAGAACGGTCAAGAGACTGATTTTAATTTTTTTGCCAAATTTAAAACTTTGCCGTATTTACAAAAATCCTGTATGCAAAGTGGAATTTATTCTTTCGAAATTATTTCTACTAAAAATGGCTTTGCAAAACTCTACATCCCCCGACAAGCATTGTTTTTTTCTTGACTAATACTTAGTTGAAATCAAGGCCCCCTGCTATTGAGATAATGGCATGTTGCTTTCACAGATCACCATTTATTGAGTAGTGAGTTTGATCGATACTGGGTGACCTTATACCTGGGGTCTTCTGTTGAATTTGTGCTGTACGCAGAAAATGGAATCAGTGAACTTTCGAATTCCAGCTGAGAATATGTTTACTTCGCACTAATGCTCTTGGGAAGGCATGAATCTAGCTCTTCTCTTCGCTATGGGGAAACAGTAGTGCAGTTGAAGGACAATTCTGAATACAAAACCAGCCTGAAGACATCGGCAATTTACTTCACATCGATAAGGAATTCATTAATGGATGCACATAAGCATGTATAGAGAAAAAAATCTCAAACAAACAAGAAAATGTTTCCACATCGATGTAGCACTTCCTGATAACCATAATATCAAGGTCAAAGAAGCTTAAGAAATACACCGACCTCCGAATTGAAATTGCTAGATTGTGCGGTGTTCAGGTTACTTTTTCTCTGTTAACATTGGGGCATTAGGCTCTATACCACAAATATCAAGACCTCCATTGAGAAAATTAGAATAAAACTTAGTATTCCATTGCTTCGAAAGCCTGTATTATTTGGCATTGCAAATATTCTGCGAAAGATATTATCAGTCTAAGAACGTACGACTTGATGGAGAACACCCATAATGTCAGATCTCTGGTTGAAAACGAAATCTGTGCAAACGCAGACAACAACAATAACAACAAAAAAAAAAAACAACAATAATAATAATAATGATAGTAATAATAATCCTCTGATGCTACACTAGACATTGCACTCATAGCTTCTGAACTTAACTGATTGGGGTGTTAATATATACATGTTGTTCTTGGTGATTAAATAAGATATACTACAATAAATATCTCGTTCAGTATCACAGATTTGCTTGCCAGTTGCCTGACCATAACCAGTTGGTCATATCCTCTAGTGGCTGACGCACTGTGTACCTTTGTTCATGATTAGTTATAGTGGGAGAGCATTGTCTCCGGAATATCGGGAGATTCTTTTGAAGGATGGGGCAACCAAAGCGACTTTGGAGCCACATTTAGACAGTTGGAAACACCCTTAATCGAAGACCGTCTGTGCTAATTAGATTACCCAACCTGAAGGTATTTCGAACTCCAGGGTTATGCAGCGCTTTTATCAAAACCTGTCACCATATCGCGCACATGTGACTATGATGCATGTGTCTGGTACACCCTTATCAGACTGGATTTTATGATGGGTATATTGGGTTTGGTATATTTGTCACGAGTGTCAATTTGTTAGTATGCTCTCATTTCAATAAATAATAATAATAATAATAATAAAAATGATAATAATAATAGTAATAAAACAGTTCAACCTATTTAGCTTCATTGTCTGGCAAGTCCATTAATCTCTGTTATGGTCCAGGTTCCTTGTACCACGGTGATGGTCCAAGGTAGAACCAATGAAGAATAACTCGAACACAGGTATGGAATAACACACATATATTACAAACAGAATATGTACAAAAGAAGTAGAAAGTGTTATGTTAGGGGGAGAACTATGTTGTCTCAACGTATCACTATTCCAATGTCTTACAGTAATCGTCTGACGCGACTCTGTCTCTGACTCTCTGTGACGATATTCATTAACACGCCCACGTGTATCAAATGTGGCACAAGGCCGGTTTAATGTGGGCTTTCCGAGCCCGTAGGCTCGGGCAAAAATTGCCCGTAGAACCCGTATAAACGGGATCGGGTTGGTCAACCTCCCCGAACGAGGCTCTGCCCTTCGGCGGAACCTCGTCCGGGTTCCTCTCTGCCCAGAGGCAGAGAGTTCCCCTCTGCCTCAGATGCAGAGAGTTCGACCGTCTAGCCGAGTCGTCCAAAAAGGACTGACTCGAACTGTGACGATGTTTAACAACACGCCCACGTGTGTCGAATGTGGCACAAGGCCGGTTTAATGTGGGCTTTCCGAGCCCGTAGGCTCGGGCAAAAATTGCCCGTAGAACCCGTATAAACGGGATCGGGGTGGTCAACCACCTCGAACGAGGCTCTGCCCTTCGGCGGAGGCTCGTCCGAGTTCCTCTCAGCCCAAAGGCAGAGAGTTCCCCTCTGCCTCAGAGGCAGAGAGTTCGACCGTCTAGCCGAGTTGTCCAAAAAGGACTGGCTCGGACTGTGACAGTATTTAGTGTCCTCCCCACGAGGGACAGATGTGGCACAAGGCCGGGTTTAAAGTGGGGTACCCGAGCCCGTAGGCTCGGCCAAAAATAGCCCGTAGATCCCGTATAAACGGGATCGGGGTGGTCAACCACCTCGAACGAGGCTCTGCCCTTCGGCGGAGCCTCGTCCGAGTTCCTCTCTGCCCAAAGGCAGAGAGTTCCCCTCTGCCTCAGAGGCAGAGAGTTCGACCGTCCAGCCGAGCCGTCCAAAAAGGACTGGCTCGGACTGTGACGATGTTTAACAACACGCCCACGTGTGTCGAATGTGGCACAAGGCCGGTTTAATGTGGGCTTTCCGAGCCCGTAGGCTCGGCCAAAAATTGCCCGTAGAACCCGTATAAACAGGATCGGGGTGGTCAACCACCTCGAACGAGGCTCTACCCTTCGGCGGAGCCTCGTCCGAGTTCCTCTCAGCCCAAAGGCAGAGAGTTCCCCTCTGCCTCAGAGGCAGAGAGTTCGACCGTCTAGCCGAGTTGTCCAAAAAGGACTGGCTCGGACTGTGACAGTATTTAGTGTCCTCCCCACGAGGGACAGATGTGGCACAAGGCCGGGTTTAAAGTGGGGTACCCGAGCCCGTAGGCTCGGCCAAAAATAGCCCGTAGATCCCGTATAAACGGGATCGGGGTGGTCAACCACCTCGAACGAGGCTCTGCCCTTCGGCGGAGCCTCGTCCGAGTTCCTCTCTGCCCAAAGGCAGAGAGTTCCCCTCTGCCTCAGAGGCAGAGAGTTCGACCGTCCAGCCGAGCCGTCCAAAAAGGACTGGCTCGGACTGTGACTGCTGCTTCCTCTTGAGGCGCAGTATTTATGATGTACGGAACAGTCTATTAATATTATGGGTAAGTTCTCATACCCCCCCCACTTCCGAAGCTTTTGCGTAGCAGGGGTTTTTAATATCTCTTTTTCTTTGTATCTATTTCCAAAGGTTCCGTAAATTTTCTTTTTCGAGACGATTTTCTTGGTTCTGGCATTGTTTGCGGTCTTTTTATATCAAACTTATCGAAAATCCTGTCCGTTACCTCTTCTTGAGGTGGACCGTTATCGTCCTGTAACAGTCTTTTCCTTACTTGGTTTACGTGTCTCCTGTGTGAGAATTTTTGTCCCTGAACTATGTAAACCATCTTGCCAATTCTTTTCTCAATTGTGCCTTGCTCCCATTAAGATGTGTTATTTTTGTAGGCTTTAAAAAAACTTTTTCTCCTGGGAGAAATTTTCTTTTTGGTGCATAGGACTGTGCTACTTGTTTTGTTTTACTTGGTAGCAATTTATCAAAAGATGATCTGATTTCTCTAGCAAACATCACTTCTGCTGTTGATAATGTTGCTGGTGTAGCATTATTTGGCGTTATTCGATATACCTGAAGAAATTGCTGTAATGCTTTCTCCGTAGGCACATCGTAGGTTTTTCGTAGCGCTCTTTTGAGTGTATCAACGAATCTCTCCGCCTGCCCATTTGATTTTGGGTGATAAGGCGGGGATTTTATATGTTTTACTTGATAAATTTCGCAAAACTCTTGGAAGTCTGCTGACGTGAATTGCGTTCCATTATCTGTGACTAGGCGATCCACTACACCAAACCGAGCGAATAGCTTGTGGAGGCAATTTATGGTCGTTTCTGAAGTAGGATTTTTGCAACGAAACACCTCCGGTCATTTACTATAGCTATCCACAATGATTAAATAGTAAAAACCGTCAATTGGTCCTGCATAATTTGCGTGTATTCTTGACCACGAACAATCAGTCTCTGGCCATGGCTTATGTATGATTGTCGGTGCTTTGGCTGCTAAATTACAACCCTTGCACATTTCCACCATTTGAGTAATATCCTGGTCTATATTCTTCCAATATACATAGCTTCGCATTAGCGACTTCATTCTATTTTTACCAGGATGTCTCCTGTGGAATCCTTTAAGATCTGCTTTTGTAATGTTTTGGGAATTACAACCCTTTCGTTGTAAAGTAACACATTGTCGCATAGAGAAAAGCTGTCCGAAATTTGCTCATTTTTTCTGCTATTTTTTCTTTTGTTTCATTAATAAATTCGTCGTTTTTGGCTTCATTTTTTATGTCTTGCAGTGTGACTGGGAGTTTTCTAACTGTACAACATAGTACTGTCCTGATATCGTCTTCGTTTCTTAGGGCTGCGATTACCGTATCTTCCAATGGTTCTGTCTTTGTTAGTATAAGTCTCGACAGACCATCCGCATGCCCGATCTTTTCCGTTGGTAAATATTCCAATCTGAAATTATAGTTCAGAAGAATCGTTCCCCATCTAAGTAATCTATTTGCAGTGTAAACCGGTAGACCTTTTTTCGAACCAAAAGTTGTTAGTAACGGTTTGTAATCCGTCTGAAGAGTAAAATGTCTGCCATAGATATACCTATGAAACCTCGTGACTACGAAGATAATTACTAGAGCTTCTTTCTCTATTTGTGAATAATTTTTCTCCGCTGGTAGTAGCCTTCGAGAAGCATGTGCGATGGGTTTTATTATCCCATCTGGCATTTTATGTAATATATACGCTCCGACTCCGTAGGCGCTACCATCACTTGCTACAATAATTTCTAGTTTAGGATCGTAGTGTGCCAAAAATAAATCTGAAGTTAACATTTTGATTATTTCGTCAAATGCTTTTTGGCATTGATCTGTCCACTGCCAAAGTTTTTCTTTCTTTAGCAGCTCGTTCAGTGGTGCGCGAAGTTTATGCATGTGAAGTATGAATTCCTGGTAGTAACTTTCTAATCCTAGAAAACTTTGTAGTTCTGTTATATTTTTAGGAACTGGCATTTTTTTAATTGCTGTTGACCTTTCAGGGTCTGGTCGTCTACCTTCTTGATCCATTATATGGCCAAGGTATTTGATTTCCTTCATGAAAAAATCGCACTTATTTCCTTTTACTTTGAATCCATAGCTCTGTATTCTTTTAAATACTTCCTGTACATGTTTTCTGTGTTGTTCAACGCTTTCGCTATTAATCAATACGTCATCCAGGTATGCAATCGTGTACTCTAGTCCGGCAAGCATCGTATCCATTGTCTGTTGGAATATAGCCGGCACGACCTTAATTCCAAAAGGTAATCTTTGGTATCTGTACAGTCCTTTGTGTGTGTTTATGCATAGTAGTTTTGAACTTTATTCATCGACTGGGATTTGCAGGTACGCCTCACTTAAATCAATTTTTGAAAAATATTTTCCGACATTTAATTTAGTGAATACTTCTTCTGGACTGGGTAGAAGATAATGGTAGTCCTTTATTGCTGCGTTCAAACCTGTAGAAAAATTAGCGCAAACTCGAATTTCGCCTGATTTCTTTTTGACGTAGACCGTCGGGGCGGCCTATTTACTGTATTCTACTTTTCTCAATATGCCAGTGTTTTCGAGCCTGGTTAATTCTTGATCAATCTTTTCAATTGACGCAAACGGTACGCTCTTTTTTTTCTTGGAAATAGTCTGAACGTTTTCCTTAATTTCGATATTTGCTGCCATTTTCTTACATCTTCCTAGGCCTGCTGAAAATACTTCGGGGAAACTCGTTTTTAATTTCTCTTTTAATTTGTCTGCCTCGGTTGGTAAGCTTTTTACATTTTGGCACTACATACTTATAGGTAAATCCTATAGTTCGAATTTTTGCATCCAGTCCGTTCCGAATAGGTTTTCGGTATTTCTTAAGACGTACATTTATAGTTTTTCGTCATTCCATTGAATGTTATATTAGTAATTACTTCACCCTCAAATTTTATCTTTCTCCCCGTAACTGATCTAGCAATTTTATCCGTTTTTAAAATGGTAGGTTTGTTCAGTTTTCTCCATGTTTGTAGGTTTATAATCGTTAAGTCTGAGCCAGAATCCAGCTGTAGCCTGACTTTTCTATTTTGCATTTCAACTTTTACGAATGTTAGTCTCATCTGCTTGGTCAGTCCTCGTAATTCTTATTCTGCTTTTGTTTTCTCTTCTATTCCAACAGTGAGAACTTTTGTGGTTTATTTTTTTGCATGATAGACAGGTTTTAAAACGATAAGTACAGTCTTTAAACCAATGCCAAGTCCCACAGCGATAGCATGGACTGGGTGGTAATTTTTTTTATATTGATTTTTAGAGTTAGAAAATTTTGTTTTACCTGTTCTTGAGGGGGAAAATCGGGTTGGTTTGTTTGTGAGGAGGGTAAGTTGGTTTGTCTTCGTGCTTTATGTATGTACGCTATGCCAGCTTCTTCTATGTCTTTTGAGTCTTTCTTCACACTGATGCATCTCTGGCAGTCTTCGGCTAGCTTTTGAAGTGTCAAATCAGTTTCACTCTCCAATTTAGTAAGGATTCTGCGTCTCATTTCCGCGTCTTTGGTTGAGACCAGGTCTTGGACGTAAATTAAGCATTTGAAATTGTCCGCGCCGAGTTCTGATAATTTGAAGTCGTCACAATATTTGTTGACAATGGACGCAAAAGTTATGTAATCTTCGTTGTCCTTTTTTGTAAGGTTCATGCATTTCCATCTTTTGTGGAATAGTGAAGTATTATGGCTGAAAAGTTCCGTTAGCAGTTTAATGGCTTCTTTGAACGTTAGCTCACTTGTTTTTATGGGAAGGATATAATCTACGAATTTGGTATATTCGCATGTGCCTAATTTTCTTAGTAATAGACGTACTTTACGTGCGTCTGACCGATCTTTGCAGTCAATTTCATATAGATCTTCGTATCTTCGGAAGTAGTTTGCAAAAGTTTTATCTTCGTCGGGTGCGTACTTGAAATCTTCGATAGTACTCCAAATAGCGTCTTGTAAGAGAACTTTCTCGTTCTCGGATTTTTGCTCCTTATTTGACATTACACGTAGCAATAATTCTTGCAATTCCAGATGTTTCTGTTCGTACTTTTGCTGCTGTTCAAATTGGATTTTGATAAGCTCCACAATCGTTGACTTGAAATCTTCCATGTTGACGTAATTTTGTGTAACCTGATATTCTGTAACCTGGGTACGTAGAAAAAAAATTCCTTTGTTGCCAGTGAAATTTGATATCCGAAAAGAAAATTCTTTTTTTTATGTGTTCGCGCAGAACTAGTTTTTTTTAGAATCTCGCGTAGAACTTTTTTTTTTAGAGTTTATTCGTCGACCACTGTTATGTGCGACGGATAGCAAAAAAGTATGAGAGAGTTTGTTTTTCGTTTGGGGTTTTCCAGGTCGCCACTTGTTATGTGTGACGTATAGCAAAAAAGTATGTCCTCCGCGAATAGAATTCGTTTGTCCTTTGGGGTTTCCTCGTCGCTACTGTTATGTGCGACGTATAGCAAAAAAGTATGTCCTCCGCGTATAGAATTCGTATTTCCTTTGGAGTTTCCTCGTCGCCACTGTTATGATCCAGGTTCCTTGTATCGCGGTGATAGTCCAAGGTAGAACCAATGAAGAATAACTCGAACACAGTTATGGAATAACACAGATATATTACAAACAGAATATGTACAAAAGAAGTAGAAAGTGTTAGTAATAACAATCAGATTAGGTTAGAGAGAACTATGTTGTCTCGAAGTATCACTATTCCAATGTCTTACAGTAATCGTCTGACGCGACTCTGTCTCTGACTGACTGACTCACACTCTCTGTGACTGCTGCTTCCTCTTGAGGCGCAGTATTTATGAGGTACGGAATAGTCCATTAATATCATGGGTAAGTTCCATAACAGTTTCATACATTTTTTAATCAGTTGCCATTAGTTCGTTGAGTGGTTACGAGGGCAGCGCCACACGTTGTTTACAACTTTCCGCAGCAGCAGACTGCAGCAGAGTGTTTTGGTGATACGGTCTTGCTTGTTTCTCATAGATGCATATTTACACATTCAAGATAGTAAGTATATATTGGGTTGGTGCATAATTATCAGGCGTTTTTGTAGGTGAGATATTTGTTAATAAAAATTGCTGTTTCGCTTAGTTTCTTATTATCAGGTTACAAAAATGCGTGTCAATAATCATACGCTCCGGAATAATCATTTAAAAATGTTATTGTTGAATGGTTATATTTCTTTTTTCATAATGAATATTGTTTAAAAACGCCTGATAATTATACACCAAAGCTATATTATTTTGGTGTTTTAGTCTTTTTTTTAGCATTTGAATTGCATGTAACATTAAAAAACTTGTCTGGAAGTATTAATCATTGTTTTATTTCCTGTTTTATGCTTTGTTCCACCTTTGATAACACAGCAATATATATGTGGAACGAGCTGGAAAAACTATGTTTCCATAGGGATTTTTTAAGGGTAATTTCTGTCATCAGGCATTTTATGTATTCCGGAAGTTGTCTGGTCTAAAGGGTGCCGGATTTAAAAAGTCGAACTATAATAATAATATTAATAATAATTTTTCGATTTTAGCAATTCATAAAATATAGTTGATTTTAATTTCTTTACTACAATTTCTTTTAGAAATGATGCATATTTTATGTTAAACATTTCGGCACTGAATTTTACGTTTAAAAGAAGCATGGTTTGGAGAGTGGGTTGGGCCGAGAACTTTTTAGCATCACATATATGTCAATAACCTTCCTTTCTGAAGGCATCAGCTCTCAACTTGGTATCTGTGCTTATGATTTAATCATTTACTTCTGTATCTGTTGTGACCTAGTGAAGGTTACTGAATAGAATAATCATACGAAGGTTGGTAATGAACGTCATATAAGATTCGCTAGCGGCGCGTAGAAGTAGTCAACTGCTAGAAGTGAGTCATGTGAAATCCACAAAGAATCCCCAACTCTAGGATATCTACCAACCGCTCCACGCGGGTAGATGTGGCGCAAGAACAAATTTAATGTGGGGTATCCAAAAATTCTCCGTAGACCCCGAATAAAACGGGGTCGGGTAGCTGTTTCCGGAGACAAAACTCTGCCCTTCAGCAAAGCCCTATCTGGGGATCCTATCTGTCCGGAGGCAGAGAGACCAGCACAGTTGGAGGCGAATCTACAACTGCAGACCAACATACAGTATTTACTACTGTATTTATGTGAATGAAGACATACCCATTATTGTCCGTAGGTATGCTACAACAGTATCGCTCAGCAGTTCTCAAAAATGACCTACAGTCTGTTGTTAACTGGAGTAAAGAATGGCTTCTTAATTTTAACGCCCCCAAAACAAAACTGTTCTCCATTAATCCCCTGAGGCCTCTTTCTACGTTCCATCAGCATGGCTGATGCTAACCTCCAGGGGAGTGACTTGTTGCGCCTCCTCGGGCTAACATTTTCGGCTGACAGTTGTGCTGCAAAAAAATTGTTGATACTAGAAAATTTTCCTCTCCCGAATCTATCTTATATATCTACCATTCATAAGTGTTTAGAATACTGGTGCCACTTATGATCCGGTTCCACTGTTATACATTTAGAGATTCTTGATAAAATTGAAAGAATAATGAGCAATGTTATCGTCCTGAACAGGCGTCTCGGCTTCAATCACTTTCCCACCGTCTTGTATATATATATATATATATATATATATATATATATATATATATATATATATATATATATATATGATTAATACAAATATAAAATTTGTCACTTAGCTGATTAGTGTTGCCTTCAGCATCCCGTCTCTAGAGTTTCTTAGACGGACCCTTCATATATATATATATATATATATATATATATATATATATATATATATATATATATATATATATATATAAGGCAATAATAAGAGAGTAGCCCTTACAGTAATAAGACAGTAGCCCTTAATTAATACAAGTCTCATTGAAGACTATAGTCAATGAATATTTTAAAAAATATTTTAGGTGAGAGAGATCGCATATCTGAATCCATTTAATGTAAATATTGTCAAGACATCTATCAATTTCAACCATGAACGATCAGGGGAAAACTGTGAATACCATCCATTTTACCTTTTTAAAATCCTCTTCAAACTCAGCCATTGTCGTTTGTGCATTTTGATGACGTAATACAGAAGGCGACATATTAATGAAATTCTAGATATGTCTATCAGTTATTAAATAGACTTAGAATTCCAGCTCTCAAACTGAAAATCTTTTTCTAGTTTAGGCTTTTTGATTTCATGATAAAAATATCCACGTCTTTAATTAAACTTATATATATATATATATATATATATATATATATATATATATATATATATATATATATATATATACGTGTATGAGAGTCTGTGTGTTTGTGTGTTTGTGTTTAAGTAAATGCTGAATGTAGGTATTTATATATTAGAATAGATATGTTATATAGACAGGAAGGAGAAAAAGGCTTACCGGAGTGTTCTCACAGGGCAAACCCCTGTAAGAAAGAGGCTAAAACATGCAATAGAATAGATGACAACTACATCTTTAATCTTTGTTTTACTTTTCCGGAAGTTCTGTTTGGTAGGGACCTTTACTTATATAAGCAATTGTTATGGAGACAAAGGGAGCTAACTATGCGAACAATAACTGCTTAATATATGTATACAATATACATATACAACCTCCTCCCTCCCAAGTCCTTTGTTTCTTAGCTTTGTTTTAGCCTGAACCTAAGCTGTGTATTAGGATATCCAATCAGGTGGATGAACTGTTCTTTCAACTCTAGTTCGGGCTGTTTTCTCAGTTACGGATGGTTGGTTAGTGTTCTGGGATCTCTGAGGGTGATCTGTTTTCTTGTTCTGGAAGGGGGAAAATTCAGAGCGGGATGGCTAACAAATGTCTGTTGCGACGGAGTTTTCGGCCATTCTCTATTAAGCTAAAATATTCGCTAGGTTGATCACATAGCTTGATAAACTTACTCTCTCTTGACCAAGTTTTACCATCATAAAGGCGAACGTGGTTGCCGATGTACAAGGGGGAGAGTTCACGATCTTTGGACTTTTTTGTTTTCGGACCTTGTCCCGGTATGTGGGTTCCGTGACCCTAGCTATTAATATCCATAGCTCATGTTTTATCAATTTTGATGCTGGTGAAGGAGTGATGACTTTCCTGGCGCTGTGCGTAGACTTAGCAACAGTAGGTATTTGTCATCCGCTGCCTTTATGTATTTTAACATGGTCCTTTTTACGGTCTGTATGGTTCGTTCTACCATGCCATTGGATTTTGCAAATTCTGGTCTACCGGTGTAATGTTCGAAATCTCAGATTCCTGAGAATTATCTGAATTCTGGCGAGGTAAATTCTGAACCATTGTCAGAGAAGACTGGTTTTGGAATTCCATGTCTTGCAAATATTTTTTCATGTGTTTTATCACTTTTGGTGAGGTGTTGTCACGGAGTTTTCTGATCTTAAAGTATTTGGGGTAGTACTCCACAACAATGAGGCAGGTTCTCTTCCGGACCTTGAACAGGTCCGTACCAACTTTTATTCAATTTTTGTCAGGGATCTCATGGTTCATGAGCGGCTTGGTACCTTGTCGATTTTTGTATTGTTGGTATGCATCACAGTTTGATATTGTATCTGCTATGTCTGCATTCATGTTTGGCCAGAAGAGAGATTGTCTGGTCTGGGATTTTGTTTTTCAATTCCCAGATGACCTTGGTGCAGAATTCTGTGCATTTCTAGCTGGAGTGTTGAGGGTACGATAATCTGTTGACCTTTGAGAAGGAGCCCATCTTGATATGTAACCTCTGAATTATAGTGGTGGTATGGTCTAAGGCAGGGATCAAAGTTGTGGCGATGTTTTGGCCAACATGCAGAGATCTGATTTTCGCAGTTTTGTTAGTGTGTCATCTTTTTGCTGTTTCACTCACCAGTTTCTAGAGACTCTTTTCACTGATGGAGAGTGATGACATCACAAAATGAACAAAGTAGGTGATATCTTTGTCGGAAATTTCAGGAGTGTTGTCTTGTAATACGGCTCGGCTTAGTTTGTCTGCATCCCGCATTAGCTTGCCTTATGTATATTCCAAATCAAAGACATATTTTTGAAGTCGTAAAAGGAAACGCTGTATTCAAGGTGGAGCTTTGTTCATTATGTGTTTGAGAGGTTTGTAATCATTGTGCACGATGAAACGTTGTCCATATACATACTTATGAAAGTACTGACAGGCAAACAGAACTGACAGCATTTCTAGTTCTAGAGGACAGTAGTTTCCTTCTGCTGATGTCAGGGATCTGCTGGCTTTAGCTATTGGATGCCACTTTTCGCCGTACAGCTGTTCCATCAGTGCTTCTAATCCTTGTGTGGTTGCATCAGATGATACTCTGATTGGAAGTTTGGGGTTGAAGCACTTTAATGTTGGACTCTGAGTAACAATTGCTTTATGGTCTAGAAGTGCATCCATTTGAAGCTTAGCAAAAGACCAAATGATGTCTTTCTCTAGAAGAAGGCGTAGGGATGTCGTTTTGGCTAAGAGGTTTAGGAGAAATTTCCCTAGGTATGTGATCACACCTAGAAAGCGTTGTAGCCCTTTCTTGTTGGTTGGTTCAGGCATATCTATCATGGCTTTTACTTTTCTGGCATCTGGTGCTATTCCCTTGTTGTGTATTGTGTGTCCCAGAAAGGTCAATTCAGTTAGGTTGAATTAACACTTAGATTGATTCAATTTTAGTCCTGATTGTCTGACGACCTGTAGAACTTTAATTGTTTTGCTTTTGAGCTGTTCAGGTGTGTCTGCCTAGATGATAATGTCATTCTGTGCATTCCGACATCCTTCTATAGTTTTTTTGATTGTGGCAGTACGGGCTTGACACACTTCACTGACACTGTGAATGATCTAAGGAATACGTAGGTATCTGAAACGGCCATAGGGAGAGTTGAAGGTAAGGATTTTATGGCGTTCTTCGTGTACTTTAATTTGCCAGAAGGCATCTTTGAGGCATCCATCTTGGTGAAGTATTATGCTCCTGCTATTTCCTGAAATATGTCAGTTGTTGTGTGCAGGCTATAATATTCTCTTTGCTTTGTTTAGATCTTGAGGGTCCAAGCATACTCGTGGAGTGCCATTGGGTTTTTCTACCAATACTAGAGAGGAGACCCAGTCTGTTGGTTCAGTTACAGAAATGATTATTCCTAGCTGAGTCATTCGTTGCATCCCCTGTTTTAGTTTCTTTTTGAGGGCAAATAGTACTTTGCTTAGAGAGTTTATAATGGGTTTTACCTTTGGGTCCAATGTTATGTGATGATACCTTGGTAATATCCCTAGTTCTCGGAAACAGTCATTAAATTTTGAGAGGAAAGCAGGTTCTCTTTTTGAGTTACACAAGACTCTTTGTATAAGCTTCATATTGGCACTCTTTTTTTAATCTGAGAATTGGAGAGGCATGGGTGTCTGCTACAATCAATAGGACGTTGTATGTGCTGTTTGTGTGTGGGATTTGTATCACACATTTTCCTAGTAATTGGATGGAGGTACCGTTTTAGGCTGTTAACCTTGTGCGGGTATTCTTTTATCCAGGCTTATTTTCCAGTAATTGGTAGTCTTTCCTTGGAGGGATGTTTACTTGACTACTTGAGTCGATTTTGAATTTTAACCTGGTGCTATTCACTGCTAATGTAACTAGCCAGTCTTCTGAGGTTGAGTTATACGTATTTCGTTTGTGTGCTGGTGACGGTGTTTTGGTTGTGATGCTACCTGCAAAAAATTGTTCATCCTCTGATAAATGAGTCAGAGTCATCCTAAATGACTTCCTGAACATGTTTGTTTAAGGGGTACTTTTTGTCGAAGTGGTTACGTTTTTTGCAGGTGTTGCAGACTTGTTTATATGCAAGGCAATTTCATCGGAAGCGAGAGAACGAGCAGAATTTGAACTCCGTTATTTTTCCTTTGATGGAGCTGGGAGTTCTGTTTTAGTGTGAGAAAGTTTCTTTAGGCCATTTTTTTGCTGACTGGTAGCTGCCTTTTTCCCTTTTTGTGAAATTTACTTCCTTATACTCTCTTTGTAGGAGTCCTGCTTAATGTCCTGTTGTCTCAGCAGTTTGTTCTGCCTTTATTGCAACTTCCATGGTTAGGTTTGTTTCTGATAAGAGCTTTTCCTGAAGCTGGAAGTCGTATGTCCCGATAATTATGTCCTTGATGAGGCTGTCTCTTAATTCGTTGAGTTCACCTTTGTGACTCAGTGTTTTTAGTCTGTTTACAAAGTCGTCAAATATTTCAGCTTTGTTTTGATGAAAAGTGTGAGGAATTTGTACTGCGCTAATGTTAATTTTTTCCAAGGATTGCAGTATTCCTCGAATTTATTCATGACCATGTCGTAGTCCATTTCATCATCCGCTAAAGAAAATTTGAAGTTGTAAATCTGGCGCCTTGTTTTCCTATACACGTGAGTAAAATGATGGCTTTGGCGTCGTTAGACTTTTTGAGTTTTTCCGTAGCTATTAAGTATAATTTCATCTCTTGTTTGAAAATTTTCCAGTTTTCGGAAATATTTCCGTTTGAAAGGTATAAAGGTCCCGGGATAGTAAATTGGGAAACCATGTTGTCTCTCGTAGAAGTGCTTACTATTAGAACTTGACTGAGTGATAAGTTGACCTTCAAAGAATAGAGTTATAATTCTGACATGTTATACAGTTTGACAGACAAGAAGGAGAAAAGGCTTATGTCTATGTGGGACGTTTGACCTGTGAGAAAGCATCTAAGACATGCAATAGAATAGATAACAACTACTCGTGTTGTTGCTAGCTACATCTTTATTATTTGTTTTACTTTTCTGGAAGTCCCGCCCAGTAGGGCCATTCACCTCAATTAATTAAAAACAAAAAACAAAAAAAAAAACGTTGTTTACGGAGTCAAAGAGAGCTGACTATGCAAACAGTGACTGCTTAATATATGTATACAATATACGTATACAACAAGAGCTATCACGATCATTTGAATCAGCTTCGGCGCTTCCATCAACTTTGCTTGTGTCGAATACTTGGAATCGACTTGAGAATGCATGTCATCGACGAAAAATTGCTTCAGCGATAGCATTGAAGCAACAATTCTAATCTATAGGTTGCTCTGGAGCGGTTATATTGCTCGTTTCAGCGATAACAGGAGATGAAGACAGCTTTTGTATAGGGAGCCGGCTAACGGAAAGCGACTAGAGCAAAGATTCCTAACGTGGGGCGCATTCTCCACCGGTGGGGCATGGTAATATGTTGGTGTGGCATGCGTAGAGTAAGAGTGTTAATGCTAAAGCGTGTTAATACATACGTTGCATATACAGTATGCATATATAAAAATATTTTGTGTGTATGTACGTATATGTGTAATTGGCATACATGTAAGAATTAAATATTGCAGGGGGGCACCAGAATTTTAGAAATATCAAAGTGGGGCATGGCCCAAAAATATAAAAACATCAGTACATATGACTGGAAGTTCCATGCAAATGAACTTATCATCTGGTTTATGATAGAAAGGTTGTTTTCGATAACTCGAATTGTAAAAGAAAAACTGAAAAGATGAGATCTAAAAGGTGGAACCGTATTGATGGCTGACATGACTCACCTGCAATGTCTGTGACCGTTTTTTTTAACTCAAAATCATCGATTTATGCGGATTCATGGTTCCAGATCACCGACTAATTACAAAATGGCATTAAGTGCTGAGAATTCATGTCACATTTGTGGAAATGCTTGAAAATCAGATGATGGTCTAAAAAGACATACAAACAGCCACAGAAATAATCATAATGGCAACAATATGTACGTATCTAATGTCTACCATTTTTTTCCCTACAGGTTTAAAAAGTTTGTCCGCTTTTAAGAGCATATATCCGTATATTTAAAGTACAATGATATCCTGTGATGGCCATAGACAACAACGAGGTGGCAGCCATTATGATGTATTAGAAGTAATGAATTAAGCAAAGGACAGAAAAATAGAAAGGGGCATAAGACAAAGATACGTCCTTTTACAGGATTTACTTAACTTATACGTCAAGGCGATCCTAAGAGAACTAGAAGTTCTACCGGAATTTATTATTGGTGGGATATAATCTTAAAAACATAAGATACACAGATGACATTCTGTTGATGACAGACACGATAACACAGGAAAGCAAGAAGAAAGGACTAAACATTAATTGTGAGAGAGAATGTATGGTCGTCAAGACCGAGATGCGAGCTACGAATTGGGGAAGTTAGAATGATGCAAGTACAGAAATTTAAATATCTGGGAAGTGTTTTAACAGCTGACAGCAAATGTGACACCGGAATCTGATGGCGCATTGGAATAGCAAATGATGTCTTATAAAACGTTAGACAAAGAATTAATAAACAGGAATATTCCGTTAGAAACAAAACAAAGAATGTTGAAATGATATGTAATATCAATCTTTCTATATGGAAGTGAATGCTGGATAATTTCCTCACAGATGAAGAGGAGAACTGAGGCAAATGAGATGTCATCATACATAAGGATGCTGAGAATACTATAGATCATGTGAGAAACGAGGAAGTTCTAAGGAGAATTGAAACGAAAAAGTACACTTATACATAGAATCAGAAGAGTTGAAATTTCGGAGAACATATTTTGAAGAAAGAAGGTTTGGAAAATTTTACACTCACTGGGCATGTTGAAAACAAGAGCAGGAGAGGGAAACAGCAATTAACTTCTCTAACGAGCTTGTATAAATGACAGTAACAGGAAGTGGGTGGGATTTTGCTTACAGCTAAAATGAAAAGAAGTTGTGGAAAGCTAGCATCATCCACGCCCCGAAAGGACACGGCACATAGAAGAATTCTTTGATAAAGAAATCTATCTATCTATCTATCTATCTATCTAATTGGATTTCTTCCTTTCTTTCTTTCTTTCTTTCTCATTGATTTCTTTCTATCTATCTATCTATCTATCTATCTATCTATCTATCTATCTATCTATCTATCTATCTATCTATCTAATTGGATTTCTTTCTTCCTTTCTTTCTTCCTTTCTTTCTGATTGATTTCTATCTATCTATCTATCTATCTATCTATCTCATTGCATTTCTCATTGTATTTTTTCTATCTATCTATCTATCTATCTATCTATCTATCTATCTATCTCATTGTATTTTTCTATCTTCCTTTCTTTCTTCCTTTCTTTCTCACTGATTTCTTTCTATCTATCTATCTATCTATCTATCTATCTCATTGCATTTCTATCTATCTCATTGTATTTTTCTATCTATCTATCTATCTATCTATCTATCTATCTCATTGCATTTCTATCTATCTCATTGTATTTTTTCTATCTATCTATCTATCTATCTATCTATCTATCTCATTGTATTTTTCTATCTATCTATCTATCTATCTATCTAATTGGATTTCTTCCTTTCTTTCTTTCTTTCTTTCTCATTGATTTCTTTCTATCTATCTATCTATCTATCTATCTATCTATCTATCTATCTATCTATCTATCTAATTGGATTTCTTTCTTTCCTTCTTTCTTCCTTTCTTTCTCATTGATTTCTTTCTATCTATCTATCTATCTATCTATCTATCTATCTATCTCATTGCATTTCTATCTATCTCATTGTATTTTTCTATCTATCTATCTATCTATCTATCTATCTATCTATCTATCTCATTGCATTTCTCATTGTATTTTTTCTATCTATCTATCTATCTATCTATCTATCTATCTCATTGTATTTTTCTATCTTCCTTTCTTTCTTCCTTTCTTTTCATTGATTTCTTTCTATCTATCTATCTATCTATCTATCTATCTATCTATCTATTTATCTCATTGCATTTCTATCTATCTCATTGTATTTTTCTATCTATCTATCTATCTATCTATCTATCTATCTATCTATCTATCTCATTGTATTTTTCTATCTTCCTTTCTTTCTTCCTTTCTTTTCATTGATTTCTTTCTATCTATCTATCTATCTATCTATCTATCTATCTATCTATCTATCTATCTATCTCATTGCATTTCTATCTATCTCATTGTATTTTTCTATCTATCTATCTATCTATCTATCTATCTATCTCATTGTATTTTTCTATCTTCCTTTCTTTCTTCCTTTCTTTTCATTGATTTCTTTCTATCTATCTATCTATCTATCTATCTATCTATCTCATTGCATTTCTATCTATCTCATTGTATTTTTCTATCTATCTATCTATCTATCTATCTATCTATCTATCTATCTATCTATCTATCTCATTGCATTTCTATCTATCTCATTGTATTTTTTCTATCTATCTATCTATCTATCTATCTATCTATCTATCTATCTATCTATCTATCTCATTGTATTTTTCTATCTATCTATCTATCTATCTATCTATCTATCTAATTGGATTTCTTTCTTTCTTTCTTCCTTTCTTTCTCATTGATTTCTTTCTATCTATCTATCTATCTATCTATCTATCTATCTATCTATCTATCTATCTCATTGCATTTCTATCTATCTCATTGTATCTATCTATCTATCTATCTATCTATCTATCTATCTATCTATCTCATTGCATTTCTATCTATCTCATTGTATTTTTTCTATCTATCTATCTATCTATCTATCTATCTATCTATCTATCTATCTATCTCATTGCATTTCTATCTATCTCATTGTATTTTTTATATCTATCTATCTATCTATCTATCTATCTATCTATCTATCTATCTAATGCCAAGTATTCTATCATAAGTGTTCGTACGCCTATTTTAATACACGGAGTTTGCTTGTATCTTTTTATATGCGGGACCAGAATGGTGGGATGAGATGGGCGGCCACCCTTGAAGAAAGAGGTGTGTTTGAAGGTGACCCATTGATTGCTTAATACTCATAAGGGGCAAAAAAAAAAAAAAAGGAAAAAAAAGCAGCGTTGGGCGTAGAATGCGAGGTGAGTAAAAGAGCAATATGAGAAGAGCTTAAGGCCTGGAGGGAGGAGAAGTGGGTGATAGGTTAAAGTGGGAGAGTAAAGTGAAGAAAGAACAAGACACACCGGTAAAAGAAGGAGGAGGAGAAGAGGAGGAGAAGGAGGAGGAGAGAACGACGTCTGCACGAAGAAAAGAGTGTTGACTGTTTATGGTAAAAGATAGTGTATACAATGAATGGGAGGCGGTTATGGGAAGTGTTACAGTTGGTCGGCGAAAAGAAGAAGGAAGGGCCGTTGATGTTGCAAAGAGAAAAAAAAATGCAGAAACGAAGAAAAGGCCCATAATAGAAGGAAAAAAAATAAATGAATAAAATTATTTTGGACTGAGAAGGTTCATAGAACAAATTAATGAAAAGTGATTAGGAAAATAATGTGCAAAAGAAAAATACAATAAAAACGTATCGGCAAAGAAGAGGCGGGAACGATAACAGGCGCATGCGTGTAAGCACACACTTCAGCGAATGTATGGAAGACATTTTAAGGAGATGATATTGATATATTGCTTAATAATAATAATTCTTTTTTTTTAATACAATGTCCCCTCAGGACGAAGGCGATCATTGTTCTCTACAGATTCTATTTCTTTTATAATCTATAAATTGTTTTGTATTCTTGCGAAAGTTAATGGAGAGGATTCTCTCTGACTTTGGCACGGTTTTGAATTTAAAGTAATCTTTCTTCTAGACTGGCTGCCATTCAATGTTAGAGAGTCCAGTCTAACTTACTATTTAATCCATATCTGAGAGGATAAGAAATAAATTCATGCCATTTCCAAAGTTATTAGTACGGAAGAGATTCATGCCTTTCCCATGGTTATTTGTTCAAAGTTGAATGGAACAGACGAGGCTGAAATTTGAACTCAGCTCACCGAATCCATTTTCTTCTCAGATAATTGTTACGCCGCCCGCACATCCAATAGTAAATGCAATAGAATTATGGGCCATTCTGACAAATACAACAAATCCAAATATATATATATACATATATATATATAATAACTAATTATTTAAATATTTTTTTATTTAATTCAGTAGATAACAGTTATCTTTTTAATATTTGTTTTGTTCCTGATAATATTTTAAAATGTGTAATATTTTAAGCAACAGCAATAAAACATAAATCTGTCTAAAGTATGTTGACTATTTTTAAATAAGGTCTCCTGACAATTTACCGCGCGTCTGTTCTACCAGTATATATGAGGATATGAGTTTACATTTCCTATCACAATGTCCCGACTCTACCCTCGCAAAAAAACGGTATATGAATTGGTGATACAATTTGCAACATTAGCACGGCATGTTTTGCTAGACTATTTTACTCGTCATCGGGCGCTCTTTTGGTAATGGTAATAGTAGCTGTTTCCTGATAAGGAAGCATTCGGGATTTATTGACCCAGCTAATATTGCTGTCGATTGAAATTTATCAAATCTTTCTCTTCAAACAATTTTTCAGGAAAATAGGTTTCTCAAGTAACTGTTATCACTCTTGCCGGTATTGGTAGGAGCTTCCTTCCTAACCTTTTGTTTGAAGTCATGTGGAACGTCAACATCTTGATTATGTCATTATTTTCTCTTTTACTTACATGTGATAACCATTTAAGTTGTTACTACTATTGAAAGACCATCACAATAGCATCAACCGAATAAATATTTTAAATCGTAAAGAAAACTACTCTCCACCCAACTCCATAGACTGGAGCCATAATATCACAATAGCATCAAACGAATAAATATTTTAAATCGTAAAGGAAACTACTCTCCACCCAACTCCATAGACTGGAGCCATAACATCACAATAGCATCAAACGAATAAATATTTTAAATCGTAAAGAAAACTACTCTCCAACCAACTCCATAGACTGGAGCCATAACATCACAAAGATTTTTACCAAGTTTCAAAAACCACGTTAAAAAACATTTCTAATATCAGCAACAATAACAATTTGAATAGGACAAGCAACTAGAAAAAAATTAATTATATAATCAAGATGTTAATTTTCCACATGACCAAAAGCAAAAGGTTTTGGAAGGAAACTGCTATCAGTAAAAGAATGAGTGATAACAATGTATTTGATAAGTCTAATTTCCCGAAAAACTGCTTTAGTTTAAAAGATAAAAATCCCAGATGTATGAAAACAGCTAATCTTATCATTGATTACTTTTTCTTTTTGTTATAAGAATAAATTAGTTTGCTCTAATCTTTGATACTATGAAATCATCAGTTGTCATGGAAACATCACATAGGTGAAGTTAAAATAAAAAAGTGAAAAAAAAAACAAACCTAGAAATAATATTTAGATCTTGTCAGCGAATGATTTGCCTGATTTGATTTTTACGGCTTATCGATCCTTTGCGGGTTATTTAAAACCGAAACATACATCGGTGATCGAAAGAGAACCGGTGTTTTCAGTGCGATTTGACCGTATGCCTTGTCAACGAAGTTAAAAAAACAAAACAAAACACGAGGAATAATAATGCGACGACTGTATCTATCACTTTGGGGAAAAAGCCCTGAAGTGCCTTTAAAAAAGAATAGAAGATTTGGAAATTCGGAAGCATCCACAGTACAGCAGTAGTGATATTAGCTACGATACCGAGAATGGTGCTGGAGTATTAAAGAGATTTGATATCATACGATATCAAACGAAAAGCACCAGTCACTACGAGTATGAAAATTCATTGAGTATAGTACAATAGAATTCCAACTTCGAGAAAGACTTGAAACTATCTAAAAGACAAAATTAGAATATCTGAGACAGTGGTGGAATATTAAGGAGACTTGCTGTCACTTGATCTCTACTGAATGCCAGCACTGAAAACTAAAGGAATACAAAATACTACTACTACTACTACTACTACTACTACTACTACTACTACTACTACTACTAATAATAATAATAATAAGAAGAAGAAGAAGAAGAAGCATAACGACTGAGATAAGACCAAGTTTATTCAAGATCATTTTTATTGCTAGAAACACAGGGTATACAAAGTCTCTCCAGAATGTATTCAGCCATGTTGAATATCTTGAGAACAATTTGCATGGCCTCCATATAGATTAGTGGCCAATCAAAGGGTGCCTTACTGTGCATGCATATTGCGACTTAAACTGACTAAATCACCATTTACTGGTCACTGGTAGTTGTAATTCAAAATAAATGGCAAAACAATAGCGGCTCAAATACTGCTACATAATAATGTCTCGAACGAAAACACGTCTAAACGGAGTAACCAAACACAGGAAAAACAATGGTAGCTCAAATTCGGCGAGATGTAAAAAGATCTTGGATGAAATCAAGTCTCGAACGAAAGCTCAGACCAAGTGAATTGCAAGTCACATTAAACAAAATCAAAGTAACAAAACTCAATGTCTCGGACGAAGCCTGACGAAATGAGTCAGATTAGTTCTATGTATAATGAAAACCAGATATGCAAATGAGGCCATTTTTATAAATATGAAAATCCCCCCCCCACAAAAAATAAAAACAAAACAAGACAAAACAAAGGAAACGACCAAAGCACCAGCACCCAAGTTGAGTGACCCTGCCTTGCATTTCAAATAATTCTTCCATGCGTAAAGAGTTATTCTTATGTTCGGTGACTCAGTCGGCAGTGAGACGCTATTGAGTGACTCTGTGTACTGTATGACCCATGCATTCACAATGGCTGAGTAAGTAGATTCTTCCCGTCATGTACAGGGTATTTTTCTTTTAACAAATAATCCCAAAATCATGGTGCATCAGCCCTTCTAGAGATTCGGCTTCGTATGATTTCTGTCTTTCCAAAAGCTAAAATCACCGTTGAAACGCCTTGGGCGAAATTAAAGAGGACGTGACGCGGCAGCTGATGACGATCCCACCAAAAAGACTTTACAGAATTTTTTTTTTAAAGTTTAAGTGTCACTGAGATATGTGACATCCAAAGAAGAGTAATTTGAAGGGAATAAGGCGCCATTGTTCTAAGTAGACTACTTTTTCGTTAATATTAAACAGCACACACACACACACACACACACACACACACACACACACACACACACACACACACACACACACACACACACACACACACGTATGATAAGATAAAGAACAAATAGGAAACGTTTATCAATCTAACATATTTCACTTTTAAAGCTTCGTCAGTGAAACATGTTAGACTGATAAACGTTTCCTTTTCTTTATTTTATCATTCTGTCGGGTTCCGTTCCATATTTGAACTATATTTGATCCTAACTCATATATATATATATATATATATATATATATATATTTGTGTGTGTGTGTGTGTGTATAAACTCACGAAAAATGAAGTAGAATTCATATTTTATCCTGGGTAAAATATGTACTACTTGCCAGCGTTTAGTAGATATTCTGTTAAAATACTTCGAGTTTTCTACCATGTGGTAACGTATTAACACTCATACCAGTGCACAGTGTTTGTCAGATCTTTAGACTGTGAAGCATGCTGGGATGAGGTTCAGAATGCTGTATGAGTCCAGTGCAAACTGATAACATACTACGAAGATGTACACAAGCTCCTTGTATTTAATTACCGGCGTTTGAGGGGGATTCCAAATGTGTCTGATTCGATGGTCCTTTTTAAGAATTGCTGTGTATGTTGGATGATACGCGTTATTCGTACTTTGATGTTGTCCAAATAAACGTTCCTCTATCTGTAGATCAGGTTTTGGATAACCAGAGATAGCAGACTCGCCAAGATTGACGCATAACAAAAGCAGCAGTGTACGCCATCCACAAGACAAATGGGCAAATATAGTTCCAAGAATGTCGACAGAGAACATTGGGAATCGTTTAATTGCAGCGAGACTATGGATACGTGTAAATTTCCATTTCGGCTATAACAGACTCGTGCGCGTTTATAATGGTGTAGCTAGAGGGTTGTCTGAGTCAGTGGTGAGAAAAAGTTATACCTTCATCTCTTTCTCTTTAACTTTTGTATTATATAATATTCTACTAACGGTGATTTCTCTTTCATTTTTTAATTCTCACATATATTTTGACAACATGTACAAGTTTTACATGTTTCATATTTGATTGAGAGCAAATATTTTGTATTTTTTCTTTAAATTCTTTCCCAGTTGCTCCAATATAAATATATTCTCATCTCTCCTCAACACACACACACACACACACACACACACACACACACACACACACACACACACACACACACACACACACACACACACACAGGTTTGAGTAATGTTAACCAACAAGGTCTGTCAGTTTAACTTTTATTGTATTTTTCAATTTTCTAAAAAATGTTGCATTCTGGGATCGAAATTGTCGATATCCTGTCTGAAGTTCATATTTGTTCTATCGTTTTCTCAAGGCCTCTCAGTCATTATGAAGAATCATGCGCTCTAATACCTGGGATGGTGGTAAGTACTTGAAGAAAAGCAACAGAACAAACATGAACTTCGGACAATTTATCCAACATTTCAATCGTGATACACATCTTATTCGAAAATTTGAAAATTCAATGAAAATTAAACAGACATACGTTGTTGGTGTCACTAAATAAAACATTATATATAAAAATCAAAGATTAGATGAATACCTGATCACTAAATATAGCTTATATATATATATATATATATATATATATATATATATATATATATATATATATGGTGGACTCTCGTCGTATTCGAGGTGAGACGTATGAGGGTCAAGCAGCTCAGTTGCTAGGAACCGACAGCCCAGACACCAGCACATATGATTTGATTATAGCGGAGAAGGCTTTGTGCAGAACCAACCACACTTTCTGAAAGGCCGAATACAGAGATCTGGTGCACTACGTGCCACAAAGCAACAACCCTCCGCAGGTTTTGAATTCAGAGTTGTCCTTCTCTTAGACCAGTTGATATCCACGGCTATAGAACCCAGTCTGTCCTGCTATTTACCCACAGCTGGAGGGAGAAGAAGAGGATTCATACATTTCCCAAGGATATTAGCATATATATATATATATATATATATATATATATATATATATATATATATATATATATATATATAAATATAAAAGTGGACATGGAAGTCAGCACTTAGAGGCGACAGTCTGTTTCATGCTAGTGCAATCGTCAGGCGACTAGTGCTGTTATTCATTACGGCATAACAGCACTAGTCGCCTGACGATTGCACTAGCATGAAACAGACTGTCGCCTCTAAGTGCTGACTTCCATGTCCACTTTTATATTTACACACGCTCTATCTCTGATATTGAGCACTTTACCCCATAAATATAGCACACTTTAAGACTATATTTCTGCATATATATATATATATATATTTAAAGACATTTATATTATGTTTAACGTTCTTTTTATAGATACTTGTATCTATAAAAAGAACGTTAAACATAATATAAATGTCTTTAAATAAATTGTCGGACTATGTCCAATTCAATATATATATATATATATATATATATATATATATATATATATATATATATATATATATATATATATATATATATTCACTTTGCTATGGGATTCCGTACGAAACGTATGAAGTGATATTAGAAATTAATGTTTCCAGACCAAATAAAATAAATGAACCAAGAAAAAAGAAGTGCCATCGACTTCTTATAGTCAATATTAAGAGAATAAATAAAAGGCTAAACTAGGAGAAAACACAAACACTGGATAATATTTGAGTGGCTGACTACAATAGCTCAAGAGGTTCTTAAAATGTAATTTACTTGAACCGGGCACTATTAGGAAGTTGTCCAGTGGTGGGGATTTTATTGAGGAAAGGCAAAAGATCCTCATCCCGAAAGTGTGTCCTGAACAAAGCGCGTGTAATCAGCAGCACGTCTCACTCAGCCCGTCGTTGTTGTAAAGGATTTGACATGACCGGCTGAAAGAACTGATTCCTTCATGGGCACAATAATGGACGTCGATCTTTGCAAACAAATGCTGTGTCACCGGTTGGTCGGCTTCCGGCAGATGGAATGATCAAGGTTGCCGGGAGTGCGGGTAGAGGAGGATGGGTGGGGGATTTAAGGGCGGGGGGTTTGAGCGTCACCAATGAGATGGGCGTCGCAGTTGAAACAGTGTGCGTTGTTTGGCTTTCTTTCGATAATTACGAGACGTTGGTACATGCTTTTGGGAAACGAGAACAGGCAGCTCCCTACACGATTTGGATCAACTCTCCTCTTTATATTCTACAAAGTAAATATAAAGAATCATGTGTGTATAGATGCTTGTATATATGCGTGGTGGTGCAACTTGACTGTGTGTGTGATTGTGCTTGATTGTGCACATGTAAGTACGCGTGGTTAGAGGAGAGAGTGACAAAAGTTATATATATATATATATATATATATATATATATATATATATATATATATATATATATTTAAACGGGTGAGTATATACAAGAAGAGAGAGAACATATATAGTTGAAATGGAAAGACGTGTTTTGAGTTGAAATGCATGTGTGTTTTTGGATGAGCGCGAATGAATACGTG
>OZ038486.1:45676518-45681518 GCA_964036315.1 Acanthosepion esculentum
AAATGGAATCAATCCGTCCAGACAGATAGAAAAAGAGGGAAAAGAAAATCAGGAAGAAAGAAAAATAAAAAATTCAAGTATAAATTTATGAAAAAATAAGGGGAGAAAGAAAGAGAGTGAGAGAGAGAGAGAGAGAGAGAGAGAGAGGGAGGGAGGGAAGGAGGGAGAGAGATGAGAAGAGAGAGAGAGAGGAGAAGAGAGAGAGAGAGAGGAGGGGAAGGATACTTATACACACACACATAAAATATATCTTTATATATCTATATTTTATTAAATTAATGGTTTATTAATCCGACATGTGTTCGTATTGCTATGACAGTTATATTTAGTAGGTGCACATGTTTTATTGAAACAGTTAATTTCATATCCACCGGTCTACAAAATGGGAGACACTTTATCTAAAGCACTTCTCGATTTCTAGGCCAGCAGACATTAATTTAACAGCTTCAAAGAAGAAAAAAAGAAAAAGAAAAAAGGATACCTGTTCAAATGTGTGCAGTCACATAATATAACTTTAATAGCAATAAGACATAATGTTGGATTAAAAGAATCCCATTTATATATATATATATAAATATATAATAATAATAATAATAATAATAATAATAATAATAATAATAATAATAAATTTGGGTATGTAATCCCGACATTTGGAAATATAAGCGAAATGCATTATCAAATATTATTTTTGAAAGATATATATATATATATATAACATGAAAAAAAAATCTTGAAATATATATATATATATATCTTCAATATATATATATATATATATATATATATATAAATATATATATATACATATCTTTCAACAATAAGTTATGTTTAGTATTCATCCATTGTTTGATTTTCATATATAATGTTATATGTGATATGTTTGTTTAATTTTCAATATATCAACTAAAATTATATGGGAAATCATAAATAAGTATAAGTAATATAATAACAGAAAATGTAGTCTGTGTTTCGAAGATAAATTTTATATAATAATTTTCAATAATCAGATTGAATTACTAAACAAAAAAAAATTAATTAATGGGTAAATGGAGGCATTTTAACAAATATTTACTTTGCAACTTACATACTAATATAACATAATATAACAAATACAACAGAAAATTAAATAATATAAATTAAATAGTATTATAACATAATATAATAAACATAATACAATACACACACACACACACACACACACACACACACACACACACACACACACACACACACATATATATATATATATATATATATATATATATATATATATATATATATATAATCAATGATATACAGCTAAACAAAAATTAAAAAAATAAAAATTACAAAATATACAATTGAAAACAATTACATTTATGAAGGAACACGTGAGCACATGTAAAACATAAACATGAGTTAAAAAAAAGACGGAAATATGAAAATTGGAAAAAAAACTGATATTCATTACAATTGAATATATTTAATATACGGATTAAGCCCTTGAAAAGTGAACATATTACCACGAAACTTCGGAGTTGGGGAAAATTACAATTAAGTAATTCTTATGTGTAATAATATTATATATTTATATATATATATATATATATATATATATATATATATATATATATGCTAACCCAGAACACATATATGTGTATGTGTGTTTGTTAGATTGTGTGCGTTGTTTATACGCATACGCATCTGCGTCTGTGCGCGCGAGAGCGCGTCCGCATGCGAACGCGCATGCTCATAACGGAAACAAAAGAAAAAGGAAGACAAAGTTATTGTCAAAAAGGGTTTGCAAGAAGAGAAACGAAAAGAAAAAGAAATAACAGACGTGGAGACTATATCGGGACCTAACAAAAAAGAGAGAAAGAGAGAGAGGGAGAGAGAGAGAGAGAGTGGGGAAGCCATTTAAAACGGATAACATAAGGGGAATAAAAGGGGTGTTTGTACAAACACATGCCCCGGAAAGAAATCCACAAATGGTAGGACGTTTGATTTGTTGGGAGAAGGGTTTGAAATTCAATAAGGAAAACGTAAAACGCTTTACAACCCCGTTCCAAATGTTACCAAATTGGGTTGCGGAGGAGAAACGGATTCAGAAAAGAAAACTATGATGAAGACAAAAAAAAAAAGGAAGGAAGGAAAAATTGAAGCTTATCCGTAAAACGAGTTTGATTGCCATAATGGTGTCTGAGAAGCAATTTACCTTTTATATCGATATCAATATTTGCAAAATAACAATATTTTGAGGATAGTCGTAAATTATTACAAGCAATACTGTTTGTAATTTTCAGAAGCGATATTATCTTCCAAGCTGTTTTGGACTATTTAAGTCATTATTTGTGTTGCTTATATTGTTATCATAACATTTTTGTCGATTTATTCTACTGTTTTCTTTAGGTGTACAATCCGTATGAAAAGGGAGGCCTTTTATTTTTCTCAGTAATAGAAACTACAAAATGAGAAAAAGAGAGCACCTCCTTTAAAATTAGTATTATTTCAGTTAGGAACTCATAAAATAAAAAAGTAGATAATGTTTATTATTACACGCAATATCATCTACAATGTAGAAAGGAGTAATCATTCCAGGAGCATTTTGGATTATTGAACCAATTCTTTGTGTAGCACGTTTTTAAACAACAAGCAAAAAGGAAGAAGCCTCTTATAAGTCCTTTTAGAGGTATAGAATGATTATGGCAAGAGTGGGGCCCTCTCTCTTTCTCTTTCTTTCTTTTTTGTTTGACACAAGGACTATGGCGAACATAAACTGAAGTAACATATACAAAATGATTCGTTTCTTCACAGAAGCTATCATTCTCAACAACCTGTATAGCACAGGTATTTCTGATTTATACACGGCGATGCCAATTTTAAATTAGGAAATATACACAAGCTGGTATGACAATTTCTAAGCATTTGCACAAGCTCGTAATCCATGGCATCGTTATTGCTCTATTTACACAAGTTCGTAATCCATGGTCTATCCATTTACACAAGCTCGAAAAGCATGTTCTATCCATTTACAGGAGCTCGTAAGGCGTGTTCTTTCATTTTACACAAGCTCGTAAGGCATGTTCTATCCATTTACACAAGCCCGTAAGGCATTTTCTATTTACACAAGCTCGTAAGGCATGCTCTATCTCTTTACACAAGCTCGTAAGGTATATTCTATCCATGTATACAAGCTCGTAAGGCATGTTCTGTCCATTTACATAATGCCAGTTCTATCCATTCACCCAAGCTCGTAACACGTGTTTTTTTCAATTTACACAAGCTCGTAAGGCATTTTGGTGTCACATATTTCATTGGCTTGTTAAAACACTTCCCAGATAGTTAAATTTCAGTTCTTGCCTGATTCTGATGCCTCCAGTTTGGGCTGGCCTTTCTGATCATGACCACACATGATGTTTTGTTTTTAATGTAATTGATAGTTCGTCCTTTCGACGATAATCTACGCCCGGCAGTACGGCCTCTCATTTGGAGAATGTAGATTTTGGGTAACCTGGAACCACCTCTTAATTGCTGTTGTTTCCAGGTTCATCCTGATCCGGGTGGTGGCAACTGTTAGGGGCCCGGCTATGGGCAAATAGTCAGACTCTCCACAAACAAAAACACTATGAAAGTATAAAAATAGCATTTTAATAGTAAAACTACCAGCAATACATTTTATATAAAAAAGACCGACAACACACGACCAGCAATATATTATATATCTGTAGTTGAAGGCATACAATTGCGTTCAAAGTATATTCAGTTGAAACCGTAAAATTGTTAAAATTTAGATTTCGGTATTAAATAACACATAGTGATTGATATGTTGCTAAACAAAATCAACCAAACAACCAACATTAAAGAACTCTTTCATGTCATTCATTCATATAATATCCTGCAATTTCTTCAATCAAACTGTATTACGAAATATAACTTAAAAAACTACAACATAAAACCCACATATCACTGCCTTTCGTAATTATTGTTGTGAATATGGATTATCTCCCCTTTGATAATCCACGCTATAAAAGCTGTACATTTCCGCTTGTCAAGTAGACGAGTAGTAAGATTCTTAATTGAATAAATTGTAATGAAAACAGGACAAGAGATTCTGTCTAGTAATCTTTTATTCAATTAACAATCTTACTACTCGTCTACTTGACAAGCGGAAATATACAGATTTTATAGCTTGGATTATCAAAGGGGAGATAATCCATATTCACAACAATTATATCCATACACATATTTCTATGCACAAAAGGTGAGTATCATATACTATGTATTAAATTGTGGAAGCAGAATAACATATATCATATTTTTATTATTTCAAAGCTCACAAGAAAATTAAATATAGACATTAAATGACCCATAATGAGAAATCAACTAAAAATGTTAGTCCTTTCATCTTGCATTCTTTTATTATCTTATAAGAAAACAATAACTGAAAAGAAGCGTTATGATTAATTTTTCACTAGTTTATAGTTCATTATTTCGTTGTTTTAATTTCAAGCTTAGTATAAATGATAAACTTAAGTCTTGAAAATTGTCCCAAATTCCTTTATTGAAGCATTCTCCAAATAAATATTTTTTTTTAATAGTATTCATTTAATCTTTCTTCTGTAGCATTTTATTGCAACCTCAGTTTACTATTCTACGACCTTTAAATAAGCAGAGCGGACTGCAAATAGAGAATAAGATTCTGATGAATTTTGAACTCTTACCACCGTATTCGTGTCTTTCGATGAGGCGACGTAAGAAAAACAAATCCTAAGCGTCGTTCAGGTTAACAGGAGATCTATATGCTTTTCTTTTTCGATGATCTTTTAAAATTTTTAAAAACTACAAGACCGAAATGGTGCTGAGTGCCATATGATTGAGGATCAGCTGGGGAAGAGACTTCCTCGATAAATTTATGGGTAGCAGCAATTTTTGATAAAGCGAAATAAATATAACCGTTCCGTAATCACTTGAGTGTTTCATAATTAAATCATCATCATCATCATCATCATCATCATCATCAT
>OZ038486.1:45686518-45726518 GCA_964036315.1 Acanthosepion esculentum
AACGAGTAAGTTTTAGAGAAAATGGAAACAAAAATGAAACTCATACTTAACATCAGAAAGAAACAGTCGAAAGGCACATAATGAGGACTTGGAAAATTTGATACACACAAGACAGATTGAAAGCAAGAGGGAGAGGAAAACAATGAATAACCTACTTAGGGAAGTAGAGTAAATGAATGGCGGAACAAGGTTTAGAAGAGTTTTAAAAAAGTCAAAATATATTAAGACCTAAAAAGGACAGGAAATTGTGGAGAACCGTGATCGCCTATGCCCTGTACGGACACAGCACAATGAAGAATGAGCTTGTGTAAATGAATGGTGGAGAGCTACAAAGGACAGGAAATTGTGGAGAACCGTGATCGCCTACATCCTTTACGGACACAGTTCAAAGAATGGGCTTGTGTAAATGAATGGCGGAACAAGGTTTAGGAGAGTCAACAAAAAGACAAAATATATTAAGAGCTACAAAGAACGAGAAATTGTCGAGAGCCATAATTGCCAACGTCCTGAAGGGATACGACACATAGAAGAAGAAGAATATTAAGCATTATGGGAATATTATTTTATTAAATTCTTTTCTATACAGTATATATTATTTTTTTGAAAAATGATAATATTGCTGTAATCAGGAATGAAAGAAAATCATAATGTCGACGGAGAAGAAACGAAGAAAAAAACGATAGATAATAAAGTAGACATGCAAATCATGTTAAGAATCGAAGCGAACAATGAGAAGCAAATGTTCTTTCTGTGCTGTTATCCCACCTCTAATTGTTTACGTCTATTATCCACCTTTTAGTCAATTCAAGGATCCTTATGATCTAGAAATAATCCATTGGGATGTTCTCATTTGTACCATCAAGTGTGTCCATGCAATCTTTTAAGGTTTAATGCGTGTCTACATAAATCTCTATGTGCGCACGACTGTGATCGTCTGCGTGTGGACCGTTGCTTATCTCGACATGTCGCTCACGCTCCCTAATTTCTTCCGACGCCACATTGTCAGACCCAGGTCTTTTCGAACCTAGACTATCTAATTTACATTACTAACCAATCAGTCATCGCTATTGTTATAAGAACGAAGTGCTTTGCATTTTGCGGTTGGTCGGTTATCTCTACTCACTGCCAACCGTCGAGTTAAAGGGCCTTTCGTTTGAAAAGCTGGTTGCCAGCTTTTCTTTGCAGGTCGTTTGCTTGGTTGGTTTGGCTCTTCGCTTCGATGGTTACAAATGAGGGAAAGACGTACTTTTCTTTTCACTTTTTTTTTTTTAATAGAATTTACCTTCGGATTTCAGGATCTTATCAGCACTCGGGAAATATTAATCCGTTTATTTTTGTTCTGCCTTTCGAGGCCGTTTTTATTTTTATGGCTGTTGGCTTGACGTTTGCATAAATTAATAACTCCTTCTGTGGATTGCGAGCAGTTTTAAGTTTTCAGCTAAGAATAAGACATTTAAAGTAACATCTGATACAATAGTACACATCTCGAGAAAGAAATGACACAAATCTATTCAACCTTCAGTTAATACTTTTTTCTTGCCTTTTCTCACCACTCGTTCTGTTGTGTAAATGTTATTTTTTTTACAGCAACGAACCGAGAAAAAATGCCTGAATTTACCCTGTAGCTCTCCTGGAAACAAAAACAAGCAAAATCAAATAAAAACAGCCAGTCTGTCAACAAATATTTTCTTTTCGCCTAATAAACTTTAACTTTAAAAATAAGTCTGGGAAATTTCTGCACAAAGGCGATATAGTTGGCAGACACAGAAAGAGAATTACAGGATCTCTTAGACAAGGTAGTAAAGAAAAGCGAGAAGAAGGGACTAACAATCAATTGCAAGAAGACAAAATATGTGGTTATCAGCAAAAGGAAACACCCAAGATGTGAACTACGAACTGAGAATGCCAAAATCAAACAAGTACAGAAATTTAAATATCTGAGAAGTGTTTTAACAGAGAATGAAAAATGTGATGCCGAAATCCGAAGGCACATTGGAATAACAAAAGATGCTTTCCAAAAACTAAACAAAGGATTATGAAATAGGAAAATTTCGTTATAAACAAAGAAAACAGTGCACAACTGCTACATAATATGAATCATCCTATATGGCAGAAAATGCTGGACAATTTCTTCACAGACAAACAAGAGACTTGAGGCAACAGCAATGTGGATGTACAGAAGGATGCTGAGAATACCATGGACGAAGCGTGTAACGCGGACGTTTTAAGGAAAATGGAAACAAAAAGATCATTTAGAACCAGAAAGAGACTTGAATTTTCTGGAACAAATCATCAGGAATGAAGGCTCGGAAAATTCGACTCTCACAAGACGTACCGAAAGCAAAAGTAACAGAGGGTAACAGTAAGTAACTTGTGTAAGTAGATGGCGGAAAAGGGTTGGAAGGGACAATAAAAAGACAAACATTACCAAGCGATACAATGAATTGGAAGTTGTGGAGAGTCATAATCGCCTCTATCATGACGGGACAAGGCACGCAGAAGATGAAACTCAGTAGTCGGATTATAAAATTGAAAGTGAATGCTTTTTTTTTATTCCGGAAGTTCAAGGTTGGATGAAAAAGATATTACTTTAAATAGAAATACTCACTGTATGCCATCTTGTGTATGATGTTCAATTAATGGAGAAGCGTTGAATATTGCAATGACAAGTAATTAGATTATGTTGGATAATAAATATTTGTTTGTTTAAAGTAAATGCTTTTTTCATCAACAGGCTATGAACTTATTGATGAACCTATACATTTATTTTGATTCCTCTCCAGTTAAAAGCTGCTATCAATTGTCGGCCCCACTATTTTTCTCAAAATTCGAAAATTATCTTATTTTCTGTCTGAATTCTTGGGCTTTTAATTATTTACATTTGGAATAATTTCCTCATCTTTGTTATAATTACCCGGATCAACCGAAAATATATATACTAACATTGCGTTTTATAGTGTAGAATATATAATTTACGAGATGCTATCCAAAAGTTCGGAGTACCTGACCATGGAAAAATTACCTATCCACTTAGATTCTTTAGTTGTATTCGAAGTTGTCTCCTTGAGCATATATACAGGGTGATTGAAAAGTAATTCCCTGTCTTATGTATGAGTGGCCAGCCAGACTTAACACCCTGTGGTTTTTTTCTTTGGAGTTGAAGAGAGATAGGCGCGTGGCCGATTTGTCAGAACGTTAGCTTTCTCACCGTAGTCGATTGGTCAGTGAGGAAACTTTCTGATGTTATCAGCTTTGATAGGCGAGCCCGGAACCATACTGCCGGTTGACCGAAGCCTTGTGGGTGAAATTGGTTAGACGGAACGATTAAGAAGCTGTCGATTGGTCTTGTTAAAAAATTGATCACGCCAGCTTATGCACTCTCTCCCAGAAACTTTAAGATCTGTTCAACATAGTTGTTGTATAAACAATAAGTCAAATGTCTGCAATATGATTTGGCGAGCTGCAATGATAGAAAGATGTGATCGGAAACGAGCAAGAGGAGAGAAAAAGGAAGATTATTGCTGAGGCATTCTGCGAATGTATCGTTTCTTTTCCAATATTTTAATCAGGAGTTTATAAATATTTTATTTCTAAGATCTATCTATCTATCTATCTATCTATCTATCTATGTTTATATATCACGCCATTGATATCTCACTTTTTGTCTCTCTCTTTATATATATATATATATATATATATATATATATATATATATATATATATATATATATATATAATCACCTTTAAGAAAGCACGATTACTCCATATCTATCTATCTATCTATCTATCTATCTATCTATGTTTATATATCACGCCATTGATATCTCACTTTTTGTCTCTCTCTTTATATATATATATATATATATATATATATATATATATATATATATATATAATCACCTTTAAGAAAGCACGATTACTCCATATCTATCTATCTATCTATCTATCTATCTATCTATCTATCTATCTATCTATCTATCTATCTATCTATGTTTATGTATCACGCCATTGATATCTCACTTTTGCTCTCTCTTTGTCTCTCTCTCTCTCTTTATAAATACACACACACACACACACATATATATATATATATATGCAGCTTCAAGAAAACACTATTACTCCATATCTATCTATCTATCTATCTATGTTTGTATATCACGACATTGTTTTCTCACTTTTTATCTCTCTTTGTATCACTATCTCTCTCTCTTCATATATATATATATATATATATATATATATATATATATATATATATATATATATATATATATATATATATATACATACATACATACACATATATATAAGCACCTTTAAGAAAACACTATTACCCCATATCTATCTATCTATCTATCTATCTATCTATCTATCTATCTATCTATCTATCTATCTATCTATCTAACCCATAATTTACTTCGTATTGCTCCATATATATATTTAATTTTCTTTTTTACTCACTTCATTCATAGTTTTTTTCCCACTTCAATATTTTTTTCTTTATTCTTCCTTGTATTTTTACATCCATTTCTTTCCAAGTCTTTCCTTTATATTTTTTCATCCCTCATCTCCGTCCCCTGTTTCCGAATTCCGGTAACTTCACCCCCCTCCTCCCAGGCCACTTACTACCCTACACATAATCACTTTTTTTCTTTCTCTCTCTCTGTTTCTATTTACTTCCTCCCTCTAATCAGTATGTATACCATCTTTTCTTGCTCTCTCCTATCACATGCCATGTAATTCTTACCCTCACCTCTCACTGAACTACATTGATATTTTTTTTTTACCTTGTAAATTCTTTACCTATTTTTCGATTTTTTTCCACCTTTTTTTGTTTCGTACGATTGTTACCCGTCTTTATTCACACATCATTTTCTATTGCCCTTCAACCCAAATTTTCTTTCGGACACTTTTTCCCCTTTACCTTTTATACTTATCTTCTTGGTTCGACATTTTTTCTCTTCATCTACGACCAATCTGCCGTCTCCCCAGTTTTTTTTTCTACCTTGCTATTTTCCAACGAAAATACTTCTTACCGTGTCCGTGCATAAACATATACGCATGCGTAAGTATTTATACAAGGCGTATATGAAATGAATTTACACGTTGTGAGTCTGTGAACACACATAAATTTCCAATAACTACAAAGATATTAAGTAAAACATACATATATAAGTGTAAAGATAACCATATAGACCTTTTCTTTTTCATTCCGTTTAAATATGCATGTGTTCATGAAACACTGTACACACAGAGGCATAGACACACACGCGCACACATATATATGTATATAGCTATCTATAAAGATAATATATATATAGCGGTATAGCTATATATAAAGACTAAGCAAAAGTACCTTGTCAATCTTCTGCGAGGAAACATGTATTAAAGAGGAAATTTCATATGTTCATATATATATATATATATATATATATATATATATATATATATTCATTATTAAAATATACGTAATGCTAAAATTTACACTGCACACCGTGGTACTGCACAATCTTACAAAAATACGATTTGGCTTAGCAAAGTAAAATCGTAGTCTGATTTTTTATTGCATAGTTTATTTTTTCTCATATATGCATATAATGGTGCTGAACAAAAATTCAGCACCATCACTTGCTAAGACATCAGAAGTGTTGAAACAAAATGGCTATTTTGTAGTGATTTTATAACATTTATGTTATAATTTTCGAATAAATAATTATATATATATATATATATATATAATTATTTATTTGAAAATTATATATATATATATATATATATATATATATATATATATATATATAATTATTTATTTGAAAATTATATATATATATATATATATATATTCTTTATCTGCATGTAGTTTTGAACTGTTTACATTATATGCATATATGAGCAAAAAATAAACTATGCAATAAAAATCAGGCTAGGATTTTACTTTGCTAAGCCAAATCATATTTCTCTACGATTGTGCCGTGCCACGGTGTACAGCGTAAATGTGTCTTTTAGCTCTATAGTATACGTACATTTTAACGAAGACTATGTATGAAAACAGTGATTCAGTTAGAGACAGGCGTCCATGATAATTTTCCAAAGATATATCCAATTAACTTATTTACAGGCAGAGAAGAAAATTTACATGTGCAGTGATTGATTGATTGATTTGTTTTTTATGGTTTATCAACATTTTGTAGATTATTTAAAACCAGAAAATGTTTTTAGATCTTTTTTGGAGATAATAATGATTTCCTGATACAAATCGTATTAATTATCCAATAGCTAGGTGGAGGTGAGGTGGATTCATATCTTTCTCAAGGGTATAATATAATATAATATAATAAATAATATAAGTTATTATATAATATTATTTATTATCTTTAAATAATATAATATAATAAGTCTGACGGTAATTCGAACTTGGTTCTCTGATATCCAACTTGGAATAGTTATTCATTTCATCAGATGCACATCCAACTTTTCAGCACCTATTATTCCCAATAGGTCACCCATCTCGGCACTGACCAAAATAAACGTTGCTTAGCTTCGGTGATCGTCAGTCTGCATAGAGTGATAGCTGAAGCACTTAACATGTACATTAATATATATTTATGTATATTTTCGAGAATGCTTGGCCGATTACTACTGTATATTATGTCTGCGTTATATGTCTTTAGATGCAAATTTTCTTATGCATCAAATTCATAATCTTGTGTGTATGGATGATTGTGTGTCAGACGCGAATTACGTGGGAGTCCGTGGGTTCAGGGTGTCCGGTACCCGCTGTTCAGAAAATCACAGTTTATGATATTTTAAATTTCAAGATAAATAAATTCTAGCAATAAAACAGCCAAATAGTGCCAAGTAATTATCATTAACCTTACAAAATATGTTATTTTTTCCCATATATCTTCTACTTTATTTAGCCATTATTTTTTTTTCTATTGGTTCTGTGGTAAATTTCATTGATTAATTTTTTATCTTTTTATGTCAAGCCTATTTAAAAAAATAGAGCGATGACACTTATTCACAAACCTTATCGATTGTCCATATATATATATATATATATATATATATATATATATATATATATATATATATATATATATATATATAAGCGTTATATATATATATATATATATATATATATATATATATATATTATGGAATGGACTAAGTCCGATAATTATTTTAATATATTTATTGTTTATACGTTATTTTTATAGATACAAATATTTAAGTAATAAACAGTATTAACAACATTTACCGGCCTGAATGTCCGAGAATTTTCATAGAAAATATGTCTTCCGCTAGGAATCGCACCTGTATCCTACACAAAACAGTCATATAGCCTGACGTGCTATAACATTTATCTAAAGAGGAAGCGTCTGGTTAGCAAGGGCTATATGACGGTTCCGTATAGGATACAGGTTCGATTCCTGTCGGGGGACTCATATTTTTTATGAAATTTCTCGCACATTCAGGTCGGTAAATATGGTTAATGCTGTTTATTATAAACAATGCATTTACTCAAGTATTTGTATCTATAAAAATAACATCTGAACAATAAATTAAAATTATATTAAAATAATTGTCGGTCTTAGTCCATTTCATATATATATATATATATATATATATATATGTGTGTGTGTGTGTGTGTTTTCTGTGCTCATATGCAAATGCTAAATTTCCAGGCTATTACAGGAACTCCCTCATTATTTCAAAGTTCTCAATATGTTTGTTTTCTAGGAGTACATCCATAGACAAATACATAGATGCACATGTATAGATACATATTCATACATGTGTAGATATTGCCAGAATAATATATATGTTCATAGATAAGTAATCCCTATCAAATTCTTACCAGTAATTTACAATAAAGACATCCTAAATTATTTGCAATACTTATTTTTACATAAATAAGTACATATATACATTATATAATAATCTAAGCAATAATCTGAAGTCGAATAAGCAAAACAAGAGACTATTTATCTGTCTGTCTGTCTGTCTGTCTATCTGTCTATCTATCTATCTATCTACTTATCAATCGAGCATTCTTGATCTAGCTAGCTATCTAGCATTCTTGGTCTCTTTCTTTCTTTCTATCTATCTATCTATCTATCTATCTATCTATCTATCTATCTATCTATCTATCTATCTATCCCAATCTTATCACTATCTATCTATCTATCTATCTATCTATCTATCTATCTATCTATCTATCTATCTATCCCAATCTTATCACTATCTATCTATCTATCTATCTATCTATCTATCTATCTATCTATCTTATCACTATCTATCTATCTATCTATCTATCTATCTATCTATCTATCTATCTATCTATCCCAATTTTATATCTATCTATCTATCTATCTATCTATCTATCTATCTATCTATCTATCTATCTATCTATCTATCTATCTATCTATCTATCTATCCCAATCTTATCACTATCTATCTATCTATCTATCTATCTATCTATCTATCTATCCCAATCTTATCACTATCTATCTATCTATCTATCTATCTATCTATCTATCTATCTATCTATCTATCTTATCACTATTTATCTATCTATCTATCTATCTATCTATCTATCTATCTATCTATCTATCCCAATTTTATATCTATCTATCTATCTATCTATCTATCTATCTATCTATCTATCTATCTATCTATCTATCCCAATCTTATCACTATCTATCTATCTATCTATCTATCTATCTATCTATCTATCTATCTATCTATCTATCTATCTATCTATCTATCTATGCAGCTAGCTAGCTATCTTTTTGGTGTCAGTACCTGGGCAAGGTAAGTAGTTATATAAAAATAAATTGCTCAAGTGTTCAGTCACTACAATGCCCACCGCCAGCTATCGTGATATACCAGTGACGAGGGTTTTTTTTCTGTCAAGATATCCGGTAATGGATTAGAGCTTAGGTAGAAGTAGATCCATCACTATTGGATATATATATATATATATATATATATATATATATATATATATATATATATATATATATATATATATATAACTATATGTGTGTGTTTTATGTGCGTGTGCGTGTGTGTTTCTGTGTCTATAATGTTTTTTTTTGGCAAAAAGAATTCTGCCAAGCAAGTTTTATTAAATTAAATCCAAAAGATCAGTCTTTTTTAGTTTTCCATTTTCACTTTCGCGTATAATTTACGTATGAATTGTCGCATATCCGGATCAAATTTATAGCCGAATCTAAAGTTATTTTTTTTTTTTGATCGAATATCTTAGACCATCTCTGGTCATTATCAGGAACATGAATGTTGCCAGGATCACTATGAAACGACCCTAATACAATACTGATGAATTTAAATTTGAAATGTAGCTTTCCAAAAATACTAGGATAAAGCTAATAAAAACTTTTCTATAAGTCACAGGCAACATGAATATTCTTGATAATGTTCAGACATAGTAAAAAGTACTCGAACAACAGCATGAACTTTCGACAGTTTCTTCACAAATTTATGGATGAGCGATAACTTCTTCGTAAATTGGAAAAATATAAACATCAAACAGACAGACGTCGATTGAATGTTATAAAATTTGTTATATATATATATATATATATAAAATATTAGTGGTCAATATATATATATATATATATATATATATATATATATATATATATATATATATATATATATATATAAATTTCCAAGAGGATAGAATCCAGGTAGAACTAAAGGTCCAGGACAGAGTAAGAATATAATATAAAAGGCTCAAACACTAATATTCCATGGTTATAATTTATTACATTGGAATCGTAATCACGATCCAATTCATCAGACCTAAAAATTCAAAACGAATTTTGAATTTGTAGGTCTGATGAATTGGATCGTGATTACGATTCCAATGTAATAAATTATAACCATGGAATATTAGTGTTTGAACCTTTTATATATATATATATATATATATATATATATATATATATATATATATATATATATATATGATTTATATATATATTGAATAAATTAGACATTATGTTTGCTAATTTTTAATACAATCCGTTCATACTCACGAATAACCTTCCGTTTATTACGGTATTTTTTCCTTTATGTTATATTTTTTTCATGTTCTAATGAACGTTCAGCACATTGTCAACCGTTTTGCATTTAAAAGCATAATGAAAAATTACGGTAATGAATAACAACGTACAACTTTGTATAAATACTTATACTAATGAACAGCATATTGTTTTGTACCACTTGTTCTCCTGAATATGATCTTGGAAGAAGATCGAAAGTACTTGGGAAATGAAAATAAAAGAAATTTAAACAGTTATAGCACATTTCTCTCATTCTTTAACATCAATACGCGGAAGGTTATTCGTGAGTATGAACGGATTTTATTAAAAATTAGTAGACATAATATCTGTAATTTATTCAATCAGACATTTTTAAAAGAGAACTTGCTGCCTAAATACATACGCACACACACACACACACACACACACGCACACACACACACATATATATGTATGCATACGTTATACATGTGTGCGTGCGTGTGTATGTCTGTTTATCCGATAAGTCATGCACAGCACCACAAAAAAAAAAAAAAAAAAAAATTTCGAGCGGCTAAATCAAATATCAAAATGGTTGGCGGTGCAGCGAAATCAGATGTTAAATTATTAAGGTTCCTGATTCTGTATTTTTTTATCTGATCCTGATATATTTTTATCTGATTAAGATTTTTTTGTTTTGTTTTTATTTCAAATAAACTTTTTTGAACATATTTCCCGGAAATAGACCTGTATATTTTTCCGCGCATAAGACTTATACCGAAGTCTTAGAAACAATTTTTCATAAAAAAAAAATAAATAACACAGTAAGATTATGATTCATTAAAACAAAAAATAAAAAAAGTAAAATTTTATGATTCATTTTGAAAATTAATAGTAGTAATGATTTGGGACAAATGATACAGCTGAGACCAAGAACACAATGTCTTCTGTTTAGTTTTTAGTTCCAACAAAAAGTGAGGGAGGTGAAGACCCACCAGCCTTCCCTATAATGTCTTGGATGTAGATAGATAGATAGATAAATAGATAGATAGATAGATAGATAGATAGATAGAAAGAAAGAAACAGACTAAGAATGATATGCAAGGCACAAGCACACACAAATAAACGTATATACGGGGTACACATTAGGAGTTAGAAGGCCAAAAGTATGGGTCATCTAGTGAGGATCAAATTCACTATTCAGTCGTAATTGATTTAGCGAGACAAGTTTGTTGATCATCACACGATTCTTATATATTTGCGTGTTTATATATAAGCAAATGTATCTAGATCTACCCCAAGTAGTATCATTAATAATAATAATAATAATAATATTAATAATGATAATAGTAATAATAAAGAAATGCAAAGATTTGTACTCACAGTTACAGCTCACGCATTACGAAAAGTTTTATCAATGTAGAATATGTGTGATGTAAGTTTTTTTGTTTGTTTTACAAAAATGATCAGTGGAAAATGTCATGAAGCCATTTCTTGCCTTATGTCATTGGTTGGGACCCGAGAGGTAATGTGTATACAACAGAAATCAAAGGAAATAATAATAATAATAATAATAATAATAATAATAATAATAATAATAATAATAATAAACATTAACCAGACCGGGTTACAGAGATAGGACATGTAACACTTTTATGAGACTTTACATACAGACAAAACAAAGCTAATCGGCCAGACATCGTGATCAAAGACCACATAAACAAAATGTGCATTCTTATTGACATGGCAGTCTCTTCAAATTGAAGATCTTCAAAACTATCAAAATACAAGAATCTTGAAGTGGAAATCTCAAAAACATTGCACACGAGGACATCAATATTTCGAGTTGTAGTTGGAGCACTCGGATTTATTGGAAAAGTTCCGATACACTCATTGAAGTGATTCCTGTTAGCCCATGCCTTATAGAAGTACAAAAAATTGTACTCACAGGTACAGCTCACACATTATGAAAAGCTTTATCTATGTAAAATGTGTGTGATCATAGTTATTTTTTTTTTTATTACAAAAATGATCTGGGGAAAATGTCATGAAGCCATTTCTGACCTTAGGTCTCTTGTAGGGATCCGGAAGGAAATGTGTATACAACTTTAATCAAAGGAAACAACAACAACAACAACAACAATAATAATAATGAATAAGTAAAAAAAATCTCTGTATTTTACACGATGGACACGAAATATGCAACTGTACGCATGCGTGTGAATATTAAATTATTACATGTATATTTAGCTGCTTATGATATGTATGTTACTGAGAATGTATAGTAAATACACACATATACAGAGATACATGCGCATACGTATGCACATATCCATACATAAGCAAACCCAAATAGATACAAGTTTGAACCCATTAACACATACACACATTCAAAAATACATATACATACATTTATGCTCTGACAAATGCACCCACATACGCAAAGATGCACACGCACACATGCCTATACATCGACGCGCATGCACACGGACGCGCATAGACGCTTACGGACATGCGCAAACGCACGCGTATATATACACTAATCAGAAACACCTATATAACACACACATAGACACATGTATGCAGAAACTCATGTCAAAACGTGAATATGTACGTAAGCACATGTTAAGGTACAAGCACACATGTATACGTTTACACAGATGACATGAACATACATGCATACATACATACATACATACATACATACATATATATATATATATATATATATATATATATATATATACATATATATATATATATATATGTATATATATATATATATATATATATATATATATATATATATATACATACATATATATATATATATATATATATATATATATATATATATATATGTATATATATATATATATATATATATATACCCAGTCACACTCAACACACATATACACTGACACTCACACACACACACGCCCGCACACACACAAACGCACACACAAATACACACACACACACATGTAAAAAAAACACATATACGTATATAAACAGATATGCACACACATAGCGTATTTTCTTGTGTATAATACGACTTCGTGTTTCTGAAGCTAAAAACAGGGAATAAATTCCATCCTTAAGCATAATACGAGTCCATAGTACAGCCATCCCAATGTGATTTTTTAAAAAATTATACCATATCATCCATTAATGTAAAAACATATTTTTCTAAATCTAAAATACTAATTTTTTTCTCGCTATTAAAGAATAAAAATGAACTGGATGCTTAGCCATTGTGTGTTTCTCCTCCGAATTTTCGTTTCAAAACTTATTTCCGAATGTTTGAGGAAAAGAGCTAACTAGAAATTCCCGTTAATACATTTTCAGATGTTAATTAATCTATCATATTTTTCCTTTTGATATCAGTTTATTATATTTCTATATATTAATAAACTATGATAAAAAATTGTTTTTCACGAAGAAAAATATTAAAAAACAAGTCTAAATATAAAACAGTAAAGTAAAACTGAGTACATTTGTAAACTTGCTGTTTCAAATATGTGTTTTTTTTTAGAGTTGAATAAAATTTTCTGAAAACGTCCAACTTGAGTTTTTCTCTGAAAAATTTAGGCATTTGAGGAACTGTCCGTTTAGAAATAGTTTCTTCGACAAAGAGCCAATATATGCTGTGTATGACGGTTGCCCTGAGAATCATCATTCTACATCCTCGAGATCTTTCTCTTACGCACATACTCTCTCTCTCTCTCTCTCTCTCTCTTATATATATATATATATATATATATATATATATATATATATATATATGAATAATTATATGAGCATGTATAAAAAATATTATTGTTGTTTTTCAACACGCATACATTTATGTATATGTATGTACCTAAATATATTATTCTATTTATATTTTCTAACAGTATATGTGTGTGCGTATGTGTGTGTGTGTGTGTGTGTGTGTGTGTGCTCGCTTATGTGTGTGTAATCTGTCTTCAAAGTGTCTATTCATTTTACTATTAAGAAAAATTTAGGGAATGAACACCTTAAACCACTTCAAGCAACTTCTTCTAGGTTTGCCATTAGCTGCTCAATCGCGTTCTCCTTAATCGCGCCCACGAAATTAAAATGGCGATTTTATTGTAAAAAGCCAGAATTAGCAGAGAACAAAGTATGGACTACAGAGGAGCTAACGTTCCCGAGTAAATCCACGGATAACCTCTGATTGAGCATGTGCACCTAGGATCACATTGAATGTCGCATCAAGGCTGCGTAACCGAATTTTCCAATATTCGACATGCCTGGATACGTTCTAGGCAAACAATGCACGCGCAAACATACACGCGCACACACACACATATATTTACATGTACATACATATATATTTTGACTAAATACTGTTAGGTAGAGGACTGAACTGATATACTCATATGCCTGTATACATAAATGCTTGTATATGTCTGTAGGTATGGAAATGTCAGGTATATACGAGTAAGATATATAGGAGTCGTAATGGTTATCTGCATAGAAAATGGAATCTGCACGTCGAGTTTAAATGCTAGTCGAGGCTGTCGCGTTCACTTCATGCTAAAAACCTTGGGAAAGGGCATTAATCCATCTCATCTCATCTCCCTCCAGCTATAGGTAAAATAACACGACAGACTGGGCCTTTTAGACTTGACAGGGAAACCTGTCTAGGAGAAGAAAAACTCTGTGGAAAGAGGTAACGAGAAACAACTTTCCTAACTTTTCCAAGAACAGTCATGTATACCAACAGTTTACAGATATTAAAGAAAAGGAAATCGTGGAGAGTAATGATCGCCTACCTCATGAAGAGAAATGATCGCTTTTTTTTAAAAATATATGAGTATGAAAGCAGTAATTTAGAAAATGCAGTTTTGTACTGTGTTGGAGTGTGTGTGCATATGTGTGTGTATGTGTGCGTGCGTGCGTGTGCCAGTGTGAATGATAGTGAATGTATATCCGTTTAACTCTTCATCCTCACAACAGAGCCACCTTCCCCATCTGGCCGCCATCTTCCTTCACCCCGTCCCTTCCATGTGTGTAACCAACATCCCGATCACCTCTAGTAGTCTATAGAGCTCCAAAGCAGGCTGCAGACCTTGCCTGTCTGCCTGGCGGGGTCCCCGACCTAGTGACGCCAAGTTTTCTACCCTCAAGGCAGAGGAGTGCTTTCAAGCCATAGTCTAGCGTTACTCTGACAGGTGTGAGAAAGAAGAACGCGCTCTGCCTCGGGTGAAACAGCTCTTGCTTCATTATCCCTCTTTAATCAAGATGTAAAAAAGAAAAAAGAAAAAAAAAGAAAAGAAAAAATGTCGGGAGGGGAGCAAGTCTTTTCAAATGAAAGGAACCTTAACCACATAAACATATAATGTGAGCATTTTTTCTCTATCTTCTTTTCCATTATTCTTTCGCTTTCTCCTTCGTATGCAGACACTCTTGGCGCTTCTTGTTTTCTCATCTTTAGAATACATACATATATAAATACATTCTTCTTCTTCTTCTTCTCCTTCTTCTTCTTCTTCTTCTTCTTCTTCTTCTTCTTCTTCTTCTTCTTCTTCTTCTTCTTCTTCTTCTTCTTCTTCTCTCCTCCTCTTCCCCATTCTTTTCTTTCTATCGCCTTCACTTCTTTTAGCAGTATTTTATTTCTTCAGCATTTTCCTTTCTTTCTTTCCTTCTTTCTTTCTTTCTTTCTTTCTTTTAGTTTTTGTCATATTTAATTTTTTCAGAATGTTCTTTCTTTCTTTCTTTCTTTCTTTTTATGGTATTTAATTTATTCGACAATTTTATTTCTTCAACATTTTTACATCTTTATTTCTTTTCTTTTCTTTCTTTCTTTCTTTCTTTCTTTCAATAACTTTCTCTTCTTTCTTATTATATTTCTATGGTGTTTTTACTTCTTTCTTTCTTTCTTTCTTCTTTTTCGTCTCGTCTTACTCCTACTTTTCGTTTTCCTTCCTCTCGACGACATTTTCTTGTTGCTGTTGTCTTTATTGTTGTGTCGCCCTCAGGATCCCTACTCATTCGCACACTTTTCTTACACTGTTTCCACAGCAAGCGCTACAACCCCACATACGTCCCCCTTTCTAATATGGATCATTTGTCCCATGTTCACCGCCTGGAACATAATGGCCGTTCATTTTTCACCTTTTAATTCTATCACTGCAGCCATCGAGGTGTACACATTCAATCCAAGATGCCCACACATACACACACATGCATGTATATAGGTGCACATACAGATATAAGCATACCCATACAAATAAAGAAACGCATAGATAAAGCATCAAAAACAAACATATTCAACATTTACCCCTGCCCTAAAAAAATGCCAATCTTGCTTCAAAATACGATGTTTTAGAAAATGTTTTAAGTATTCATCTTATATGCGTGAAAGACTTGAATATTATATTAGGCAGCTAAAAATTTCCTTAAGTTTCTCAAGTGGAAATAAATGACTTAAAATTTTCTACGTTAATTTTATTGAATTTAATGTTTAGTATCACAATATTCTGCAGCCTTTCAAGTAACTTCATAATTCCAGCCTCCCACAACTTTTCAGCTTTCTAGTAAATAATTGCTCTAGGTTAGGGATTCTCAAATTGGGGTACACTTACTTCTGGCGGTACGCGAGAGAAATCCAGAAGAGTACATGACCAACTAGCGCTTTTGGCACTTTGTCCCTTTTTTGATTTGAAGGGCGCGGACCTTCTGTCCTTTTTTTTTCTAGATAGAAAGACAAAATTTGCTTTCTGTGTTCTCGTTTTGATTATCAAATCATTCAGAATTTTTTCGAATCAATCCCAGTTCTCTTCCAGACAATTTGCAGGATGAGTTTGTAGAATGCTTGAATAACCCACTGGCCAAATATCTTTCTCAAATCTCTCCCCTACAAATGTTTTAGTGTTACACAGCGAAATTATACCTATAAAGTAAATAGAGAGGCTTTTGCTGTTTCCATCCACTTACCCCATGGCGAACACCTACTACATTTAACGCTCATATTTCTAATAGCTATAACATATACACACTGGTACAGTTTCTCTCTTTTGCGAATCATTTTATTCGTTATATAAAAATATCTCCCCTTGTTGTAATGTATTCCTGAAAATTTTGAATTCAATTTCTTCGATGGTTTCCAACTTCAACCTCGTTACGTCACAAGCCCGTAGAAACGGCGCTCCTCTACAAATGAATCCTCTACCAATTTTTCTTCATCCAACTAAGAATTAAGAGCAGGACAAATGGATCTCTCTAGATTTGGTTGACAACCAGTCCAAGAGAAAGACAATTCTGAATTCAGGACAAGTTGGAGGTAGGACTAGCCCAGTCCCAATTGATACAGCGGCGACACTTAGTTGGGTGAGGTTGTGGATCTATAATATACATAGAACGTATTTCTTTCATTGTACGTCTTCTAAGCTTGCGCCCGAATCACGTTTCTCGTACGATCACCGAAATTAAATCGAGCCTGGTCAGTTCCAAGGTGGGAGACTGCTTGGAAATAATGGGTGCTGTAAGCTTGGATGTGCGGCTGGTGTAATGGATAACGGCTCGGAATTGGAGAGATGAGTTCCAATTCCAGTCGAGTTCGTTATATTAACTTATATACAAACACTCTTGTGATAGGTATGATTCCACCTCTTCTCCCCAGCTATGAACTAATTAGTAGGGCTTACATCGGTAAATAATTATTATTTCCAAAAATTTTTACAATCTATAAATATTTTTTGGCTTTAAATAACCTGCAAAAGGCTGATAAACTGTACAAAAAAGAAAACAAAACAAATCAATCCAGGAGTTTGTTCAGGCTTATTTAGGATGAGTCAGCTGCTACCGACGAACGATGATTGTTTTTGGACTACCGGTATTATTATTACAAAAGAAAAGCTGGTTCTCTACCCGTCTCACCTTGTCTACATGTGACATTGCATGTGCGTGTGCAATGTATAGGTTTATGTCAGTTCTGCGCAAGTGATTTAGTGCCATGAACGTTTTCACATTTTGTAACGTTAGCAATTGAAATTCAAATTGGCTTAAACAGTCTTTTACTATTTGATCAACAGAACGTGCATAGCGCTCTGAAAGTTCAAAATATATTTTGTTGTGACATAAACAAGAATTAGGACAACAAAGCAGTCATCTCTTGTATACACGAGCATCTCACACACTAAGACACACTTTGAGTCAATACTTTGTAGAATCACCTTTTGCTGCAATTACATTTACAAGTTTTTATATCTCTAGCAGCTTTGAACATGTAGAGACTGAAGTTTTTATTACCTTCTTCTTTACAAAATATCTCAAGTTCAATCAGTTTAGGTGGGGATCGTTTGTGAACATAATTTTCAAGACTTGCCACAAATTCTCAATTGGAATTAGATCTAGGCTTTGACTTGGCCATTCTAACGCATTAATATGCTTTGATCTAAACCATTTCACTGTAGATTTAAGGTCTTTATCCTACTGGAAGGTGAACGTCCGCCCCAGTCTCAAGTCTTTTGCAGACTGTAACAGGTTTTCTTCGAGAATTGCCCTTTATTTTAGCCAACTAAGAGCTAATAGCAGGACAGACTGACCTCTCTATCCTTGGTTGGCAAGCAGGCTAAGAGAAGGACAATGAATTCAAAACCTATTTGGCGTAGAGCTAACAACAAAAAAATACTACAGCGGCCAAATTTAGCGTGGAGAGGCTGTGACCCTCTACCACTGATTCTTAAGAGTATTGCGAAATATAGTCATAGCATGCATCTATCTATCTATCTATCTATCTATCTATCTATCTATCTATCTATCTATCTATATCTATATATATATATATATATATATATATATATATATATATATATGTGTGTGTGTGTGTGTGTGTGTATTAATGGTACTGCGTTAGCATTTGAATAAATGAATAAGTATTAAACGTTTTTTCAAATAATTCCTTTCACTATTCTCCGATGCGTCCTCTCTGCATTAAAGAAATAATCCCTGTTATGGTTACCCATCTGAAAGCGCTCGACGAAAACATTGACTATTATTTTCCGTCATTGAAACAGAAAAGTATGGTTGGAATCGGAATCCCTTCATAAAGGTTCCTTCTAATATTGGACTTCAGTTAAGTGAAGAAGAAGAATTGGGCACCATTTTTATTGATCGAGGGCTCAAAATAAATCATTCGACAGTACCCATTGAAACATTTTGGGTTTCAATACCAAAGGAATATCGTACATTAAAAAAAAAAAGACTTGATAATTTTATTGCAATTTTCTATTTCTTATTTATATGAATTCGGCTTCTCAACCCTAAATGACATCGAAAATAAGGAGCGAGAACTGAAAAAGAAATGAGAGTGTGCTTATCGCACATTTGCCTAAACACTGAAGAAATTGAGACACCCCCCCCAAAAAAAAACACCAGATACAGGTTTCACACTAAATAAGCTGTACAAATAGTTGAATAGAAACATTGAAATAAAGTAAGTTCATATTTGTGTGTGTATTTTTTAATCTATGGTTTTATTTCATAATATTTGAATGAATACTCTTAAAAATTTTGCTACGTGAGCTGTGATATTTTCATTTGCTCCTAGGTTGTTTAAAAAAAGTTTGAGAAACACTCTGCTCTATAGCGTTAACATCCAACGTATTTCTTTCATCTTCCCTCTGCTGCTTTTTCTGCTTTAGTCTGGTTATATCCTTTTTTTCAAAGTTTATGTATTACATTGGTTAAATTATACATTTGTATGTCTAAACCATGAGTCTTTTGCCTTTCTCATTTCATAGCAATATCTGTGATCGAAATCAAGTTTCGTGCAAAACTGTCAATTGAAAATGATATGCATGTGTTTCGCTCAGACGGCTCCAAGAATTGAGACACCCGCTGAAAAGTGCCAAGCTTATCCATCTCATTAAATGTGTAACGATGTATTAAATACGTTTATGTACAAATATTCTGGTGTTGTACTCACCGCAGATCTGAATCTTTTTTCCGATGAGTCCTTGACACAAGGCAAACAGACCGTGGCAATTGTCTGGTCCTCATCCTTGGCCCTTCTGCTTCCACCTGCAGACGCTTATGTTATATTTGCAGGGTAGTTGTTATTCTGAATGGTACGAATTAATGCTGATTATTTCCTGTTGGTATGTTACCACCTATGATTTTTGGACAGTCATTTCTAGATGAACTGAAGTCAAGGATTATGGAAACATTCACCAACTTAAGCAAGTAGACTGTCCAGAAGAGTTGCAAGAGATTCCGAAGTCATCTGGAGGTCAGTGGCGATTTTATTGAATAAATTTGCTCTTTAGTATTTTAAGATATTTTTGTGTAATTTTGGTAAATATATCCGTTAAAATGGGGTGTCAGTGTTATTTTCATTTTTGCGTAATTTAGACGACAATTTATCAATCGCACCCTGCATATAATATATAAACATGCACCAATGTGCATATAAAAAAGAAAATAGCTGTCAATAGCTGATACCCCTGACGAGTAGACGGAGTGATTTTTGGGGGTCCGTCTACGAAACTCTGGAGTCCTGATGCTGAAGTTAACATCATTCAGTTAAGTAACAAAGCGTTCAAGTTTATTAATTCACTCACTCTCTCTCTCTCTCTCTCTCTCTCTCTATATATATATATATATATATATATAGTAATATTCATTATTATAATTATTTACAGTCTTACTAATGTCCTAATCCTTGTTGTTATGATCATAACATTTTCGTCCGATGTTCCCTCCAGTTTTTTTCATGTGTGTGTTGATCCGACTAAGTTTTAGGTAATTTCGATCTGAAAGGTGATCGTAACATTCGCTCGACTGTAAATGACATCAGCTCCTCATCCCAGAAATTCAAACAGAAAATATTATCCGTTAAGAATAAACATTAACTTTCATACAATAATTTCCGCGGTAGTGTGAGAAGTGAATTATCAATAAAAACGATTAAATGTGGAATGTATTGACTGCATATGTATTCACCCCGCTGTACTGTGAAACCCCTAATTAAATTCCAGTACAATCATTTGCCTCTAGTAAATAGTTTAGTGATTTTTTTGAGTAATGGAAAGAATGGAAAAAGAGCTACGATCCTTGATTCCGCCCTCCCCAGTTATATACAGTTGCGGCCAAAATGTTCAGAACGACATTGTTTTCGTCAGAAAAGTAGGTATAAGTTTTTATCAAAGTTGTTTTATATTCTATAATTTTCACAGACAATAAATACAATATTATTTGTTATTGTCTGAGATTTCGGTGTAATTTGAGAGGATAATACAAAAGTTATGGATGATTTAGTGATTTACTGCAAAACCCATGGCGGCCAAAGTGATCAGAACAGTTGAAAAAATAACAAAACAATAAAAGATTACAGAGAATACTGGAATTATTTAATATTTAGTGTGAAGCCCTTTAGCTTCAATCACACTTTGACATCTTCGACTGCACGAGGAAATTCAATTTTCAATTTCTTGCTCGCTGATCTTATTCCATTCTTCCTGAAGGGCATTCCATAATTGTTCGGTTGTTTTAGGATTTCTGGCTTTCGAACGTTCTCCTAGAATATTCCACACATTTTCAATAGGATAGAGATCTGGGCTTTGAGCAGGCCAATCCATAACAATAACCTTTTCAGCCTTGAGGAAGTTCATGACCACCTTAGCCTTGTGACATTGGGCATTGTCCTGCATGGGTATGGATGTTCGCTTAGTTGAATTTCTCATCACAGGCAAGACATGATCTTTTACAAGTTGTTTATAAACTCCTGCATTTACCTTTCCATGTAATCTCACCAAAGGGCCCACACCATCTCCAGATATCATCCCCAAACCATAACACTTCCTCCACCGAATTTAATACTAGTTTTAAGGCATTTAGGCAACAATTTTTCACCTACTTTTCGACGAACGTACCTTTTCCCATCTGAGCCAAATAACATAAACTTAGATTCATCACTGAAATGCACCGTTTGCCATTTTTCTTGAGACCACAACACATGTTCGGTTGCAAAGGTAAGACGACACTTTTTATTCTTGGAGCTGATCAGTGGCTTCACTGCAGGTTCTCATGCTTGTAGGTCATGTTCAACTAAACGACGGGACACAGTTTTTCGAGATAAAGTTTTCTCCAGTATAATGCTCATTTCCCGAGAAACAGCAGCAGCAGTTTTAAATCTGTCTTTTTTAACCAATTCTCTCTTGGTCGTTTTTCTTGGACTACCTGTAGAATTTCTTGCTTCACACGATCCACAATCATCGTAGACCTTAAGAATACCGTGAACAACACTTTTTGACTTGTTAACAATCTTTGCAATAGACCCAATACTTAAATTATCCTTCTTTCGAAGCTTAATAATATGCTGACGAATTGGTAACGGAGTAAGTGGCATTGTATTAACAAAGTACACTGCTGATATTCTTACAAATGTTTAGTAAACGAACCGTCACGTAAACAAATTAAAAAAATTAGAGTTCACCGGTCAAATATACTAAATCACGGAGTAAAAGCAACCGTTCTGATCATTTTGGCCGCCATGGGTTTTGCAGTAAATCACTAAATCATCCATAACTTTTGTATTATCCTCTAAAATTACACCAAAATCTCAGTCAATAACAAATAATATCGTATTTATTGTCTGTGAAAATTATAGAATATAAAACAACTTTGATAAAAACTTATACCTACTTTTCTGACGAAAACAATGCCGTTCTGAACATTTTGGCCGCAACTGTACAACTGTTCTGTGAAGGCCTCCGAGGTTTTTTGATAACATTACCGAATAAAAAGTATCATGAAGACCAAGGAGCTCACCAGACAGGGATAAAGTTATGGTGAAGTATTAATCAGGGTTAGGTTATAAAAAGTTATGTTTTGAACATCTCGCGAAGTACTATTAAATCCATCATCTCGAAAATGGGAAGAGTACGGCATAACCACAAACCTACAAATGCAAGGCCGTCTACCTAAACTGACTGGCCATGAAGGACAGCATTAAACTGATCACAAACTAAGAAGTCCACGGTAACTCTGGGGGAGCTGCAATGGTCAACAGATCAGGTAGGAGAATCTATCTAATGGGCAACTATTAGTCATCCACAAATCTCGTCTTTATGGAAGAGTAACAAGAAGAAAGCCGCTATCCTCATCTTCATTGCCATATTCACAATGTTTCGGCCGTTGTACGCTCCGGCCTTCTTCGGGTTATTGAAATTTCGAACCGAACCCGTTATTTCGTCGACCGAGGTAGATTGTTCTAGTTCCACGTGTCATGCCTCTCCCGGATGTCTCAGTTATTTCCCTTTAACTCAACTCTCCAAGTATTTTGGTTCACCACTTCTGTAGCCTGGTATTGAACTTACAACTCTTTGGGTCTAGTCACTGGATCTAACCGACGCCTTTATCCACTAGGCCATGAGTACAACGGCCGAAACGTTGTGAATATAGCAATGAAGATGAGGATAACAGTCCGAATAATTTAAATAATGTAAATAATCATAATACAGAGATATAGACAGATAAAGAAGAAAGCTATTATTGAAGGAAAGCCATATGAAAGTGCTCCAATCAGATGAGACACAAATTTAACACTATACATCACCCTAAGCACACCAACCGAACCATAACACATTGTGGTGACAGTATCATGTAGTGGGGATGCTTTGCTTCATCAGGAACAGGGATGTTGGCTCGAGTTTATGGGAAGATGGATGGAGCCAAATAAAGGGCAATCCTCAAAGAAAACCTGCTACAGTCTGCAAAATATTTGAGACCGGGGCGGACGTTCATCTTCCAGTAGGATAACCACCCTAAGCATATAGCCAGAGCTACAATGAAATGTTTTAGATCAAAGCATATTAATGCGTTAGAATGACCAAGTCAAAGCCTAGATCTAATTCCAATTGAGAATTTGTAGCAAGTCTTGAAAATTAATGTTTACAAACGATCTTTGGTTGAACTTGAGATATTTTGTACAGAATAATGTGATAAAAATTTCAGTCTCTACATGTGCAAAGCTGGTAGAGATATACTCCAAAAGACTTGTAGATGTAATTGCAGCAAAAGGTGGTTCTACATAGTATTGACTCAAAGTGTGTCTGAGTATGAGAGATGACTGCTTTGTTGCCTAATTCTTGTTTATGTCGCAACAAAATATATTTTGAACCTTCAGAGCGCTATGCACATTGTGTTGATCAAATAGTAAAAGACTGTTTAAGTCAGTTTGAATTCCAATTGCTAACGTTACAAAATCTGAAAACGTTCATGGCACTAAATCACTCGCGCAGAACAGACATAGGCATATACATTGCACATGCGCATGCAAAGTCACGTGCAGACAAAATGAGACGGGGAGAGAATCATCTTTTTTTTTGTAATAGAGATTAATAATAATAATAATAATAATAATAATAATAATAATAATAATAATAATAATAATAATAAACATGGGAACATCAACAATTCCTGTTGTAGTTGGAGCCCTTGGACTGGTTGGAAAAGATTCCAGTAGGCTGATTGAAGGGATCCCTGGAAGTCCATGCCTCAAAGAGATACAAAAAATTGTTCTGACAAGTACAGCCCACACTTTACGAATGGCTTTATCTATGTAATTATTTTTTTATTTTATTGTATTTTCTTTTGCAGTGGAAAGTGTCATGATGCCATTTCTAACCTTAGGTCCCTGGGCAGGACCCGGAAAGAAATGTGTAAACGCCAGATATCAAAGGAAATAAAAACAATAATAATAATAATACCGGTAGTTTAAAAAGAACTATCGCAACAATGTATCGGTGCCGTTCGTCAGTACCAGCTGATCCATCTTAAATAAGTCTGAACAAACTCCTATCATTAACCAAGTGAATTGATTGATTTGTTTTTTACGGCTTATCAACCTTAATGATTTACCAATGCAAGTCCTGCTAATTAACTCATAGCTGGAGGAGAAAGGTGGATTCATACATTTCACAACAGTATTAAATATATTAAATATAGCGAACCAGACTGGAATTGGAACTCAGCTCTCTGATCTCCAATCCGATCCACAATGCAATTATCCATTACACCAGCCGCACATCCAAGCTTACACCACATGGTATTTCCAAGCGGTCACCCATCTTGGTACTGGCCATGCTCGACGTTGCTTTGGTGATCGTACGAGGACCATAACCAACTGGAAAGAAACGTACCTGAAAGGAAATGCAATTAATGATAAAATTGTCTTTTGGTTCATTCTATCATAGGTTGCTTTTCAAAAATGTTTTCTGTTTTGTATTCTTTTGCATTGTTTTATTACTGAAATTATGTAGGAAATTTTCAATAGTGTGATTTCTTGCTCTATATTCAGTGGTACTGCTAGCTTGCTTTTTACGGTAATGTTTTGTTTTCTTTTATAGCAGAGGTGCTTTTTTAATATATTTTTTAATACTTTGTAATGTACTGGTTGCCTGCTTTAAACATTATATGGGTAAATACACTAATTGTTTTTTCTTCAATATGCCTGGGTGAAATGGAGGTATGTTTAATACATCCATGCGTCTTTTATGTCCTTAAATTCGGTACAAATATTAAAATATTTACTTAGCTTAACTAAAAAAATCTTATATATTTATATATTTGCACTGATGAGCTAAGACATTCTAGCAACATGCAACATGAATGACAGTTACTGGCTCGTAACAGCTGCAACCACTCCTCAATCCAGGGCTTGACCACCGTATCTAGCATCGCAAAGTAAGCGGTGGCATTGACACTGAAAGGTTCTTCCAATAGCTTGACATGGCTCTCGTTACTGATGGCAACACAGGCCATCAGATAAACGTGGTGTGCATTATCATGGGTAGCTGCATGGGGGTCCGCGCAGAGCCACCTGTCATTCCTCCTGTTCACTCGGTCATTTTCAAGAAGCTGAATCGATGTGGCTGGCATCTAGTGCAACGAGCAAGGAGTGATTTTTCTATCTATTGGGAGAGAACTGGGGAAATTAGAATTTAGCGCATGCTGCGGAAGATTACATGTTTCATTTATGACGTGTGTTCTCAAATAACTGATTCCTTATGAAGGGACGCCTAAAATTTTTCGGCCAGACTTAGAAGGCTTGCGTGTAGAAAAATGGATTTGGAGAAGTGAGTTAAGACGAAAAAGTGTCATTAATTAAAAGCGTTCTACTCTATTAGCTACTTTTTATTTAAATTTAATCTTTAAAAAACGAATGAAAGTAGTTTTTAGAGATAATTGTTTTCCAAGTTTAATTCCAATAATCATTAAATGCAACCAAGCCTTCTCTCCCATTCTACCACAGTTCTAGTCCAAGCAATAGGTTTTTCTTCGTTTCACTCCGTTCATAGACAACTGTCGAATCTTCTCTGGTTCTACGCACGCACCACATATAAGTCAATACACCACAGGCCACTGTCAAATACTCCTTCGGTCTCTATTCACCCCATAAAAATAAGTCACTCCCTATCACATACCACTGTCAAATCTGCTTGGGGTTCTACTCTCTTCATATAAATCAACACTCATCACAGACCACTGTCAAATAGTGGTGTTCTATTTACCCCATAAAAGTAAGTCGCCCCTCATCACAGACCACTGTCAAAACTTCTTGGGGCTCTATTCATCCAATATAAGTCAACAGTCATCACCGACCTCTGTCAACTCTTCTTGGGGGTTCCACTCACCCCATATAAGTCAAAACGCATAACATACCATTGTCAAATCTGGGTTTTATTCAACCATATAAGTAAGTCATCGCTCATCACATTACATAAATTATTGTAAATATTTCTGATAAAAAATGTGTAAGCTAATATACACAAAGTATATTTATTATATAGATATATCCTAAGTGTTTTCCCTTTAATTTATCTTATTTTATCATGAAAACAGTGACTTGCTTCATAAAAACTATCACAGTGTGTCTCATATTAGGAGACACTTAATTTTTCGTAATCTTTAGAAAGCTAATAAATGGATTCATAGAAATATCTGCATGAATTATATGCAGTTTATTTCACTTTATATTGAACCCTTGTATTTCTTCATATGGATTAGACTGAACTGCATCTAGAATAGTATTGTAAAGTTTCATCTAGTAAATGACTGTCGGTCCTCTTCAGAATGTTCAAGAATTTATCAATCTAGCTAAGGCCTCGCGAAAAAGCCGTCCAGTTTATTAAACGAGTGCTTATTTTATTAAGACGTTCTTTAGTTTTTTTTCATATAGGCTAATTATTTCCAGTACAAATTACGAATTTTTCTGATATAGTTTCCATGTAGTCCAGGATTCCTAAAACTTAAAGATGTTCTTAATGTACATTATCAAAAGCCTGTATACAATCAGCAAAAGAGAGTTATGTGTCTTTCTACGTTTTTATTGCTCGTTCTGGAAGCTTTTCTAATAATGGAAATTATATTTCTTGCTTCAATGTCTTGCACAAAACTTCATTTCCAGTCGATTTCATCTATTGATTGGAATTGCAGCTCATCAATCTGATGGCTCGATTAAATTCGTATTCATTAAATTCATTATTCAACGATCCTTTTATGATTGTGCTTTTTAATCAGATAAACACATTAAGTAATAGGAATGGTTGATTTTTCACATTTTTTTTAGAAAATAAACATTACACTTGGATTGGAACTGGGGTTTGATGTGATAACTACTGACACAAAAATAAGATTAATAATTTTTACCAATTTCTGAGCATTTAATTTTAAATGTACAGAATACCTAATTATCACAGATTTTTCCTTACAAACTGACTTTAAAATGTTACTGTTTCAAAAATAAATCCAAATAAAGTTAATATCTTTTGTATTAGATACATTGAATGGAAAATATATTCAAACCAGAATTCTAATTATGAATCACTATAAGCAAAATATGCATTTAAAAACTATAAAAAAAATTGTAAAAGATTACAAAAAAGGCTACACAATGAATAAGTTTTGTTAGATCATGTGTTAGTCATAATTAATAAAAACAAAAAATAGATAAAAATATATACACCCCCCATAATACTGATGGGCACATATTATGAGACAAAATGTTTTAATTTTGCATTATTTATTGAAAATAACGCTAAAACTACTGCACTGTATAATATATTACATCATAATATAGCTAAATTGTTCAGTATAATTTCCCTTCATAGTAAATGAGGGTTTTATTTGATGGTTCAATGATTTAGTAATAATGTGCTTGTACCATGCATCTTGTCCACATGCAATTTGTAAAGCTTCAATAAATGATAGATTTTATAAGGCTTTTACTGATCACCCCAATAAAATTCCAACCCTACGATTTTGAACCTAAACTTAATATTTAAACTCATCTCCTCAAATATCTGTAACGATTTAGAAAAAAATATTTTGTGTCGTTATTTATCATATCAGACCCCAACTTGCAAATTGGTTCCAAAAACGAGCTGCTCTCTTAAGCAGTTGGATTTCTTTCTAAGATTTGGCATAGTCTAATCGATCCGGTTTCACTGAGTTTGCAACTGACCGAGGTTTCCTAGTATTTCTGTCCGTCTAATTTCCTCCTTTGTCATTGTTTTAAAAAATAATCCCACCAATCTTTAAGGTTCTTATAAGCGACATTCATGACAATAAAGCAGATGATATGGAACCAGCTACGATGTCTTTTATTAATGTCGAGGGATTAGGCAAATTCTGAATGCTTCTCGAATTACTAATTCTGAATGGGGTAAAACATATTGATTGCCATTTTAAACGACCAGAATATTCTCATTCAAACAAGAGATTATGTTATCTGGAAAGGTCATATGATTGAAGTTTTGTCTAATCTGTTCTACCGTAGCATCAATATAATTTTATACGGAAGGAAAAGGCCAAAAGGGAGAAGTAGCATTGTATGAGAAGTTAAAAACAGGGAGAAGGTAAATAGATAGATAGATAGATAGATAGATAGATAGATAGATAGAAAGAGAGAAAGAGAGAGAGAGAGAGAGAGAGAGAGAGAGAGGGGAGAGGGAGAGAGAAGGACTGAAGTGTGAGAGAGAGAAAGTGTGAGACAGGCTAAATTTTGGGTGGATAATATAATATGCAATGATAAACTACTCAACATTGGTTCTAAGTCCGCTTACCAAGTTATCCAATTGGGTTAATCTGGGCTGGCTGATGAAATAAATAAAAAAATAAAAAATTAAATGGAATTTGGGGGGCGTATTTAGATTTTCAACATCTCAGATTTCTCTTAGAAATGATTTGATCACCAAAGATAATCAGATTCATTGTTGAACAAATAGATTTATTTTCTAGCATCATCGTTAATCGCCCATAAACTGGTGCCACGTTTTCGTCCTCCTCTTTGTTAAACTCAAATGAGAAAATTCTCTATAGAAGGGAACTGGACTGAAGGTCATAAGTTTATGCTTCAATATAAGATTAGAGAAGATAAAAATATCCCAGATTTAATAAAAAAATATTTACGTCCATTATTTCGTCAATTACTAAGCTTAGTTTGGCACAAGGCCATGAGTATGAGTAACACAATGAAGAATGAAATCACTTCTCAGTATTAATGGTCAACTACATTAGATCATTTACCATTAACCCTCGCCAAGACACTCGCGTCAGTAGTTGATATGATACACTACTCCCCGGTATTTTGAACAGGAGTAGAAGTTTATCCCTTGTTTCCTGTTTAAGATTGGGTTTCCGGTTCTTTCTAAAGTCTGCTTCTACTCTGCACTTCTAACGACTGCACTTAAAGTCTGAAATTTTATTTAGTATTTATTTCCTCACGGTCTTTTGAACAGAAGTAGAGGTTTATCTCTTGTTTCTTGATTAGGATTGGGTTTCCGGTTCTTTCTAAAATCTACTTCAACGCTACTTCAAACGTCTTCGCATTATCATTGAAATTTTATTTATCTATTTATTTTTTTGCCAATAGGATTAGATAGGTTCGCATATCGTCCAGTTTACAGTCCTTCTTTGTTTCCTGTTTAGGATTAGGTTTCTAGTTCCTTCTAAAGTCTTTTTGAATATCTTTCACATCCCAGTAGCTCCTTGTGTAATAGTGGCATTATCGCTTTGATTGTGGTGAATTGATTAACAAATATTCGAATTAAAAGAATTTAAATAGATTTTTTGCTAAATAAAATAGTAACGTATTTCCAACTGGTTCCAGGGGTCGTTTATAAATACTCTAATGATGACTTACAAGGTAGGCATGCAAGCATGATGTCACCGCTTGGAGAATTAATTCCCCTACTTCAATTTACTGTATGCTCTACTAAGTTGGGTCAATATCAAGAACATTTAATAAGAGATATTGGAATTGGTAATATAATATATTATACAGAAAGTTATCGTACTCAGTAAGCCTTTGCGTCTTAGTAGATTTGTTGCCTTGCTTAAAATGAAATGAAAAAAAAACAAGGCAATAAAGCCACTAACACACAAGAGGTTACCAAATGTGAGAGAACATGAGAAAAAGAAAACATTATTAAGGTAAGAGAACAATAAAAGAATAGGAATTAAGAAGACAGAAGATAACGATTGATATTGCATAAGTGGAACTCCGCACATACGGTCCATTCACTAAAGATGCTGTGAAAAATGTTCGGTTCCTTGTGTAAGGTCAAATATTGAGTACTGCTGTCATATATGGGCAGGATCAGCCCTGTCTTCACTTGCCACTCTCGATAGAACCCAAAAGCATCTCCGCGTCCTTGTGGGTGACGAATTATTTTCCACCCTACAATCCCTTCCCCACAGACGAACCTTTTTCTGCTCTGTTGCTATTCAGATGAACGACATTCCACCAGTTTTAACCTTCAAAGCTAAGACCCGCCATACCACGCACATTGCAGCGAACCACCCTTATTCTCTTCGTATTGCTTTGACTCGATGTAAGTTCCACTCGAGCAGCTTCTTCCCACGAAACATTGCCTTGTGGAACCGACTCCCAAGAGGATGCTTCCTCGATCACTACAATCTTCAATCGTTCAAGTGTAATGTTTTTGTAGCATCCGATGAAGGATAGAACTCGCTGAGGCCAACAGGCGTCATTTGCTCGTGATGGTTTACGTAAGTGCGATGAAAAGGCAGCTAAAATCAAGATCAAATAAATACTAGCTAAAATTAATAAAAAAGAATAATTCAGATAAATAAAATGTTGTTTAAAAATTTTTTGTCATGTATTGAAAATAGGCGATAATTGTAGAAACGAAATTAAAAATATTTGCACAAAATTCTTGTTTTTGATTCACAGATTAGTACTTGTATATCATTATTATAAATAGGTCATCAGTTTAAATAGTTTGGAAACATACAACCAAATTACGATGACTGAAAACCAAAATTCAAGAAATGTACGTTTACAAATTTGAGCAATCATAATTTAAAAAATTTTTTTTTCTTTAAAAACATTTGACATAGTTTAATCTGCGGAATCCTTAGCAGCGGTCAAAGTCAAATTTATTGATGTATGAGGGAAACATATCAACCGCGTCCTTGTGGGTGACAAATTATTTTTTACGATCCCTTTATCAGAGACGAAACGTCGCAAATCTCTCACTGCTCTATCACTATTTCAATGGAAAGTATTCAGACGAAGTTCTGCCAGTTTTATCTTTCACGGCCAAGACCCGCCATGTTACGCACATTGTAGCGAACCACCTTCATTCCCTTCGTATTTCATTGGTGGGATGTAAGTTCCACTGGAGCAGCTTCTTTCCATTAACCACTGCATTGAAGATGATGCTTACCCGATTACAACGATCTTAACCTGTCTAGGGTTAACTGTTATCTTCCACACATATCCGCATAAACTGTGCCTCATACTCTGTAAACCTCTACCTCGAGAGACTCTAGGGCCTCGTATAGTGTAACTCCCCACCTCACAAAAAAATCTCTGAAATTGTTCTACCTTATATATATCAGTCTATATGAAATATAAAAGATCCATTAGATTACACTAAAAATTTTAAAGAATTGTAAAGAATGAATAAAATAATTTTTAGTTATTGGTTTAAAAAAAAATGACACGCTTATTTCTGTTAAAAATGATGAAAAAAAAAGTTTACAACAATCGAATAGACATCCACATGAAAAATCCTAAGCATAAAGCGAAATAATTTGTTCGTTAAATACTTAAAAAAAACCTACGTAATTATTATGAAAAATTATTGGAAATAAATGTCTGAAATATATTTAATTTAAATTAGAGCTGTAAAATTAACCATAAATTTCACAGGTTAAATAATTATGTTATCTCATACTATAATATGTATGCATGATAAATATAGATAAAATTGCAATTATTAAATATAGTAATCCATAATGCTAATATAATATTAAATATTGAAAATGATAACGTTAATATATAAAATATATTAATATTATATAATATAATTAAATTATTATTTAAATATTGAATTATTATTTAAATTATGTTTAAATTAATTTAAAGTTTAATATTATGTTCATAATATTAAATATTGAAAATGGTAACATGAATAAAATCTTATTTGGCTGGTTTGTAACAGATTTTATTTTAAACATTCATTTTAATTGATTTTTTAAATAAAAAAAAACAAAAATTTACGAAATCACTCACTTTAAGGGATAATTAGGTCATCATTTCTTTAAATGAAAAACTCATTGTAGAATATCGATATTTTGATCATTGTGGATCAAGGGTAATTATTAACTTCAGAGTTTCAATGCGATGAAACATATTTCCGTTGTTTTTATTACAGTAATTTAATTTGTATTTTCATGCAATATTTTATTGTAAGTCATAATGTACATAACTATAATATCTTAAGCTTTAATTTAAATTAAAATTATGAAATTTTTAAAATGTAAATAAACAGTCGCATTGGTTGAGGGTATAATGAAAAATTTATCATCGCTACCGCTGATTTTCCCCAAAAGGCTGGTTTCATGCAAAGACTTACATACATTAATTATAGCTATTAATAAGCATAGTCCTGTAGTTACATTAATTGGACCAATAATAAGATTGTACAATTTATTGTTAAATGGGTTCTGTATGTCTATCGATCAGCAGGAAGTTCGTGATGTCGTGTCCATGTGAGTCCGCCATGTCATGTCGATTTTCTTTGTGAAATATGAAAACCAAACCAGTATAAATGAAAAATTATATATATATATATATATATATATATATATATATATATATATATATATATATATATATATAAAACAACTGAAAAGTTGCAAATTAAAAAAAATTGAATGTTTTTTTTTGTGAAAGTATTTATTTATATTTTTTTATATATTTATATTTGATATTTCAGATCGGCCCCGATCTTTCATCAGAAATGACTGTTTTCAGAAGTTTGTTTACATTAAGTAGCGTCCGTCGCGAGACGCGGACGTCACGTGATATGGAATGCAACTGTGTTTGAATATTTCTAACGCAAATCTAACTGTAGTAATATTTTAGATGTTGTTTAAAATTTTTTTTTAACTATATCTAAAAAAATCTTTTGTTTAACTATTGAAATATTTATAAAGATTTAAAATACCCAAGTCTTTATTTAACCCTAGTTTATATGTATTTAATTTTAAAATCCAGTATTTTTCTTTTTTTCTGCGTGTGTATGTGGAACTGAAATCAGAATCTATCAATACACATTTACAGTTTTCTAATGAGTGTCCTGGTTGATTAAAATGTTCAGCTATGGGGGAATAAGGATTGTTTTGACGTATGGTTAGTTTATGGTTGTTGAAGCGAAATCTATGGCGAAAAACATCTTCTCAAACAAATTTATTAAAGTTACATAAACCATTCATAACATTCATCGAGTGGTTCGTGGGTTAAAAACGCACACTCTTAAATTTTCAAAAAATTCAACCTTAGCGTTGCGACTGCACGCTCCATATGTTTTTATCCGTTAACAATAACACATTTCTAACAAAAACATATTTCAATTCGCATTTCATTTTTCGTGCCCCCTATTACCTGGATATACTAAAAAACCAAATCAATTTCCATGCCTGAGGATGGCTGAATGTACAGCAGAAAGTACTAGCAGAATATAAAAAAGACCTTATACAACTTGAAGGTATTAAAAACAAGGATCATAACATTCATCGAGTGGTTCGTGGGTTAATGTAACTTTAATAAATTTGTTTGCGAAGATGTTTTTCGCCATTTATATCATTAACTTCTTTACTAATCTACTTTTTGTGTGGATGATTCATCTAATATATATATATATATATATATATATATATATATATATATATATATATATATATATATATATATATACCGAGGAAAATTGTCCAAATCGTATTACAGCATAATTGTCCATCCCACAAAATGTTTAATATCTGAACAAATTGAATTCCTTTTCTCAAGTTTTCAGATAAGACGTTTAGTCATGTTGATAGCATTTGTCGTAAGAAACACTGAAAACCCCTTTGAGTTATTCAGCTAGAAAGAGAACAAGTTAAAATCATTTTGTTTCAGCCCCACTCTCTTCTCAGCTGAGCAATGGTGAGAGGAAATAGATCATTCAGGCCTTCAGTAATGGTACCAACATTAATATTCTGGCTTCCATCTTCAAAGTCCATTCAAGGACCATCAAGAGAACGGTGAATAAGTTTTAAAAAGTGGGAGCAGTAGAGTGGAGAACTGGACAAGGAGGTCACAACAGGAAGAGGGCTGATCATTTCAACTTAGAACTGAAAAGATCAATTAGAAAAGATCCAACTCAGTCCATAAGACGTTTGGCGCGAAAGAGAGAGAGAGAGAGAGAGAGAGAGAGAGAGAGAGAGAGAGAGAGAGAGAGAGAGAGGGGGGGGGTTTCAGATATGACAGTCGAAAGAGCAGTGAAAAAAAAAGACTTGAAAATGAAATCGTACGTGAAACCTGTGATGCACCTTGTTACTCCAAGACAGAAAGTTAGAAGGTTGGAGAAGTCGAAGGTCATCTTGAATAAGTTGGAAAATGATCCTGGAATAATATATATATATTTGAACTTTATTTCAATCATTCATGAGCTTCCGATCCATAGCTATGATTAATTAATGATGAACATGTCATTTTCGTTTATGATCGTTTTCATCACGATTCTTCTGTTAAGCTTGGAGAGTTTCTTATTGCTCAAAGTCGAGTTCAGTAGTGTTATAAAATCCTCGGAGAATTCCAGTATGATATCTTTAATCATTTCTAAGATAAAACAGTTCAAAGCTTAATCTAACAATTGGACAATTTTGGTCTTACACGATTTGCCCAATTTTGCTGTTACACCCTATATATATATATATATATATATATATATATATATATATATATATATATATATATATATATATATATATATATATATATATATAGTCTACGATGGGTGCTGGTGGTAATAAATCAGTGTTCGGTGTAAAATAAAAGACCTAAAATTTATAATACTAATAAAGGTGCATTTTGTTTCTCACCATTTGGTACAACATTCAGTTTTTCCACTTTGTCATAGAATTTCCTTATATATATATATATATATATATATATATATATATATAGATAGATAGATAGATAGATAGAGAGAATTATTTACAATAACTTATTTGGTAGGTGAGCTTTTTTTATATGCAGCGCGAAGGTTGTTCATCATATTATAAATAACAATATATAATAATATAGTCATTAATAATTATTTTTTAAATTTCAGATATATAAAAATTTCCATAGATCGTAAGAAAACATGGAAAGAGAAGCACGTTATCGTAAAGTTATTGGTGGATGCAGACGCAACGTTTGGAATCAAGAAAAGTTAACGTGATTTAAAAACACCACAAAAAGTTATCTGAGAAAAATAAATAAGTGAATTGAGTAAGAAGAACATAAAGATGGTGTTGCGAATGGAAACAAGAGAAAAGATGCATAATAATAATAACATTAGCATAAAACGGGAAAGCAATCAAACTACCACCCTTAAGTAAACATCACAAATAGAAATGGAAACCAAGAGATATTTATGCTCAGAATGTTATCAGAAAAAACAGTAGAAATGCAGAAAGACCTGTACTTGTGTTTTATAGACCACGCAAAGGCATTCGATAAACTTCGCCACAAAGATCTGTTGGAACTGCTCAGCAACCTTGACATATTTGGGAAGGATATTAGAATAATCAAGAACCTATACTGGCAGCACACCGCCTGCATACGGATAGAAAAGTAGTTAGGTAGATATACAAAAATAGAAAGGGGTGTAAGACAAGGATGTGACTTCACACCGGATTTATCCAACCTTTACAGTGAAGCCATTATGAGAGAATTAGAAGTCCTACCAGGATTCATTATTGGTGGCCACAATATCAATATATCAGATATGCAGACGACATCAACTGCAAGAAGACATAATGCATAGTAGTTATCAAAAGGATGAGATCAAAATACAAGTGACGAAAGGTTACAAGTAAAAAATGTAAATATCTGGAAACTGTTTTAACAGAGGACGGAAAGTGAGATACTGAAATCCGAAGGCGCATTGGGATAGTCAAAGTGTTTTTCCAAAAGCTAAGCGGAGTACTAAGAAAAAGGAAAACTTCGTTAGAAACAAAGTTAAGAGTTCTGAACTGTTATTTGATATCTGGTCCTCCTATATGGCAGTGAATGCTGGACAAAGATGAAGAAGAGATTTGAAACAACAGAAATGTGGTTTTACAGAAGTATGCTGAGGATACCATGGTCCGAATATGTGAGCAACGACGAAGTTCTAGAGAAAATGGAAACAAAAAAGAAACTTATAATTAACATTAGGGAGAGGTAGCTGACATTTCTAGGACGCATAATGAGGGAAGAGGGATTGGAAAATCTGATACTCATAGGAGATATTGAAGAAAGAGTGACAGAGGAAAACAATGCAATTCATGTCAGTTTGCATAACGAGTAAGCTTGACTAAATAGAAAGCGGTACAGAGTTAGGGAGAAATAACAGACAAAAATTATTAAGAGCTACAAAGGACAGGAACTTGTGGGGAGCTATGATTGCCTGCGTCTTGAGGGGACACGGTATATGAAGAAGAAAAATTACTTATGAACGTAGAGATACATTTGATGGAGGTGATGACGCGGCTAGAACTTAACGGAAATATTTAATCAGTAATATTTAAGAGTGAACACAGGTGAGATGTAGTAATGTTTTGGGCTAATATTGTAGGCAGTAAAATTATATATCTTTTTATATTTGATTATGGTGCCAAGAAACATGTAAATAATTTCTGCAGGAAACCATTGGCTGATGAGTGTATTCATGTATGACAATTCTCCTTCACATCGTGCGAATATGACGATCGTTAAAATTACCCAAAATGTTTAAAAGGCAACAAATTACACAAATAACCTTCAACTGTTCCGTATTCTAATCCATTAGAAAATGTATGTTCTACCAATAAAAGGGACGCTTTGAAAACAATATTCAAGCAATAAGGCCGGGAGAAATGTAAGTAATGTGAAAGTTGAAACAGTAGACATTTAAAAAAAAATCTATGGTTGAAAAATTAATGGAGGTTATAGAATGTCAAAGAGCCTATAACATAAGAAATAATAAAATAATAATTTATTCAGTATTATAGAATATTCTATTATTGAAATATATGTCTAGGGCTTATTCATAAATAAAATTTTATGTTACACTAATCTGGTTTGTTTAAATAAAACTTTAAAACCCGCAATACAGCATTTTTAATAATTATAGATATTATAATGTCAAAGGAATATTTATGTTGATCATATAAATATATCCGGAATTCGTTGACGGGTATAATCTATCTATCTATCTATCTATCTATCTATCTATCTATCTATCTATCTATCTATCTATCTATGATTCATATCTATCTATCTATCTATCTATCTATCTATCTATCTATCTATCTATCTATCTATCTATCTATCTATCTATGATTCATATCTATCTATCTATCTATCTATCTATCTATCTATCTATCTATCTATCTATCTATCTATCTATGATTCATATCTATCTATCTATCTATCTATCTATCTATCTATCTATCTATGATTCATATCTATCTATCTATCTATCTATCTATCTATCTATCTATCTATCTATCTATCTATCTATGATTCATATCTATCTATCTATCTATCTATCTATCTATCTATCTATCTATCTATCTATCTATCTATCTATGCATGCGTGTGTGCGCAAATATGTTCCAGTGTGATTATGTGCGTGCACGCGTGTCTAATATGAATTATCTACATTTATAATAATGCATACACACGCGCGCGCGCACACACACATACAGACACACACACATACACACGCACACACACACAGACATATATATATAATTGTATTATTTGAAAGTTGCTATATAAATAGGAAAGAATGCTTAGTATGGACATCATGCATATTAAAACTGCATTGCGATTGCTGTTTCATGCCTTAAATGATCGTCAAACTATATAGAGATGGTTGCCTAATGCGATAAACTAGGGCACCTTTTTATGTTAACACTTGATATATTTATACATATCAACAATATTGAGGTTATATATACATATATATGTATATATAAATAAAAAGAAAGAATAGTAAGATATATAATCCGGTCTTCTTATTGATATTTTTTATTCTTATTTTTACAAAACAGTGCTCAATGTAAATTTGCAGATTATAAATATTATAAATTAACTGATTTAAAATATGTTTTTTTCGCTACACAGTAATAACGATGTTTCAAAAATGGGAGCTAAAAACTTCAAATTTAATTTTGCACTTAAATTAAAAACATTAGTTCCATTTCATCTTCAAGCGAATATTGGAGTAACTTATTTTTTAAAATTTACTGAGTTTTAAACGCACACAAAAATTCATAATTCATTGTTTCCAAGGATATAGAGAAATCCAATCATTCAGGTGGTAGCGTGTTCATTTTTATTAACTTTTTGTTAATGTTTTTAATTTAATTACAGAATTAAATTTGAAGTTTTTAACTTCCATTTTTGAAACATGGTTATTAATGTGTAGCGAAAAAAAACATATTTTAAATCAGTTAATTTATAATATATACACATATATATATTTACTTATACGTATGTATATATATATACATATATATGTGTGTGTGTGTATATATATATGAATATAAATATAAGTATAGATATGTGTCAAGGTTAGCGTGTGTATGTAAATGTAAATGAACTAAATGAATATACCAGTTTAAATATATATTCATATTTACGTACAATATAGTATTCATATATATATATATATATATATATATATATATATATATATATATATGACCTACTTCTAAAAATATGACTAAATGGGCAAACATTTACATTTTTACCCTTCATGTATATATATACCAACAGGCTTCACCCACTTGCTATCGCTTCTCAAAATAAGATATAATCACTACTTGAATTCTTTCAAACAAAAATTTTAAATGAACATTTCATTCATAAATTGGCATGTGAAAGTTAAGGAAAGATTTACAAATAGATGCCAACCGTTGAGGACCAAGTAAGATGCAAATTTTAAAAACTATATAAAACGATATTCCTAAACAGAACTATTTTTGATATGAAAATCAAAACAATCCTCGAGTAAAAGAACAGTAATGAAGGACAGTTAATTAATGGAATAATTTTCTTTTTTTTTAAATCAATATGCAAATTAGTTAAACCTGAAGAGTGATATTGCCTAGAAGTAGATAATATATAATACAGATATTGCGCTTTGAATGTGTAAATTATTATAAAGTATTGCTGCGGCTTTTTAATCTCAGACATTCGTGGGAGAATTGAGCTTCAATTTCACATTTATTCATATAGATTCCATAATGTAGGTTTTACTTAATTAGCTATTATGTTTCTCTAATTCGTTGAATGTGTAACTAATTCTAATTTCTATTTTCCCATCCTTACACTATATTAATTTTATCTTATAAATTGTGTCCTGTTCTATCACCCATGAAATAAA
>OZ038486.1:45731518-45844018 GCA_964036315.1 Acanthosepion esculentum
TTATATTTTGTATGTTCATATTATAGGTTAATTCTAATTCATTAAAATATATTTAAAATTTAGTTGACATCAATAATTAACGTTTTTCATGTAATTTATTTAAATAAATTTTATATTTATTAGTAGATTGAATGAATTTATCTTACCCTGTAATTTTTGGTTACGAAAATTCAAGTCGTTGAACCAATCTATCTATCTATCTATCTATCTATCTATCTATCTATCTATCTATCTATCTATCTATCTATCTATCTATCTATCTATCATGTTATGTTAGGGTGTGTTGAGACGTTTTTTCTCCGACCCACCTCTCAAAATCTAACCAAAATGGCTAAACAGGGTACAATTTTGGAATCGGCATCTTGGTTGGACCGAGAAATTTTTAAGGCATCTTTCATAAATAAGAAATTTTAGTTCATGAATAAATCTGTGATTTATTGTCTTTTTCTTTTAAATATGTTTACGTATTAAGCTGGAAATCGTCTTATTTGAAAACTATAAAAATTCGACACTTTATGAGAATCATAATTAAAATATTTTTAAACGTAAAAATGAACTAATTAATTTCAACAAATATTTTAATTTCTTGCTCTATTGCAGGTTTCACTAACCTCTTACAGAATCATTCTGTCGATAAGGCAGTCTTAAGGAAAATCAATACTAATAATTAATTTATAAGAATTTCGTTAATGATTTAAGTAGAAATAATTTTAAATATATAAGAGATGAAATCTAAAATAATATTTTTTATCTTATGCATTGACTTTGGATAATTTAAAACAGAACTTCATAAATAAGATACTATGTCGGCCTTCCTACTGTTATGATATACTCATCAAAAAGATCTGTTTCAATAGCCATAATTTTGATGTCATTTGAAACATTATGATTACTATTTTTACTAAATTTTACACAGGTGTGCTTCTGAAGATACTGATCTCTATAGAAGGCTATATTTGTTATTTTGTTTTTTATACATTTAAATAATTTTACAAATATTTGTTCAATTTAATATTTTAACGGAATAAAATTTATTTTATGGGAAGACATTTCGTCGAAAATTTACATTTTTCAAATAAAGATTTAAATATTTTTTATTTCCGTTTTATTTAATTTATATTATTACTCTGGGTAATGAGGAATAACTAGCAGTCTTTTGAGTATTTCAAATTCAGCTTTTTCCTCTTCAGTGGATGTTGAAGTTATTTGGGATTGGTTGGTTGCTTATAGGCCCGCATAAAAAATTGGGAAAATTTTGAAAATAAATAATTTCCAATAAAATATATATTTTAAAAATATATTTTATAAATAACATTTTAATTTCTTAAGCAATAATTTTCAATAAAATATATATTTTAAAATATCTTTTATACATAACAATTTAAAATATATTAACAAACATTTTGTATTCAAATTTAAAAAGAAATATAGAACAAATACAAAATTATAACAATATAAAAATAAAAGGAACAAATTTTTCTTAAAAATATCTAATTTTCGGTAAAATGTCGCTTCAATGAAAAGTCGTTCGATTAAAAGTCGTTCGATAAAAAATCACTTAAAAAAGCATTCGATAAAAAAATTATTTGAAAATAAACGTCTGATAAAAATCGCTCAGTAAAAACTCATTTGATAAAAATAGTTCAATACAAAATTGTTTTATTGAAAGTCATTTGATAAAAAATAGCTCACTAAAAATGTTTGATAAAATGTTCTATTACCGATTCATGCAATTGATTTAAAATGTGTAAAATGTTGAAAAAATCTCCCATTTCTTAAACCGTTTAATATTAAACTACTTTATTTTCATGTTTATAAAAATGAATGAAGTAAAATAATCAAAAATTAAATAAAACATAGCATTACAAAACTAACAATTAGAATTACGACAATAACAACGACTTATGTAAGCATAAGTTATTGTTTTGTAATGGTAGCGTATTTCAGTGCATCCACCAAAGAAACCTTTTTAAAGACATCATTGGGTGGTAAGTTCCTTTTGAAAAAAGAACTGCATGTAATAAAAGTCTCTCCTTTTGAAATAAACCTCTTGAACTATTACTGATCTTGATCAGAGGTAAAAACAGATAATTGACAGCAAGAAGATCTTCTGATCCCCTTTTAGATATTTAACTTAACAAAACAGTATCCATGTAAATAATGTAAAAGCGTAACACCCAGCGATTCAATATATTAATGCTGAATCAGCTGTCCGGCATTACTCGACCGATATTGAGCAGTAAATTTATATAATCATTTGATTAATCAAAATTAGTTAAATTAGTTATATATTAATCAAATATATATTTTTTATTTTCCGAATTAATACATAAACACTTCACAGATCCGTGTCATTGTGTATTCTTATCTTTACGATACTACCAGAGGAGTGAATCGCTCTTCTTTCAACTGAACAGAGTAAAAAAATAACTATTTCTTTAAGTACACTTGTCACAGAAATATTTTAATGAAACTGCTGTAACAGTGAATTTCAATATTACGAATTTATCCAGAAAAAGAAATCCAACTAATAAAGCGTGGTTCTTTGATCAAAACTGGTTCACAAATACTTGAATAAAAATCAACGATATTTCAAAAGGAAATGAATTTTACACAAACATCTACTTGTCCCGCTCTTATATTTTCAACGTTCTGTACTTTTACTCTCTTAAAGGAAATTTAGAATTTCAAACAAGTCCTTTTTCTCTGAGTCTCGTTGGCTTGGATAAATTCTTTCCAATGTCGCTCCAGGATGAATTGTCAAAACTGTTTAAGACTTAACTGCACATCAAAATCCTTTAGTTGATATGAAATAATGCTGTTTTTTCTCTTTTGAAATGTAAAAACTATGACGATTCGCTTTTTTTATTCAAACGAGCGAGCTTTTCTTAAGTCAGCAAAAAATGAATGCATTTGTTTTTGTGATATACGAAGGGAACATTGTTTTACATAAAATCTGAATTATTTTGGCGATGAAAGATAAAATGAAAATAAAAGAACCACATTAATTATAATCATAAAATGACGAGAAACTTGTGAACTGATTAGTTTCAAATCAAGATCAAAAGATTTTCTGGAAACAACTTATCAATGCTAATAAATTTATCCCCAAATAAATCCACCTTAATCATACAACAAATGTCTTTCTACAACTCAAAGGGATTCAACTGGATTGGATTGTTGGATTAAACGGTATATCAACCATTATGATGTCATTTGATAGCAAAGGCTGGTTGTTTATTGGAAAGTTGAATTATATGAACGATCTCAGTCGTTCTTTCGACATCTGAGCAATTAGAATGTTTTTTTTCTCTCTCTTACCCACGGATAACATATCTTCACTAGAAGATTCAGATCGTTCCTGACATTGAACGCGGAAAGACCTAGACACTTTCAAGAAGCTAGCTATCGCTGAGCCAGTGTGGTTGTTGAGTAATAACATGTGTATCTCGTGCCTTTTAGTGTGTCAAATTGGATACCGCCATGTTAACGTTCTTGAGATGACTGAAAAAAAAGTGAGAATGTTAAATTTGGAGCATATTGTGCAACATTACGCTCGATCGTCTTTCATTTAAGTAAATAGATTGGTGTACTTGTGCTGTGGTATTTACTTTTGAGTTAGATTGATAGATGTAGGTAAAATGATATATATATATATATATATATAGATAGATAGATAGACATGAAATATTTTACATAGATTGGATTGGATTCGATTAGATTGTTGGATTTAACGATATGTGGCCCTTTAAGAAAACATTCAAAAATTGGTTCTTTCTTTGAAAGTGGAATTACATGTAAATAAGTAAATTGGGGTACTTTTTTTTTAAAACCATTCCTCCTAAGCAAGACGATAAAGCCACTAAGACGCAAAGAGTTACTGAAAGTGAAAGAAACTGAGAAAACGTTTGTAAGGACAATAAAAATGACAATAAAAATGACAATAAAAGAACTGGATTAAAAAAGGAAGAAAATGACGATTAACGTTGTTTTTAGTTTTTTGAAGACTGTGGTTGACAGGAAAGCAAGAAGCCGGAAGAGAGCTCCACAGGTGAGAAGTGCGAGAGAAGAAACCGTTAGACATACGGTTACATTTAGTAATTTCAAGAGAAAGCAGCGAATAACCTACCTAACAAGCTTGTGTAAATGTTTGGCAGAACAGGAATTAGTAGAGACAAGAAAAACACAAGCTTTACTTTGAGTTACAAAGATCAGAAAGCTGTGGCGAGCCATGATCGCTCACATCTTGAAGGGACGCGGCACAAGAAGAATTAAACAATATATATATATATATATTCACACTTACATATATATATATATATATATATATATATATATATATATATATATATATATATATATATATATATGTCTGTGTGTGTGTGAATATAAACTAAATAGAGAGATGTTAGCGCGTGATAACATACATATGCAGATAAGCAAATTATTCAATTTAAAGTGTAAATAAAACAGTACTCAATGTAGTTAAACATAGTTATAAAGTATATATTAATAAATACACATATACCTACGTTTGTAGTACAACTCATAGTTCATGGTTACCCAATTCAATTGGTAAATATATATATTTCTTATTACTATAAAGATTATATTTATTATAAAGTTTATATTTTAGATTTTATATATATATATATATATATATATATATATATATATATATATATATATATATATATATAATATAAACCTAATGAGCCAATATTTATATTAGGTTTGCTCTACTTAGTGTATTGAGCACTTACGTAGTTATTTTCACTTTTTTTACTCGTTTTGGAGGTTTTTTTCTTTGGACTCTGAGCTTGAATTCTAGACGATTGTTTTAAATTTAAAATTTTAACGTAAACATGTTATAAAATCAATACAAAATAGCCATTTTGTTTCGACTATATATATTATATATATATATTTATATATTATATTTTCCCTACTCTGTATTGAGCATATATATATATATATATATATATATATATATATATATATATATATATATATATATATATATATAAGAAAATATATATAACATGTGTGTGTGTGTGAGTGTGTATGTGTGTACGTATCCATAATTTTGACTTAATTTATACAGAGATGGCTGTTGTCTGTAATAATCAATATGCACTCAAAATCTATCTTAACCTGGTGAAATATCTGACTGGAGTTATCACATCTGGAAATCCTACATAACAATCTAAACAAACTGGGTGTGGTGGGAAAGCAAAGAGTAAATATGTAACAATTAAATGAGAAAACTACAATATAAACAGACATGTGTTTACACGCAAATTCATACACACGTTTAATCCAATGTCATCTCTAGCTCAAATTCATTCACATATCTATCTATCTATCTATCTATCTATCTATCTATCTATCTATCTACGGCGTGAAAAGTAACTCCTCTTTCTAAAATACTTAAAATTAAATTTATTTATTAACTATAATTTTTTACAAGAAATGGATATGAGAGAAAAGCATGAGGTTTTATTCAAAATTCGATATAGGCACCAGATTTCGTTACCAGCTGCTCGAACCGCCCAGGAATCGCGTCAACTGATTTCGCCAGGAAGTCAAGTGGTATGGAAAACATAACTTCTTGTATTCGCCCTTCCAGTTCTTCCAAAGTCTTGGTTTGGTATAGTAGACTTGTTCCTATAACCAACCCCAAGAAAAAAAGTTACAGGGTGTTAAGTCAGTATTACTGGCTTTCCACTTATACATAAAATAGGGAGTTAATTTCAATATACAAACATATATATATATATATATATATATATATATATATATATATATATATATGCTTACTGTTGTAGCATGCTAACAGAAGATAATGGGTATGTCCCCGTTCACATAAATCCAGTAGTAAATACTGTATGTTGGTCAGCAGTTGGAGATTCGTCACCAGCTGTGCAGGTCAAACTCTCAGTCTCCGAGCAAAGAGGATCTCCAGACGTGGTTATGTCGAAGGAAAGCGTCTCGTCTCGGGAAACAGCCACCCGACCCCGTTTTATATGGGGTCGACGGGGAATTTTTGGTCGAGCCTACGGGCTCGGATACCCCACATTAAATTCGCCACATTTGACCGCGTGGGGCGGTTGGTAGATATCCTGCAGTTGGATATTCATCTCCAGCTATGCTGGTCAAACTCTCTTCCTCCGGGCAGAGGGTATCCTCAGACGACGGTTTGTCGAAAAGCAGAGTTTCGTTTCGGGAAATATCTACCCGATCACGTTTTATACGGGGTCGACGGGGAATGTTTGGCCGCGCTTACGAGGTAGGATACACCATATTAAATTCAGCCTTGCGCCACATCTGACCGCGTGGGGCGGTTGGTAGATATCCTGCAGTTGGAGATTCATTGTGAAATTCACTTGACTCACTTCTAGCAGTTGACTACTTCTTATACGCGCCGTTGGCGAATCTTATATGTGTTGTTCTTGTCCTTAGTATTATCGTTCATTACCAACATTCGTGTGATTATTCTATTCAGTAACCCTACCTAGGTTACAACACTTACTTTCTTATCTAACTTATTCTGTTCATATTTATCTATCAAAAGGCTTAACTGGAGAAGTCGTGATGACTAAATCTTTATTTTAAGGCTGACCTCGCTTCCTTCATTGTGAGATTGATATAAAATTTTAGTTCAGTACTTTCAAATACTTGCAAAATATGTTTTACTAATATCTAAACAGTGACTAATTAGAGCTACTCGAATTAAAATTGGTCTTAGTATTTAGCGATTATATTTTGCTTGTTATTTGTTCTCTCCATTTTATTTAACTGCTTAACCGGCCAAATCGCAGCAAGAACATGTCTTGTGAATTGTGAGTGGTGAAATTAATTGAAATATTATTATGTTGACGACAGTTTCTTTTCCACTGTAAGTGAAAAAGTTTTGCTGTTTTCGGGAATTAAAAAAAAAGCTCAATGTTAGGGAAAAATTAAATATAGGTCATTAAGAAAAAAAGTATATTCATATATATATATATATATATATATATATATATATATATATATATATATATATATGTGTGTGTGTGTGTGTGTGTGTGTGTGTGTGTATGTATACGAGTGTCGAGTGAAAATTTTAATAAAACGTTTAAAATTGTTAACAAAAAGTATTTAATTTTTATTAGCTTTTAATTAAAATGAGAAATAATGTAAATTAAGACTGTCGAGAAATAAAAGGAAAAAAGAATGTTATAGATATTGTTACAATCAAAAAGAAAACGTAAAACCAATTTCGAAAAAACTGAAATAGATAGACTGATAAATAGAGAGATATGAACAGTCTTTAGAATTTTAAGACGTGTCTTAGAGCTTACTGCCATATCACATTGAAATACCCCCTGCGATCACCGAAGTTAAGCAAAGTCGGGTCTGGTCAGTACCTAGATGGGTGTCTGATTGGGAATAGTGGGTACTGTAAGCTTGGATGTGTGAGTGATATAATAGCCCCTAATTGTTAATCGGAGAGTCGAGTTCCAATTTCAATTGTGTTTGTTATATTCACTTACGCGCAAATACCTTTAGGGAAGGTATGAATCTACTTATTTTCTCCCAACTATGGGTTAATTAATGAGACTTGTATCACCATATCATAATTATCCCCACAAAAAGTATTACTATCTAACAAAATTTTCTGAATTTAGATAACCTGTAAAGGATTGATAACCTGTAGAAAACAAATGAAAGAAAAAAAGGTGTCTTAGGGCTGATTTGACGAATGAAGAGAAACTTTTTTAGTAACACCAAAACTTACAAAAAGTAAAACAATGTTGGCAATTGCAGGTACTACCGAATTATTTTGAACAACTCCCAAGGTTTGATAAGAGTAAGTTGTTGACTTTATCTCGCCGTTATCTGTCCTCTATCAAGAGAAAAGTTCGAAAAGTTCGACGTTGTTCAGCTGTTGTGAAATATTTAGATGTTATTGTAGAAAGGGTGTATTGAAAAGCACAAAATATCGAGTGCTAAATCAAGTGGCAAAACATATAAGAGCCTCGGCCTCCATAAGGAAAGTAGAAATGAAAATAGATGAAGAATGATTTTCAATAATTCAATCAACCAACAAGGATCCTGCTACCCTCAATTGGGGCAGAAACAGTCTTTGAATAATGGTTTGGTAGTTACTGGCAGAAACAGTCTTTGAAACGTCAGTAAAGCGGAAGTGAAGTGATGTTTTGGGATGGATTTATAAGTGGTGCGCCCATGGCGAGTTCTTAGATTATTTTAAGATGATAGTTCAGGCATACAGTAATTTTGGAAGATTCACGGTGAAACATTATTAGAAAGAACTTAATTTTAACGCGGGGAGCACTCGGTTAGGGTCGAACTCGCTACTCAGTCGTAACTGATCTAGCGAGACAAGCTTGCTAGCTATTGCACCATGTTGAAGTTCCCCCGCCTTTGACATCATGAGTCGACAAAATCGGAGATATTACTTTCGGAGCTAAGCATGCATATGGTACATATGGTGTATAATTCCCACATTCACGGTGATAGATTGAGAATAATTCACCCTAAATAAATCGCTACACAAACGCCAAAATATGATCAAGTCTTTAATGGTGTATTAATGAAATCAAATGGATCTGTAACGCATATTGTTTAATATGTAACGCATAAATATTTTATTTCATATTTTTTCAGCAAAAACGAACGGAACAAAGCAGTTTTGCTTTGATGGCTATAAACGCTTTAATTTAGTCTGTTTGTTGGCGTGTAACGTTTGGCCAGACAGTAAGAAGAAAATATTTCAGAAAATTTATTACTGGAAGCGTTCTTAACTTTTATGTTTTCAACAAAAAGCTTCATATAATACCCGTCATCTCTAACACACAGAGCTATATATATAAAGTTATAGCCCCTGTCTGTCTGTTTGTTATCGAACTCTTCCTAGGGTTTTGGAGATAGACCCTCATAACCATGTATATTCGGAAACTACATTACCTAGGGTACTTAGATAAGTATATTAAATTTTGGTTAAAGAGGGTCCCCGGTGTTGTGTGTTGTGGAGGTGATGGTGGTGGTAGTGAACAAGACTTCCCACTGAATTTTTTCACTTTGATTTAAATTCAAATTTGAACAAGGGAATGAATCCTAGGGTACTTGGATAAGTATATTTCATTTTGATCAAAAGGAGTCGTCTTCACAAATCCCCACTGAAAATTGTCTCCCCATTGATTTAAATTAAATTAAAATTTGAACCATAGAATGACTTCTAGGGTACTTGTATAAGTATATTTCATTTGATCAAAAGGGGTCTCTGGGGTAGGGTGTCACAAAATCCCACTGGAATTTTTCCCTTTGATTTAAATTACATTTAAATTTTAAAAAAGGGAATGATTCCTATCCAAAATATAGAAGGAGAAAGCCAGAAGATGGAGGTCACATCGACAAGATCAAAATGAGATAATATGGACGTCAAGTTGAGCACGAAATCACCAATCAGTTGGTAGTGCCTTACAAGACATATGTGTTGCGACAATTCAACTGTCATATCAATATTGAAATTTGCTCATCAATTCATTCAATCAAGTATCACATCAAATGCATATCAAAGGGTTCAGATCAAGCTGTGTTCGCACAAAACCCCAACTGAATTTCTTCCCCTTTGATTTAAATTAAATTTATTGTCCGGCACCTGAGGTGTTCCCAAAACAGGAAACGCTTATGGAATTTGGGAATTTTTCCACGGTACTGCCGAGAAACTCACCTTATGTCACATCTGGTTACTGGGTGGACGCATCGGTAAATACCTGTATTTATAGGGGAAGGGCGTTCGATATCAGGGATGGTCTGATGAATGCTTAACGCATGCAACAGACAGTTAAAATGCAGTGTTCGTTTCTATGTTCACATTGTTTCTATCTTTTTCTATGTACCGTATCCATTCAGTGCGTTGGTGAGCATGGCTCCACTCAGTTTCCTGTCCTCTGTAGCTTTTAGCACATTTTATCGTTCTGTTATCTCTCATAAATTTTGTTCAGCTATCCATTGACTCAAGCTGGGATCGAAACCCTAGATATCTTACCCCTAGGTCATCAGAGAAGAAGGGAAATTTTAACGTTTTTTCCATACGAAATACGCCATCAGCCCGGAGAACACAATTCGTACTTGAAGAGTAATGCATTAATAGCAGTAAGAGCTGTTTTAAAAATCTTTCTCTCGAAAGTTCAATTGGATTTCCCGTGAGCATATAGTGTCATCCATAGACAGATTGTTTCAGTGTTTCACAGCTTTTCAGTGTGGGTAGACGTCCGATTGCTTCAAGCCGTGATCGAAACCCGATATATATATATATATATATATATATATATATATATATATATATATATATATATATACAGGGCTGCAAAAGTAGATATGCAGTAAGTATTATACTAGTATTATTAACAGTATTATATTGATATGTTTGGTGCGCACGTTTTGTTACTGTATACTTACTTTTGCATCTCACTGTACACACACACACACACACACACACACACACACACACACACACACACATATATATATATATATATATAATGAGATAAAGAAAGTGGAGTGGTCATCGGTTCTGATCAAGTAATTTAAATTATTGCGCCTCATATCTTAAAAAATCACAGCGTATCTTCTTTAGGCACAGTTTTGTCTTTCATTCCAACCTGAACAAGCCGAAGCCAACACTCGTTACGTCGGCGAAACGCGTCGTCTATAAGCTTTATCCACTTTGTTTCATTCACTCTTGTTTCGGATACTATTATACAGCCTGTAAACACACACACATATAATTTGCCCATATTTTTTCAATCTATCTATCTATCTATCTATCTATCTATCTATCTATCTATCTATCTATCTATTTATCTATCTATCTATCTATCTATTGCCAATGGCTGCCCCAGATCCTGCAACTTAATGGGAGTTTCTGCACCAACGACAGACTTGTGATTAAAAGGGAAGAAAAGACAAAATGCCAAATGGAGAAGGCATTGGCGAGGTGTGCTGACCGGACAGACTTTTATCGACATTAACAGAACCGCTTTCATACGGTATAGCAGAGGAAAGAAAAGTCACATATGCATGACATTTACTACCTGAATCGACAGACGCATGAAGAAAACCGGAAGGCACAGCGGTCGAAACGTCGTGATAATAGATAACAAAGATTGGAACATTAAATTGTTAAAAACGATTGTTTGTCGTTCTTTTATTTATACATTTACGAAAAAAGGAAAGAAAAAGAAAACAAGAAATGGCAAACATCTCGAATGTTTGGCAAACGAAAACCTCGCAAGTTATTGGAGATCTAACATTGAACAATTGAACAAGATCTAAATAGCACGAAAATCTCCTGTTCTGCAAGGAGATTTACTTAAAACATTATTTCTGTATCTTTTTTGACAATACACGTATTTACACACACAGATACTTTTTTTATAATGATGTTCACCCTTTCCAAGTCCCGAGAGTCGCTCGAGATAAATGGTTACACAGTTTATGCGGATATGCGTGGAAGATAACGGTTAACCCTAGACTTGAACAGGTTAAGATTGTAGTGATCGGAAAGTATCCTCCTGGGAGTCGGTTACAAAATGCAGGAGTTCATGGATAGAAGCTGTTTGAGTGGAACTTATATCTCACCAATGGAATACGAAGGGAATGAGGGTGGTTCGCTACAATGTGCGTGAAATAACCGTGAATGTTAGAACTGGTGAAACTAAGGAATTAGTTCGTCTGAGCACTTTCCATGGAAATAGCGATAGGGCAGCGAGGGGCTTGCGACGTTTTGTTTGTGAGAAAGGGGCTGCAGGGTGGAAAATAATTTGTTACCCACGAGGATGTGGAAAGTGAAAACATAGTAGCTCCATTTGGGAAGTGAATACAGTACTCTATTTTTAGCTTGATCTGGCTCTTACAACACTTTAAACGAATATGGTAGTACACCGAATTGCACCGGACCACAATTTCGTTAATATATTCCAGTTTGATCAGGAGAGAAAAGGATTCACTAAAAAAGAAAAAAAAAACATTGAGAGTTCACTAATATGACAATTCTCGATAACAAATTATCATTAATAATAATAATAATAATAATAATAATAATAATAATAATAATTATTATTGTTGTGGACCCGGAATAGGTCCGAAAGAAAACTCGAACTCAGTAATTCAGTGAAAACGTATTATTAACAAAAAGAACGAATACAGAAGTGTTGCACGTCCGACTGACGGCTAAGTACAGTAGTCAACTCGTCAACAGTATTTACTGCCCCCCCCGCCCACGAGGGATAGATGTGGCACAAGGCCGGGTTTAAAGTGGGGTATTCCCGAGCCCGTAGGCTCGGCCAAAAAATGCCCGTAGATCCCGTATAAACGGGATCGGGTTGGTCAACCTCCCCGAACGAGGCTCTGCCCTTCGGCTGAACCTCGTCCGGGTTCCTCTCTGCTCAGAGGCAGAGAGTTCGACCATTAACTCCTCAACCGTAGTCGAGTCGTCAACTGTCTACAGTACTCTTGCGAGGCACAATATAATCATAAGATGAGTCTATTTTCTCCATGAAGGTAGGTCCCCATAACACCCCCCTTTCAAGCCTTTACCTCCGCAGGAGTCTCAATAACGTCTCCTTTTTGGATTGATGACGAGAGCGTCCGCGAACTTCCGCTTTCTTTTAGATTTTCGCGGTTCCGGAGCTGCTTGGGGTATTTGAATGTCGAAGGTGTCGTAGATGATATCCATCACCTCTTCTTCCTGGGGAGTACTGCTGCAGTCATTCAACCGTGGTTTCCTGATTTGATTCAGGTGTCTCTTATGAGAGAATCGAGGGCCTTGGATTATGTAGACCATATTTCCAATCCTCTTTTCTATAGTACCAGGTTCCCAGAAAGATGTATTATTTTTAAACATCTTAAAAAAATACTTTTTCTCCTGGGTTGTACTTTTTCTTTGGTACAATAGAAGTTGGACCTTGTTTTGTTTGTTTGGGCAGCAATTTATCGAAAACGGATCTTACTTGATCATATCTTGCGGCCAAACATTATTTCTGCCGGAGATAGTGAAGCTGGCGCGTTAACATTTGGCGTGATCCTGTACATTTGTAAAAACTGCTGCAGGGCCTTTTCCTTTGGGGTGCCGCAAGCTTTTTTCAGGGTTCTTTTTAGGGTGTCAACAAAACGTTCTGCTTGACCATTCGACCTCGGGTGATATGGGTGGGGGGTGATATTTTCGTAATGTGTCTCATCTGAAAAATCTCGCAGAACTCTTTAAAATCGGTCGAAGTAAATTGAGTTCCGTTGTCACTAACCAAGCAATCTACTACCCCAAAACGAGCGAATAGTTCGTGAAGGTAGCTTATTGTTGCTTCCGTAGTGGGATTTTTGCATCGGAACACTTCCGGCCATTTTGAATAACTATCTACTGCAATTAGATAGTAGAATCCCTCTAGCGGTCCCGTAAAGTCCACGTGGATCCTTGACCAAGGTCGGTCCGTCTTTGGCCATGGTTTATGTGTGATATGTGGTGCTTTCTCCGCCAATGCACAGCCCTTACACGTGTTGACCGTATTTTCGATGTCTTGGTCCATTTTAGGCCAGTATACGTAGCTGCTCATTAGACTTTTCATTCTATTTTTCCCCGGATGCCCAATATGAAAATCCTTCAGGATTCTTTTCTGTAGATTTTTTGGAATGACGACTCTCTCGCTGTATAGGAGTACCTCGTCACATAGGGAAAAACTGTCTGAAATATGTTGGTCCTTTTCTGAAATTTTTTTCTTTGTTGTGCTAATGGATTCATCATTGCGGGCTTCATTCTTTATTTCTTGTAGCGTCACAGGAAGTTCTCTTATAGTGTTACACAATAAAGTTTTTATTTTCCCCTCCGTTCGTAGTGAAGCGATCAGAGAATCTTCTAGGGGTTCCCTACGTCTTGGAACCAGTCTGGAAAGTCCGTCAGCGTGACAGATTTTTGTAACTTAGGAGAATTGTCCCCTACCTCAGCAGTCTATTTGCCGTATAACCTGGTAACCCTTTTTTTTGACCCGAAAATACTAAGTAGCGGTTTATGGTCCGTTTGTAGTGTGAAAAATCTTCCGTGTATGTAACGGTAATTTTGTGACTGCGTAAATGATCGCTAATCCCCCTTTCTCTATTTGGGAATAGTTTTTTTCCGCTGGGACCAGGGTCCTTGATGCGTGAGCGATGGGCTTTTGTGTTCCATCTGGCATATTATGAAGGATACACGCTCCTATTCCATGCGAGCTTGCGTCGCTAGCAACTACGATCTCGAGGTTAGGGTCGTAGTGCGTCAGGAATAAATCCGTTGTTAGGATTTTGATAGTTTTCTCGAATACCTCCTGGCATTCGGGTGTCCATTCCCAAATCTTATCTTTCCTTAAAAGTTCGTTCAGTGGGGCGCGGAGGTTATGCATGTTTGGGATAAACGCTTGATAGTAATTCGCTAACCCCAAAAATCTCTGTAGCTCTGTGACGTTTTCAAGAGCCGGCATGTCCTTAATTGCAATGGCCCTTTCTGGGTCCAGTCTCCTACCGTCTTTGTCTATGATGTGACCCAAATATTTAATTTTTTTCATGAAGAAGTTACATTTGCTTTCCTATATTTTGAAGCCATAATCTTGTATTCGTGAAATTACTTTGTGGATGTGTTTCCAGTGTTGTTCCAAGCTTTTACTGTTTATTAGTATGTCGTCTAGGTAAGCCGTTGAAAAATCAAGTCCACCCAGCATGGTGTCCATAACCTGCTGAAAAATGGCTGGTGCGACTTTGACTCCAAATGCAAGCCTTTCAAATGTGTATAAAACTCTATGTGTATTTATACATAGTAATTTTGAGCTTTCTTCCTCAACGGGTATCTGGAGATAAGCTTCGCTGAGATCGATTTTTGAAAAGAACTTGCCTCCATTAAGTTTCGTAAAAACTTCTTCCGGGCTTGGAAGTGGGTAGTGATAATCTTCTAGTGCTGCGTTTAGTCAAGTAGAAAAATCTGTGCACACGCAGATTTCCTTAGACTTCTTCTTCACATACACTACTGGTGCTTCCCACTGGCTATATTCCACTTTAGATAAAATGCCAGTCTCTACAAGTCTGTCTAATTCCTTGTCTATTTCCTCTAACGAGGGAAAAAGGCACATTCCTTTTTTTCTTAAATATTGGTTGAGTGTTCTCTTTTAACTCAAATTTTGCTGACATCTTTTTGCAACTACCAAGGCCAGCCGAAAAGACCTCGGGGAAGGTTTCTTTTAATTTATTTTTTATTTTATCTGACTCGGTCGTCAGATTTTCTATTTTCTGACAAAAAGTATTTATTGGCAAATCCCACAGATTGAACTCCTGTATCCAATCTGTGCCAAATAGATTGTCTGTGTTTTTTAACACGAACATTTTTAATGTTTTGGTTATTTCATTCAAAGTAACGTTTGCAATAATTTCTCCTTCAAACTTAATTTTTTTTTATCGGTCACCGACCTGGCTATTTTGTCGATTTTTTAGCATGGTTGGTTTATTTAATCTTTTCCAAGTATGTAGGTTGATTATTGATAAATCAGACCCGGAGTCTAACTGTAAACTGACATTTTTATTCAGTATTTCTACCTGCACATACTTTCTTATATTTTTGACGTCCAGTTCGTCTGTTTTTGTTTTTCTAATCAGGCCTTTTTACTTTTATTTGTTCTGCAATGTGAGCTCTTGTGCCCAACTTTATTACAAGTTAGACAGGTTTTAAACCGATATTGGCAATCTTTAAAAAAATGAAGTGCTCCACAACGGTAACATGGACTAGGAGGTAAATTTTTCGGTTTTTGATTGAGTTGACTTTTTTTCTTAGGATAGTGAAAATAATCTTTTTTGGTTTGATTTGTTTTTGAAGGGGAGGAAAAAGTGGTTTCCGATGTATTTTTCTTATGTGTGCAACGCCTGTCTCTTCAATGTCGCTAGAATCATGTTTTACACTTATATATTTTTGGCAGTCTTCGGCTATATTTTGTAAGGTTAAATTTGGTTCTCCCTTTAACCTGGTTAGAACTCTCCTTCCAATTTCTTCATCTTTCGACGACACAAGACCTTGTACGAGTATTACACATTTTAAATTATCTGTGGTAAGTTCGGCTAATTTAAAATCATCACAATGTTTGTTAACTACCGATGCAAACGTCGAGTAGTCTTCGCTGTATTTCTTGGTTAGGTTTAAGCATTTCCACCTTTTGTGGAATAACGACGTTTTGGGGCTGAATAATTCTGTAAGAAGATTTACTGCTTAAATCACTAGTTTTCCGAGGTAATGTGTAGTCCACGAATTTGCTATGTTCAGTAGTCCCTAATTTCCGGAGCAGTAGGCGTAGCTTTTTAGCGTCTGACAATATTCCAGAATTTATTTCGAATAGATCCTCATACCTTCTGAAATATGACGCGAAGGTTTTATCTTCGTTTGGCGAATAAGTGAAATTGTCAATTGCGCTCCAAATTGCGTTTTGTGAAAAAGTAGTTTCACTCTCGGTATTTTGACCCTTAATCGACCCTGTTTGTAGAAGCATTTCTTCAAACCTTTTCTGTTGTTCTATCATTTGTCGCTGTAATTCTAATTGTTTTTCGTCGTTTCTTCGTTGTTCTTCGTATTTTTGCTGTAATTCTAATTGCTTTTCGTCGTTTCTTCGTTGTTCTTCGTGTTTTTGTTGTAATTCTAATTGTTTTTCTTCGTTTCTTCGCTGTTGTTGAAACTGGAGTTTAACCAGTTCTAACATAGTAGCTTTAAAATCTTCCAACGTTTTACTTTTCAATATTACGCTTCTACGTAAGTTTACTTGTACCAAACCTTTGTATTGCTCGGAGGAGGAAGAAGAAGAAAAAATACAAATCACTTTGTTCTCACTGTAAATGTGTTATTCACGTACACAGTTGATTTTTGGACAACTGCGAAACGTAAAATTTATACTTCGGCACTGGAAACAAAATATTTTCCTTTCTTGTTAAGACAATTCCAGAACAAGGAACATTATTTTTTACTCTGCGAGATAAAAAGAAAAGAAAAAAAAGGTGAAATCACTTTTGGTTAGAAAGAAGAATTCATAACATTTGTATTATCCTTTCAAATTACACCAAAATCTCTGACAATAACAAGTAATATCGTATTTATTGTCTGTGAAAATTATAGAATATGAAATAACTTTGATAAAAACTTATACCTACTTTACTGACGAAAACAATGCCGTTCTGAACATTTAGGCCGCAACTATATATATATATATATATATATATATATATATATATATATATATATATATATACACACACACAGCGGTTGGACAAAATAATTGGAGCAGGTGCAAATTCCACTCCTATATTTCAAAAACCTACTATATTAAGAACTTTAACTAAAACTTCGTAATTGCAGGTTATATCTAGTGTAAATACATTTATTTATCTAATTTACTGTCTTTGTCTTATTTATTTTTAGAATTTAGCAAAATTTAAGCTAAATGCGTGACCTCTCCGAGTTCGAAAAAGGGCAAATTATTGGAACTCGTATAGCAGGAGCCTCGATTTTTAAGGTTGCTGAACTGTTTGGTTTTTCAAGATCTACCATATCAAGAACTATGACGCAATTCTAGAAACAGGGCAAAACCTCGAGGGACCGACGTGCATTGAAACGAAATGTGGCAAAAAAAAAAAAAAAAGCCAAAGTGACTGCTGAGTTGAATAATCATCTGAATAGTCCAGTTTCTAGTTAAACTGTTCACCGTGAGCTCCATAAGGCTGGATATCATGGAAATGCCGCCGTAAGGAAACCTCTTCTCTTCACTCGCAACATTCAGAAGAGGTTGAAGTGGTGCAGAGATCACAATGCCTGGTCTGCAGACCAATGGAAGCAAGTCATATTCTCAGACAAATTCAGTTTTTCTCTTTTCCCAACTTCAGGGCGAGTTTATGTGCGGAAGCAGCCCAAAGAAACTTACAGCCCTGACTGCCTTCTTCCAACAGTAAAGCATAGAGGTGGATCAGTGATAGTTTGGGCAGCCATATCATGAAAATGTCTCTGTCCAATAGTTGCCCTGCATAGAAGAATCAACAGCAAAGTTTACCTGAACATTTTGGGAGATCATGTTGATCCAATGGCCCAGATTTTAGCCCTGATGGTGACTGCATCTTCCAAGATGATAATGCTCCAATACATACTGCTCGAGTGGTTAAGAATTGGTATGAAGAGCATAAAAGTGAGCTAGAACACATGGAGTAGCTTCACCAATCTCCAAATAGCAATATTATTGAACATTTGTGGTGCATTTTGGAGCGACAAGTTAGGAGTCGCTATTCTCCACTGTCGTGTCTTAAAGAGCTGGAGCAGGTGTTAATGGAAGAATGGCTGAAAATTCCTTTGGATGAAGTCAGGAAGCTGCATGATTCCATTCCTAGACGTATTAAAGCTGTATGTGAGGCTAAAGGAGGACCAACTCCATATTAATTAAATTTTATTTGAATTTAACAAGTGTTTCAATTATTTTGTCCAACCCCTGTATATATATATATATATATATATATATATATATATATATATAAATATATATATATATATATATATATATATATATGTTAATTCCCCTCTCCAAGTTCTCCACTGCCTTCACCAGGTGTCAGGACCCAAAGAGTGTGAGTTCAATACCTGGTTAAGGCGGTGGAGAACTTGGAGAGGGAAATTAACAGGAAATAACTGTTAACTGACATCCATTAGACATGGCACGTGAAACTAGAACAGTCTACCCCAGTGAGTGAAATAAAGGGTTCAGTTCGACATTCCAACCACATGAAGAAGGCCGGAGCGTACAACGGCCGAAACGTTCTGATAAATATGGCAACAAAGATGAGGACAATAGCCCGAATAGTGTAAATAGTGTACATAATACCTCATCTCAGAAATATAGACAGTCAGTATATAGCTACTGAAATATTTGTGTAACATTACATTTGCATATTAACATTGGGAATAAAAAAGATACTAATGTTTAAAATTTGTAATTATTTCAATGATTCACTTATATTTAATTCTTCTTTAAATAATATTGATGCGTTCAGGTCATTTAAAACAGGAAAAAATAAAATGAATATTTTTTTGAAAACAATATTACATTTTAATAATATAGCTGACATTTTAAAGTTTATAATCTGTCACCGCTTTCAAAAGTTTCCTCTATGATTATATTTGAAAAAATCCCTTTACCGTTTTTTTTAACTATTAATGGAGTGTTTAAAAAAAACTGTCACGATTTCAAGTATTTTTTCAAATAAATTAAAATATTCTTTAAGAGTTCATTAAGTTGTAACTCGACATTCGTCGATTTAATTTTCTTTGAATTTTACTTTTTAATAGAACAGCCTATTAGTTGAATTCGTCATTGATATTTTTTATTTTTATTTAATTTTTAATAATGTTGTGGCATAATAATCCTGAAAATAGCTGGATATTTATGAGCATGGAAGATTTGAATGAAAGACGCTGATTGGAGAGAGAAAGCGATTAAAAGTTTGAGAAAGAGGAAAAACAACACGTAATTAAGTGTTTTTAAATATTCAACAGAGAAAATACAATTGAAAAAATCAAATTAAATACCGTCATTTTTATGGGTACTACGCTATTATAATTATCTTCGCATAAATATATATAGAAACACTCAGACTCATATATAACTAAAAGCATATATTTTTTACCTACAAAGAAACACATAATCATTCATTGACGGCATTATTTCATTCACAAGTCCACATTGGAAGCACATACATATATAGATATAGACAGTGTGAACATAGGAATTAACACTGCATGATGACTAATAATTTCATGTCATAAGCGATTATCAAATCATCTCCGATATTAAGCACATTTCCTCCATAAATGTACCAGATATACAAATAAATATATATTGTTTGAAATTTGCTATATTTGCTCCACAACTTCATGTCTTTTGCTGACCGAAGAAACTTTTAAACCTTTTGAAGTAGTTGATCATGACTCACCACAAATTTTGATCTTTTGTTAACCTAAGTAACTGTTGGACCTTTACCATTCCTCGTTGTCCTTGTTTTGCCATCCATCCACACGATCTCATCAAGTAGCGTTTCTTTACTATATTTTTTTATTTATAATGTTACCTGTTAAGATTGTGCTCGGCAATAATAAATCCTTGTATGTTTTTCCGGATGTACCGTCGGGGTATCGGAATAAAAAATCGGCGAACCGAGTTCAAATTTTGGTCATATATCGCACAAATACAATTGGGGAAGGTATGAATACATCCATTCTCCCTACAGCAATGGGTTAAATAGCAGAGCAGCCCAAACTCTCTAGTCGTGTTTGAAAAATTCTCAGCCTGACTTCTTTCCGTAAATTTGACCAAATGACCGAAATATATTGTAGTGTAAATAAAAAAATTGTAGTGTGCTTAGGATCATTATCTTGTTCGAAGATCCAATCAGGATGAAGTTCAAGTGTTTCAATTGAAATCATTAAATTTGTTTCCAAAATATTTTAATATGCTGCGCCATTCATTGTACCATCCATTACTGATATGTTGCCAGAACCTTTTGCAGAAAAAACATCCCCAAACCGTGATGTTGCCACCACCAAATTTCACTGTTGGAACTGTTCTTTTGTTTGAAGGTATCGCCATTTTTCCTCCATACATAATTTCTAGAATTACGTCCCAAAAACACAATTTTGGTTTCGACTGTCCATAATACTCTTTCCCAATAAGTTTTTTCCTTATCCTTATGTTCACGATCGAATTTCAACCTGACATCCCTACGTCTTTTCAATAGCAGTGGAGTTTTCCGAGTGGAGCGTGGCTTTACATTGTTCCTATGAATTTCATTGCTTATTGCTCGTTTAGTGATACAGATTTCTGATGAAAGCAAATCATCCTGCAACTCTTGACGAGTAACCATTGGATTTGGTTTAATTTGACGCATTAAGTTCCTCGAAAATCTTGAAGAAATCCTCCGTGGAACACCTGTTCTTCTTTGGTTTTCAACAATTTTGAGTTTTTGTACCTTACAATGAATGAACTAATGGTAGTAAATGGAATATTCAGGTTGTCTGAGATTTTCCTGTAACTTTTACCTTCTTTCCAGAGATTAAAAATCAGTTCTTTTTGCGAATTTGTCAATTCTATACCTCTTACCATGATGGTAACCTTCTTGCACGAATATCAATTACAGAATGTTCAATACGTATTTCTTAGACTAAAAATAGCTACTTGATAACATTATTGGAACATTCGCGAATATTACACTTGAATTTAGCGTATTAAAGCAATTTAAAAGTTTTAAAATCTGAAATTTGTTTTGTACGAATGCTTTTTTCACCCATTAAAATGTATAAATGGGATTTATTTGTATTGAATCATTTTTTTCTTTATTTAGTTATTATGGGTCTGTGTACAGTCAATTATATGAAAAGTATGTTTATTCATTAGTTGGAAATACAATAAATTAAAAATTTGTATGTATACGAGTATTTGTTTTCCTCCACTGTATATAAAGATGCCGCCAGATGAACATCTGTGGTTATATCGCTATATAGAAACTCAGATCAATTGCTCCAGCAGACATCGGCTGTCTCATTTGGCTGATGAGTGGCGCGTCCTCTTCAGGTCCTGACATTAAAGGTCCGGATTTTAACTTCAGACAACGAAACAATATAAAACTAGGCGTTCGTGTATAACTTTTACGGTAGTGTTATCCTTTGCAAAACATATGTGTTCCTTATAGTTTAAACGATTTACATTTTGTCAGGTATATTTTGCAAAACAAAAAATGTTACTTGTTTTTGATGCTGCCGCTTCCTATCATCCAATTTTTCCTCATCGAAAATTCCAGATATAGACCTATAGATACATTCACACAAATGCGCATTATGGCGGATTCATTTTTCACTCTTTTTAGAAAATTATTATTGCGCACAATACAAAGCTGTGGTTTGATGTCATAAGTACTGACATTAAAAAATTAAATTCATAGCTTTTACCAATGTTTAAGATTTAGGTTTAAATATCGCCTGAAAAATGTACAGAAATACCTAATTTACGCAGGTTTTCGCTTACAAACTGGCTTCAAAATTTTACTACTTCAAGAATAAATCTAAATAAAGTTAATATTTTTGTATTAGATACATTGATTGAAAATATATTCAAATCAGAATTCTAATTATGAATCCCCACAAGCAAAATATGTATTTTTTTTTACTGTATTCGACAAGTGAAGACTGTAGAAATTGTAAAAGATTACAAAAAGGCTAATCAATAAATAAGATCTTAGAACATTTGTTAGGCTATAATTAGATAAAATAAAAGTGCATATAAGACCATAATACAAATGGGGACAAATTATAAGACAAAATATTTTATATTTAAATTGTTTATTGAAAATCACACTAAAATTACTGCACTGTATAACATATTACATTATAATATAGCTAAATAGTTTCGTATAATTTCCTTTGAAAATATTGATGACACAATGATTTAGTAATAATGTACTTGTGCCTTGCTTCTTGTCCATTTAAATTTATGAAGCTTCAGTAGTTAATTTAACTGCTCTTTCCACACATTGCGAATGTGCAGGCAAATTTTGCAACTCCAATGAAGGTAATAAACGATTTTACTTAAAATTGCAATTTATGAAACATCACTTCATGTTCCGTTTTTGGAAAATTTTGCGTACAAGTTAAAAAGGAGTTTTATAAAGAAAAAGCAAAGAACATAAGAAATTAATAAAAGGAAAAGGAAGAGGAAAGAAAAGAAAGGCAAAAGAAAGCATAAAGAATTAACCCTACTACCAAGAGAATAGAAAGAAAAGAAAGGCAAAAGAAACAGAGGAGTATATTCAAAATTACATAGATACAAAGGAAGGGGAAAGGTAAGAGAATAACATATGAGATGTTGATACGTGTTAAGCTAATGAAATTATGCTGAAAAAGAGAATTCAAATTTGAAGGGAAATGAAACTCGAAGAGATAGTAATACATTAGTTACAATGTCGCTTTTCAAACTTTAAAGCATTTTAATTAAATCATATATTCAAACAAAATTATTCGTAGAACGTAAATAAGGGACACTTTAAGAAACAATGCAATTCTTAAGAAAACCAACCTTACATTATAAATTATAATACAAAATAAATTTTAAACTTTTATATTTTTGTATTAATTTTAAAGTAAAAACTATTATCAATACAGCAAGAGAAAATAATAATAATAAGCCAATTTATGGCTAAGCGTTCTATCAGTAATCTACGGATACTAACCAATATAATACCTAAAGCTAGAATAAATCCCTAATGATAACATTAAAATATTTATATAAAGGTAATATAACATAAGAGCAGTGATTATTGAGATATGAAGATTGTAAGGCGAATTTCTTAATATGTTTGCAATTTACCGTAGTTTCATATCTTTGATTTGATATGTCACTATTCAAGAACTTAATTATTTCCATTTTCTCCTGTAGACAGAGAAAGCGCGGTTCGTTCACCGATCTGGAGATTCTAGCTTGTTTGAGAATTTTCTTATATATATATATATATATATATATATATATATATATATATATATATATATATATATATATATATGGTGAACCAAAAGTTGGTGGATAGTAGGTTGAATAGGGTTCGTGTTTTATTTATTTTATAATTAAATTTATTTAAATTTTCTTTTTTTTTCTTTTCAGATAATTCAGAGAACCCATAATGGCAAATAATTTAAATACTGATACAAGAATATTGGCTATTAAAAGAGAATTGGAAGTCTTAAAATGGTGAAACTGTTAGAACAAAATGAATTGAAATCTTTGGTACTCAAGCCCCGAAGAGACGAACCATTTACTACATTTATGACAAATTTGAGGCAAAATGGCTCAATTCTAAATACCCCCAAAACTGGTCGCCTCAAAAGAGTTTGCACAGAGGACCTTAAGCAACTTATTGCCGAAGCATTTTTTCATAGTTCCAAAAAGTCCACCAGAAGAGCCTCAGCTGAATTGGACATTTCACAAACCTCTATTATACAAATTCTGAAATCTATTGGGTTGAAAACTTATCGTCCACGGCCAATTCATGGCCTATTGGAGGATGACCCAGACAGGCGGCTGCAGTTTATTCAGATCATGCTGAACGAAATTAAAGAATATCGAATAATTTTAGATAACATTGTGTGGACCGATGAGGCTTCTTTCAAATTATCAGGTCATATTAACCGACATTCAAAAACTAATCCAGCCTGGTGTCACTGTTTGGGGTGGCATTTCAAGTTCTAGTGTTTTAGGAGCATTTTTTTCATAGAACAGTCACAGGCGATAAGTATCTCGAAATTTTAATGCATCAAGTTGTTCCACAAATTACAACAGCCTAATTCACATGACCTTTATTTCCAACACGATGGGCCCTTCCATATTATTCAAGAGCACTCCGTGAGTATCTTGAAACATTTCCTGAGAAATAGATTGGCCTAAAAGGTCCAATTGATTGGCCCGCACGTTCACCTTACTTTATCTCAATGGATTTTTTTCTTCTGGGGAAAACTTAAGGACAACTTTTATAGGCGAAAACCACAAAGTGTTGGTGATTTGAAAAATTACATTGAGAGGTGCATTTCAAGAAATTAATGGACAAAGATGCTTGTGCATAACTGTTCGTCGAAGCGTGGAAGGTAGACTTCAGAGCTGTTTAAATTGTGATGTGTTAATAAAATTTTCAATGCTTTTGTATTGTATTATCGTATAATGTTAACTTTATTTTTCACATAATTAAGTCTATTGTATAAAAATACAAAAGAACTTAGCATTTTTGTAGTTACAAACGGCGATAACTTAGATAATACCCGTTGAAAGAAAGTTTCGGTACAAAATTCATAAACGAAATGTATTTATTTTACTACTGTTGATTTCAAAATGAAAAAAAAATCTTTTTTATGAAGTTTCATGGTGTGCTTTTGTTTTTGAGAAGTTGTATATGTGTTATGGTCCAGGTTCCTTGTACCACGGTGATGGTCCAAGGTAGAACCAATGAAGAATAACTCGAACACGGGTATGGAATAACACAGATATATTACAAACAGAATATGTACAAAAGAAGTAGAAGTGTTAGTAATGACAATCAGGTTAGGTTAGAGAGAACTATGTTGTCTCGAAGTATCACTATTCAAATGTCTTACACTAATCGTCTGACGCGACTCTGTCTCTGACTGACTCACACTCTGACTTTGTGTCTGACTCTCACGATGTTTAACAACACGCCCACGTGTGTCGAATGTGGCACAAGGCCGGTTTAATGTGGGCTATCCGAGCCCGTAGGCTCGGGCAAAAATTGCCCCTAGAACCCGTATAAACGGGATCGGGGTGGTCAACCACCTCGAACGAGGCTCTGCCCTTCGGCGGAGCCTCGTCCGAGTTCCTCTCTGCCCAAAGGCAGAGAGTTCCCCTCTGCCTCAGAGGCAGAGAGTTCGACCGAATAGCTGAGACGTCCAAAAAGGACTGGATGTCACACGATGTTTAACAACACGCCCACGTGTGTCGAATGTGGCACAAGGCCGGTTTAATGTGGGCTTTCCGAGCCCGTAGGCTCGGGCAAAAATTGCCCGTAGAACCCGTATAAACGGGATCGGGGTGGTCAACCACCCCGAACGAGGTTCTGCCCTTCGGCGGAACCTCGTCCGGGTTCCTCTCCGCCCAAAGGCAGAGAGTTCCCCTCTGCCTCAGAGGCAGAGAGTTCGACCAGCTAGCTGAGAGGTCCAAAAAGGACTGGATGTCACACTGTATTTAGTGTCCTCCCCACGAGGGACAGATGTGGCACAAGGCCGGGTTTAAAGTGGGGTACCCGAGCCCGTAGGCTCGGCCAAAAAATAGCCCGTAGATCCCGTATAAACGGGATCGGGCCGGTCAACCTCCCCGAACGAGGCTCTGCCCTTCGGCGGAGCCTCGTCCGAGTTCCTCTCTGCCCAAAGGCAGAGAGTTCCCCTCTGCCTCAGAGGCAGAGAGTTCGACCGAATAGCTGAGACGTCCAAAAAGGACTGGAGTATTTAGTGTCCTCCCCACGAGGGACAGATGTGGCACAAGGCCGGGTTTAAAGTGGGGTACCCGAGCCCGTAGGCTCGGCCAAAAATAGCCCGTAGATCCCGTATAAACGGGATCGGGTTGGTCAACCACCTCGAACGAGGCTCTGCCCTTCGGCGGAGCCTCGTCCGAGTTCCTCTCTGCCCAAAGGCAGAGAGTTCCCCTCTGCCTCAGAGGCAGAGAGTTCGACCGAATAGCTGAGACGTCCAAAAAGGACTGGAGTATTTAGTGTCCTCCCCACGAGGGACAGATGTGGCACAAGGCCGGGTTTAAAGTGGGGTACCCGAGCCCGTAGGCTCGGCCAAAAAATAGCCCGTAGATCCCGTATAAACGGGATCGGGCCGGTCAACCTCCCCGAACGAGGCTCTGCCCTTCGGCGGAGCCTCGTCCGAGTTCCTCTCTGCCCAAAGGCAGAGAGTTCCCCTCTGCCTCAGAGGCAGAGAGTTCGACCGAATAGCTGAGACGTCCAAAAAGGACTGGAGTATTTAGTGTCCTCCCCACGAGGGACAGATGTGGCACAAGGCCGGGTTTAAAGTGGGGTACCCGAGCCCGTAGGCTCGGCCAAAAATAGCCCGTAGATCCCGTATAAACGGGATCGGGTTGGTCAACCACCTCGAACGAGGCTCTGCCCTTCGGCGGAGCCTCGTCCGAGTTCCTCTCTGCCCAAAGGCAGAGAGTTCCCCTCTGCCTCAGAGGCAGAGAGTTCGACCGAATAGCTGAGACGTCCAAAAAGGACTGGAGTATTTAGTGTCCTCCCCACGAGGGACAGATGTGGCACAAGGCCGGGTTTAAAGTGGGGTACCCGAGCCCGTAGGCTCGGCCAAAAATAGCCCGTAGATCCCGTATAAACGGGATCGGGTTGGTCAACCACCTCGAACGAGGCTCTGCCCTTCGGCGGAGCCTCGTCCGAGTTCCTCTCTGCCCAAAGGCAGAGAGTTCCCCTCTGCCTCAGAGGCAGAGAGTTCGACCGAATAGCTGAGACGTCCAAAAAGGACTGGATGTCACACGATGTTTAACAACACGCCCACGTGTGTCGAATGTGGCACAAGGCCGGTTTAATGTGGGCTTTCCGAGCCCGTAGGCTCGGGCAAAAATTGCCCGTAGAAACCGTATAAACGGAATCGGGGTGGTCAACCACCTCGAACGAGGCTCTGCCCTTCGGCGGAGCCTCGTCCGAGTTCCTCTCTGCCCAAAGGCAGAGAGTTCCCCTCTGCCTCAGAGGCAGAGAGTTCGACCGAATAGCTGAGACGTCCAAAAAGGACTGGATGTCACACTACTGCTTCTTCTTGAGGCGTAGTATTTATGGTGTACGGGATAGTCCATTACTATTATGGGTAAGTTCCCATAACAATATGTAATAATAATTGTTTATCAAAATTTAATTGTATTAGTATGTAATCTCAAAATAAATATTATCATTTACTACCTACTTTTGCTTCACCCTGTAACAGTCAGTCAGTTATATATCATGCGTGATATTTCGATACATGACTGACGAGGCAGAAAATATAGAAAAGACTGGGAGAAACCACGTCAGGGTGGTGGGAAAGCCGAAGATGCCAGGTGAGGATCAATTACATTCGAGATGCCAGCCAGTTATGTGCCATGCTTGATACACGCTTAGGCGATCATATATCTTTTGATACATGACTGACTAGGCATATTTTCCCGCAGTAGGTTACCATTTCTTTCTGCGGTAGACCAGTTGCCATCCAAGGCTATAGTACCCGGTCTGTCCTGCTATTTACCCATAGCTGGGGGGAGAAGACGAGGATTCATAACTGTCCCAAGGGTATTAGCACGTAAGTGAATGTAATGGATTCGAATGGAATTCGAACTCGGCTCTCCGATTCCTCAAATCCAGCGGCTATCCATTACTCCACCGTACGATAATAACACACATATTTAGTTTTTGATAATGACCGAGACAGTCAAAAGGACTCAATTATAAAGAGCACAAAATCATGAAATATAATTTTATCTACAATTTTCAGGAGAGTTGTAAGGCATACAGATCCAATCACCCCAATCAAGAATACAGATTTTATCTGTCATATATGCCAGATACCTATATATATATATATATATATATATATATATATATATATATATATATATATATAGTAACGCTATAGATGATTCAATGGATGTGCAGAATTGGGAAGAGCTAAGTTTAAATTGTAGATTGGAGGCATTTTATTAGAGAGGAATACAACACCTTTGAGAATGAATGTCTTAGTTATTATCAGATCAAGCGTGATCTCCAAAAGAGGCACTCACTCTGATTTGCCAACAAATATGCAGTGTTGGAAATTTGGTGTGTGAGGGTATACTGTTGTTGAGGATAGGTTATGTAAAACATCTCATCAGAAAAACCAGAAGCAAGTCAACTATGCTCACCTGCCTCATTATCCTGCAGACAATACCCGTGTTGTTTGCGACCAACATCATTCTCATCTGAACTGAAGAGACAAATGCAGTTACACAGGAGACTTGCAGGGCATACAGATCCAATTACTCAATCAAGGATACAGAGTTTATTTGTTATATTGTTATAGTGAAAGACACCTTGTCTAGATAATAGACTCTCCCACCTATTATAAGTAGGAGTCTGTAGGTAGTCGAAGGAGTAAGTTATCAGCGACCACAACTCGATTACTCTGCGTAACACTTTATTACAAGTTCCTAACGTTTCTGTACGTTTACCCCATTTCGGACGCATTTAGTCCCACTACAAGTTCTATTGTGGAAATAACTCCACAACATATATATACCTGATACCTATGAAATCAAATAGTCTCAACAGTTATGGACTCTGAAAAAAAACCTGAAATCCCTTAACCGAGGAGTCAGCTCTTATCTGAGTAAGATGTAACTCATTTTCTAAGAACTCAGGAGTACTTTATAACTACTGCCCTATCAGTCTCCTACTACATTTCGGCAAAGTATTCGAGGCTTTAATCAATGTTGAAGTGGTTAAGCATCATATTTCTCACAACCTACCCTCTGGCCTAAAATATGGCTTCTGTTTCCTCAGGTCTACCGCTGATATACTTACGGCCATAACCGAATATGAATATCAAGCTCTTGATAATAACAGTGAAGCTTGAGCTGTGACTCTAGATATCTCTAAGGCGTTTTACAGGGTTTGGCACGCTGGTCTTCTACGTAAGCTTCAGGGCTACGGTATTATAGGACGATTATTTGATTTAATCCAATCATTCCCATCAAATCGTGAAATGAAAGTCATTCTGAACGAGCTCGTTTCCAGATCCTTTCACACGAACGCAGGTGTCCCCCAAGGCTCTATCCTGGGTCCTACACTATTTCTGATCTTTATCAATGATCTTCCTGATGTCATCAGTTCCCAAGTAGGCATCTATGCAGATGACATTCCAATTTACTCCTGTCTCATTAGCATATCCGTCAGTGCTGACAACGTTAACCTGGCCGCTGCTCTCGAAAAAAGACCTCCAATCAGTAGTTAACTGGGACAGGAAATGGCTTGTGAATTTTAATGCTTCTTTTAAAGCAAAGTCTCGCTGTATAAGCGAAATAAATACGGGACAAACTTATAATACTAGAGCAACATAATCTTTACAAAAGTCTAAAGCAAGCATGTATACTTTTAGGTATGGACTTAAATTCAAATTTCTGTATACGCTCCTATTGCATTCATAAATACATACATATGTTTGAACTAATGCATGTTAGCACACACACCCACACACCTACGTACACACGGATACAGACAGATAAATATCTCAGTAGAAATCTCAACCCCTGACTTATGCTGCTAAATTCAGTGCACAGAAGAGGAAGGGGGGAGGAGGGGGGTAGTAAAGTGCAGAGCGTTGTGTGAGAGCCGCTTTGACATCTAGACAATTCGATGGAGTCTTGATGAGGTCGTTTGTCGTTTGGAAAGGAAGTTTTAGGAGAAAGTGAGGGGCACGAGGCATTCGTCAGAAGTGTGTGGGTGAAAAAAAAAAAAGAAAACGGGATGGGAGAGGTGTACGAGGATATTGTGTTGGAGGTGGGGAAGGAGCGATAAAAAGACATAAGGGTGAAAATGGGGAGGAAGAAAAGACGAAGAAGGGAGGTAATAATGTCGTCGTAAAAGCGTCCGATGCGTCACTTGATGTATTTAACATCGGAGAGCCAACAATGAGGAAAGGACATCGTCTATATTGGCAGGTTATAATTAGTGAACAGAACAGCATAGTTACTGTCCCGTGTGCGTACACGACATATATACACTACCAAAATACATACATCTATGTATATACACAAACTCGAGTACAGAAATACAATTTCGCATACGGGGACAGATTCTCATATATATATATATATATATATATATATATATATATATATATATATATATATATATATATAATTTGAGACATAAATGAATATATCTGTAAAGGTAATATTAATAAAAAGAAATTAAAATAATGCAATATATGTTCTTGTATTTTCAAATATCTCCTTTCTTAAGAGAAATGCGATGGATGGCATAAAGACATTGAAAAATTAAAGGAAACTTGTTAACTCATTACTTTAAATAATAATAATAACAACAAAACAAAGTTAACTCACTTTCTTTTAACAACATATTTTTATCAAGGGCAAATGTAAAAATTTAGCTGAGAAAAACCGTATTTATATAAAACAAAGAAAGTATTGTTATGAAAAAAAAAATTTATACTTTCAAATTTAACTTTGATAATATTCGAAAATATTCGAAAATCTCTCGAATTTTTGTAAAAGGTAACGTAACTACGAAGGACGCTAACTGATGTAATTTTGACAAAATGAAACACATAAAAAATGAAACAAATTGTAAAAGTAAGTTTTTTTCTTTCATTTAATAGACGACCCACAATGCAATATACTACCCACAATGTATCACTGACATGTGTATATATAAAAAGTCGAGCAAAAACACAACGCACATGGACTGATGTATATATATATATATGCATGTGTGTGTATGTGTGTGTGTACGCACTTACATACCTCCAGATATAAACATATAACTAATTTAAATACAATTATACATATTTAATATGTTGTTTCAAATATAATACAAATGTACACAGAAATATAATAACCTATCCACATATACAAATATATTATATACATCCACATTTACATAGATATACAAAGGTGTACATACAAATATTTATTTATAATATTTATCTGCATATTAGCATATTAGCACATATTCATATATCTATCTATCTATCTATCTATCTATCTATCTATCTATCTATCTATCTATCTATCTCTCTCTCTATATATATATGCATGGTGCAATGGGTAAATTGCCTCTATTTTTTATTTCTAATATCGCGCATGTGCGTTGTTTGTTTTTGAGTGTGTTGACTGCATTGTATAGTGGGGTCTGTTGGTCACAATGACTCAATTCACTCCGCCAGAAATTTGTAACGTTATGCCTCCATTCATCTTCCCACAAGTCCTCAGACTCAACACTGAGGCCTACATCAAGTGCCTTAAGGAGTTAGTGCTGCCCTGGGTGAAGAGGGTGGCTGCTGGTAAAACCCTATGACTGGTACCATGCCACACAAGCAGGAGAACCGAGTCTTGGCTGTCAGACAATTTCTGCGACCACATTACCCTGACACTATTCCCTGACATCTGGCCATCTAAATCCCCAGACTGCAATCCCCTTGATATGTGGGAAGCAGTTGAGCGAGAGACCAACAAAACTCCTTGTAACATAATAAATGACCAAGCATTCACCAACTTAAACAAGGAAGCCGTCCAGAAAAGTTGCAGGAAATTGAGAAGTCTGGAGGCAATGGTTGAAGCCAATGGCAATTTTATTGAATAAATTTACTCTTTAGTCTTTCAAGATATTTTTGTGTAATTTTGATAAATGTATCTGTTAAAATAAAATGTCAATGTTATTTTCATTTTTGCGTAATTTAGTCGACAATTTATCTATCGCACCATGTATATATGCATGCATCTATGTATGTACGAGGGTCATTCAATAATTAAGGTGAATTTTTCGGTATAAGGACTTCTAATACAGATAGAAGCTTACTCTTTCTATTGCAGATTAAAAAAACTTTGAGAGTTTTGGCGATTAACAAAGATGGCCGACCAAGAAGCATGCTCCAGGATTGAACAGCGGTCAGTTATCAAGTTTTTGGTTGCTGAAGGGTGCAAACCAGTTGAAATTCATAGGAGAATGTCAACTGTGTATGGTGCCACATGTTTCAGCCAAAAAATGTCTACAAGTGGGCTAAATTGTTTAAAGAAGGGCGGAGCATTGTTGAGGATGAAGACAGGCCTGGGAGGCCTACAGAAGTGAGGTTTCCTGAGGTGATCGAATCAGTCAATGACCACAGTCAGTCTGACAGAAGGTTGACAGTGGATGGCATTGCAAGGACTTTGAGCTTATCTGTTGGGACAAACGCAGGGGTCATCAGTCGGAAGGAGTCATCTTGCATCATGACAACGCAAGGCCTCACACAGCAGCCCAAACGGTGCAGACCATCAACGAGCTGGGCTGGGAACTGCTCCCTCATCCCCCTAACATCCCAGGCCTTGCCCCTTCAGACTTTCACCTGTTTGGCCCCTTGAAAGCGTTCACGAGAGGCACGAAGTTTAAAAGTGACGATGAAGTCAAAAGTGTTGTGAGCGACTGGCTGAGACATCAGTCCAAAGATTTTTACGCTGAGGGAATACGGAAGCTTGTGCACAGATAGGAAACGTGTGTGACAGTGCTAGGAGACTTCGTTGAAAAAAAAAGTAAGCTTCTATCTGTATTAGAAGTCCTTGTACCGAAAAATTCACCTTATTTATGGAATGACCCTCGTACATGCATGTGCGAAAGTACAGGTAAACAGGTGCATCAATAATAATATTTTTTAAACAACATATATTTTTCAACATAATCTCATTCTTTGCCAATGCACCTAATTCAGTTGTGATTATGAATTACATAGATACATTATACAGTGAAAATTTAAAATCAAGATTCATCTCATAACTACGTATCAAGCTATGGACTTTTGATCCATCCTCAAAATGTATAAATGCATATATACAAATAAGGATATGAATGCACCCATATGTACGCACATCTATACGTTCAACTACGTACATTTTGCTAAGCACAAATAAAATGGAATAAAAGGAATCGTGAAGTTCTCTGATGTTGCCAAAAAACTAGAAAAAAAAACAGCATGGGAAATTGGCGAAAGGTTAAGAAAAAGAGCTAATAAAAGATAAAAAAAACAAAAACGAAGGATATTGATTTATTGATAAAATCAGCCTTCCCTTTCGCGATAATAGAAAGCTCAATCATTTAACAAGAAGGAAAAAACATACAAACCAAACAGTTTTAGTACAAAAAGTGAATTCCAAATTGTACCAGTTATTTTACAAAAAATAATATTTTCGAACGACATTTGTTTTTATAACGAGCGTTTCATTCAGCGATTCTCCATGATTTTCACGAACAAAATCTAATCATCGATCTGAATAATTTGTCAGTTAAAGCTTTTTTTATCAAATAATCGATCAAAGAAGAACTGATTTCAAATCAAAACTCGACCATCCTTTTTGTTATTCATCAGACACGAGCGAAAGCTTCGATAATTATTAGTTAAATATATTTACATACATATACTAACTACCATGTATCATACTCATTAGCATTTATGTAGAGACCTCCAAAGAGTTGTTAAAAAATGAGCATACATGATGAAAAGATGCCCCGAACTTAATAAAAACAAAGTTTTATCGTCAAAATCTTCGTGTTATTATTAAAAGGAAAGACCAAATCATATTTTTATATAAAAATTATTTTTTACTTACTTTTAGAACCTTCTAAATTTTGGTTAAACAATTTTTTTTTTTTTTTTGCATCAACGCCGGACCATAAATTTGTTTAAAAAAAAAACAAAAGAACGTTGATTTGGAAATTCTTGCATTTTAATGAAACTTTCAAAAATGAAACAAATTATTTTTGAACCATTTTTTTTTTTTTTTTTTAGAAAATCTTGGTCAAAATATATTTTTTTATATCTGTCACCCCCATTTATTTAATTTTATGAAACTTCGAGAAATTAATTTTTGTAGTGCTTAACTGTTATATTATTATACAAGTCCTTGGAGAATTTAAAGCATCATTTCTTTTGGTCAGACAGGATATCGAGTTAGAGAAAATCTGCTCTGAATAGCAAAATAAAGAGTAAGACATTATTTAATTAGTAAATTCTTTTAATTGCTTTTATAAATTAAATATATTATGGAAACTATTGTTTATGAAAAAAAATTTTTTTCGATGAATAATGAATTTTTACAAGAACTGCTTTGTTTTTTTTATATCTTAATCAGAATGATTTATAAACTTTTAAATCTTTTAAAACTCTGTATTAATTTGCAGCGGTAAAATGATATTGTTATTAAATAACTGCGTACTAATTATAAATGGAAAAGCGTACTACATCATCGAAATGCAGCATTTTAAAAATAATTTTGATTTTTTTTTGTGCGTGTATAAACGTGCTGATTTTTTGTAAATACGGGCGCCCATACACGAGATTATTAGAAAATAAGAACGGTAACTATAGTAAATTTAAAATTTATTGGTAATTTTTTAACAGGTCTTTAACAAGCGTCCTCGTAATTAAAACTATAACAGCTAAAATACCTAAAATTCAATAAAATCTTAGAATGTTTACAATATTATGAATTTTAAAGATTACTAGGTAGCTAAATAAATTATATAAAAAAGGCGTTTACGTTTTATTCTTCATATAATTTTACTACAATTACCTAAGATAGATTTTTCCAAAGGCCAGGCTGTTGATATATATGTCAACATGTTTTCTGCGATATTTTAAACTAAAAGTAAATAATATTTGTTTCAATTCAGATTAATTAAACTTTAAATCAGCTAATTTTTGTCCAATAACGTTTCAGAAATGTATATTTTATTTTTGAAACAATTTTTAATAAAGAGAACTATGTTGTGTTGATAGAGTTGTCAACATGGACGGTGTTATCGATTTTACTGATATTCATAAAGAATCATTCAAATCAATTAAAATTCAGTTTGAAATACAGTAAAATATTTTGCTTATTGGAAATATTAAATTTGATCTATTAGCTTGAAATTAAAACTAGAATAAATGCTTCAAGAAAGATTTTTTTTTTATTTTAAAATGCGTTTTAAATCTTAGGTATCGCATTTCTTGGAGCTACCTACATTCATGGAAATATAATTAAAATCAAGATAATTTTAAAATTCTTTTATAAAATATTGTGAACCATTACGTTTTTGTCTTGAATATAAAAATACCATCTGGAAAAAATGAAACTGTCACTGTTATAGTTGATCCAAACCAAGTGTTTACGCATAGTCACCAAAGACAAAAGTCCTGTTTATTTCGAATACAAAGTAGGCATCACATAATAAGTAGAGCATCAAATTCAAAATATCTTACAAATAACCATATATGGGAAAACCAACGAGTTTGTGCTGAAAAATTCTCAACTCTCACTAAAAAGCCATTCCCTAAAACTTTGGTCAGATTCCACGGTACTTTGGCTAGAATTTGGGAAATGGGACAGGTAGAGAAATATATATACGAGAGTAAGCAAAAAATTATGCAATTTTTTGGCCATAACATATCTTTAGGTTTGTCACATTGCTTTCTGCTTATGCGAACTTATAGTTGGTACTTTTGTGGTCACGTGATCGACGTTTGAGCTTGATCACGCCAGTTTTCTTGCTGCTGTTACAGTGTAAACATGTCCGCTTCGCTAGCAGTGTGCACTAAAGAGCAGTGATCCGATTTCTCTGGTCGGAAGTTGTGTCAGGGGTTGAAATTCATTGGAGTCTTTTAACACAATACGGCGACAGTGCACTTCTGCGTAGAAGTGTGTATGAGTGGATCGGGGAGTTTAAAAGTGGCCGGACAAACGTGACGCTCGAAGAAGGAGCAGGACGCCCACCCACCTTCACCAGTGACGAGAAGATACAGCAAGATCGAGAGATGGTAATGGCGAACCAGAGAGTAATCATCGATGAGGTAGTATGTTCTCTGCAGATTCGTATCACTGCCCATTCTTCCTCCTTGGCGAGAACCTATGAAATCTTCAGCCTACTTTCATATATAATAAAATTACAGCCGTTTGCGTTTCTGGTATGGAAAGGAAGATAGCCGATATAGATTCACAGAAGTTCCGACGGGAGATGTACGTTCCTTAAATAGCTAAATTGAACTATGTTTTATTAAGATGATCTCTCCCGTGGCCAAATTGGTAATGGCACGCTTCGGCTAAATGAATGCTTTCTCTGATGGAAAAAGGGATATATGTTCGATTCCTGTTGGGAGGCATATATTTTGCCTACTAAAGAACTTCTCAATCTAGTCCGGTTGTTATTAATATCGTTTAAGAGAATAAAAAAAAACCCCCAAAACTAGCATAGCAACTGAAACACGTGTACCCACTAAAAATAACAATTATAATAAGAAGAAATAAAAAAATCCATATATATATATATATATATATATATATATATATATATATATATATATATATATATATATATGAGTTATTGGTCAAAGTTAAATTAAACCAGGAAACAGTTGTATTAAAAAGTGCCCAATACACATATAAAGAATATATAAATAAAAATTTAAGGTGCAGAGCTTTTAAATTTAAAAAAATTAGTAAATCAGCCAATCATGCTACCTTGGTTTCAACCTTTCGGTATCCTCGGGCGATATAGGCCAAATGATTTCCTAATGTTTTATTATACATATATGAACGCACAACATGAAGGATAATAGAAAGGGAGATTATTGAAATTGTATTGGAGGCAGAGTAAATAAATTATACATACTTTCATTAGGTACGAAGTCAAAAAGTACATTTTAGTGTCTGTCTATATTTCTGAGATGAGGTATTTATGTACACTACATTATTCGGACTATTGTCCTCATCTTTGTCGCCATATTTATTACAACGTTTCGGCCTTTGTACGCTCCGGCCATCTTCATGTGATTGAAATATCGAACTGAACCCATTATTTCGCTCATTGGGGTAGACTGTTCTAGTTCCACGTGCCATGTTTTAATGGATGTCAGTTATCAGTTATCTCCTGTTAATTCCTCTCTCGAAGTTCTCCACTGCCTTAACCGGGTATTGAACTCACACTCTTTGGGTCCTGTCACTGGATCTAACTAACGCCTTTATCCCCTGTGCCATGTGTCTTTGAGGAAGGCCGGAGCGTAGAACGGCCGAAACGTTGCAATAAATATGACGAAACAAATGAGGACAATAGTCCGAATAATGTAAATAGTGTAAATTTTAGTGTCTATACACCGTGACATTATTTCAGATCTTTCATTTAGTAGATTTTGGGGGACTGGAAATGTTATTATTTTTAATTTTTCCTCCTGGCACAGTTTGCAGATATCACTACGATTGCTGTAAGATTTCTTCTTAATATTTTCCATTTTACAATTGGATCTTTGTTATTGTTTTCTTTTAATTCCCACACGTGGCTGGCTACAATTCCTAGGGATTTCTTGCCTGAATGATGATTTGTGATCATACCATCTTTGTATAAAGCTGCCTTCAGTACACCCCACGTATATTTCGCTCTAGTCATTTATATCTTTTACTTCGACTTTGTAAATTACTCCTTCTGTTTTGCAAACTCATCCAGTGGATATTTACCTTTATCTCTACATTTACATGTTTCACAGTTAACGATATCTTGTTGCACGTTAGTTTTGAAATTCCCGGACTTTTGTCTTTTTTTTATCCAGTTTCCAAATTACTAGCACAGCAGTAGTTTAATTTATCTGTATTTTTATTAAAGATCTTGTGCAATTCGGAATTTTTAGGGAAGTGTTTATTAAGTAATTTAAAAAATTTTTTTTCCCTATTTTATATTTAAAATGGGGGTTAAACCAAAAAGTTAAATGGGGGTAAACCAAATAATATTTTTCTTTTCCTCGAATTATTCTTCATTTGTTGTTTTATTTGAGGTTTAAATTCCATTTTAGTTTTATGTTCCTCTTCTTTTAACGCATTTTCACACTCTTTTTTTCTTTTTTTTTTCATCTAAATTTATTTTACAAGAAGAATTTCTAGATAAGCCGCACTCTATTCCTATATGCTTTATTATACTCGCAGTATGCTTAGATCCGGCGTTTACGTAACTCAATTTTGTGTTGGGTTTCATGTGTGGGAAGACACTGCCAGATTGTAGTTTTAATTCTACATGTAAATATTGCGCAACCTTCTTATTCATATCGAAGTCGAGGCTTTTGAACAGTTTGAAAAGCATCTTTCTCATATTGTCATTTATTCTTTTGTTGTCTGGCACGATCATCAGACCCTTCATCCCTGAACAGGCCATGGTTGTCTATATGTACTATTTCGTTGATCTTATATAAAATATATAGGCCCGTTAATTCTGAAACCTCAGCTCTATCAAAATAATCTTAATCTACAAAGTTTGAAAAGTCCCCCATCATATCGATATCTGATGTCAACTCCAGGATTGGAGGAAGTTTGTGAAGTACTGTAGCCAGATACGAGGATAATAACATAGGTGCCAAGAAACATTATTGTTTTAGTCCGCATGTGATTGGAAATTCTTCTGAAAACATGTTTTTTTTTGTGGAATACATGTCCAGACATATTGTCATGCAATGCTTGAACCATAGAGATAAAGTGGTCAAGACATCCAAAACGATGAAGAATTTTCCACATAGCAGCTCTTGGAACGCCATTAAAGGCCTTTACTAAGTCATAGAAAACAAGGAAAATAGTTTTTGTTGTTCCCTGCTTTTCCTTTGTAGTTGCACTGCACAGAAAATCACATTGATTGTACCACGAGAGGCACGGAATCCACATTGAGATTCTAGAAGGATCTTTTCGGCGACGATCTAGAATCGATTTAGAAAGATCCTGGCAAATATTTTTCCAGTGATGAAGAGTACAGAGTTCCCAAATTTCCCACAGGCTTTTCGGTCACGTTTTTTGAAGATCGTTATGATTACTGCATCATTCAGTTCTTTCGGAACTTGTTGGTGGGATACCTATCTATTGAGAATGCGGATGAAAATGCGGGTTTGCAGAGGTAAGACTCCATGTTTGATCAGTTCGAAAGGGATATTTTCTGGACCTGGGGGATTTTCTTAATTTCATAGCTTGTTTGGATTTTTGACAAGTATGCTTCATATTCATCTATAGCAGAGGAGAATGATTTGGAACATTTCCCAGGAAGTGCTCAGCTGTGATCAAGTTTTTATTTAGGAGTGTTGAAAATGTTCCTTCCTGTGTAGGAGTGTCTTTTGGATAGGTCAGGTTGTTTGTATTATCAGCTGATAGAAGGGATCAGGTTGATGTGCGTTCTGGTTCAAATAGTTGTTTCGTTTCAGAATAGAAATTTCTGAGATCATGTGCATTTGCATAACCCTGAAGTTCGACTACATTTGGTTGACACCAAATATCCTGCAATTCTCTTAGTTCAGTTTGTGTTAGTTTCTGGAAATGCTTGAAACCGGATCTTCGGTCTTGTTCATAAGTCAGACGAGCATTCTTTTTTGCCTCAATCAGGTTATGGATTTCAATATTGTTTACATCAAACCAGGCTTGATTCTTAGTCTTGCCGAAGCTGATGACAGTATTTGCTGTTTCTCCATTTTTCATCAACAAATTGATCGTTGACTGGATTAGAACTAAGTTCCTGACTTAATTTGGCTTCAAAAGTGGTTGCAGTGTAAGGGTTCTGGAGTTTTGAAATATCATATTTTCTCCGATATGGTGGATGATGTTTCATTTTTCTTTTTTTACGGACGGTGATTCTCATGTATGTGGTGACAACGTGATGATCTGTCCACTTTGGTGACGAGGGCGTTTCTTTTGTCTTGTTGCCGTATGATGACATAGTCTATCAGATGCCGGTATTTGGATCAGGGATGCATCTATGTGGTCTTGTAGCGAGTAGGAAGTCGGAACTGTGTATTCGTGATGAATAAAGTGTGTTCCATGCATAGACCTAATAACCGATGATTCTTTCCTACCCTTGCATTGAAATTCCCTAGTGATAAGAGTTTGTCCTTCGGTTGTATGTTGACAATGATGTTACCCAGTTGTTGGTAAAAATGATTTTTTACTTCTTCATCAGCATCAAGAGTTTCACTGTCGAAATGGCTGAATGGAGACGTCTCTACTACTCCAATAGCTTCATGTCTCGCACTTCCTGTCTTTGAAACTCCCTTCCTCTTACTTGCTTTCCTGATAGCTATAATCTTCAAATATTCAAATGCAATGTAAATCGACATCTCCAGATGTCCTGGTCTATTCCATGTCCTTCTCTTCATACTTTCCTCTTTCACGTCTCTTTACTCTTGCACCCACTCTCGTACTTGTGGCACTTCCGCCTTACTTGGGGTGAAATGTTTAAAAAAATGAACAGAAATGTGAGTAATGTAATGCTCTTTAGGAAGTGGTAGATGAAGAATTATAAGTTGTTCATTGATGGCAGTTGGTGTTACGTGATGGTCTTGTATGATGCTAGTTTTTAATATCAAAATCGACTTTTTGGATTATTCTCCCCCTTCATCTTTGTCTTTCCAAAAGAATATATAGCCATAAGCAGTTTCTATGATTCTTCCTTCTCTCGAAAGCCGTGTTTCACTCAGGACTGTGATGTCTACATTGCGTCTAGCCAGTTATTTTGAGACTAGAGGTGTTGTCAATGCCGAGAAGAGTTCTAACATTCCATATTCCAAAGATCAGTTTGGTAGTTTTAAGTTTCTTGTTGTTTCGACCGTATGATGAGTGGTCTGCCAGGTGCGGTTTCCCAGTCGGGCACTGGTAGTGACTTCCGATGTTTAGTCCACATTTTTAGAACCATCCTCGACTGATGTGGATAACGGTACTCCTAAACAGGACTACCCAGATATAAATGCAGGACCGGAATCCTAAGTAGTCACTGGATCTTAGGAGTGTGACCATCACACATTCGCCACCAACGTCCAGATTTAGGACTAGAAGCTTCCAGTTTCACCAAAACTTGCTCCCGCCATCCATTCCGTATCGCCGTTTGGTTGGAAGTGAAGTAAAATTGATGTTGGAGTGAACAGACGTGTATTTTCATTGTTCAAAGAATGCGATGTCGTATTTTAAAAGGGAAGTCTTCATTGTTTTAATTATCCATTTATTCTTATATTTTCCTTTGTTCATTACATTATGATCTTTAATTATTAAAAACAACTTTGCTTATTTTTTAAAGATAATCCGAGGTATATATATATATATGTGTATATATATATACATATATATATATATATATATATTTATATATATATATATATATATATATATATATATATATATATATATACAGAGAGAGAAAGAGAGTGAGAGAGAAAGAGAGAGAGGTGTCCCCCAAAATTTCCATCATTTTGTAGTCTAATAACATAGCCAATTCTTGCTCAAATGATCCCAAATTTTAACAAAATGTGTGAAAACTAAGTTGATTGTGTGAATTTATCACCAGTGAGAATCTACTCGGAAGATGCATCGGGCATGCCAGTGATAATGACAATGTGCTGTTGAAATGCCCACCACGTTCACTTGACTTGAGACTTTAGGATTTTTTTCTATGGGTTCATGTGAAAGGACAGGTTTATATCTCTGTTCTTCCTACAGGCCTAGAGGAAATATTGCAGAGAATCACCGAGGCGAGGGAGTATGTTACGCAAGACATGCTACAGCGTGTTTGGCAGGAATACAGATTTCACGGAGTGTACATACTCAATATTTGTGAAGCTTTGTGAAATAGGATATAAAATCTACATCCCTTTGAATATCTTGATACTTGGTTAAATAAATATTTCATTGTTCAACAATTTAATTTCGTTTCATATATTCACATTTTAAATGATATTAGTTTTTGGGGAGACACCCTGCATATAAATTAGAATCCATTTCAATATATATATATATATATATATATATATATATATATATATATATATATATATATATATGTGTGTGTGTGTGTGTGTGTGTGTGTCATAATTTTTTCATATAGACAAAAACAATTTACTCACTACAAAGATGCAACTTCGTTTCAGTGCATTTAATATTGCACTTCAACTGGTGAGAAATGCACTGAAACGAATTTGCATCTTTGTAGTGAGGAAATTGTTTTTGTCTATATTATAATAAATAATTATTGCTCGACTATCGGTAGTGAGCCCTCTTTTAAATTAATGCCGTAAACGTTAGAATTTATATATTATTTTCGTTCTCATTACACTTGTATCTCTCTCTCTCTCTCTTTCTCTCTCTCTCTCTCTCTCTCTCTCTCTATATATATATATATATATATATATATACTTCGTGAAGGCCTCATGGAAGTCATCCAAAATGAAGGTATCCATGCCCCTTGTCACAGTTTCCTTCATCTTCTCGATGTCTTCAAAACGACTGCCCATGAGGTTCTCCTTCAGCTTGGGGTACAACCAAAAATAACAGGGAGAAATGCCTGGACTGTAGGGAGGGTGAGGGACAGTTTTGATGCCCATCTCTGTCAACACAAAACTTTATTGCATAGTGATTTTCCAAATTGTCTTCACGTCCCGACTGCATTTTGCAAATTGACAAGCAGTCTTTAGTAGTGTGGGTTCAAAGTCGTGTTACAGCCGCCTCCTTTAATCTAGAATGACAAAAGTTAGCGGTTCAGTTTAGTAATTGTATCGTAATGATATGCCAAAATTACAATAATCTATTAGAGTTATAATTGCCCCCTAAAAAAGCCTAAAAGATTCTGGAATGCATCTCGTATATATTTGCACTAATACAAGTAATGATATAGTGTAGCTAGACTTATTCTTCAAATGTGCGCATGAAACAAGCAATTGAATGAAGATATGTACAAAATGAAAATACTTTTGATGCACACTAATATTAAGAATTATCACGAATATTTAAAATATTTGCATCAATTTATTGTTTTCTTTGAATGTGTTTTTCCTTTTGCTTCGTTAGAGTTCGTGCGTTCGATAAGTTCATCATCAGCTGTTGACCTTTAGGCTCAAACAGTGCTTGAAACAGTTTCCATTTATCATTGCCGCCGTGGATCAGAATGAATGTAGAATCAAGTAATTTATTGCAGTTTGATCTTCCACAAAGAGAAGATGTTTAAACCGAATAAATTCTAAAGCGCTTCTGACACGTAATGACACTCGCACGCTAATATGATTTAGAATATTATTGAATAGAGCAAAGAACAAAGGTTATAAGCCACACAGTCTTAACAAGAAAAATGGCCGATACTATTTTAAATGTGTTCCTTTCCTGCCGCTCCTGATGGTGTCAATGAAAAATATGGCAATTCAGGGAATTCTGCAAAGTGGAGAAAGTTGCAATTTATTATGATCGGTTGTTTGCTAGTTAGGAAGAGATGTATATTTTATTCCCCATGGAATCTAAAAATAAAATAAAACAATACAAAACAAATGCATAAATAAATATAAATATTTATTTTGAGAATGAATAGCTTTCTCAACAAGCGTAGATTCTTTGTTTCACAGTCATCAATGTCTCTTAAATGCCGTGGAATTCTCGCTTGCGAAATTTTGTAAGCGAGGATTTCGCGGCACTTAAGGAATATTAATGATTGTAATGCAAACAACTACGACAATTACTGCACTTGTGACATTTCTTTCAACGTTATGTTGTGGCCTTGTTAAGACACACAGTGAGGAATTGAGTTAAACAAATAAATTAACAGAAAACGGTAATGCAAACACGTACAAACGAGCAAGAATGTTCGGTCCGACTGCCAGAACTGACTGCTGGAAACTACACTCTCTAAAAGGCAGTACCTGCTCTTATTTATCGCTGGGAGAGTCTATACGTGAATGGGTAAATTACCATAACACGTTAATATATTTGACTATTGTATTTGGGAAAGATATTAAAGTAATCTTAGAAATTATACTGAGAGAAAACGACCTGCATACAGACAAAGATAACTGAGCAAGTACATAAAACTAGAAAGGGGCGAAAGACAAGGATGTATCCTCTCAGCGGATTTCTTTAACCTTTAAGGCGAGACAATCCTAAGTGTTGTGGTAGGATCCACCTAATTTGCATAGCGGAGTACCGACGATATAAATATGGTTGGTACCGGAAGACAGGGAGGCGAATCAAGAGATCCAACTAGAGACTCTGCCCGACTGCGACTTAGTCAACACATTCTCCAGGAACGGTCTTCCCAGGAATATACAAAAGACTATATGTAAATATTGTGTACACTTTCTTGTTTCAATACATTTTATTCTAACTACATTTTGTGTTTGCATTATTATTCCATGCATTAGGCAAGTTTCAACACGAAGAGAACTAGAAATCCTACTAGGATTTATTATCGGTTGGGCGCAATCTTACTAACATAAGATATGCAGATGACACCGTGCAGGTGACAGTTTCAGAAAAAATAAACTTTTAGTTTGTTTTGTTTGTTTAAGGGCATATCAACTCTTTATAGTTCATTTAATACCGAAATTGAATTTTCAGTATTTCTCGTTTTGCAGTAATAAAAATACGATATATATTATTCTGCTTCCACAATTGAATACATGGTAGATGATACTCAGCTCTTGGGCATATACATGTTTGTGTTAACATAATTACTAGAGGCAGTGATATATGTGTTATATGTTGTGGTTTTGTTGAAGCTATATATGGGAATACAGTTTGATTTCTTTAAGAAATTGTAGGATATTATATGGATTAATGGATTAGGATATTATATGGATTAATGGATTAGGATATTATATGGATTAATGTCATGAAAGAGTTCTTTCATGTTGGGTGTTTGATTTTGTTTAGTGGCATATCAAACTCTATGGATTATTTAATGCCGAAATCTAAATATTTTGTATGTATTTTTATGCTTTCAACTACAGATATTCTGTACATAATTTTATATTTTCGGAGTAAAGATATGTTTTAGATATGTAGTTTGTAGATCATAAAATGTATTGTTGGTAATTTTACTATAAAAATGTATTTTCATATTTTTAATGTTGCATTGATTGTCATTTAGCTATAAAATGTATTGCTGGTCATTTTATTATAAAAATGTATTGCTTGTTTTTGTATGGAGTTTAACTATTTCCTCATAGCTGGTCCTCATAGCTGGTACCCTAACAGGTACTACCCAACTCACTTCGGGTTAGGGTGGACCTGGAACTAACAGCAATTAAACCTCCAATCTTCCGATCCGAGGCCTTGCTGCTGGATGTAGTTTATCGTTATGCCCAAGACACCAGTAGAAAGACCTAGACATGATAGTGAAGGAAAGTGGGAAGAAAAGACTATCAATTACAAGAGAAGAAAGTATGCACTTTAGTAATAGGAACAACTCAAGATGCGAGTTACGATTTGATGAAATCAAAATCAAGCAGGTACGGAAATTTAACAATCTGGGATGTGTTATAACAGACGACGGGAAATACGATAGAGAAATCCGAAGGGGCACTGGAATAGCGAAAAATTCCTTCCAAACGCTAAACAAATTATTAAGAAATGTGAAAAGTTTTGTTAGAAACAAAGAAAAGAGTGCTGAATTACTACCCCGGTGGACGAAATAAAGGGTCCTGTTTGAAATGACAATCAACTGAAGTAGGCCGGAGCAGACAACGGCCGAAACATTGTGAATATGGCAATGAGGATAACGGTCCGAGTAATATAAATAATAATAATACCTCATCTCAGAGATATAAAAAGAAATAATTTGTTCCGTGGCGTCCTGATCTCCTCACGCCAAGTGGAGCCTATGTGATCTACCCAACTTATCAGAGCATAGATATGCCACTGAAGTAATTGCTGAGGTACTGAAGAAACTTGTTGTCACTTCATCTCGAACGAAAGCCACTACATACATTTTTTTTTGTCATCACTCTTCAGAAGGTAGGCGACCATGGCTCTTCTCAGATTCCTTTTCATTTTATTATCCATAAATTGTCACGCCTTCTTGTGAAAGATAGTGGAATGGTTTCCCGTTGCCCTTTTCCACAGTTTGGAATTCGAAGTTTTCCTTCTTTTGGGCTGGTTGCTACACACCGCTAGAGAGCTCAGTCTATCCATCTATTTAAACCAAATGTCTGTCTCATGTCTTTCTCAAGGACATATATGCGAAAGTGAAATCAACGGACTAGCACGGAAATCGATTCGGCTCGTCCGAAGATTCCACTCCGATATGCGTTCATCTTTATATAAATATAGGGTAATGCCTAAAATAGTTGGCGCACTTGGAACCCTGAAAAACTCTAAAAATAAATAATATATAAAAGTGGACACTGAGGTTAACACAGAGCAGTGACATTCTGTTTCATGCTTGAACGCAAATCTTCAGGCTATCAACCATGAAACAGGATGTCGCCGCTGTGTTGACCTCAGGGTCCACTGTTATATTTACATATGTCCTATCCCTGATATTGAGTACGTTTACACTTAAAACGATAATTTCATCAAACATATGCACACACACAGACACACACAGACGCATGCGCGGTAAAGCGCCCAATATTGGAGATTGTGTTTACAGATATAGGCAGTGTGAAAATAGGAATCAACACAACATGGTGATTGTCAGTTTCAAGTTTCAAGGTATATATATATATATATATATATATATATATATAGATAGATAGATAGGAATCAACACAACATGGTGACTGTCAGTTTCAAGTTTCAAGGTATATATATATATATATATATATATATATATATATATATATATAGAGAGAGAGAGAGAGAGAGAGAGAGATAGATAGATAGATAGATAGATAGATAGATAGATAAAATTGGACACAGGTCAATATCAAACGGTGACAGTTTCTTTCATGCTTGAATGCAATCTTCATTTTCACAAAATGGCAATTACAAAAAAAAAAAAAAAAAATACCACATCGGAAAACTTCCAGTTACTTTCCACAAGAAATTACCGACTTAACACTATAACAAAAAAACAATGACTAAGGCTTCCAAACAAAATATAAATACTCTTCTGACTTATGAAACAAAAATGAATAATCCCCAAATCCCCATGGCTTTCGATTTTAATTACAATATTCCCAAGCTTTCCCATATCTTAATAAAAGATTCTCAATATTTAAAACTCGACCAAACAATTAGAAAGGTATTCAGCGAGTACCCACTCAACGCTAAACAACAACACCAATATTCACCGGAAGAGTAAGTCGCATTTCTTTATTTATCGTCTCGTTGAAAAAGGACGCAGGTGTGTCCGAAAATTCCGACTATAAAATCTTTCTCTTCGTGCTTCAATTTAGTCAAAATGCCTACTAATATATATATATATATATATATATATATATATATATATATGCATGTTTCATTAAAAACGACAGACAAGGTACTACGGTTAAGTTTTTTTATTTAATTTTTCTTGTGTTCGAACAAGATCTTTCTTTTCTGGACAAAGAGTGCATAAAAACTGTCCAAATGTTTTATAGTTCCGAGCGCATTCGGCTATACCTTTAGCCATTATCAAAGATGATTCAATTTTTCAGCTTAATTGAGTGTGTGCATTATGTGGATGTTTTAGTGTGTTGTAGAGATGTTTTTAATTTATGAATACGGTTAGAACATTGTGGCCTTGTTCGTAGTTAGCATTGTTAAGAGTTGGCTTTTTCTTTTTTATTATTAAAGCTTCTATTATTTTTAATTTTTTTTACAAGTGGATGAAGTTATTATATTTGTGCTTTTTACTAGTATGTTTCTAATGGAGTCTGGTAATTTTGTGTGTGTGTGTTTAAATGGGTTCTAATGGAGCTATGATCAGATAGGTGTAACGTAAGGCGTCTAGATAAGCATGTAGTTGTGTAACCGATGTAATTATTTATGAGTTCGGTTTGATCAGGAACACAGTTCCTTAAGGGGCATTTGAACTCATAGATAATGTTCGTTCTTTGTAATCTTGACAACTGGTGTGTTGTTATTTTTGAGGATAAGGTTATCTCTCTTAAATTTTTTGTAATAGATAATTAATTTGATTTTATTATTCGGGTCAATTGGGGTAGTGTATTTCTTTATAATATGTCTTAGTGAAGATTCGTCTTGTTTATAGTTAATGTGCATTTGGTTTTTGTAATAAATGTTAATGTAATTTTTGACTGTGTGTTGACTATCGTTATTACTTACTTTGGGGAGAAATAATCTAATTTGGTGGTCTATAAGGTGGTTAGAGAAGCCGTTGTTGATTGGTGTTTGTTTTACATTATATATTATATATTTTCATACCTGATATCTGTATGCACAGATGAAAGCCTGTAAAAAAAGAAAAAAAGACCTTATGCAACTGGAATTTAAAAACAGGGATCATAACATTCATCTACAGGTTCGGGGTTAATGTCATTTATTAAATTTGTTTGCGAAGATGTATTCTCGCCATTTATATCATTAACTTCAATATCTGTTTTTTGTATGAATGATTCATGTAATATATATATATATATATATATATATATATATATATATATATATATATATATATATATATATATATATATATATATCATCTTATTGCTAATATTGTTATTTTGTTGCCTTTTTATTCCTGAAATTTCATTAACAGACCTATTAAATATATATAATTGTTTTTTTTTAATGAGTTTTTCACTTTGGTACCTTGACTGCATGAATTTAAGAGATTGGCTACTAGCTAGATGTAACCGTAAGTTCTATTCTAATAATTTCTTTTCTTGCTTATGGAACTATCTTCCGGTTTCTTGCTACCTAAAATCTTAAAAAGTTAAATGCACCGCCAATCACCATCGTCTCATTCTCTTTCACTCCAAGTAAACTATAATGAACCGAGGCAGAAGTATCGAGGAGTGAAACTTTGAGCCAAGACAGAGCGTAGAGATACTTTGTGAATTATACAAGATAAACATTGCAGCATTGAAAGCGAATAGGCCCATTTTACCAGAATTAAACCAAATAGGCCCATTTTACCAGAATTAAACCAAATAGGTCCATTTTATCAAAAATGATTTGGTACATTCTAACAAGATGAAACTGAATAGAACCACTTTGCAAAAATGAAATTAAACTGGCCCTTTTGAACAAAATTGAAGCAAAATAAGACGCCTTTTACCAAAATTAAGCCAATAGGCCCATTTTATCAAAATGAGACTAAATTAACCCATTTAAAAAAATAATCAAATACTAAAATAAACTCAAATGGGCCGATGTAGCCAAAATAAAAACCAAATTGGCTCATTTTGCCAAATTAAAAATGCATTGTCTGCTGAACAGTGGAGTTTTTACTTGATAGTATTTCAATGGTCAGTGTTGAATCTAAGAGTTTTTAAATTTCAAGAAGTCATGCATATTTTATAGTAACGTTGATGCTACACAGTTTACATTTCACTAGAGCTGTCTGAACATTTATACTTTGTAGATATGCTCGAAGATGCTCATCTTTTACATTAACATAATGCAACAAGTTAAAAGCTTTATTTTCTGTTGTCCAATAAACGATTTCAAATAAAGATTTTTAAATGTACCTTTAGGGATTTCACATCGTAATTAGGTTTTTTTTTTTTTTTTAAATCAATGTTTACTGTCATCATAATCATGACGAATACTTCATCTTCGATATCTGTCGAGAGTAAAACTTTCTGTAATAGAAATCTGTAATTGAAAGTTGGGATTAACTATCTTCCAAATAAACAAGGGTAACCTGAGAGAGAGAGGGAAAGAAGAGAGAGAGAGAGAGAGAGAGAGAGTGGGGGGGTTAATATTTGCTCGAACTGCTATTGGACAGCTGATTGAAGACTACTCTTACTGCTACTGTGATGTAACCTCCTACCACTTGTGTTCACCTGAAGGCCTGAGCTGTATAAATGGTCGGTAGCTGAGTGACGTCAATAGCATTCGATTTGGTGAGTCAAGTCGAAGTTGTTGCGAGTGACACATAGTGGAAGACATGGTTTAAGTAACCATATTATTATTCCGTTCAGCATATGATGTTGGTTGATTGCTGGTAAGAACTTTATTTTCTGGTCACCTCTCGTGACTTAAGAAAAATAAACCGATCATTTGTTCTATTCATCGACAGGCTGTATTCACTACTTTCCGAAATATTTTCACTCTTCCGAGCAGGCAAACATTTTGTAACGGCTCTGTTCCTAAATCACAATCCAATATTTGCAAATTTTTTTTTCCAATATTTTTGGAAACACCCCAATGCCCCAATGACCCCTGGTACTGTAATTACTTTCTTTACTTGTCCTTCCCAAACATTCGGAATGTCATACTTTAACTCGTTGTAGTTGTCGATCTTCTTTTCTTTGTGTTCAATTGTCATATCAAATGGAGAGTAAATTTCTATCAGGTAGCAATTCTTTTTTTTGTTTGTCCAGCAGGACTATATCTGATTTATTGTGCTCTAACGTTTTCCCTGCTTGTATCGGAATAAGCCATAGATGTTTCACTTTGTTATTTTCGGGCACTTCTCTTTTCCTCGTGACAGTAAAATATCTGATTGACGTCCTGTGAGAAATCACCATGTCCCATAGACAGACGGAGTTCTTTAGTCTTGGATGGCAATCTTTTCTAGAGATAGTGCCTCGGAAAAAGAGACAAAAAAAAAAAACACTGATTGGTGGTAAACACCTCATCATTGAGTGCAATGTCAAATGATTATTATTATTTAATTATTATTATTATTGTTATTATTTCTTTTGATTTCTGTTGTATACACATTTTCTTCCGGGCCCCAATCAGAGAGCTAAAGTCAGAAATGGCTTCATGATATTCTCTACTGATCATTTTCGTACCCCGCCACCAAATATAAAACTATTTGTAATGTGTGAGCTGTACTTGTGAGTACATTTTTTTTGTAATTCTTTGAGGCATTGGCTAGAAGAAATTCCTTCAATGAGTTTATATAACCATTTTCCAATCAATCTGAGGGCTCCAACTACAACTGGAATTATTGATGTCCTCACGTGCCACGTTTCTGAGATTTCCATTTCAAGATAATTGTATTTTGATAGTTTTGAAGATCTTCAATTACTGTCTGCAGGGACTGCCATATCAGTAAGAAAGCAAATTCTTTTTTGTGGTCTTGAATCACGATGTTAGGACGATTAACTTTGATTGTTCTCTCTATGTGTATTGTGTAGTCCCATAAAATTGTTACACGTCATATCTCTGTAACCAAGTTTGGGTAATGTTCATACCAGTTTCTTGTAGTTTCCTTTCGGTAACAGTTGCATATTTTCCAATTCAAATATAGGCCCACTCTTTCATATCTTTATCATCATCATCATCATCATTATTATTATTATTATTATTATTATTATTATTATTATTATTATTATTATTAATAACAATAATAATAATAATAATAATAATAATAATAATAATAATAATAATAATGATAATAATAAAAAGGAAGCAAAAACAAATTCACTCAACCAGATACAGAAACGATGGCAGGATAAACCGCTTCACGGTCAATACCCTGGCCGTACCAAACAGATTCATGTAGACAAACACCGTACCTGTCAGTGGCTATGGAGTGCAGGGTTAAAAGCTGAAACCGAACACTTTATTCCTGCTGCACAGGACTAATGCTTGCTAACTAGAAATTACCAAGCGCACATACTGAAAAATTGTGTTAGCCCAAAAGTAAAATTCTGTGATAAATATCCAGAAACATTTAATAATCTTGGATCAAGTTGCACGGTACTGGCACCCACTGAATATAAAACTCGGCGTGACAGAGTGGGTCAATATCTGCATTGGAAAATCTGTAACTTTTACAGAAAGAAAACCGCAAGAAATTGGTATGAACACCACCCAGACCCGGTTACAGAGATAGGACCTGTAACAATTTTATGGGACCTTACAAACACACAGACAGAACAATCAAAGTTAATCGCACAGACATTTTGAACAGAGACTGCAAAAACAAAATGTGCCTTCTTACTGATATGGCAGTCCCTGCAGACTGTAATGTATCTTTGAAGATCTTCAAAAATTATCAAAATACAAGGACTTCGAAATGGAAATCTAAAAAAAAAAACGTGGTATATGAGGACATCAACAACTCCAGTTGTAGTTGGAGTCCTCGGATTGATTGGAAAAGATTCCAATAGATTCATTAAAGGGATTCCTTGTAGCTCATACCTTAAAGAAATACAAAAAATTGTACTCCCAAGTACAGCTCACTCTTTACGAAGGGCTTTATCTACGTAAAATATGTGTGATCTTAGGTGGGTTTTTTTTTTCAAAAACACTTAGTGGAAAATATCATGACAACATTTCTGACATTAAGTTTCTGGTTGGGACCCCAAAAGAAATGAGTATACACCAGAGATCAAAGATAATAATAATAATAATATTTTTTTTTTCACTGGAAAGTGTCATGATACTATTTCTAACCGTAGGTCCCTGGGCGGGACCCGGAAAGAAATGTGTAAACGGCAGATATCAAAGGAAATAAAAATAATAATAATAACAAGGGAAGGTCATTACCACGAGAAAAATGTCATGAAGGATCCAGCAGAGTACCACCGATGATCTACAACAATATAGGATTATACATTAATCTCTTTGGATTATATCTCCATCTTTCAATGTGTTGATCACAATGTTTCAGTTGCTGTACTCTCCGGTCTTCTGCGGGTAGTTTTTACATTTGACAACCTTCTCAGAATTTAGAATCGAACAACTTTAAGCAAATGATCTCGAAGTTGCGATAAAAATCAACTGAAATTAAAATTAAAATAATGCCGGTCTAAATAGCAGTTATCTCCCTTGAACACATATGCTCAAATAGTTGCGATACACAAGTGAAATTAAGATGAAAAAAATACTAGTAAGAAATGAATAATGATTGACAATAATTTCACCAAACTTCGAAAACTATTTAGACCTAAGGCTTTGCACACCTTTCATTTAAAGCTTTTTATCTCCCAAAACAGGAACAAATAATTTTAAAATATTCGTTTTTTTTTTCCCTTTATTTATAGTTGTTCTTTTTTTTGTAAAGACCAAATTGAAATGTGCACTAAATAAGACACAGGGAGAAGTGGGAGCGGAGTGAAAGTGACTGCATTAAAGGAGTAAGAAATTAACATCGTATCCCGCCTTTGGCTATGTTATTCAGCATTTGACACATGTCAGGATTACATCAAAAACTCGCGAATATACCTCCGGAAAAAAAAGAAGAAATATATAAGATAATCTGATGTCAGTCTTCTATTTATTTACTTTTTTTTTTTTTTACTTATGTTTTATTTTTAAAGAGATATACGAGTTCACAGTTGGTTTTAGAAGATAAATTCTTAGTCTTTGCCTCCAGAAAAAAAAAAAACTAAAAAAACTTCAATAGTGTCTAACCGTATGACTCAGTAGCAGTGTATCATATATTTAGTTCCGAGCGTCCGTCTGTTTGGTGGGCGGGTACCAGCTGACAGATGACACAAGCGGCTCCAATCGAACTGGGGTTGTGGTAGGGGTCGTTCGCCCAGGCCCTTGTCTCCTCGGGTAGAGATGAACTGTGTAATTGGTGACGCGCGTGTGTATACCTGTGTTGGTGCGGGGCGAGTTGAACGGCGACTGAGAGAGACTAATTGGATAGGTAATCACTTGTCCACAGGTAAAGAAAAGAGAACAATAAACAAGACTAATAATAATAATAATAATAATAATAGCAACAGCGTCTCACATACTGATTTATATTATTCTCAAATCAATTATTGCATGGAAACTCAGTCACTTTATTAACAGACACATTATCAAAGGAGGTGTTGAAAGGGAAATTATAGCAAATAAATATGGAATATTTACTTAAAGCATTGGATCTCAACAGGAAGGAAATTCACCAACAACTGCGAATAAGGTACGATTTCAAGGGGAAACTGCGACTATAGACTAACAGATTCAAACTCTTGAAAGATATCTATTGATCTGGAATTATAAATTAGCAAATTCAAACTCTTGAAAGACAGAGCTTTCTACATACAACCTACAAGGAAACTTTAGGCTAGAAAAATTTGGAAGAGAAGATTGAAATTCTGGGATATGGAATGTTTCTCTATTAATAATGCCATTTGATCTTTTGTCATATTCATTTTAATCAGTTGAAGATTGTTGACGACATATCTCAGTGAGTTTTTTTTTGTTTTCGTTTTTTGAGTCATCTTCCACCAGAATCGGATAGTCAAAACAGTTCTTCATTTGTAATGAAAGTAGTAAAAGGCAAAGATCCTTTTAGGGTAGATGACGGGATATTTCCGGATTCTTTTAGGATAGATGACAAGATATTATGACGTCATTCGAAAATATCTCGGTCCAAAGATTTTATGTTAATGTATTCTAGAGAAAAGTTACGTGAATCCTATAGGATCGGCTCGAAAAGAAATTCTTTTCGAGTTTAGTTTAAATACAAACAGCTTAATAACTTTGTTTCAAACGAAATGTTAATTTTGAAATCTGCATAGATTTTAGCCTTTACTCAAAATGCAATGAAACCAACAAACTGGCGCATATAATGTATTACAAAGAAAAATAAATAAATCGATACCAAATATCAATTGCATCCGATCATTGTAAAATGTGACATTCTTGCATATCCAGCTTTCAAAATACTTTGCCAGCTGCAAACGAAAGTGCATTTCATGAGATAAAAACGGTAGTCAAAAGTGACCATTCTGTGTTTATAAGTAGATGCATTTCGAAGTATATAGTTTTAACTAACTACTTCCAAAAGGATTCTTTTAGAATGTATAGCGACAGCTGTCACATCAACGTCCAGTTATATGTACCTTGACTTTTTGATAAGTTACTAGATAGTATTATGAGTGTTTAGTTTTAACCAACTTTATTCGAAAGGATCGTTTTACATTGCATAGCAACAGTTGTCATATCAGTATCTAATTTATTTGCGATGGCTTAAAAAAATCAATGTTGTCGTTTGATTGTATTAGGAGTATTTAGTTTTAATTAACTCCATTCAAAAGGATCGTTTTAACTGTATAACGAAAGCTGTCATAACAACATCCAGTTTTATTTGGATTGCCTAAAAGTTCCATTTTGTCGTTAGATAACATTACTAGTATTTAGTTTTAACTAACTTCATTCAAAAGGATCGTTTTAACTGTATAACGAAAGCTGTCATAACAACATCCAGTTTTATTGGGATTGCCTAAAAGTTCCATTTTGTCGTTAGATAACATTAGTAGTATTTAGTTTTAACTAACTTCATTCAAAAGGATCGTTTTAACTGTATAACGAAAGCTGTCATAACAACATCCAGTTTTATTGGGATTGCCTAAAAGTTCCATTTTGTCGTTAGGTAACATTAGAAGTATTTAGTTTTAACTAATTCCATTCAAAAGGATCGTTTTAACTGTATAACGAAAGCTGTCATAACAACATCCAGTTTTATTGGTTTTGTCTAAAAGTTCCATTTTGTCGTTAAGTAACATTAGTAGTATTTAGTTTTAAATAACACCATTCAAAAGGATCGTTTTAACTGTATAACGAAAGCTGTCATAACAACATCCAGTTTTGTTGGGATTGCCTCAAAGTTCCATTTTGTCATTAGGTAACATTAGTAGTATTTAATTTTAATTAACTCCATTCAAAAGGATCGTTTTAATTGTATAACGAAAGCTGTCATAACAACATCCAGTTTTGTTGGGATTGCCTAAAAGTTCCATTTTGTCGTTAGGTAACATTAGTAGTATTTAGTTTTAATTAACTCCATTCAAAAGGATCGTTTTAATTGTATAACGAAAGCTGTCATAACAACATCCAGTTTTATTTGGATTGCCTAAAAGTTCCATTTTGTCGTTAGGTAACATTAGTAGGGTTTCATTCTAATTAGCTCCATTCAAACAGATCGTTTTTAACTATATAACGATGGTTCTCATAACAACATCCAGTTTTATTGGGATTGCCTGAAAGTTCCATTTTGTCATTAGGCTAACTCAATCTTAAACAGGAAACAAGGTATAAACCTCTGTAGTTAGGTAACATTAGTAGTGTTTAGTTTTAATTCGCTCCATTCAAAAAGATCACTTTGCAGTGTATTACGGCTGTTGTTATATCAGCGTATATTGTTAGTTTATATTCACAAATTTCATGCGTTTTTGCTTATTAATTTTCATAAGGAAAATGTAAAAAAATAGTATTTCCATCATATTGAACTTTTTATTTTAAGAAAATTAAAAAAGATAAAAAATACGTATTAGACTGCACATATATCTATCTATCTGTCTATCTATCTATCTATCTATCTATCTATCTATCTATCTATCTATCTATCTATCTATGAGTAGATTGGTTCACCTATCGTCCGGTTCAAATTCTTCCTCGGGCTTTTGAACATGAGTAGAGGTTTATCCCTTGTTTTCTATTTAAAATTGAGCTACCCGTTTCTTCTCAAAATTTGCTTCAGCTCTATACTCCTTACACTTGTTCTTACCTTTGCCAATATAACCCCACACAATAATCCTCTACCTCGAGTGGCTCTTTGGCCTTGTATTTGGTAAACATTAGCAAAACAATCTATCTTTGAGTTTCAAACAGACGGTCCAGTTCAATTATTCTTTCTGGAGAAAAATTTACCGGGGATGTCTTTATTTAAACCACCCATTTTAGTGAAATTTTCAGGAAATGTCCTACCATACTTTGATATAGTCTGCGATCAATCTAGGACAAAGCGTTTCATTATTGAAAATTATATTTAAAAATTCATAAAAAATACAACCACCTCTTTAATTCCAACCACCCCTTCTATTTGAAACAGTAATGTATTAAGCGAGTACTTGTATATTTATGCACACTTTCTGCATATTGTAAATAATATTCCTCGTTTTATTATCCCCCAAAAAGAGATTTAAGGACTATGTGAGGAATAACTTGAAAGAGCTTAGGTGGGGATGACTAGGAAAACCTTGCCAGTGATCGCAATAAGTGACGCAGGGCTGTTGTAGAAGGATGTAAGTCAGCAGAGGGAAAGAATTTAGCACATGCAGCACTGAAAAGGGATTTGAGGAATGGTATTACCAGGAGCTTGGATGACAGCACTGCAAGTTGGAAATACGAGACATGTGGTCGTATCCTACTGTCAAAAGCTGTGTATGTTAATTATCTGAAATCCGATGAGAGACGACCTATCTCTGTGTAACCTCCACAACCCGGTGATACTACATGTGTGATCTGCAGGGAAGTATGTGAATCGACATCTGGATTGAGGAGGCATATGGTGGTACACAAGGATGACCTACCACAGCAACATCCGTTTAATCCTGTGAAGACTCTGGAGCACATCTGTCATCTATATGTTATAGGCCTTGCAAATCAGCTGTTGGTTTGAAGAGCCACCTTCGAAGTCATTCGAGAGGAAATAATGATCTAGGTTGAATGTGGGTGTTGATGGACAAGACGGCAGTCATCTGTGAAGATGGGGCAATCAACAATTTTATTATCTATTGTCTATTCTTAAATAGCCTCGTCAAAATAGAAACTTTCATATGGATATCATGCATGACACCAAACTAGTTAGAAATCTCAAAACTGTCAGCTGTAGACAACTGTTTTCTCAGGTCAATGGTGAGACATCGTTTCAAGAAAACAAAGCATGTAGGTCTCAGTAAGGATCAACATCGTAACTGGCGCTACAGAATCACTAACAAAGATCTGTGCCAAAGAACAGAAACCGCATCACTTGAGGATCTTCAAGATCATCAACAACTAAAACTTTTTTCCACTTTGTCATACATCTTATTCCCCCAAATTGTTCTTAAGATATAAATTTATATATCGTTATCCAATATTATTTATAAAAAAAAATATAATTATCTTTATTGTCAACGACTGCATCCCAAAGGCAAAGCAAGTTCAACAAATACATCGAGTCAGTTGCATCATCCACCGCAAGGAAAGTTGGTTCCCTGTGCCGAGCCAGGAAATTTTTCTCCCCGGAATCGATCCTCCAAGTCTATAAATCGACCATTCGCCCTTGCATGGAGTATTGCTGCCATATATGGTCTGGGGCCCCTGCTGTTTGCCTCAGGGTTCTTGATAAGATCCAGAGACGGATATGCAATGTGATTGGCCCTGATCTGTCATCTCGTCTGCAGTCGCTCTCTCACAGACGCGATGTTGCCTCACTCTGTCTTTTTTACAAATACTTTCACGGTAATTGCTCCGAGGAGCTGCTTTCGCTTGTCCCTAGGCCTCGTGAATTTAAACGTCCTACGAGGCTGGCACCCCGTTCCCACCCCTACACCGTTGAAAATGTTAGATGTAGACGTCTCTTCTACTCCAATAGCTCCATGTCTCGCACATCTCGCCTTCCCTATTACTGTTTCCCTGACAAATACAATCTCCAACGGTTTAAGTGTAGCGTCAATCGACATCTCCAGTTGCCTTGATCTATCCACTTCCCTTCTCCACATCCTTTCACCTTTCATTCCTATCTGCTCTCGCTCCAAATCTTCTGTAACCCCCTTGCCTTGATCGACCCACTGTCTTTCTCTTTCTCCACATCCTCTCCTTTACCACTCCTATCTGCTCTTCCTCCAACCCTTCTATAACCCCTTGCGTGACAGTGGCCTCCAGCCTTGCGTGGGGTGATACGCTTAAAAAAAAAGAAGAAGTTTTCCATCCTGACGATGTGATTTGTTTCATTTCTTTTCTATTCACGTATTCGGGAAATAATTAAGTATTTCGATATTTAAAGAAATCTACTTTTTTTTTTCATACAAAAAAATGTCTCTTTTCATCTTCTTTGTTTCGGAATTCTCTGCCACTTATGAAATATTCTAGCGATCGGAACAAAGGAAAATCGATAAGGGTTAATGAATATGGTAATGGTAATATTAGCCGTTTCCTTATTAGGAAACATTCGGTATCCATTGACGGGAACAGTCCGTGCTGCTATATGTTGAAATTTATAACATCTTTCTCTTAAAACAATTTTCAAAGAATGTAATAGGTTTCCCAAGTCCAGTAGCTGTTAATGCTCTTTCCAGTAATGATGGAGTTTTCCTTCCTTGCCTTGAGGCAGTGTGGAATGTCAACGTCTTCATTATGTCTATTTTCTCTTCGACTTTTATGTGCTACCCATTTTAGTTGTTGTCGCTGTTTAATCTCCTCGTATGATGTGGTTTCTGTTACCTGTTACAGTTCTTTGTTTGTGGCTCTGTAATGTATGTCCACGAGGTTTGAAGAAGGTTGATCCTCGCTGAGGCTTACGCGCTGCATTCGATCGAAGCCATTTTTAACTATCGATCTGGAGAATGTGAAATAACTTCTGTTCCTAACTTTTTTCATTTGTTCGTGGATTTGTTTGAACCGCTGCATTATCATATTGGAAAATAACATCTTTTTCGTTTACCAAATAAGGGCAATTAGCTTCGTTTATCCGATCAAATTGCTAGTAATCAACATCTGCAGTTATGATAAATCAATGTGCTGCTATCTCGTAATGGACGACACTTTTCACATTTCAACAGATGCAATGAAGTAACTTCTGTAGAGAATTGAGTTTTGGCGATGATTTCTCATTTTTTGATAACCGCTCACTTTTTCGTTTTCTGTTGACATGCAAAATCCATTTTTCATCATCTGTAACAATGCGATGCAAAAATGAAAATTTAGCATTTCCGGTTTAAAGAATGCTGCAGATAATAGTTTTCGGCACTCAAGTGAATGGTCACGAGGAAGACAAATTCTTTCTGTAAGTTTTCCCAATTCGTTTGCAATGTTTTTGGACAGGTTATTTCCCAAAAACCTCTGGTGTTTTGATGTGGATTTAATTCATTAGTCTTTTTGAAAAGCTCTTCATTCAGAGTTGATCGTCGCCAAAGTGCAGCTTGTCTGATATGCGAAATCGTCGTTTTTAATATCATTTAAACAACAGAAGACATATCCACACTATTTACATTGTTCGGATTGTTGTCTTCATCTTTATTACCATATTCACGTTGTATCGGTCGTTGTGCGCTTCGATCTTCTACAGGTGATATACGTTTGGATTTGGAACCAAAATCACCTGGAGTAGGTTGGAGCGTACAACGGCCGAAACGTCGGGAATATGTCAATAAAGATGAGGACAACAATCCGAACAATGTAAATAGTATAAATAGTTAAGATACCTCATCCCAGAAATATAAGCAGCAGACATGTATCAACCTTCACTGCATCTGTAACTTCTATGTACCTTATCCCTTCAGAACGTTGACGGTCATGGCTCTCCACAATGACTGATTCCTTTTAGCCCTTAGCAGAGTTTGTCCCTTTGCCAAGCATCCCACCTCCTGTTATGTCATCCATTTACGTCAGGTATGTGAGCCACGGCCTACTTCTATCTCACTTACCATTGATATGCCCTGTGATGGTTAAGTTCTCTAAGCCCTACATTGCAAAAATGTCTCTGTAACAATACTATACTTTCGGAATTCATGCAAAAAGCAATGTCAAATATGTTATAATCCTCCGAGAGTTTAAAGCCTGAAATGCAGTATAAACGCCACGTTGTCGGATCCAGACGTCAATTTCTTACCATTCAACTTTAATTCTGCCTTGGTTCGTCGACACATAATTCATAATGGCGAAATATGTAATTATTTCCCAAATAACCGAATATAAAGATAAGAAATGCAGCAGAAAGTGAAGAAAGAGGAAGTGCGTTTTTTTCTTTTTCGTTTTTGTTTGTGTTATAATGGAATGTCCCACACTCCCTATCGCCTATGTGGACTGACTATATCAGTACCTATATATAGTGAGCACAGGATATATCTGGGGTGGGGGTGCTTCGGCAATTAGTTGGAGATTCGTCTCCCGCTGTGCTGGTCTAACAATCTGCCTTCGAGTAGAGAGGAACCCAGATGAGGCTATGCCGAAAGGGCAGAGTCTCGTCTGGGGTGGTAGACAGCTACCCGACCCCGTTTTATATATGGTCTACGGGGAATTTTTGCCCGAGCCTACGGGCTCGGTTTTGCCCAGCATTAGAAATCGGTTTCGCGGAGAGGTAAGGTAAATAACCTTGCTTCGGCAATTTGTTGGAGATTCGTCTCCTGCTGTGCTGGTCGAACTCTCTGGCTTTCGGGCAGGGAGGAACCCAGACGAAGCTATGCCGAAAGGCAGAGTCTCGTCTGGGGTGGTAGCTACCCGACCCGAATTTTTCACGGAGTCTACGGAGAATTTTTGCCCGAGTATACAGGCTCGGTTTTGCCCCGCGTTAAAAACCGGCCTTGTGGCACATCCTACCTTGCCAGGAGGAAAGGTAAATATCCTCGCTTCGGCAATTACTAGCCTGCCACTCCTTTTCCTGTCTTTCAGTAGTGTATTCTCTTTTACAATAAACCTCTCTTTCTTTCATCTATGCGCGTGTTGATATTCCTTCACTCGAGTACCACCTTTGTCTGTTTTTAACCTCTTTAAGGATAAAACAGTTTGTGATACTCGTTTACTTTTTTATTAGTTGGTTTAGTTTTCCACCCTTTTTCAATGTGTCCTTTCAAGCACAATTATCACTTCCAGTCCATATCTAATCTGTTCTTATTTTCCTTATTCTCTTTTTTTGAAGGGGGCGTACGGCCATATCACGTCGAAACATTGGTTCCCGTACCTGTTAAGAAAGGTCGAGCATGGTCAGTACCTAGATGAGTAACCGCTTGGGGGGGGGATACCAGGTGGTGTAAGCTTGGATGTGTGAGTGGTGTAATGGGTGAAGACTCGGAATTGGAAATCGGAGAGCCGAGTTCCAGTTCCAGCCGAGTTCGTTATATTCACTTACGCGAAAATACTGTTGGAAAAGGTGTAAATCCATCTCTTCTCTCCCCAGCTATGGGTTAATTAGTAGGACTTGTATCAGTAAACGATTATTATCTTCAAAAATAATTCTTGCAATCTAAAATACTTTCTGGCTTTAAATAACCTGCAAAGGTGTAAAAAAAACAAGCAATCAATTTTTCTGAAGAGTAAAAAAGCAAAACTAGTTTAAACTAAAATTTGCCACCGACCACTACAACAAATAATGTGAAACTGAATGAAGAACAACGAATATCAGTTATGTGCCATACGTGATACACGCTTAGGCGATCATGTATCTTTTGATACATGACTGACGAGGCAGATTTTTCCCGCAGTAAGTTGCCATTTCTTTCTACGGTAGACCAGTTGCCATCCAAGACCACAGAACCCGGTCTGTCCTGCTATTTACCCATAGCTAGGGAGAGAATAAGAGGATTCATACCTTTCCCAAGAGTATTAGCACGTAAGTGAATGTAATAGATTCGACTGGAATTCGAACTCTGCATATATACAAGGAATCAGTCAGTTATGTGCCATGCGTGATACACGCTTGGGCGATCATGTATCTTTTGATACATGACTGACGAGGCAAATTTTTCCCCGTAGTAGGTTGCCATTTCTTTCTGCGGTAGACCAGTTGCCATCCAAAGCTATAGAACCCGGTCTGTCCTGGTACGTAACCTTAACTGGGGAGAGAAGAAGAGGATTCATAGTGAATGTAATGGATTCGACTGGAATTCGAACTCGGCTCTCCGATTCCTCAATCGATTACTCCACCGTGATCCCAACGCGTCTACTAAGCAATAATAAATACAGATCTTATTTTTCAGGAATATCGTGAAGAAGATTCACAAGGATTTGCTTTGTGAATAAATCAACTCAAAAATGAGTTCTCAATAATGATGTGTCCTGTCTACATTGTTTACATTGCCAGAAACATCAAAGATATGTGCAGAGCGACATTCAGAGTAAGCCTGGTAGCAGTGAGGCGGAATCAGGACTTCATTAACACCGTCATTAGTTAGGGAAATCGGTTAGAAAGCAGTGCTTGGTTTGAAGCAGACATAGCTACTATAATAATAAAATAAATAAAATATTAATTAAAAAAAATTAAATAATAATAGTAAAATTAATAAAAAATTGTAAGCGTGACTGGAGTTTCATGCATAAGTGATCATAAGGCGAAAAGTAAAACTTCGGGTTGGATTTTTAGGCGTACAAATATGGGTGAGTCTATGATAATTTTGCCAGTGGTTAGTAGGTAGCAGCGAAGTGATTGTTCTCATGTTCACACTTGAAAACTAATTCTGACTTATTGTTCAATAGTCTGTTAATGTTTGTTAATGTTATAGCATGAATAATTTTACTTAGATTCCTATGAGTGCACATGAGAACAGATACCTACCCTGCTACTTATCCCACTGCCTAAACTATCATGGATTCGTTCATATTGTTATGTCTGAAACTCCAACTTTTGTCTGATGATTGTCTAGGCGTGAAACTGGTAATTATGCTTACATTCTTTTACTATTAGTTCTTTTTACTATTTCACCCCATTTCTCCCCAGCTATGGGTTAAATGGGCTCTCTAACCTTGGCTAGCAGCTAATGTACCACATCAAAGCTACGCTTAAAAAACACCTTGAACCAAGTAAGAGCGCACGGTTACTACACGGTTGAGAGATATGTCGGGAAGTGACACGTTGTTCCAACGTAAGGCATACAGATCCTCTAACCAGAAGCGCTAATCCATACGTAAAACTTCCGTCATTTTATGAGCACTATGCTAATAGTTCTTCTTCTTCTTCTTCTTCTTCTTCTTCTTCTTCTTCTTCTTCTTCTTCTTCTTCTTCTTCAAAATCATTCGGTCTCTTAATTAAAAGATCTCTAAGCTCTTATGTCCAGCTTACCTCGTGCTAAGTGTCACTCAGAACAAAAGAAATGAAAAAGAAAAAAGAAAAGAAAACCTGATTATATAAAAATCAGAGGTGAGAGAAGTTGTAGAAAACAAGATAGAGAAGCGAGACAGAGATAGAAGAATCGAACAATGTTTGAGAGAGAGAGAGAGAGAGAGAGAGAGAGAGAGGAGGGGGGAGAGAGAGAGAGAGAGAGCCGCGGGAAAGAAATGAACAAGAAATAAAGGAGGGTATGTAGAGGCCGCAGGATTGGACTGTTCCGGTTGACACTGACAGACAAGCTACGCGGACGACAAGATTTAATAAAGACGCCATAGGGATTCATAGGATTTTCTTCTCCTTTCTTTTCCTCCGCTTTTTTTGTGCTATTGGTTTTCTTTGTTTTGTTTTTCATTGTTAAAAGAGAATAGTAATGTCAGTAATTTCACTTGTGTATTTTACTTTTCTTTCTCTGTAGACCGAGGATAATTTCTTTATCTGAATGTGTATGTGTGTATTTGAAAAAATAAGAATATATATATATATATATATATATATATATATATATATATATATATGTGTGTGTGTGTGTATGTGTGTGTTTGCGTGTGTGTGTGTGTGTGCGCGTGTGTGTGTGTATTGTGTATGCGGGGTGTATGGATGTGTGTGAGTGTTCATCACGGTATTTTTGTTTCTTCTTTGTCTACTTGAAGGAATGAAGTCACATGTTTTTGACAAATAACGCTACTGACTTCTTGTTTGAGTACATCGTTTATTATTATTATTATTATTATCATTATTATTATCATTATTATTATTATTATTATCATTATTATTATTATTATTATTATTATCTTCTCTTCTTCCGCTCGGATTTTTGTTTACAACTGGCGATTTTGCATTATGTGTGTTCTCCCTCAAGTACTGCGATCTCAAACCGACAGAACCTTTCATAGTATATTATATATATATATATATATATATATATATATATATATATATATATATATGATGAAAATGTGGAAAAGACAAAGCAAAATCCGAATATGTGAGTTTACTGTTTTTATTTTGTTTTGTAAAAACAGTAAACGTACATATTCGGATTTTGCTTTGTCTTTTCCACATTTTCATCATACTGTTGGATCTACATCCACATATTTGCTTACATATATATATATATATATATATATATATATATATATATATATATATATATATATATATATATATATATATATATATATATACAGGGTGTCCCAAAATAATGTATACACTCTTTGAATCGTTATAACTTATTCAATTTATGTATTTTCACTTGTAAATGAGATTAATACAAGAGAAAGAATACACATTTAAAGAATTTGTGAGTAAAATATACAAAAAACATAGAAAATTAACTTTAATAAGATAAAAGCTACTTGGGGCAATGGCAGAATGTTCATATAATGAGGAGTTCACATCAAGTGCTCAAACTGGTTGCCGTTCTGTTCAATACACTTTTCATATCTTGAATATCTACAAACGTCCAGTATCATTTCCTCTGGTATTTAAGCACATCCTTCTTCATTTGCTACTCTCATTTCAGCAATTGTTTCAGGTATCCTGCTGTAAACTTTGTCTTTTAGAAACCCCCACAAAAAGAAATCCAAGGGTGTCAAATCTGGTGATCTAGGTGGGTCCCTCTTCTTCCTGTCCATCTGTTTTGCATATTTTCATCCATATAAAAAATGTATTATTAACTATTAATATTTAAAGAGTGTATACATTATTTTGGGACACCCTGTATATGATTTGCAGAGCAAAGCAACGTAGACTTCTGAAGCGATGCGGGGTACTAGACTTCATTCCGTTTTTCTTAATGTAGGTCTTTAGGTTCGGTGGTATAGACCAGAAGGTAGAATGCATGGTCATCAGTAAAAGGATGAGCCCGAAATGCGACACTAAAATCAAGCATGTACGAAAGTTTAAATATCTGGGAAGTGTTTTGACGGAGGACGGCTTATGCGACGCCGAGATCCGAAGACGGATTGGGATCACCAAGAATGCATTCCAAAAGCTGATCAGAGTACTGCGGGACAAGAGGATTTCTTTGGTGACAAAGAAAAAAGTACTGAGCTGCTACGTGACATCTGTCCTCCTATACGGCAGCGAATGTTGGACAAAGATGAAGACGAGACTCGAAGCAGTGGAGACATGGTTCTACCGAAGGATGCTAAGGATATCATCGAGCGAGCGTGTGAGCAACGATGAGGTTTAGAAAGGATGCAAACAAGGAGGAAGCTTATACTTAACATAAGGAAGAGGCAGATGAAATTTATGAGACATGTAATGAGAAAGGAGGACTTGGAGAATCTGATACACACAGTTCGAATAAAGGGAAAAATAGACAAGGGAAAGCAACGCTACAAGGGATAGGGGAAATAGGGAGCCATGATCGCCTATGTCCTGAAAGGACACGGCACATAAAATGAAAGATAGAATTCAGGCCAATGCGGATGTCGTTGTACGTTTTAATCTTTTCAATTTCTTTGACCTTGATATTATGGTCACCGGGAATAGCCACGTTGACGAGGATTCATATTTTTGTTTTTCTTTCCACGATTATTATTATTACTAAAAGGCTCAAATGGTTCACAGAGAAATTATCAGTATTATTTTCCCTGTTCCTCTATAATAATAATAATAATAATAATAATAATAATAATAATAATAATTATTATTATTATTATTATTATTACAGCCGACAGAAGTATCAATATTGCAAAATTCTGTCAGAGTCTTCAAGTCAGCCATGGGGTTACAGTTTAGTCGCTTGACAAAGTGGGTTCCAAGAATGCTGACGAGCGCTATGAAGGAGCAGAAAGTGGTTGGTGTCCCACACCTTCTTGAGCTTTACAATACAGATTGTACCTTCCTAAGCAAGGTTAGACACAGGAGATGAGATCTAGCTTCATAGCTATAAGCCCGAGAGCAAATAGCATATCAATGGAATAACGACAATTTGATTCGCGCAAGGTTTTCAAACAGCATGATTCAGAGGGAAAGTATTGGTTACTGTATTTAGGTACCATATCGTTAGAGTTTGTGTCAGAAAGCAATGATATCAATTCCAATTCCTACTTTATCGCAGTGTCAAAACTCACAACCGGATTTCTTCCAGCTAGGCTCACATTTGAAGATTAGTAATACACTCCTGATCAAAAATTTAAGACCACTTGAAAATTTTTTATAAGAAACTGTTTGTCATGGATACATTATAAACTTTTTCTTACTTAAGGTTACTAATTCTATAATCTAAAAGGTTATGTAGACAAAAAGTTATAATCCGATCAATTTATTAAGAAATGGACATTTTTATAAAATGAGGCGTTTTACACTTGATCAAAATGATAAGACAAGGGGCTATAAATTGTTAGATCTGGGGTAATTCCAATGTTTTTATTTCAGTTAGAGATTAGCAATCATTGCATAAAGGTGTCACCATGCCTAAAGCAAGCAAACTTACCGAAGTTGAGCGTGCTCAAATTCTAGATTTCCATAATCAAGGTTTGTCACAGCAGGCGATCGCAGCTAAGGTAAATCGCAGTAAACTGTGATTTTCAACTTTCTAAAGGACAGTGCGAATTATGGAAACGCAAAGTCTACTGGTAGGCCCCCAAAAATTTCTCCGACATTGAGTAGGAGAATAAGACGGGTTGTTGTGAAAGCCAGTGGACTTTCTTCTATTCAAGTTAAGGCAACCACAGATGCTGATTGCAGTCCAGTAACAATCAGACGACACTTACGACAAAAAGTCATGGTAAATAAAAAGCGCAAAGAAATTCCTCGGCTGCTTCTACGTCACAAAGTGAAGCGTTTATGGTTTGGTCGTGAATACTAAACCTGGGACATTGAGAAGTCTTGTTTTCTGACGAGAAAAGAATTCAATCTAGATGGTCCTGATGACTTCCAACGATATTAGCATAACAAAAACATGCTTCCTAAAATTTTCTCCATACGTCATAGTGGTGGAGGGTCGCTAATAGTATGGGGTGCTTTTTCTTACAGAGAGACGATGGAGCTCCAGGTGGTGCAGAGTCGTCAGACAGCGACTGGTTATGTTAGCATGCTACAAAAAGCATCGATGGTGACGGAGGGCCATCGTTTGTGTGGGGATCGATGGTTATTCCAACAGGATAATGCTGCAATCCACGCTGCATGTCGGACCTTGACCTTTCTACAAGAAAAAGGGGTCCAGCACTTGAGACATCCTGCGTGCCCACCGGACTTGAACCCAATTGAAAATGTTTGGGGATGGATGGCAAGAGATGTTTATCAAAATGGCAAACAATATTCAACAAAAAATGAACTTCATGAAGCTATCTTCAGAAGCTGGAGTAATATTCCTCGCAGCTTAATGGAAACACTAATTTCTAGCATTCCCCAAAGAATTTTTGAAGTCATCAAAACCAGTGGGGGTAGAACTCATTATTAAATTTGGTTGTTGAATGTTTTCGTACACTTTTCGTACAATTTCGTAGAATTCTTGTCTCTGGTTTTATAATTTTGATCAAGTGTAAAATGCCACATTTTATAAAAATGTCAATTTCTCAATAAAATGTTCGGATTATAACTTTTTGTCTACATAACCTTTTAGATTATAAAATTAGTAACCTTATGTAAGAAATGTTTAAAGTTTTTTCCATGAAAAACAGTCTTTTTAAAAGATTTTTCAAGTGGTCTTAAATTTTTGATCAGGAGTGTATGTTTTTGCGACATGGAAATGCAAGGCCTCAAAACAGCTTAAAGGCCAAGCAGGCAGTGACATTTTTAGATTTTCATGTATTTGGGTAAATGAATGAGGCAGTTAGAGGACATCGGTTCTCCAGTGAAGACAATAAATTAAGAAAACAAACAAGACACTTCTAAAAGTTGATTCTTCATGCACTCAGTCGTAAAATACAATTGAGTAGATTACTACGAGGACTAGATTTGTAATAGAAATTCCCCCTTGACAAACCCAACGAATCAAAAAAATATATTGTTCTACCAACTAAAAATTTATTTAAATCTAACCTAAAATTTGTTACAACTGCATCTGAAACAATAAAAGACTTAATACAAAACAAAAGAAAAAGCTAAAACTTGAGGGAGCAATTTACGTTATCAGCTTACGACCAAAAAAAAAAACGACAAAAAAAAAAAAAAACGACAAAAAAAAACATCGGAGTAGCTTCAAGAAGTTTAAATAAAAGATTATATGAACACAAACGGGATATTTTACAAAACAACACATTAAACGCATTAATTGCTCAACGTAACGAGACTGATCACAATTTTGATATAATATAAATTACTCTAATGAAAAGAGGAAAATAATTCACTAATACAAACATGTTTAGAAAGTCCTTTAGCCGCTAGATCATCCACATTAAATTTGCATCCAGATTCTTACAACGTTACACCATTCTTATTATCACAGTGTATTTATTGACAAAAGTGATGGAAACAAACACAAAAACAAAAAGAATCTAAAGGAAGTCGGCTAGATTTTATACCGAAAACACATATAAAAAATATTCGTTCGTGCACATGTGTAGTCACGTGAAGATAAATAAAATTAGCCCGATGGTGTCCTAAAGGACGAAACGCGTTATGCGAAAAGTTTTTCCACTTTGCTCCACATTTTTCCCCCAGTATATATATATATATATATATATATATATATATATATATATATATATATATATATATATATATGTATAAAGACAAAAGGAAAAGCTTAGGTGATGCGTTGTGTCCTCTGAGGGACTTTATCAAAACAAATATCCTAATACATTCCTCAGAGCACGAAACGCATCGGTTAAGATAAATTTTCCTTTTGTCTTTACTTGAAATTTTTACACATACACGTGCGCGCGCACACAAACACATACACACACACAGAGACAAACACACTTATATATATATATATATATATATATATATATATATATATATATATATATATATATATATATATATATATATAACCTTCTCTCTCTTTTGAACAGGAGTAGAAGTTTATCCCTTGTTTCTTGTTTAGGATAGGGTTTCAGATGCATTCTAAAGTCTTCTCGTTTTCTTTCACCCCAGGAACCTCTTGTGTCTTTGTGGCATTATCACCTCGCTTTGGTTGAAAAGATATATATATATATATATATATATATATATATATATATATATATATATATATATATATATATATATATAATATGGAGAAAACAACTGAAAAGTTGCAAATTAAAAGAAAAAAAATTGAATGTTTTTTTTGTGAAAGTATTTGTTTATATTTTTTATATATATATATGTTTGATATTTCAGATCGACCCGATCTTTCGTCAGAAATTAATTAAATAACTGTATTCAGAAGTTTGTTTTCTCATTATGCTATATATATATATATATATATATATATATATATATATATATATATATATAAACGTTTATGCAAAAGTTCACGATATTGCTTACATGTACATTCCACAGTTTCCTTCAAAGTAATCTCTTTATGCATGTATCCAACAACCTACAGTACAGCTCACGGGGGTTGGCAAGAAAATCTCTAATTTCGATGTTTGCCTGTTTAAATCCATTGAAATTTTCGACTGCACCAGTTATCGATTAAATTGATATACAATTTATTTACAGTATCTATTACATTTTTAATTTGAACAAATTAATTTTTTTTCTGTTTCTGTTAGATTAAAACATCACCCTCTTTTGTTTTTTGTTTTTTTTTACTGTGAAACTATTAATTTCACTTATGTTAAATGACCAGCTGAATACTTCTATTCTAGAAAGACAGACAGAGAGATTAATTGAGAGAAAGATCTATAAAAAAATGAGGAAGTAGTGTCTATCCTTTAGACTAGTAATATAAATATATTTTTTCGGTTTGATAACAAAAATTTAAGATTACAATACTTTTGAATGGATTATATCTAAGGTGTGTGTGTGCGCGTGCACGCGTGTGTGTGTGTGTGATTGTGTGTGTGCGCACACGCGTGTGAAAGAGACAAAGAGAAGAGTTGAAAGAGATCTGTAAAACAAAATGAGGAAAAGAAATAATGCTTGTCCTGTTTTTCCTCTTCAAGAGCATCAAGTGGAAAATTGAAATAATACAGAGACTTGTCGCCAGGTGCCGCTACTAACAGAAACTCTTGGCGGTAAAATCGAGCCTATAATTTATTGAGCCTAAAATTGATGCCTAATAAGAACGAATGAGCACGTGTAGCGTCACTTGATTGGCTGGTGCAGAGGGTGGCAGAATTTTTCAAATCAACTATCGAACTAAGCACGTCTTTTCATCGTGTCGCGATCGAGGCGAGGACATGTTTATCTCCAGAAGCAGGTCGGGCTTCTTGTGGAGACGGTATGATGTGCAAAACCTGAAACTTGCAATGAAACCACCGAGGGATCGCCTTGATGCTGGTGTATTTTTCAATTCAGACACTAGCCACTTAAATATACTAAGTTCAGTTGAATAAGAAAAAATAATGGTTTATTATAAGATTTTTTGAATTGCATATCTTCAAACAAAACAGAGTGAATATCTAATGGGAATTATAATGGTAATATTAGCCGTTTCCTTATAAGGAAACATTCCGTATTCACTGACCGAGCAGCCAGTGTTACTGAAGTTTATAAAATTTTTCTATTGAAACAATTTTTCGGGAACTCGTTTTTGTTCTTTCCAATATTAATGGTCGTTTCCTTCCTAACCTTTTGTATGAAGTAGTTGTTGAAACTTGACTAATGCATGGAATAATAATGCAAACACAAAATGTAGTTAGAATAAAATGTATTGGAACAAGAAAGTGTACAAAATATTTACATATAGTCTTTTGTATATTCCTGGGAAGACCGTTCCTGGAGAATGTGTTGACTAAGTCGCAGTCGGGCAGAGTCTCTAGTTGGATCTCTTGATTTGCCTCCCTGTCTTCCGGTACCAACCATATTTATATCGTCGGTACTCCGCTATGCAAATTAGGTGGATCCTACCACAACAGTAGTGTAGAACGTTAACATCTTGATTATGTCCTTATTATCTCTTTGAGTCACATGTGCTATTCATTTTAGTTGTTGCCGCTGTTGAAAGTCCTGAAGTGACGTGATTTCTGTTATTTAATATAGTTCTTTGTTGGTGATTTGGCAGGGCCAGTCAACAAGGTTCGAATTCACTCGCTTGAAGCCATTTTAGCCATTGATCTTAGCTGACATTTCAAATATTGCTGAATGGATTTGCTGCCATGCATGACATCCATATGAAAGTCTTGATCTGATGAGGCTATTTAAGCACGTGACTAGAGTTCTTAGGTTAATATTTTTGGTTTTGTAGCAATTTGCAGTGTTGAGAGAAACTATCCACAACATTGCCTATTCTATGTTCAATTTCCTTATCTCCTATAGTATATTTGTCATAACTTATACCTACATCGAAGTAGAATATCAAAAGATTTGAAGTATGTGTATATTTGAATTTGAGTGAGTATGTGTGTATGTTTGTGCGCGCTCGTGTGCGAGAGAGAGAGAGAGAGAGAGAGAGAGAGTAAGAGGAAGTAAGAGAAAGATGAAAAAAAAGGAAAAGAAAGAACGTTTATCACAAATACTAACTGCATAAATTTTCTTGCGAAAGATATTGTCACATTAAATTTCTCTATTTTCTGTTCGATAAGACAAGGTAAGTATGGTAGAATTAGTTAGAATAGGCAGGAATACTAGTAATTATGATGCCTGGGTAAATATTAAGCTACTACATACACGTTTTGTTTTATAAGTATCTCATGATTTTGACTAGAGTTACTTAATTTGTTCTAATGAATTAGAGCTTAAGTTATTTAAATTGTTGCTTCAGTTTTTTGTGGTTATGTCTAATAAATAAAAAAAAATCTTTCAGTTTAACTAAACCAATAGAATGGGTAGAATTAATGAGTAGCGAATAAAATAACCTATTTAATAACGCTTTTTGGTGGATTTTAATTTTTTCTTTTTTCTTATCTGTTTTGGATTGATTAAGCCACAGTTAGTCAGTTATGTGCCACGCGAGATACACGCCTAGCCGATCATGTATCTTTCGATACATGACTGACGAGGCAGATTTTTCCCGCAATTGGTTGCTATTTCTTTTTGCGGTAGACCAATTGCCATCCAAGGCTATAGAACCCGGTCTCTCCTGGAGGGAGAAGAAGAGGATTCATTCCCAAGGGTATTAGCACGTAAGGTAATGTATTGGTTTCGACAGGAATCATATCGTTATCCAATACTCCGCCGTGATAATGCAATAGTGGAGTTGATTAAGATTTGGCCAAATATAAATACAGTCGCTTACAATTATAACTAGAAAGAAAATAATATAATTAAAAGAATTAAGATTTACAATTGATAAATAATCAAACTAGAATATATTTCTAGATATCACGTTTAATTTAATTAATGGTAATTATAATAAGCCAGAAAGAAAACAAAACAATTTACAATTTATATTAACCAAATTTTAAACTGCCCAGCAGTGATTTTTAAACAAATACCTATTTCTACAAGCAAGAGACTTTCAAACCAACGTTTCAAAAATTTTGAAACCCTCTAGTTTCAAGTACGCAGCAATGTACAGTACCTGCAGTTTTTTGCTTGTATAAAACTAGAGTTGTACTAAAGGGCGAGAAAAATTTATTATTAATAGCATATATATATATATATATATATATATATATATATATATATATATATATATATATATATATATATATATATGTATATGATAAAATTTAGTTTTAGGTTATGTTGTATTTATGGGTTAAATTGGTAATTTCAGAAGTACAGAGTATGCAAATATTAAAGTGGACATTGAAGGCGACACCCAGAAGCGACAGTCAATTTCATGCTAAACGCAATCGCGAGCCAATCAATCGATTAGCAGGAAATAGACTGTCACCTCTGGATGTTGACTTCTTTGTCCACTTATATATATATATATATATATATATATGTACACACACACACACACACACACACACACACATACATACATACATATATATATATATATATATATATATATATATATATATATATATATACGTAACTGTTTTTGGTTAATTCCTGCGTTCCAACAGACTCTAGTAACAGTAAGATATTGACTGAAAAAAAAAATTCGATATGAAGTGTCATTAAAAAAAGAGAATATATTAATAAATTAAAATATAAAATAATAATAATAACGGAAATACAAATTTCGTTTGGTTTAATGCCCCTTAAACAAAAACAAAAAACAGGAAAAATATTCTATTAGTTGAAAAACATTTTCAAAAGCAAAATATAAATTATCAAAAATAATTAATAGAAATAATGTTAAGTTATGGTTGTTTGGATAACATGAAAAATTAAAAATAAACATAACAAAATAATAATTTAAATAATATTAAAAATTATTAATATAATAATAACAATAATTATAGTTATAATAATTATATTTCATGTAATTGTAGAAATAAAATAAAATGCCTTTTAGATAATAAATGTTTATTAGACAATATAATTTATAAAGCTACACTAACAAATGATACTGATAACTAAAGAAAAATATATAGGAGTTCCAGAAAAGCTAAAAGTAAGGTACTACAATCATAAAATGCCTTGAAAATAAAAGATATGTAAATAGAACAACTCTTTAAAGCTATATATGGTTACAATAGGAAAACAATGGCACTGCTTATGGAGATATTTTTTTTTGCGAACCAATTCATCTCAAGCAAGACGATAATGCCACTAAGATGCAAGGGGCTAAATGGAGTGAAATAGAATGAAAAGAGTTTAAAAGAAACCAGAAACTCAAACCTAAACGGGAATGAAATTTTAAACTTCCACTCTAATTCAAAAGACCTGGGAGGAGTGTGAACCGGGCATATTAAATGAGAAATAATAAAGAAAGATGCACCCTTACAAAATTAATAATTGGGATTGTAGATTACGTTTAAAGAATAAATAAAATTAATTAATTTAAAAAACAAAAGTTAATTATTATATAAAAAAAAATGAAATACTAGGAAAATGCAAACATATTAATAAATAACTTCCCTGTTTCATAAAAGCATATTATACAAATTATTTAAAAATATAATAAATCTATAAATAGTAAATAATTAATTGTAGAAATTATCAATAACAGAAATTGTAGATTATAATTAGATCTTTTAAAATAATTTGTTTCAAAAACAAAAATAAATTATTAAATATACAGACATATTAATAGTTTTTCTGTTAATATATATTTAATAAAGCTTCATCAGAGAATGAGATATGGTGAACAATTCTGTTATTTCCATTTTTGTGTTCTTTGATGTTCAATTGTTACGTGCATTTGATTTGTTAAGCAGGGTTGGTAAATTTTTGGCCTTCTGAAATGTACGCGTTCAAAAGACCGGGTCATCTCTCTTTGAATTCAGAATACCATAAGGTATATTAACGATGCTTAACAAGTGAAATGCACGTGAGGCCTGATTAACCAATGAAGATAAAAATGCCAGATTTTTTTTCATTATATCTCAATTCTCCGGTGAATCTTTAATAAAAGTGAAATAGGTTACATTGATGAACGTTTTCTATTTGTTCTTTTTCCTATCATACAGTCGAATTCCGATCCCTATATTTGATCTTTGTATTTGATCCCTATTCATACGAATGTATATATTTTTATAAATTGTTTAAATATCGAAACTGAATAAATGTGAATATATATATATATATATATATATATATATATATATATATATATATATGTGTATGTATGTATATATATGATAAATGTTAAAAAATAAATATATAAAAACAATAATATATGATTTAATAAATAAAATAATAAAAAACAATAGTATATGATTTAATAAATAAAAACAAATGTATATGATTTAATAAATAAAATAATAAAAACAATAGTATATGATTTAATAAATAAAATAATAAAAACAATAGTATATGATTTAATAAATAAAATAATAAAAACAATTGCATATGATTTAATAAATAAAATAATAAAAAAACCCAATAGTATATAATTTAATAAATAAAATAATAAAAAACAATTGCATATGATTTAATAAATAAAATAATAAAAACAATAGTGTATGATTTAATAAATAAAATAAAATAAAAATTGTATCTGATTTAATAAATAAAATAATAAAAACAATAGTATATGATTTAATAAATAAAATAATAAAAAACAATAGTATATGATTTAATAAATAAAATAATAAAAAACAATTGCATATGATTTAATAAAATAATAAAAAACCCCAATAGTATATGATTTAATAAATAAAATAATAAAAATACAATTGCATATGATTTAATAAATAAAATAATAAAAAAACAATAGTATATGATTTAATAAATAAAATAATAAAAAAACAATTGTATATGATTTAATAAATAAAATATTTAAAAAAAGAATAGTATATGATTTAATAAATAAAATAATAGAAACAATAGTATATGATTTAATAAATAAAATAATTAAGTATTTTTGTAAAATAAGTCCTTTAGGACTTCATCGGGCTGAAGTGATGTAATCGTTGAAGTGATTACACATGCTCATAAAAGAAGGGACACGCAGAATTTTAAATTTAAATTTAATTTTTCTAGATATATTTTTTTAGGTATATAGGGTACATAGTCTAGCTAGATTTTATTTAGTTTATTTTTCTTTATTTTTATGTTTTATCGTTCCAGTTATTAAATATCCCAAATTGTGATAATAGAAAATCTGTGAAAAAAAAAGTGATTTGTAAGAAACTGGTGGTAAATCTAATGGCGGATGATTTTAGTCTAAGCAAATTACATTCGATTTTAAATTAAAGTAGCACTTTAATCAAAATTATGATCAGACTCATTACGGTGAGCAACTAATGCATTTAGTCAAGTCTGTTATTTTTTAAAAGATCCCTTTTATGTTCATGAATTTGACATAGGTTTTCCTAAAATTGTTCTTGATATAATACATACATACATATACGAGGGTCATTCAATAAATAAGTTGAATTTTTCGGTATAAGGACTTCTAATACAGATCGAAGCTTACTCTTTTTTTATTTTTTTTGTTTTACTTCTTTTTCACATGGATTTAATTTCTTTTGCAGATTAAAAAAAAAACTTTGAGAATTTTGGCGATTAACAAAGATGGCCGACCAAGAAGCATGCTCCAGGATTGAACAGCGGTCAGTTATCAACTTTTGGTTGCTGAAGGGGGCAAACCAGTTGAAATTCATAGGAGAATGTCAACTGTGTATGGTGCCACATGTTTCAGCCAAACGAATGTCTACAAGTGGGCTAAATTGTTTAAAGAAGGACGGAGCAGTGTTGAGGATGAAGACAGGCCTGGGAGGCCTACAGAAGTGAGGTCTCCTGAGGTGATCGAATCAGTCAATGACCTCATTCAGTCTGACAGAAGGGTGACAGTGGATGACATTGCAAGGACTTTGAGCTTATCTTTTGTGACAAACGCACGGGTCATCAGTCAGAAAGAGTCATCTTGCATCATGGCAACGCAAGGCCTCACACAGCAGCCCAAACGGTGCAGACCATCAACGAGCTGGGCTTGGAACTGCTCCCTCATTCCCCTTTCATCCCAGACCTTGCCCCTTCAGACTTTCACATGTTTGGTTCCTTGAAAGCGTTCACGAGAGGCACGGAGTTTAAAAGTGACGATGAAGTCAAAAGTGTTGTGAGCGACTGGCTGAGACATGTCCAATGATTTTTACGCTGCAGGAATACGGAAGCTTGTGCACAGATGGGAAAAGTGTGTGACAGTGCTGGGAGACTACGTTGAAAAAAAAAAGAAAAAGTAAGGTTCTATCTGTATGAGAAGTCCTTATACCGAAAAATTCACCTTATTTATTGAATGACTCTCGTATATACATATGTGTGTGTGTGTGTGTGTGTGTGTGTGTGTGTGTGTGTCTGCGTGCGTGTTTATATTTCTGAGATAAGTTATTGTAAATATTTATACTATTTACATGATTCGGACTGTTGTCCTCATCTTCGTTAAGGAATCAGTGCATATGCTAAGCCACAAAAATTTTCTAAGCCGAACAAGCATGGAAACGAATAGAATATGGGAACCAGTAATACGGAGTTCTAGCTAAAAGCAGTAATAACAACAAAAATTGCAATATGAGCACTGGTAAAAAGCACTAGTTGTCAAATGAAAAGGGATTCAGCGCTAGAGAAATTCAAAATATTTTCGCAAGATAAAATTTTTACTGAGATACTAAGATTATAAGTCCCCAAAACTCATACACTGATGTTCTCCGGTGGATAAAAGAATTGGTTGGATTCAGTGACTTGACAGAAAGAGTTCAGATTTCAATACCTGACTACTGCAGTAGTGAACAAAACCATAAGAAGGTCAGTTAAAGGGATATAACTGAGACATATGGAAAAGGTATGGCATGTGGAATTAGAACAATCTACTCCGGTGGACGGAATAAAGGGTTCAGTTCGAAATTCCAGTCACCTGAAGGTCACAGCGTTCAACGGCGGAAACGTTGTGAATGCGGCAACAAAGATGAAGACAACAGTCTGCAAAACGTAAATAGAATATATATATATATATATATATATATATATATATATATATATATAAATATATAGTTTTCTCATATCATTACGTAAAAATACGGTAGTCCTTAATATCAATAATTCCACACACACACACACACACACACACACACACACACACACACACACATATATATATATATGAAGTAATTTCAGGTTTTTAGGTAACTCACGAGAATGACTGTCGTAATCGTAAATTTTTATTTTAAATATAAATTTACAGTTACAAAGACAATATAATTATTTGGCTTTATATCAATTGTAGCGATTTTGAAGAGTAAAATTTAAATTTGAAAGTTAGCGTATGTAAATATGAGTTTATAAAACAATAAAAAAGATTTTGTATGATTAATACAATCATTATTATCGAGAATCCCGAAGAAGGATTTAAAAATTATGAAATACTTAGACAGCCTTCCTTAAGTATTGTACGTTATTATATCAAATTTAATTATATATATATATATATATATATATATATATATATATATATATATATATATATATATGTATATATTTTCATATATATATATATATATATATATATATATATATATATGAAAATATTTTCTTTTCTGAGTAAATTGACTGACCTTTCAAACACCTGCTGAACATTGATGAACATTCTGAAATTTATAAGCGTGAGTTATATTTAAATTATTCTACGACCATTTATGCATCTATCTTCTTATACTACGACCATTTATGCATCTATCTTCTTATCCTACGACCATTTATGCATCTATCTTCTTATTCTAAGACCATTTATGCATCTATATTCTTATTTGTTATGGTCCAGGTTCCTTGTACCACGGTGATGGTCCAAGTTAGAACCAATGAAGAATAACTTGAACACAGGTATGGAATAACACAGATATATTACAAACAGAATATGTACAAAAGTAGTAGAAGTGTTAGTAATAACAATCAGGTTGTTAGAGAGAACTATGTTGTCTCGACCAGTATCACTATTCCAATGTGTTACAGTAATCCTCTGACGCGACTCTGTCTGGAACTGATTCACACTACTGCTTCCTCTTGAGACGCAGTATTTATGGTGTACGGGATAGTCCATTACTATTATGGGTAAGTTCCCATAACATTATTCTACGACCATTTATGCATCTATCTTCTTATTCTACGACCATTTATGCATCTGTCTTCTTATTCTACGACCATTTAAGCATCTATATTATAATTCTACGACCATTTAGGCATCTATCTGCTTATTCTACGACCATTTATGTATCTACCTTCTTATTCTACGACCATTAATGCATCTATCTTCTTATTCTATGACCATTTATGCATCTATCTGATTATTCTACGAACATTTATGCATCTATCTTCTTATTCTACGACCATTTATGCATCTATCTGCTTATTCTACGAACATTTATGCATCTATCTTCTTATTATACGACCATTTTTTGTATGACTTCTTATTCTACGACCATTTATGCATCTATCTACTTATTCTACGACCATTTATGCATGTATCTTCTTATTCTAACACAACGTATGCGTCTATCTTCTGATTCTACGACCATTTACGCATCTATTTGTTTATTCTACGACCATTTATGAATCTATCTTCTTATTCTACTACCATTTATGAATCTTTCTTGTTTTTCTACGACCATTCCTACACATATCTTCTTATTCTACGACTATTTAAGCATCTATATTCTTATTCTACGAACATTTATGAATCTGTCTTCTTACTCTACGACCATTTTTTGTATCTGTCTTCTTATTCTACAATCATTTATGAATCTATCTTCTTATTCTACGACCATTTATTCAACTGTCTTCTTATTCTATGATCATTTATGCATCTATCTGCTTATTCTAGGACAATTTATGTATCTAGCTTCTTATTCTACGGCCATTAATGCATGTATCTTCTCATTCTACGACAATTAATGCATCTATCTTCTGATACTACGACCATTTAGGCATATATCTGCTTATTCTAGGACCATATATGCACCTATCTTCTTATTCTACGAGCATGTATGCATGTATTTTCATATTCTACGAACATTTATGCATCTATCTTTTTATTTTACGACCATTTATGCACCTATCTTTCATTCTACGAAGAATTTGCATATATCTTCTTATTCTACGACAATTCCCATTGTACGGCCATTTATTCATCTGTCTTCTTATTCTACGACAATTAATGCATCTATCTTCTTATTCTATGACCATTTATGCATCTATATGCTTATTCTACGACCCCTTATGCATCTATCTTCTTATTGTACGAACATTTATGCATCTACCTTGTTATTCTACGAACATTTATGCATCTATCTTCTTAGTCTACTACCATTATGAATCTTTCTTGTTATTGTACGACCATTCCTGCATCTCTCTTCTTATTCTACGACGGTTTAGGCATCTATCTGCTTATTCTACGACCATTTATGTATCTATCTTCTTATTCTGCGACCATTTATGCATCTACCTTCTTATTCTACGACAATTTATGAATCTATCTTCTTATTCTACTACCATTTATGAATCTTTCTTGTTATTGTACGACCATTTATGCATTTATGTTCTTATTCTACGACCATTCGTGCATCTCTCTTCTTATTCTACGACCATGGATGCATCTATCTTCTTATTCTACAAACATTTATGCATCTATCTTCTGATTCTACGACCATTTATGCATTTATGTTCTTATTCTACGACCATTTATGCATCTATCTTCTTATTCTATGACCACTTATACATCTATCTTCTTATTCTACTACCATTTATGCATCTATCGTCTTATTCTACGACCAATTATGCATCTATCGTCTAATTCTACGACCATTTATGCATCTATATTTATCTGTCTTCTTATTCTACGACGATTTACGTATCTATATTCTTATTCTACGACCATTTAAGGAACTATCTTTTTTTCTAGGAACAATTTGCATCTATCTTCTTATTCTACGACCATTTATGCATCTATATTCTTATTATACGAATATTTATGCATCTGTCTTCTTATTCTACGACCATTTTTGTATCTGTCTTCTTATTCTACGATCATTCACGCGTCTCTCTTCTTATTCTACGACCATTAATGCATCTATCTATTTATTCTACGACAATTTATGGATCTATCTTCTTATTCTATGATCATTTATGCTTGTATCTTATTCTACGACGATAAATGCATCTATCTTGTTATTGTATGACTATTTATGCATCTATTTTCTTATTCTACGACGATTTATGCATCTGTCTTCTTATTCTACGACCATTTATGCATCCACCTACTTATTCTACGACCATTTAAGCATCTATATTATAATTCTACGGCCAATTTTTGTATCTGTCTTCTTATTCAACGACCATTTATTCATCTGTCTTCCTATTCTACGACCATTTATGTATCTACCTTCTTATTCTACGACCATTAATGCATCTATCTTCTTATTCTATGACCATTTATGCATCTATCTGATTATTCTACGAACATTTATGCATCTGTCTTCTTATTCTACGACCATTTTTTGTATCTGTCTTCTTATTCCATGATCATTTATGAATCTATCTGCTTATGCTACGACCATTTATGTATCTACCTTCTTATTCTACGACCAATTATGAATCTATCTTCTTATTCTACCACAATGTATGCATCCATCTTCTTATTCTACGACCATTTACGCATCTATCTACTTATTCTACGACCATTTATGAATCTATCTTCTTATTCTACTACCATTTATGAATCTTTCTTGTTTTTCTACGACCATTCCAACACATATCTTCTTATTCTACAATCATTTATGCATCTATCTGCTTATTCTACGACCATTTATTCAACTGTCTTCTTATTCTATGACCATTTATGCATCTGTCTGCTTATTCTAGGACAATTTATGTATCTAGCTTCTTATTCTACGGCCATTAATGCATGTATCTTCTCATTCTACGACAATTAATGCATCTATCTTCTGATACTACGACCATTTAGGCATCTATCTGCTTATTCTACGACTATATATGCACCTATCTTCTTATTCTACGAGCATGTATGCATGTATTTTCATATTCTACAACCATTTATGCATCTATCTTCTTATTCTACAAACATTTATGCATCTATCTTCTGATTCTACGACCATTTATGCATTTATGTTTTTATTCTACGACCATTTATGCATCTATTATCTTATTCTATGACCACTTATACATCTATCTTCTTATTCTACTACCATTTATACATCTATCTTCTTATTCTACTACCATTTATGCATCTATCGTCTAATTCTACGACCATTTATGCATCTATATTCATCTGTCTTCTTATTCTACGACGATTTACGTATCTATATTCTTATTCTACGACCATTTAAGGAACTATCTTTTTTTCTAGGAACAATTTGCATCTATCTTCTTATTCTACGACCATTTATGCATCTATATTCTTATTATACGAACATTTATGCATCTGTCTTCTTATTCTACGACCAGTTTTGTATCTGTCTTCTTATTCTACGATCATTCACGCGTCTCTCTTCTTATTCTACGACCATTAATGCATCAATCTATTTATTCTACGACAATTTATGCATCTATCTTCTTATTCTACGATCATTTATGCTTGTATCTTCTTATTCTACGACAATAAATGCATCTATCTTGTTGTTGTATGACCATTTATGCATCTATTTTCTTATTCTACGACCATTTATGCATCTATCTTCTTATTCTACGACCATTTATGCATCTGTCTGCTTATTCTACGACGATTTACGTATCTATATTCTTATTCTACGACCATTTAAGGAACTATTTTTTTTTCTAGGAACAATTTGCATCTATATTCTTATTCTACGACCATTTATGCATCTATATTCTTATTCCACGACAATCTATGCATCTATCTTCTTATTCTACGACCATTCTTGCATCTATCTTCTTATTTTACGACTATTTATGTATGTGTTTCGTATTCTACGACCATTTATGCATCTATCTTCTTATTCTACGACCATTTATGCATCTACCTTCTTATTACACGACCATTTATGCATCTATATTCTTATTCTATGACCATTTTGCATCTATCTTCTTATTCTTCGACCATTTATGCATCTGTCCTCTTATTCTACGACTATTTATGCATCTATCTTCTTATTCTACGACCATTTATGCATCTTTCTGATTCGACATCCATTTATGCATCTATCCTGTTATTCTACAAACATTTATGCATCTATCTACTTATTCTACGACCATTAATGCATCTATCTGCTTATTCTACTACTATTTATTCATCTGTCTTCTTATTCTACGACGATTTACGCATCTATCTTCTTATTCTATGACAAGTTTATGCATCTATCTGCTTATTCTACGACCATTTATACATCTATCTTCTTATTCAACGACCATTTAAGCATCTGTCTTCTTATTCTACGACCATTTATGCATCTATATTCTTATTCTACGAACATTTATGCATCTATCTTCTTATCCCACGACCATATATACATCTGTCTTCTTATACTACGTACATTTATGCATCTATCTTCTTATTCTACGAACATTTATGCATCTATCTACTTATTCTACGACCATTTATGCATCTATCTTCTTATCCCACGACCATATATACATCTGTCTTCTTATTCTACGACCATTTATGCATTTATCTTCTTATTCTACGTACATTTATGCATCTATCTTCTTATTCTACGTACATTTATGCATCTATCTTCTTAGTCTAGGAACATTTATGTATCTATCTTCTTATTCTACGACTATTTATGCATCTCTTTTCTTATTCTATGACGATTTATGCATAAATCTTCTTATTCTACGAACATTTATGCATCTATCTCTTTTTTTACGACCATTTATGCATCTATCTGCCTATGCTGTCTAGACATCAATAAATAAACGACCATAGCATTGTGATAAGAAACCAAAAAATGAAAACAACATTATTCATTATGTATTTTATTTCTTAAATATTTTATTATTTTATTATTTATTAAATATTTATTTACTGTTTTACCTGTTTAGAATCAAAGCCCAAACGATGTTTGCATTGCAATAATAAACCAAAAAATGAAGACAACATTATTCCTTCGCCCTTGCATGAAGTATTGCTACCATATATAGTCTTGAGCCCCTTCTGTTTTTCTCAAGGTCCTTGATAAAATCCAAAACGGATATACAATGTAATTGGCTCTGATCTGGCATCTCGTCTGCAGTCGCTCTCTCACAGACGTTCCGTTGCCTCCCTCTGTCTTTTTTTTTTACAAATCCTTTCACGGTAACTGCTCCGAGGAGCTGCTTTCGCTAGTTCCCAGACTTCATGAATTTAAGCGTTCAAGTAGGTTGGCATCTCGCTCTCACCCTTTCACTGTCAAAACTGTTAAATGAAGCCGTCTTTTCTCCTCCAATTGCTTCGTCTCGCACCTCTCGCCTGTGGGACTCCCTCCCTCTTGTTTCCCTGATAGCTATAATCTCCAACTCTTCAAATGTAATGTCAATCGACATCTCCAGATGCCCTGATCTATCCCCTCATCTTCTCTTCATCCTTTCCTCTATCACTCCTCTTTGCTTGCGCTCCAACTCTCTGTAACTCCTTGTGTGCTAGTGGCTTCCCGCCTTGATTGTGGTGGAATGCTTAAGAAATCATTAAATATTTTATTATTGTATGTTTTATTAAGTATTTATATACCGCTTTACTCGTCTATGTGGGTGCGTGTTAGAAGGTTTGATTTTCGACTCCGGGTTCGAAACCCATCATTGTCGATTAATTGATGTTATCGGCGTTCTTTGGAAAGTGCCTGAAAACCCCACCAAGCATTGTGAATAGAATTGGGTAGACAGAACTATTTGGGAGCTGTCAATGGTTGTGTTAGTACGCAGTGAAAAGTCATTGTGACCGAGGGTTCGAAGGTACTGGCCTTGTTCAGACTGATAATGCGGTCTCTTCCAGAAACTGTAACTACGGCCAGCGCATAGTTGCAGGGCTCTGTGAGTGATGAAGAAATACAAATGTGCATGAGCAGGCATTTGCAACAGGCCAGTCACCACACGTCTATAATCAAAGACCAAACGACGCTGAAGTTGCAATAAAAATGTTGAAAGGAAACTGATAAAAGAATTGTCACTGCTTTATCTAAAAATTAGTACTAAGGCTATTATATCTATAACTATTACTAAGTTTAATCAAGCAATAACATTATGATGAAGGACAAACTAGTCAAAACTGATATTTATGACAATGCCTCATCTAAGAAATTCAAACCTCTTAAGGCTGTTAGATGTGACGTTTTCATTTTTATAACGTCACAAAAAGATGAGCATCATTAAATTTAAATGCTCTTGACAGCACCCGTTGATATTCGTAATTTCATTTATCAGAAGAAGAATTTGGAACTTCTTGTTGACCAGAATATGGGGTCAAGTCATTCGAACCAGATTCAATCTGAAAACATTACCGAATTGTCAAATGAAACGGGATTCAGCACCAGAGAAATTCGAAATATTTTCGCAAGATACCAACAATTAGACAGAGATAAAAAGGGTTATCTAATAAGAGCAGATTTCTTAAGAATTGCCGAGCTCACTATCAACCCAATCGGGGACCGGATTGTTCATTCTTTCTTTAGGGAAAGCAATTCGGAAACAGTCAATTTTCGCTACTTCCTTCGTGTTTTGGCGAGGTTTCGTCCAACGGACACAAAAAAGAATAGCCTCAATTCTAAAGAAGAAAAATTAAAGTTTATTTTTCGACTATACGATCTTAATGATGATGATAGGATTACCAGTACAGAACTGATGGATATTCTAACGACAATGACTTCTGGTACTATTGCTGAACCAGAAGTTTTCGGTATTGTTCAACAGAGTATCTCAGAGGCTGATACCAAAGGAGACAATCAAATTTGTTTCCAAGAGTTTTACAAAGTGATGAAAGACGAACCAGTCGCAGAAAAGATGTGTATTCACTTTGGGCGTTGAAATGAAATTCTATAAGAATATATTGGTATTTAGGGAAGTCAGAAATGTCTGCGATAAACAAAACTGAAACTTTTGTCACCATTTCTTCTCGCTATTATATTTACTTTTTATTGTTAAATCGCCGACACACATTTGCACGAGTTGCTATTGGAAATTCCCCGAACTCCTTGGTCTGAAATAAAGTGCACCATTAATCCAGTAAATTACTAAAGAAGATGGGAAAATGTTGCCCCACAAATTATCTGACACTTTCTGCTAGGAATGCCAAATCAGAGCTAGAGCTGTTCAGTCCTTAGTTTTGACAGAATTTAAAATCGTTTACGTGAGCTTATGAGGGATGACTTATTGTCTATTTTTACAACCTCTTTCCCATAGAAATAACATCGCAAGCTATCGCAATTTCCATGGTAAATGTTCAGATGTGTTCCGCTCGTTTTACAACCAGGACTCGCCATGCCGCTTCCATGGAGCCGAATTACCTTCATTTCCCCTATGTTCTAAGTGTAATACAACTTTTTTTCCTCCACAAGAACTGCCACTTTGTAGAACAGACTCTCGGTTGGCTGCTTTCTCAACCACTGAATGACAAGAGTCAATCATTAGCTATCTTCCTTATCCTTATAATATCCACTTCCTGTCACCGTCTCTCTCTTAATCATATCACACACTTCATTCATTGTATTGATTCGACTGTAGCCTTCTAAAGTGAATAGCTTTTGTATTAGGTAAATTTAGTAAATAAAATAAAATAAGAATCAATCCAACCTTTGCCACCTGTGATGATTCTTGAGATGAAAGCTGTCGTCACCAGCTTTCTCGTGAATCTCAATGCACGTTGCTAATGTTGATTTAGTGTTAAGAGCAAGGAACAAAATTTCGTAGCAACTCAATGTATATTCAATCATTTCATCAGAGTTTCTCTGCAGACTCTGTAACTGATACCAATTTGGAGCGAGAGCCGATGGATTGTTCAGATAAAGTCCTTACGGCTAAGTTCGGGATTTTTTCCACATTTTTTGGCGTTTTGGTGGTTGCCGTGAACGTTCATCATCTCATAACACAAAACACTCAAAATCCTGATCAAGATCGACAGAAAGAAAATGTTCGCCAAAATGTCTGACGAACTATTTCGAGCGTTTCAGTAGTAGATTTACTGAGACCCGGACAAAATTTGTAGATAGGTTACACAAATTTTAAAGCCATCGTAAAGTTCTCAGAGCCGTTTCAGTGTAATTTTACAAATATTCGCGTAAAAACTGAACACGAGTAGCTAGCAAGACTTCTATTGGCAAACTGTAGCCTGGGTAATAATGAGACATAGCTGAGCGCTCATTTTCGTTGAATGGTATACTTACAGTACTTACAGTCCTGGGACGTTCCGATATCACCTCGTATATATGAAGATATGAAGGAAATGTAACAGTTATCGGCGCGGAAATTGAAATCAGCGAACCGAGTTCAAATTCTGGCCTAGTCTGACTCGTCCAATTTTACCTTCGGAAAAAACATGAATTCATCTATTGTTCCTCTCATCTACGGGTTAGATAGTAGGGTATATTTCTGTGGCCAGCCGACCTAAGTGATGGACAATTTTTTAATGTAAAGCCGTGGATAAAGCAACAGGAAACCACTCCACTATCAATCGCTTACACCCTGAAGGGTGATAGCATTTAAAAATAGATATACGCACACACACGTGTGTGCATGTGCGTATGAACGTGTAAATCAATTTTCTTTCTAAACTGCATTTATCTATATATAAAATTCTGTGACTTCCGTTGGTCCGTTCGTCTGTTTGTCACAGCCTCTAAAATAGCAATACATTGACCGATCGAAAACAAAATTTGGAGAGAAGTGCAAACATGTAAATACAGTTGGTTTTACTAGGGTGCGAATCTTAGTACAATACATTTTCGTTCATTTTTTTGAAAGTTTTATTATTTAACTTACAAAATACTCTACTGTTTTAAAGCAATTTAATGATTAAAATAAGAAATAATAAGTTCATAAAAATGCAGTATTGTTTATTGCATATCTTTTCTTTAAGTTTTTATAGAGACGAATCCAGTTTCAGGTTCGCCCTGCGTTTGCGAGAACTATAAACAAATCCCAAGGCCAAACGCTTCAAAAAGTTGGAATTTAGCTACAGAAAGAAAAAATTAAGCATGGCCAGTTGTATGTTGCATGCGCAAGAGTAAGAAATCCTAGTAAGTTTATTCTTCGCTGTTAAAAAGGAAAAGGGAAAAACATAAATTTTCTTAAAAAATATTGTTTACCATGAAGTTCTATAAAATTAAATTAATTAAATAAATTATTATACCGCCAAGGAGGGGTTTTTCAAACAAATCAGATTATTCAAATTGCATCGATTGGTTTGCGAAATTAGACAAAACGTAGAGTTTGTAACACTTAACGAAAAATGTTAGCGATAACTTCAACAATACTAAATAGTATAGGATTTCAAAGAGTAGGAAAAATAGTCATAAAAAGATATCGTCACTAATTTATTGATAATACTAATTGACGGATGGGGGTCACCATTTTTCCAAAAATGTTCTTATATAATGCAAAAGTCTGGTTTTTAAGTTAAAGGGAGGAGACTCTTGCCTTATTGGTGTCTCCAAAGTTTAAACACTATATTCAATTTGAGTGCTGAATGAACAACGTAATTTCGTGGTTGGAAAAAAGTAAAACATTTTATAATATAAATTACGAGTGGAAAAGTATTAATTTAGTATTCATGAAAGACATGTCGATAAGGGGAACTCCAAAATGTATAAACTTGACAAATGAAACTCCATAGTTTATTTATTTTAAATTATTTCTAATTTACGTATTATTTTTAGCTTGCATATAAATGAAAAGTAGTTTCCTAATTGCATTATACTTATCAAAGGTTTAAATATCTCTGTCAAATTTTGACGGCACGGTTAAGTAGTTTAACTTAGAAATAATTACCTGTAAAGCTAGCACATATCGACCAAGTGACTAAATACCACTAGTCCCATGAAGAGAGACAGCCTTTTCCACATTCTTTTTTTTTTTGTATTTTAATATACGTATAATGAAAAACTAATCCGTAAACAGTCTGTATGGGGATAAAGAACGAATTCAATGGATACACAAAAATAGAAAGTATGATAAGACAAGGGGGTATTTTCTGACCGGATTTATTCAATTTATAGATAGAGATGATCCAAAGAAACTAGACGACCAACTAGGATTAATTAACGGTGGACTTAATCTTAACAATGACAAACACGGATGACTGTTAGTGGCAGATTCAGAAAGGAAACTGAAAGAACTCTTGGACAAATTAGTAGTGTAGAGGAGGAAGAAAGACTAACTATTAACTGTAATAAAACAAAATAGATAGTAATCAACAAATAAGACAACTCATGGTCTGAACTACATATTGGGGATGTTAAAATCAAGCAGGTACAGAAATTCAAATATCTATATAGTGTAGTGACTGAAAACAAAAAATGTAGCAGGAAGGCGGATAGGTATAGTGAAAGATGTCTTTTAGAAACTAAGTAAAGTATTAACAAGTAGGAAAATATTGTTAGAAACAAGAAGAGAAGTTTTAAACTGCTAAGCAATATCTGACTCCCTATATAGCAGTGAATTCTTGAAGCAATATCGTTCTACTGACGAATTCGAAAATACCTTGGGTAAAAAACAAGAAAGTCTTAAGGAAAGTAAAAACAATAAGAAAAATTATATTAACAGTCAGAAAATGTCAGAGGAAATTTCTTGGACACATAATGAGAAAAGTAGACTTGCAGAATTGAACGTTCGCGGGACAAGTTGAAGTCAAGAGCAGCAGGATAAAACAGCATGTAACCTATGTGTTTGCGTGAATGGATGATTGAACAGGGACAAAGAGCGGTGGTAATGAATAAAAATTACTTAGAACAACGAAAGTTGTGGAGAGCCATGATTATCTACGCCCTGAAAGATATTGACGCATAATGTAAAACACGATGAAGTCCATGAAATTTTAGGAAAGCGTCATCTACATGGAAAGGATATACAAACAATCAGCAAGCTGTATTGGGAATAACAGTTTGTATGCGAATAAAGATCAAGTTTAGTGTATGCACCTAAATAGAGAAGGGCACTTTGACGTGGTGTAATGATTAGCAAGCTTGCCTCGCCAAATCAATTACGACTGAATATTGATTTCGATCCTCACTGGATGCTCCACATTTACGGCCGTGTGCCACATCTACGCTATGTTTAGAAAATCATTTTGCCACAATTGCTGTATTATTAAGCAATAAATCTCGTGCACCTAAATAGAAAACAGAGTGCGATAACATCGTTTTCTCACCGAATGTATTTAACACAACGAGAAAATCTATTAGAGGAGCCTCCACGGTTTATCGTCTGCAGACGCAACCTTAAGAAAATGAGTTACGCAGAAGCTACTGCGTTGATAGCAGGGTCATAATGAAAACTGAAAGATCTATTGGACAAGGTAAGTTGATGAAAGCAAAAAGGAAGGGAAACGTTAATTGTAAGAAGGCCAAATATCTGTTAGTGAGCAAAGGAGACAGCGCAAAATATGAGTTAGACATCGGGGACGTGAAAAATAAACAAGTGCGGTAATTCACCTATCTGCACAAAATCGAAGGAAAACTGAAGGGGCATAGGAATATCAAAATATCTTCTCCGGAAATTGGTATTGGTTTTGGTGTAATGGATAACGGGTCAAAATGAGATATCGAAGAGCCGAGTTCGAATTCCAGTTGGCTTCGTTACAATTGGGAAAGATGATGGGAAAGATATGAATCCATCTCTTCTCTCCCCAGCTATGGGCTGAATAGCAGGACAGACCGGATCTTATAGCCTTGGTTGGTAACCTGTCTACCATAGAAAAAATAGCAATCTACTTCGGAAAAACCCTCTACCACCTGAATTGAAATGAAAAATAATATACGAAATGAATATGTGCTAGGTTATTATTTTATGACTAATTTCTTATATGGCAGTGAATGGGGGGCGATTATATGGCAGTGAATGGGGGGCGATTATATGTCAGTTAATGGGGGGCGATTTAATCACAATAAACGAGCTGAATCGACACAAATGTGTTTCGTGAGAATATGACAAATGGGAAAATTGTAAGGGGAATAGCAACAAAAAGAAAAAGGCAAGATAGCGAGGAAAGAAGGCCTGGAGAATTTAACTGTCACAAGACACATCAAAAGTAAGCCAAACGTTGAAAAGCAGTGAATAACCAACTTGACATGTTAGATCAAATGAATGGCAGAACATGTACCAGAAAACCAAACAGATATTCAAAAAGTAAGTAGCGTTGAGAGTAACAAAAGAGAGGCAGCTGCGGAGAAACATGACCGGCCACGTGGTGAATATTCCACAGAGATAGATAGATAATAAAATAAATAAACTCAAAACACACACACACACACACACACACACTTCAACTTCTCAATGTTAAATATAAAAGTATTCCCGGCTTTTCTAATGCTCGAAATATGCCATTTCTCTCTTACAAAACACCCTCATTTCTACAGGTTTACCCCCACTATGCGAGATAGCGTAAAGCGAAAATTGATTGTTTTTTACGGCTTATCAACCTTTTGCAGTTTATATTCTTGAAAGTAAAAAAAGAAAAAGAGAGAGGCAGCTGCAGAGAAACATGATCGCTCACGTCCTGAAAGGATATTCCACATAGATAGATAATAATAAAATAAATAAACACACACACACACACACACACACACACACACACACACACACACACACACACACCATTAGCACGCAAGGGGTTACAGAGAGTGAGTGTAAGAGCAAAGAGGAGTGCTTGGGAAAAGGAAAAAAGAAAAGGACAAGGATCAAGGTCGTGGCATCAGAAGATGTCGATTGACATTACATTGGAATTATAGCTGTCAGAGAAGCAAGTGATAGGGAGTTCCACTGGCGGGAGGTACGAGATAAAAAGCTGTTGGAGTAGAAGAGATGGCTACATTTAGCCCTTTCGACAGTGCAAGGGTGAGACTGAGATGCTAGCCTAGTGGCACCCTTAAATCCATGCAGTTTGAGAACCAGTGAAAGTAGTTCGTCGGAGCAGTTGCCATGAAAATATTTGTAGAAAAGACAGAGGGAAGCCACAGCACGTCTGTGATTAAGTGACTGTAGACGGGGTGCCAGATTAGGACCAACCACGTTGCATATCCGTCCTTGGATTTTGTCAAGAACCTCGCGATGAACAACGGGAGCACCAGACCATATATGACAGCAGTATTCCATGCAAAGACGAATGGTTGACTTGTAGATTTGAAGGATGGACTCAGGCGAGAAAAACCTTCTGGCGCGACACAGAGTGCTTGAAATACGCCATTTCTCTCTTACAAAACACCTTCATTTCTACAGTTTTACCCCCACTATGTGAGATAGCGTAAAGCGAAGATTGATTGTTTTTTTACGGCTTATCAACTTTTTGCAGTTTATTTCAAGACAGAAAATATTTTTAAATGGTAAGAATTTTGGGGGGGAGGTAATAATGTTTTGCTGATACAAGTCTAACTAATTAACCCATAGCTGGGAGGGGAATAAGAGATGGATTCATACATTTCCCAAGGGAATGTGCGCGTAAGTAAATATAACGAACCCGAATGGAATTGAAACTCGGCTCTCCGATTTCCAATTCCAAGCCTTTATCCATTACAAAACCCGCATCTCTAAGCTCACAACCTTACAGCACCTGGTATTCCTAAGCAGTCATAGATGACTAGGCATAAACCAAACTCAATGAAGCTAAACTACAGTCATCGCACGCGACCCGGTGTTTCAACGGGATATGGCCGTAAACCTTTGTAAATCGGAGATGCAGTTACCATTCGTTTATATGGGAAAACTTTTTAATCGTTATCAGATAAAAAACATTCTTTTATTTTTAACTTTCTCGATGTCGGAAATCACGGTTTAACGTCTATCATTTTTTTTTTTACAGTAAGGTTCACCCTGTAAAACGGCCGGGGTCACTCGAGGTAGAGGGTTTCGGTAAGGGTTTAGTTTATATGGATAGGAGGGAAAGATAATGGTTGACTGTAGACTTGAATAGGTTAAAATTGTAGTGATCGGAGAAACATCCCTCAGGGGGCCTGTTCCATAGGGAAGTGGTTCGCAGGAAAAAGCTGTTCGAGTGAAACTTACTTCTCGTCGATGGAATACGGAGGAAATGTGGGTGATTTATTACTATGTAAGTGGCATGGCGGGTCCTAGGCGTGAAGGTCTGACCTCGTGGAACTAGGAGATGCAGTTCGTCCGAACACTTTCCATGGTAGTAGGATAGAGCAGTGAGAGATTCGCCACATCCCGCCTGTAAGAGAGAGGTTGGAGTGTAGAAAAATAATTCTTCTCCCACAAGGACTTGAAGACGCTTTTGAACTCTATCAAGACCGGAAAGTGAGGACTGAGCAGCTCCCGCCCAATATGGCAATAGTATTTCATTTTCGGCCTGATCTGGCTCTTATAAAAGTAGAGGATAGCATGAGGAGTCAGGTACTTACTGAAGCGGTGCAGGGAGCCGCTCATTTTACCTGTATCTTTAGCGATGAATCGTATATAGGAGTTCCACTTGAAGTGAGGTGTGAGTTTAAGGCCCAATATCCTCTCGAGGCACAGAGCCTCTTCGTGGAGGCATCCATTCATCACGACTGGAAGTAGTTCGGGATCTGATGGGCGGTGATGTAATGAAACCAGTTTGATTTTAGAAGCATTCAATATAACCAGCCAGTTTCCCCCCACTGGGGAGTTAGTGTTAGATCGGAAGAGAGGTCAGCTGCCAATCTCCGATCATCAGAGCTTTTAGAAGTGCGCCCATATATCGTCGTATCATCGGCGGCATAGATGTTTACAAATGATCGGAGGTTATTATTGACCACCAGGGCCTCGGATGACTAGATGTTAATAACTACCTTCAAGGATCTACTTGTTAGGAAGGATTTTATAATAGAGAAAACCCTTCAAGTGATTACATAGCTGGAGAGCTTGTGTAGTAAATCTTCGTGCCACACCTTGTCGAAGGACTTCGTGATATCTAATGATATGGTCCTTGCAGTATGTGTGTCGTCATTTAGTTTCACTAATTTTGTGTGTAATAATAGTTAGGACGTGGATCGGACTTATCAAAACCGATACTGCTCGTTGCACAAAAGGTTGTTCCTATCTAGGTACTCGACGATCTTCTAAAAAACTTACTGATAATCATCATTTACATTCGATAAATATGGTAAAAAAAGAACGCCTGATTTTAGAGAAACCTGAATTTGATAAAATGACTACATTTATATCCCTTTTTCTCTTCAAGGAGTGGAGAATGGGGAGTGTGGAGAGAAAGAAAAATGCACACTCATCACAAAATTCCTATCGTCATGAGATATTTTTCAAAGAGAGAAGAGTGAAACGTTATAACTTTCTATTTTTTTTAATTCAAAGTATTTTCTTACCTCGATTATTCTCAAGTTAATAATAACGAAAACTGCTACTGGTAAGGAAAGGTCTAGTCAGCTATTGGTCTGGTTTATTTTTTACGGCATGTCAACGCCTCTATGGGTTATTTAATACCGACAAGATTTTTAGGATATGTTTGTATGAATAGAATATGAATTCTTTGTAAGAAATCAGTTTGTAGATCAGGTTTCATTGACGTATTTCTGTAAAGAGAGTTTTTTGTTGAGAGTCAAATGTATTGCTGATAATATTTTTTTAATGCATTGCTGGTAATATTTTTTTTCAAAAATGTATTGCTGGTATTTTTACTATAAAATTCTATTTTTATACTTTTATAGGTTTGGTCCCAGTTTGTGGGGGGGGTAACTATTTGCCCATAGCTGGGACCTTAACAGGTGCTACCACCCCTGGTCAGTGTGGACCTGGAAACAACAGCAATTATTAAGTGGTTCAACACTCCTCAAAACATCTCGCTCAGAGGCCTTTCTGCCGGATGTAGTTTATCGTCATACCCAGGACAACTTGTCAGCTATCTACTCTATCAGCAACAACTAAAAAACTAAATCTAATTTTTTTTTAATATGGAAAATAAAACAAATCAATGTCCAGTCAGGGTCTCATGCTTTCAAGATGTTCAGTAGAAGCCGTGATATCCAAATGTTTGAGTAGTTCGGATATGAGGACGGATTCAGATATAAAGCAGCATGTGTAATATAACTATGACTTAACAAAACACAAGAACTTATCGCGATATCTGAAAAATGAAGTGTCGCACGAAAGTAAATATTTATTCGCAATGTTTAATGCTCAAGAAGTTTCGTTTTCAATTGTCTTATTTCACTTAATTTTCGCTGTTCTTGTTTTTTTAAAGTAAGGCATTTCTACAATTTAGGCGCATTTGTACATTCTGTACGACTGAAGAAAGATTTTTTTCTCCATGAATTCGATGACATCACCAACAGCTTTCCCTAATGAGTCTCAGTCTTCTTCAGCCTTCATATTTTCACCATTATCGGAAGAATTTGATTCCTCGAGGAATTTTACGCCCTGGGCCATGTGACCTCAAAGACACAGGATCCCGTGGATAAAAGCGTTGGTTGGATTCAGTGACTTGACCCAAAGAGTTGTGAGTTCAATAGTTGGCTACTGCAGTGGTGAACGAAAACTTGGAGAGTTTAGTTAAAGGGAGATAACTGACACATCCGGAAGAGGCATGGTAGGCGAAACTAGAACAATCTACCCCGGTGGACGAAATAAAGGGTTCGTTTCGAAATTCCTATCACCTGAAGAAGGCCGGAGCGTACAACGGCCAAAACGTCGTGAATATGAAAATAAAGATAAGTACAACAGTCCGAACAATGTAAATAATTTGATTCTTTCTCTATTTATTGACAATCCGAATCATTTTGAACCGATTCTACTGTTGAATTATTTTGTCTTCATTTTTTTCTTTTGTTTTCATTTATTCATTCTTTTAAGTGAGAGGATTCAGTGGATCATCTTTAAACGCAAGTTTTAGTGTTTCGTTTAAATTCTGCAATCCTTGTTTGTTAACTTGCAAATTCAAAGAATTAGGTGCTTTGTCCAGTTTTTCAATAATCTCTAATTTCTGATGTAACGGGAAGAATTTCTTTTCCTTTCTCTTCCAGTTGAAGTTTCTTCTGTGCGAGACACTATGGGTTAAGACATTTCAAATTACTAACAATTATCTGCAAAGGAAAATATTAGAATGTAGCATATTCTTAAAACATCTCAATGGCAACACTAAAAAGTTCGGATATGAGGACTTCTACTGTATTTCATTTTAGAATAATGCAGGAATGCTAACTATGATACTATCTGTATATCGACTTCGTTGTGGTTCCATTTCACATTTGGGATATAACTTCTATTTGACTGGCCTAATGGTGAAAAGAAAACATGGAGTTGGAATTTTAATGTGCAAATCACTAGATATTGTAATAGACAATATCTTACACCGGTCAGAAAGATTGATGGCTGTCGACATGTTTGTTTATGACTGTAAATTCAAAGAGATATCAACCTATATGACAAATGAAAAAAATATGTTGTTTCCAAAAAAGAGAACTTCTACAGAGAATAAAATAAACTTTGTAAATTAGGAAAAAATAACAAAAAAAAAAAGAAAAAAAGAAAAAATAACTATACATTAATCGGTATTTTAGTGTTACCTTTAGTATTTTGAACGCCATTGCTCCCCTGATTGGAAGGAGACAGACTTCACCCTTAGTAAATTCTTTGTTAGAGGTGTGAATGTAATACAAAATGTTGAGTAACTTAAAAATTTCGTTCGGTTTATTAAGTACAAATAATAAAGAATAAAATTTGTTTTCGACATTAATTTTATCAACAGCATACTTGGGTGCTGAAAAATTCTTGTCCTGATTCACTTACCAAAAGACTCAGCCTCGTTTTTTTAAATTTATTCTTGGTCTGGCCGAGAATTTTTCAGCTTTCCCTCGTGCAGTGGATTTTATTATGTACGAAATCGGCCAAAAAATAATGCCTGTTCTTCTTTAATCAAAACATCTTATTATAATTCTGCTTGTCCCCACTTCCTTAGTTATTTAGTTAGCACGTACGTTATGTCCTGCCAATATTTAATAAATAATGGACTATTCCGTTTTGATCGCAATGAAAGACATATCAGAGACGCTGTTTGGATTCAGTGAAAGAAAGAGAAAAAGAAACGTTTTGCCAGCACCTCATAGATAATGGACTATTCCGTTTTGATCGCGAGGAAAGGAGGAAATAGTATATCAGAGACGCTTTTTTTTTGGCTTGTTTATTTAACGGCATATCAACTTTTTATGGGTCATTTAATGCCGAAATTTTATTTTCTTGTGAGCTTTGGTAAGTTTTTCCCAAAAATGTATTACAGGTAATTTTTATTTTATTTTTTTTTTACTATGAAAATATATTGCTGGTATTTTTTTCTAATGTATTTTTATATTTTCATGTTTTGACCCCAGTTTGGGTGTTTACTATTTACCCATAACTGGGACCCTAACACCCCGGGTCAGGGTGTACCAGGCAACAACAGCAATTAACAGGAGTTTCACGCTCCTCAAAACCTCTCTTACCGGAAGTAGTTTATAGTCATATCCAGGACGAGACACTGCTTGGGTTCAGTGAAAGAAAGAAATAAATAAAGAAAGAAAGAAAGAAAGAAAGAAAGAAGAGGGGAGGCGATAACGTTCTCATGTGCTTAACGTTTGCTACTATGAAATGTACCCTCTTACTTCCTTAAATAATGACCTGTATTCATACTTATGACTATTATTGCAATATTTAAGTTAAAAATTAACGATGTAATAGAGGAATTTCTACTAGTACATAATAGTCGTCGAACTCCCAAGGAGCTTATTCACTTATTAACTTAAGAATTAAGATTCATCAGGAAATTCAAAGAGCAAAGCCGAGAAATTTTCACAACTGCTAGTATTTAAGAAGCACCAAAAACCATCCCAATTGAACATAAGTCTCACAGAATTTCAAATCTCATTCACAACCTTTTTTTTTTTTCGGTCATAGAACTCCATTTTTGAAGGAAGGAATGAATCTTCCCGTAGAGTCTTCTTGGCTGCTTTCTCAACCATGTACGAATAGCCTTTTTCACCTTAGAGAACCTTTTGTGATGTCAACGAACATTCGTTGCCACTTTTGTAATGTCAACGAATACTCGTTGTCACTTTCGTAATGCTCGTTGTAGTAGTGACTTTTGTAATCGCAGATACAACTATAGTAACGCCGTTGAACAATACTGGTGTCAGACGCCTTCGAATAACACTCGCACTAATAGTACTTGCTCGAAAAGTAACCTCCGTATAGCGATCAGTATAAAGAGATAGTATAGTGAAGAAAATAGCGATCCGTATATAAGTAGAGGATAGAATAGAAATGCTGATCCGTATAGTAATAGAGGATAGAGTAGAAAGAGTGATCAATTATATGTCACGCTAATTCCCATATATACATGTTCTTTGCGATCACGTGGTCTACGTATTAGAAATGGAATCACCTGTGTTTGCTCACTAGTAATCTGTGTTCAAACTCCAGTATCGGCAGCGACACTTTATTCCTATATAACAGAACCACTCTCCGCTGATTGCCCCATTTATGGGCCCAAACAGGCAAGGACTGTAACATGGCGGAAACAATGTTGTCTAGACATACTCTGTGATTGCTTGTTTGGTGTTTAAGGTCTTTTCACTTTAAATTTGCTATTAACTTTACAGACTCAAATCATTACTGTGCTTGCAACAACTCCATAAAAATGACTAACCTCCTGCAAATGTTTGTAGCATTTTCTCCTTTCAAGCTATTATCATTTCATCATTCCGTCCTGGGTATGACATTAAACTACATCCGCGGCCTGGGTAAGACGATAAACTACGTCCAACAGCAAGGCCTCTGATCAGGAGGTTTTGAGGAGCGTGTGACCACCTTTTAATTGCTGGTGTTCCCAGTCCAGTATCTGTTAGAGTTCCAACTGTGGGAAAATAGTTAGCCCCCAAACTGGGGTCAAAACACTATGAAAGTGTAAAAATAGAATTTAAAACCAGAAATAATTTGTAAAAAAAAATTATTGCCAGCGATACATTTTTGAAAAAAATATTACCAGCAATACATTTTTGAAGAAAAATATATTACTAGAAATAGATTTTTGAAGAAAAAAATATTATCAGAAATATATTTTTGAAAAAAAAAATTACTACCAATAAAAATTGTCAGCATTAAATAACCCATTGAGCTTGATATGCCGTAAAACAAACCAAAGCAAACCAAACTATTTCATCATTACCGATCGGACACTGCGCTTTCTCCTGCCACAATGAAAGATTGCACTCTTAACGAGGTTGCATGTTTTTGAAAGTCTTTTGGGGCTCAAGTTCACCCAGACATCAAGTGGAACTCATGTATACGATGCATTGTTTAAGATGCTGGAAAAAATGTTCGGCTCCTTGTACCACTCCAGGAAGTATCTGACTCCTGCCATGCTTTATCTTTACAAGAGTCAGATTACACATAATATGGAATATTGCTGCTCTGCCTGGATTGGACCTGCTGAATATGGTCTTTCGCGCTTTGATAAGTTCAAAATCAAAGGAAGACGTTTTCCTCTTTACAACCTCTTTCCCTACAGGCGTATCATTACAAGCCTATCGCTATTTCCATGGCAGATGTTCAGACGGGCTACATTCCTTAGTTCCGACCTTTATTGCTAGGATTCGCCTTGTTACGTGCACTGAATCGAATTACCCACATTTCCTCCGTATTCCAATTGTAAAGTGGAATTTCTACTCAGACAGCTTTTTCATGAGAACTAATGCAATGTGCAACAAAATCCGGTGGGGGTGCTTCCCGGAACAATACAATCTTAACCCCAATGTATCAACCGATATCTACTTCTGTCTTCTCTTACATTCGTACCGCACACATAATCCAGTAACATTCTACCAAGAGTGGCTCTTGAGCCTTGTACTACGTGAACTTTAGTAAAATAAATAAAAAATAAATATAAACTGAAATTTTCTGACTGCACTTTTTTTCTATATGTGTTCACAGGAGCAGCTACTTTGAAACAGAATTTTAAGTAGGAAGAGAAAACGCCATAATATTTGCCTTTCGGCACTTTATGATCTATAACTTAAGTAAAAATAACAAAACACAAAAACAAAGAATTCTGATTAATCCAAGTAAAACTAAATTCGAACAGGTAAGGCATTTCGGCCGATCCTCGTATTAAATATCTAATTCATTTACAAAATAACAAATAAAAATATCAGCCAATCTATGTGACAAAGACGACTTTTAGACACCTAAAGGGTGCGTAATGGTTAACGAAATAGTTTTCTTGACAATTAGTAGTGAGTTCGATCCTCACTGCGTGCTCATACTTGGGCTGAAATTATCTAAGCAATACAAACAGAAGTGTACATTTGTTGGTACTCAGTTCTACAATAACCTGGTATAAAAACCCATTCATCAATACTAATTGAGGAAATCTGGAATTGAATAGCCAATAAAACTTCCGTTTGAGAGATCTATAGTCTTATGTTCATACTAGTCTGTAGAACGATACCATTACAGGGGGAGGAAAACACATCTTGCTATTTGGTTATGAAACATAAAAAAACATGTTAAACGTGACCATCAGAAATGTTGTCGATGAGTCCTGACTTCTAATCACGTCTCAGTAAACTTATGTATTAAAATAGTGTAGGTTGTTCTGTGATGCACTGACAACGTAATCAGCATAAAGAAAAACCATAAAAGACTTTCGTATACATTTCAGAAAGAAAATTGTGTGCGTGTATATATATATATATATATATATATATATATATATATTGTATACAGAGAAAAAATGTTTTGCTTATGTGGGGGGAGCCACACAGTCTGTCAGAGCGCTGTTCCCGGGCATCTGCTTCATTTGGCAGTCGAAGATGAAGAGAGAGAAAATCTGATTTCTGTTTCAATTGGAGGCAAATCATATGTATTTAACTATTTTTTTATAATTTTACTTTTTTAAAATTTATTGATAATAATCAATTTTTTATATTTTAAAGTAATTTTATTACTTAACTTTTAATTTTTATTTTATTATTTTGGTTTCATTATTCTACATAGTCTAGTACTAAGGTTTAGAGATTATTTAGTGATGTATTGTTTGTTAAATTGATGCATTAATATTTCAAACAGAGGAAGAAACAGGAGGGAATTTTGAAAAGAAATTTTACTCTTTGTGCAGTTTGTAAATATTGAGTTAATCCCATAATTTATACTGCATTTTGACTGTCATATTAACCGTAGTTGGCTTAAAACATTTAACACCCGGATGCACAACTATACACTCGTATATCAATAGTAAAGTTCGGTTATCTGTTAATGATACGAGCAGCTAAAACGATTAGCTTAGTTATCTGATAATGACAGATTCATATATATTAATTCAAGCTAGCAGTATCGGATAAGGTCAGACATCAATTGTAATGATGATGTAGTATTGTATAAGACACTTGTAAAGAGAACGTCAATTATATTTGACTGGACAGCGTTTAAAACAACAGTCCAATTATAGCAATTAATAAAAACGATCTTGGGATTGGATTTTTAATCGATAGTGTGGAGTTTCTATTTCAGAAATGAAACGTTTTGTAACTTGTAGCGTTTATGGTTCGTCAACAGATTGAATACGGGCTTCAGCTTGAATACAAACGGGTTAAGTAATTGAAAACTGGCAGCATGCAGGTAAAATATGCAAGTGAAATATGCAGGTGAGCGTGCGGCGAAAAGTTGAAAAGTGTATAGATTATAATAAGATATAATATATATAATGCTAGAAAGCTGTTAAGATAAACGCGCGAAGGACTTTTCTTATTTGCCAGTGAACGGTAAACTAAAACAAGAAAACAAAATGATATAGCTTGTAGAAAACAACAAAAACAAAGAAGAGACATAATATATAATATTAATTACTATCCGTCATGCAATTATCAACTGTATGGACAAACACACACACACACACACACACACACACACACACACACACACACACACACACACATACACTTCCTGCCTGCGAACATACGAGTGTACAAAAACGCACACTTTCACGCAATCATTAGCATCTAGATACAAAGTATGCATTGTGCATAAAAAGGACGTGCGTTGTGGTGATATCAGCTCGGAATAAGAAATCGGCGATCAGAGTTCGAATTCTAGTCGAGTTCGTTACATTTACTTACGCGCAAACATCCTTGGGAAAGGTATAAATCCATCTCTTCTCTTCCCCAGCTATGGGTTAAATAGCAGGACAGATTGGGTTCTTTAGCCTTAATTGGCAACCAGTCTGCCGCAGAAAGAAATGGCAACCTACTGAGAGAAAATCATCTGCCTATTCAGTCATGAATCGAAAGAGACATGATCGCCCAAGTGTGTATCATGTATGGCACTTAATTGACTGACACACAAAGACGTACATGCACACACACACACACACACATATTCCGGGACACAAACGAACACGCGCGTATACAGAAACACACTTTTCACACACTCACTAGTATAGACCGATTTGCACGTTCAAAAACTTGCAACATACACAAATTCCGATAAACGCACTAATGTAATTTAATAGAGACACTAACGCACGTTCTTGCACACGCACAAATACACTTGCGTAGAGAAACACACTTTCAAACACACGGCTGCATACACAGATTTGCACATACAAAGAATTGCATACATACACGCTTTCGAGCCACACGGACAAATACACTTTGATATAGACAAACGCACACATTCTGGCACACACACGAGCACGCTTGAGTACATAAACACACAAGCATACACAGATTTGAACATACAAAGATTTACACACATTCTGGTATACGCACGAACCCACTTTAATATAGACACACACGCATTCTGGCATGCATTCGAATACATTTGTGTCCAGAAATACACACTTTCACACATTCGCATGCAAAGATTTGCACACATATTATGATCTACGAACGGACATACATTTACAGAAGCACACACGCTCTAACAATTCCAAACAAACACTAGCATACACAAACTTGCACATACGTAGGAGAGCACACGAATACACAAAAACACACTTGTACACACATACACTTTCATACATTTGCACATCCATTCACAACCATTCATTTGATTATTTACGCTGAGATACATTTTACATAGTGACTGATTCATTTTCTACGGGCTATCAACCATTTCTAGATTATTTAAAGCCTGAAAATATATTTTTAAATGGAAGAAAGGGAGATAATAATAGTTTAGTAATACATCTTACTAATTAATCCATGGTTGGGGGAAATATAAATAAACCCAACGGGAATTAGAACTCAGCTCTTCGATTAACAATTTCGAGCCATTATCCACTACACCTCCCGTACATCCAAGCTTACAGCACCTGGTATTCCTAAGTAGTCACCCATTTAGGTACTGATCTGCCTCGACGTTGCTTAAATTCGGTGATCGTACGTGAATCGTTGTTTCAAGGTGATGTAGCCGTAAGCCTACGCTTTGTATAGATAATGAATCAAGTAAGAGAAAACACACACATACAAACTATTCAAAGATTCTTTAGAATTACTAAACATAATTTAGTTTAACACTAGGTCAAATTGAGGGTAGAGCGTAATCTTTCATCTTTCAGTTTTTTTTCAGTCGTCTATGCATTGAATATTGCTACCACATCTGGTCTGGTGCTTCTGCTATGAATTTAGTGATTCTTGATAGAATACAAAGAAGAATCGGTAATATTATTGGCATCACGGCTTCAGTCACTTTCCCACTGCTGTAAAGTAGCTTCTCTGTATATTTTCTATAAATATTTTCATGGTAATTGTTGTAATGAACTTTTCACTTTGGTACCTAGATTTTATGAATTTAAACGTACTAGTAGGTTGGTAGCAAGATTCATTTCACAGTTGAATTGGCTAGATATAACCGTAAGTTCTATGCCGACAGTTCCTTCTTTCCCGCTTCTCGTTTATGGCACTCTCTTCTGTCTTCTTGCTTTTCATTGACCTTTTATCTTAACAAATTTAAATACAATGGCAACCGTTATTTTCTGTCTTCTTAATTCCCGTTCTTTTATTGTTAAATAGTTGTTTCATTTTTGTCACATTCTCCCACACTCAGTAAACCATTGCGTCTTAGTGGCTTTGTTTTTTGGAATAAGACTACATATTTTGTGTGCTCAATGAAGTTTGAACCAAGAATTTGTAAATTATTCTACAGCAGGACGAGGCGTTCACGAAGGTTAATATTAGATTTGAATATTTATTTTGTCTAATAAAAAGCAGCTGGTGATGTGAAACTATTTCAACCTCCATATCATATTCTTTCGCTATAAGTTATAAAATTAGAATCAACCGTCATTAAATAAATTATTTTTGACTCCATCTCACACACACACACACGCGCGCACACACACACACACACACACACACACACACACACACACACACACACACACACACACACACACACACACACACACACACACACACTTTGAAACTCACCTTTTTCCCCCTTCCTTTCTCTGTATTCTATTTTCGTTTTTTCCTACTGTCAGGTTCCATCTCACTTTCTTTATCCCTCTCACTATGTATCTAGTCTCTCTCTACATACACTTTCTACATTTTCCCTCTCTCTCTCTATCCCCTCTCTCTTTTTGCATTTATTCTCTCTCCTCATCCCTCCGTTCTTCTGGATCATTACAGATGAGCAGAAAATTTTGAATTTTTAAAACGCAATTATGTTTAACACGTCAATATCAGAAATCATGACTAAGATGGGTCGTAATGCAGCAAGTATGGCTGTAAGCAGTAAAAGAAAGGAAATGTGGAGAGCCATGATCGCTTACAAGAGGGGAAGGGAGAGAGAGCGAGAGAGAAGGAAATAAACATAAATAGATACAGAGAGATAAATTGTTTGCAATTCCTAGTTTTCGGAAAACTGATTAAAGAATAAAGTGTTTTAAGTTTACCTTGCCTTCTAATGTTTTGTTTAAGGTAGCGGTTCCTAAACATTTAAAGTCTTTCACCCCTTCATGATTTCAAAATATTCCTTTATCCATTCGAGATCTCAAAATCTTTCCTGTTCCCATTCGAGAATTTAAAATATTTCCTGTCTCCATTCGTGATTTCAAAATCTTTTCTCTATTCATTCGAAATTTCAAAAGCTTTCCTGTATCAATTCGAGATTTCAAAACCTCTCCTGTACCTATTCGAGACTTCAAAATCTTTCCTGTATCCGTTCGAGATTTTAAAATATTCCCTACGAGAACTGAAAATATTTCCTTTAGCCATTCGAGATCTCAAAATCTTTCCCCTGTTCATTCAAGATTTCAAAATCTTTCCTGTGTTCATTCGAGAATTGAAAATATTTCTTTTAGCCAATCGAGATCTCAAAATCTTTCCTGTGTCCATTCGAAATTTCAAAATATTTCTTGTGTCAATTCGAGGAATGAAAATATTTCATTTAGCCATTTGAAAGCTCAAAATCTTTCCCGTGTCCATTCGAGATTTCAAAATATTTCTTGTGTTTATTCAAGAACTGAAAATATTTCCTTTATCTATTCGAGATTTCAAAATCTTTCCTGTCTCCATTGAAAATATTTCCTTTATCTATTCGAGATTTCAAAATCTTTCCTGTCTCCATTCGAAATTTCAATATCTTCCCTCTATTCAGTCGAGATTTCAAAAGCTTTCCTGTATCCATTCGATATCTCAAAATCTTTCTTTGAGATTTCAAAATATTTTCCTTATTCATTTGAGATCTCAAATTCTTTCCTGCATTCGTTCGAAATCTCAAAATCTTTCCCGTGTTCATTCGATATTTCAAAAATGTTCCCGTATTCATTCGATATTTCAAAAATGTTCCCGTATTCATTCGATATTTCAAAATCTTTCCTCTATCCATTCGAGATCTCAAAATAATTTCTGTGTCCATTTGAAATTTTGAAATTTTTCCTGTATCCGTTCAAGATCTCGAAATCTTTCCTGTGTCCATTAGAGATTTCAAAATATTTCCTGCATCTCATCGAAATTTCAAAATCATCCTTGAACCATTTGATATTAAGGCCATAAAATTAAATTAAAAAAAAAAAGATCAAAACTGGCGAATTTCATTTTAAAAATGGTAAATAATAAATGAGTTTTTATTCTCTTAGGAAGATGTCTTGTAATACCAGTGACTTTTTTTGCATCCGATGTAGACTAGTACTTCTTTTGGGCAAAAATGTATTCGAATTTCAGATATTGGGATTAGCTCTGTATAAAGCTTAAAAAGCTTCAATAACATGTATCGCTTGATTTGTAACATTTTTAATATACGAGGTCATTGACTGATTCGATCACCTCAGGAGACCTCACTTCTGTCGGCCTCCCAGGCCTGTCTTCATCCTCAACACTGCTCCGTCCTTCAATAAATAAGTTGAATTTTTCGGTATAAGGACTTCTAATACAGATAGAAGCTTACTCTTTTTTTTTGTTTGTTTTACTTCTTTTTCACATGGATTTAATTTCTTTTGCAGATTAAAAAAAACTTTGAGAGTTTTGTCGATTAACAAAGAGGGCCGACCAAGAAGCATGCTCCAGGATTGAACAGCGGTCATTAATCAAGTTTTTGGTTACTGAAGGGTGCAAACCAGTTGAAATTCATAGGAGAATGTCAACTGTGTATGGTGCCACATGTTTCAGCCAAAAAAAGTGGGCTAAATTGTTTAAAGAAGGACGGAGCAGTGTTGAGGAGGAAGACAGGCCTGCTAGGCCTACAGAAGTGAGGTCTCCTGAGGTGATCGAATCATTCAATGACCCCATTCAATCTGACAGAAGGGTGACAGTGGATGACATTACAAGGACTTTGAGCTTATCTGTTGGGACAAACGCAGGGGTCATCAGTCAGAAGGAGTCATCTTGCATCATGACAACGCAAGGCCTTACACAGCAGCCCAAACGGTGCGGACCATCAACGAGCTGGGCTGGGAACTGCTCCCTCATCCCCCTTACAGCCCAGGCCTTGCCCCTTCATACTTTTACCTGTTTGGTCCCTTGAAAGCATTTACGAGAGGCACGAAGTTTAAAAGTGACGATGAAGTCAAAAGTGTTGTGAGCTACTGGCTGAGACATCAGTCCAAAAATCTTTACGCTGAGGGAATACGGAAGCTTGTGCACAGATGGGAAAAGTGTGTGACAGTGCTGGGAGACTACGTTGGAAAAAAAGTAAGCTTCTATCTGTATGAGAAGTCCTTATACCGAAAAATTCACTTTATTTATTGAATGACCCTTGTATATTATTTAAACTATTTATATTCGGATTATTTTCCTCGCCTTTACTATTGTTATCTCAACATTTTGGTCGTTGTGCCCTCAGGCTTTCCTCAGGTGTATATAGAGCTGGGTAACTTAAAGGGAATTCTGAACAGAATCCTTTATTTAATCTACGGAAGTAAACTGTTCTCGTTCCACTGCCCATATCTAGGGATATTTTTTTAAGCATTTCACCCCAAGGTGGGATGCCACTAGCACGCAAGAGGTTACAGAGAATGAGAGCGAGCGTAAAGAGGCGTGGTAGAGGCGTGGTAGAGGAAAGGATGAAGAGAACAACAGGGAATCGATCAAGCCCTCTGAAGATGTCGATTGGCATTACATTTGAATAGTTGGCGATTATAGCTATCAGGGAAACAAGTAATAGGAAGGGAATTCCACAGACGGGAGGTGCGAGACATAAAGCTATTGGAGTAGAAGAGACGGCTATATTTTCGACAGTGAAAGGGTGGGACCGAAATGCCACCCTAGTAGCACGTTTAAATTCCTGCAGTCTGGGAACTAGCGAAAGTAGCTCGTCGGAACAGTTACCGTGAAAGTATTTGTAGAAAAGACAGAGGGAGGCGACGGCACGTCTCTGAGAGAGCGACTGTAGACAAGATGCCAGATCAAGACCAACCACATTGCATATCCGTCTCTGGATCTTGTCGAGGACCTTGAGGCGAATAGCGGGGGCACCAGACCATATATAGCAACAGTATTCCATGCAAGAGTGAATGGATGATTTATAGATTTGAAGGATGGACTCGGGCGAGAAAAAAAATTATGGCGCGACACAGGGAACCAACTTTCCTTACGGTGGATGAAACTATTGATTCAAAGCGTCTAATTTTTGTTTTTAGTTCTGCCCAGTTATTGTTCGCCCGTTTCCACACACACTGCCCAACCCAGGGATTGAACTCACAATCACTATGTCACCAAATTCACGAATCCACGCTTAAATTGTCCTGTAGTAAAGTAAGCGCCTTAAACCTAACCTACCTGCTGATTAGTGCTGCGTGTTTTGACTTCTTCTGTCCTTCATGCTTTGATTACTGCTGCTGTTGAAGACTTGTTGTAATTCGCCTTTCTTTATTAGCGGCTGTCATATTGTATTTATTTCTATGCTAGGCCTACTAAGGAGGTTTTCATAGCCTAGCATAAGCTCTGATTCTTTCAGACTTTAAACTCTCTAGTATTCTTCACTATCCAGTATTTTCACTTCTTTCCATAGGGGCTGTTGACTACCCCTTTTCCTTCATACACAACGGCCGAAACGACGTGATAACTAAAACACAAACGCGGACAATATAAATAAACGCGGAATATAAATAGTGCAAATAACAATAACTTCTCATCTCTTTAATATGTGTTGCATAGTGTGTCTGGCCGTAGACGGAAATGGCAAAACACTCATTGAAGACTTACGAAGTTCATGAAAATAGTACTGTAACACCTACTACAAATATAAAGGGAGGAGAGGTCAGACCGTAACTGTCAATCTTTTAATGATGAACAGTTTAAGGCGAAGCAAATATTTCGACATCTTGGCCTCCATTGTTTTTGAAAAATAACAGGAAGCTGATTGTGAGAATTGACAGCTTTACTTCCGGTTAGTCTGATTTCGTAAGATCCATCGTCCAATCTGTAGTTACAGCACTAGACACAAAGGTATGAAGTGTATAGAATATTGTCTGACATGCTACATATTTGTAAGTCTTCAGAGAATCTGAATCAAAATCATTAAAAAAAAACATGAAATTTCACTTGAGGCAATAAAAGTTGTATAACGTACTCATTTACACTATTTACATTGATCGGACTATCGTTCTAATCTTTGTTGCCATATTTATCACAACGTTTCGGCCGTTGTACACTCCGGCCTTCTTCAAGTGGTTGGAATGTCGAACTGAACCCTTTATTTCGCTCACTGGAGTAGATTGTTCTAGTTCCACGTGCCATGTCTAGTGGATGTCACTTATCAGTTATCTTCTGTTAATTCCCGTCTCATCTCTTTAATATGTGTTGCATAGTGTGTCTGGCCGTAGACGGAAATGGCAAAACACTCATTGAAGACTTACGAAGTTCATGAAAATAGTACTGTAACACCTACTACAAATAGTGCACAACGTTGCCACATCTACACAAGAGAGTGTAAGTGCTTAGCAGGACTAAAATGGTATACATGCGTTGCCCATGTTAGAGGATCACTCAAGTGTGTTTGTATGTATGTGTGTATGTGTGTATGTGTGTGTGTGTGTGTGTAGGAAAGCTACTACATATCGTCTTTTATGCTCTTCACGTTTCAGCTATCCGCTGGGGTTCTTGGAACCTATCCCCTGTGGATAAAGGGTGACTTATGTATCAAGCTTTTAATTAGTGTCAGTTGTAGATCTATACTTTACTAAGCCGGTACTTCATATTGATTTCGGTGTGACTGATTAAGGACGTGCAAAGAAGTTATTGTTATTGCCACTCACATAAAAATCAATAATCAATTGAATAATACAAAACAGTATGAACGCCTTATGAATAATAATTAATCTACTCATATGCAAGAATACCAATACAGTTGGAAACACGCTGTCAGGGTGTAGATGTATATTCACGTAGTCAATTTTAAGTCCTTTTATTGAAAACTAGTTTATAAGCCAAACTGGATGGCCCGTGAGAGAAAACAAATTTTTATCTGCCCTTACATCTGTCACACCAAGCAAAAATATTGACCCGGGCAGTGAGAAATTTATTGCAATAGCAATCATAACAATCAGGTTATCAATAAAACGCCCATTGTTACTGTTCTTTTCCATGTGCTGTTCTTTTCTAAAAACTACCGATGCGAAATCAATGTTATTTTTATTTATTTTTTAAAGGGCCCGGGTACCACTCGAGGTAGAGGGTTATATTTGTAGGCCATTTGTGTGTATAGGAGTGGAAGATAACGGTTAACCCTAGATTTGAACGGGTTAAGTGATCGGGGAAAACATCCTGTTTGGAAGTCCATTACAACGAGCAATGGTCCAAGGAAAGAAGCTGCTCGAGTGGAACTTAAATCTCACCGATGGAATACGGAGGGAATGTGGGTGCTTTGTTACTATGTAAGTGGCATGACGTGTTCTTGTCGTGAAGGTTTGCTTCGGCGTGACTAGGTAATGTAGTTCGTCCGAGCACTTTCCGCGGAAGTAGCGGTAGAGCGGCGAGAGGCTTGCCCCATTCCGCATGTAGGAGATAGGTTGAAGGCTGGAGAACAATTCGTCGCCTACATTCAAGGGCAGAAAGTAACGTCTGGGCAGCTTCCGTCCAAATTGAATGAAGGAAGAATAAAATATATTCAAAATGTCACACTTGGTAGCAAAGAAATCTACACTAGTGGAACACTCAGTGAGGAACAAAATTATTAGGCTACATGAGAAACTACCGTTCTTTGTCTGAAGTTCGACAAAATTCCATAAGTTGAAGTCTTTTAGGAGACAATATTCCTTTTCTACATAAATACAACTGAAACTCAGATTTTGTCTGTTTTACTTAAATTGATTTTTAAAAAATGGCGCACAATAGCGCCATATTTGTAAGAATCCAGTTTTCTAAATGGGAATAGAAATATTGGGTCGGTGCATAATTATCAGGCGTTTTTTTAACAATATTTATTATGAAAAAAGAAACAATTCAACAATAACATTTTTAAATCATTACTCTGGAACGTATGATTATTGACACGCATTTTTATGACCTGAAAATAAAATAATATTTTTATTAAAAAAGTAGACAAAACCAATTTTTATTAACAAATAACTCGCCTTCAAAAACACCTGATAATTATGCACCAATCCAATAAAATAAAACAAGTTTCTTTAAAATCGGGCAACTAATTACGAAGTTATTTTTCTGCTTTTATAACGTTTTCCATTATATATATTTTTCAACCTGAACGACATGTTATTCATTTATTTTTTTTATGTTTATTTTTTAAAAAAATTCACCCCAAGCAAGGCGATGATGCCACAAAGTCGCAAGGGGTTAATGGTAGTGGAACAAAATAAGACGAGTTTAGGAGAAGGACCCCAATCCAAAAAGGAACCTAATCCCAAACAGGAAACAAGGGATAAACCTCTACTGCTGTTCAAAAAACGGGGAAGGGGTGTGAACCAGGCGATAGGCGAACCAATCTACTTCTTTTAATAATGACGTTATGTATGTTACAATATATTTTGGATTACTAAAATAAAAAGGAAAGTAAGCTACTAGTTTGAAATACTTATATATTCAACAACTAAAATGAACCACATCTTGTTTATATCTTGTTAAATGTATGCTGATCTTCGACACTATTCCAAGACTTCGATCAATCTCGGGAACCCGTTAATCTTTGTTCTGTGTGACTCGTAGCTTTGGCGTACTCACAAAGTTGGTGACAGTCCATGGTACAAGTGCCGAGATTATGGTACAGTGTTCATTATACTATTAAAAATAAAACGTGTTTTATGGAAATCGACAAATAATTAATAAAGTTATTAACAACTTTAAATGGGGAGTTTCTTTACACCCACTCGACACACACACACACACACACACACACACACACACACACACA
>OZ038486.1:45846518-45856518 GCA_964036315.1 Acanthosepion esculentum
CTGAACCCGTCTATGGTTTTCGCTAACAGGAAATAACAAGGGTGCTGGCCTTGTTGAGACTCTTGATCACGCCAGATTATTTGCTCTCTCCCAGAAACCGTAACTAACTCAGCATAGTTGCAGTATAAACTACAAGTAGGTTCTGTAACAAGAATTAGCTTAGACACTATGGAAAACTGGTGTGCTCGGAAACGAACAATCAGCAATTTGCTTACTTACCTGCCTTGAAAATTGAGATTAAAAACCCGTATTTGAACCGGATTGGTTTGGTTTGTTTTACGACATATCAACCTGAATGCCGACAAAATTTTTATTACTGGTAATATTTTTTTTCAAAAATATATTGCTGGTAATAATATTTTTTTAAAAGTATTTCTGTTATTAAAACCTATTTTTACCCTTTCATTGTGTTTTGATCCCAGTTTGGCGGTTAACTATTTGCCCATATCTGGGAGCCTAACAGGTGCTACCACCCCGGATCAGGGAGGATCTGGGAACACCAGCAATTAAGAAGTGTTTCCACGCTCCTCAAAACCTCCTGATCAGAGGATTTGCTTTTGGGTGTAGTTTATCGTCATACCCAGGACGCGGATGTAGATTATCCTCATACCCAGGTCGGGAATTTGAACCGGAGCTTAAACACCAACGACTAAAGCTAATAATAAATACACAACTATTTAACTTAACAAAGACGCTTTTTAGGTATTTAGTAAGCTTTGATTGTTAAGCCATGCTGGTATTTACCAAATCTCCCCACAAGGCAGGATGCGGCACAAGATAGTATGTGGCGCAAGGCCGTTTTTTTCGTGGGATGGAAATTTTCATTACCAAAACAACACAACGAACCCCACCCAGTTTCTTCTCTCTCTTTAATTGACATGTCCTTTTAAGATGTTAGTAATCATGGCTCTCCATTGATTCCTTTTTTGTTAATATCTATAAACTGTTCATTGCTAGTGATTATACTTGGGAAAGATAGTGTAGTAGTGTCCAATTACTTTCTGCATAGTTTTTAATTTAGTGTTGTCCTTCTCCGAGACTAGCAGTTAATCAAGGCTATACAGCCTAGTCGGCTCTGTTATTTAACTCACAGGGGTATTTATCATAGTGCCTTCAACAAAACACTAATTTCCCCCACGTATATAGACCCTGTTTCTTTTTGTTCTCTCTTCCCCCATCTCTCTCTCTCTCTCTCTCTCTCTCTCTCTCTCTCTATATATATATATATATATATATATATATATATATATATATATATGTGCTAGCACGAAGTCACAAGTCATCGTTACCGAGGGTTTGGGTGTGCTGGTGCTGTTCAGATTGTTGAACATGCTAGATAACACGCTCTCTCCCAGAAACTGTAACTAAGGTCTGCTCAGCATAGTTGCAGTATAAACCACAGGTGGGCTCTGTGGGTGTTGAACAAACATAAATGTGCCTGAGCAAGCGTCTGCAATAGGGATTGGCATATTAGACGGGTATCCTGGAATACTAGTGGCCAGCTATTATTATTATTATTATTATTATTATTATTATTATTATCATTATATATATATATATATATATATATATATATATTTATATAATTTGATTGTTTTCTAACCTTTGCAGGTTATTTAAAGCTAGAAAATATTTTAGATTGTAAGAATTTATTTTAAAGATAATAATGGTTTAGTGATACAAATCATGGCTGGAGGGAGAAAAGGTGGATTCATGCCTTTCCCAAGAGTATTTGCGCGTAAGTGAATATAATGAACCCAACGGTAATTGGAACTCAGCTCTCTGATTAAGAATTCCGATTACACCAGCCGCACATCAAAGCTTATAGCACCTGGTATTTCTCCAAACGGTTACCCATCTAGGTACTCGTCAGTCTCGTATATAGGCTTATGGCCACATCATAGAGAAACTCCGGTTTCCTTACGGTTACCGAAGTTAAGCAAAACTTCGGTGATCATACGAGAACAGGTGTTTCAACGTGATGTGGCCGTAAGCCTATATACATAACATAATATAACATGACACACACACATATATTCGTTTGTAAAAGGATATATATATATATATTTACATATACAACACTCGCACACATATGTATACATATGCTCTTGAAAAAGTAGGTACATACAAAGATTCGCTAAAAAATGAATCTACATAATGTATATTTGTCCTAAACTTAATAAAACAAACTTTTTATCATAAAATAGACCAAAGGATATTTTGATTATTAAATTATATTTTTAATCCTTTTTAGAAATGTTCGAAATGTTTATTAAAAATTTTCTTTTTCTGGCGTCAAATTGGTACCATAAATTTGTATAGGAAATCTGAGCGTCTTCTTAAGGTGAAAGACATTGATTTGGAAATTCTTTCAAAATTCAAATTGTCAGATTTTAAGGAAACTTTCAGGGCTTATTCCCAAATAAATGAAATTATTTTTGAAAAGTTTCTTTTTTAGAAAGTATTGAATATATATATATATATATTCTATCTCTGATATTGAGCACTTTACCCCATAAATATAGCACACTTTAAGACTATATTTCTGTATATATATATATATATATATATATATATATATATAATCTGTTACCAACACATTTATTTAATTTCATAAAATTCTTTTTTGTAGCGCTTAATGTTTATATTAGTTATAAAGGCAAGTCCCTGGGGGATTTAAATCATCAAATTTTGGGGGCCAAACACAACTCTCAGTTATAGAAAATATTCTTTGAATCGTAAAGTAGAAAGTGCAATAAATCTAAGACATTATTTAATTAAAAAAGCTTTTAATTGCTTTTATGAATAAGATATATCATGGTCATACTAAAATATATTTTGATGAATAATGAATTTTTACAAAATTTTAATTAGAATAATCTATAAACTTTTCAATATTTTAAAACTTTGTATTAATTTTCATGGCTCAAGAGATCTTGTTATTAAATAAAAACTGTATTTACTAATCAAAAATGGAATCGCTTACTACAATTAGGCGATCCACAGTATTTTTAAAAGAATTTTGAATTTTTGGGTGTGTGTATAAAGGTGCCGAGGTTTGTAACTACGGATGTCCAGGTACGACATTCTCAGAAAATAAAGGCGATAGCTACAGTAGATTTAAAATTTATTGGACATTTTCTCAGAAATCGTTTTAATAAGAAAAGCTATGAAGCCAAAGTAACTAAAATTCAATAAAATGATTAAAATATTTATATTTTAAAGATTACTGGGTAGTTAAAAATTATATAAAAAAGACATTTGCTTTGTATTCACCATGTAATTTTTTATACAATTATTTGCCCCTTACATACATTTCTCAAATTTCAGGCTGTCGATAAATGTGTCAACACCTCATAAAAAACACCCAACTCGGTGTTAAAAAATATTTTCTGTGATACTTTAAATTAAAATATGCAATATTAATTTCAATTCAGATTAATTAAACTTGAAATGCGCTAATTTTTTTTCAAATAACGTTTCAGAAAAGGATATTTTATTTTTGAATGATTTTTTAATAAAGAGAATTATGTTCTGTTGATCGATTTGCCAATATGAACAATTTTATTGATTTTACTGATAATCAGAAAAATATCATTCAATCAATTTAAATACCATTTGAAATGCAGTAAAGTATTTTATTGAAATATATTAAATTTAACCTGTCTGTTTAGAATTAAAATAATAATAAAAACTTCAAGAAAAATTTTAAGGCATTTTAAACTATAGGTATCGCTTTGTTTTTGGAAGTACCTATGTAAACGGATATATATATACATACATGCACACACACATACGTATATATATATATATATATATATATATATATATATATATATATATATATCAAACATACTTTGTTTGAATATTTAATATCAATCATTTTCACACACACACACACACACACATATATTTTTTAGAAAACCCTTCGAGGGTTTTTGGAAAAATCCTCGGCCCGACCAACAACGGATTAAAAAAAACTGATTGGTCAGTTGGTCAGATTTTGGAATGTGGGTCGTATTACAAACCATCCAGTACTCCCCCTCATGTATGTGTGTGTGTGCGCGCACGCGCGTATCCAGATAGAAGGAAAGAAAGAAAGAAAGAAAGAGAAATAAAATCAGGTAGAAAAACATTTTTTCTCATAGCAGTTTGTTAGCGCTTTCGCCGAGCCGAACGATGGAATTTATCATTGTGGCAGTCCTCGTTCCCTCCCTCTCTCCCCGTTCTTACGTTACCCCTCAAATCATCCTCCTGCCCACCTTACCCGCCTACACCATCGCTAAAACTAACAACCGTTGGTGATCTCATGACATCAGTACTCCTCCCTCTCTTCCCCGGCCGCCTTGCTCTCCACATCCAACTTAACACTTAAGCACTTGTTGTTCGTTTTGTTGTTGTGTTTGTTAGAGTTGTTGTATTTTGTTGTCATGTCAATAGGGACAGCAGTAAAAGGAAATTTTTTTTGTCTGTCGTTTGTGGAGTTAGGTGGTAACGGCGGCGGAGGAAGAATTGAGGAATGGAGTGGGAGAGTTACGGTGGAGAAGAGGTTACTGGCCTAATAGCTCCAATGGCCAAAGTAGACCCACCCACCATTCTTACCCGATTCTCCGTCCCCTTCCGACCACTTTCTCGATCCCCGCACCACCTCTGTTTCGGAGTGACTAATCTCTTTATACTTGTCCACTCAATAGCAAAGAACCTAATTCTGGGCATTCTTTTGCTTACTTATTCCTAATCATTATTAACACCGACTGACTATAACTGGACCCTTTAATAGTCTTCAACAAATAACTTACACCCTTCCTTTCCCTTTTACCTTTTTGGCTTCAAACATGACTTACCGTTTGTTTCCCATGTGTTTTTGAGCTAAAAGACATATTCCCACTTCACGGATTGCAAATATCTTTGCCAATCTATTTCGTTCTATTATGATGTGTTTCTTTTTAATATGAATGTTATGACCTGTTTACGGTGGAGTAAGACGGAGCACGGTGGAGTAATGGATAGCGGCTCGGATTGAGGAATCAGAGAGCCGAGTTCCAGTCGAATTCATTACATCCACTTACGTGCTAATACTCTTGGGAAAGGTATGAATCCTCTTCTTCTCCTACCAGCTATGGGTAAATAGCAGGACAGACAGGGTTCTATAGCCTTGTATAACAACTGGTCAGGAACAAATGACAACCTACTGCTGAAAAAAAAAGTCAGTCATGTATCGAAAGATATATGATCGACTAAGTGTGTGTCACATAACTGACTGATTTCTTGTATATATGCCGAGTTCGAATTCCAGTCGAATCCATTACATTAACTTACGTGCTAATACCCTTAGGAAAGGTATAAATCCTCTTCTTCTCCCCCCACATATGGGTAAATAGCCGTGTTCTATAGTCGAAAGATACATGATCCCCTAAGCGTGTATCACGCCTTACCCTTTAGATTTAAAACTTTATTTTTTTTTTTAATCCTATTCTTTAACTTGCCTTTTATTTAACTCTTGACCTCAGAATTAAATATACGCACAATCGATTTTTGATGATGACAAAGAAATTTTTCAAATTTCGAAAATAGCTCTTCTTCTCTGACTAACACATGAAACAATCAATTTGCTTGTTTAATTCATTTTCTATGGCTTATCAACCTTTTGCAAATTATTTAAAGCCAGAAAATATTTTTAGATTCTAAGAATTTTTGTTTTTAGAGATAATAATGGTTTAGAGAAAGAAGAGGTGAAATTATACCTTTCCCAATGGTGAATATAACGAACCTAACGTGAATTGGAACTCGGCTCTTTTTTCCATTAATAATTCCTACGCAATATGCATTACATCACCTGCACATCCAAGCTTACAGCAAATGGTATTCCCAAACTCTCAACCATCTTGCTAGTGACCAGGCTCGATATTGCTTAACTTCGCTGATCCTATGGTAACCGGTTTTTCATCGTGATGTGGCAGCGAACCGCATCAATCATGAGGATTACGTTCACGCATAACATTACAAACATTGAATGACAAATTAGTATATAATGATAATTTCATATGTATTCTTCAAACACTTTACATAAAATATATACTCACTTTACAGTTACACTTATATAATCGCAGAGTTTTCTTACCGTAAGATTCACTCTGTGCAAGGCCCGGGAACCACTCAAGGTAGAGGGTTACGAAAGATTCAGGTAAGATACTCCGAGTGTATGTGCCTCCTCCCCACAAAAGTCAGGTCAACAGAACTCCTCTTTGTGTTAGAAACATCATACTGGTCAGAGACCTAGAGTACCAAGGCAAGCTCGCTCATATACATGAGGACTAAAAGACCTATTGCAAGAAGAGGGTGACAAAGGATGCTCGGGGGTGCATTCCCTTCCCCCAATATGAGTTAGTATCAGGAGTATAGTCGTTAGGCTGAAGGCAAACAGAGAGAAGTTAATTAGTCGATTTGAGAGAGAGAGAGAGAGAAAGAGAGAGGGAGAGAGAGAGTGGGGGAAAATTTAGAATTAAAATGTGATTACTCCTTTCACAGACACAGGGCGGGAATTAGCAGTTATTTTGAGTATTCAGAGGAAATCGGCTGATCAAGGGGACATGTGATGGCAATAGTAAAAATCCTAAGATTCCCTTCTTGAAAAGTGTTGCTATGCACATACGATTCAATTTACCACGCCAGAAATACTTCCATCAAATATAGTGTGATCTACAATTAATATTAATGTGAAGGTAAACAGTACAGACGCCTGTAAACACATACACACACACACACACACACACACACGCACACACATATATATATATATATGCTTGCCACAAAGCAGGCCTAAGACAAAATTTTACAGAAAAATAAAGAATTAAAAATGGTAACATGAGACAAATTAATTAATATTTAAAACAATAAAAAAGTTGAAGAAACAAAGATTGTCAAACATGCAGTCTGTCTGAAGTTATTATGCAAATCAAATAAACCTCAATAACTTCAAAAGTTTCGAACCAAATTTTGTCAAATTTAAACTCATCCATTTTCACCCTTAGTAAAGTATTTAATTAAATGTTCTGCCATTTTTAATCGTTAGATTTTTAGATATTTTGAATTTACGAAAATGGACTGACTGAAGTTATTATACAAATTAAACTAATATTAGCTTAAGATCTTTGAAACTATTTTTCTTTTTGTCGAAACATGGGTAAAGAGAAGGATCTAACAACTGCCGAAAAAGAGAAAATAACAAAGTTATTGAGTGAGGGAATGTCCACATTGGAGATATCAAAGTAGATTTGCAGAGATCATTGAACGATAAAGAAGGCTGTTGGAAAATATTAATAATTTGAGAACCCGAAACAAAGGAAAAGTCTTTAATAACTTACTTCCTCGAGAAGAATGTAAACTAAAGCAAGTTATAGCGAAACAACAACTTTTGACCAGCACTCAGATCTTTGTAACGGCTGGAATTGAGGGGATCAAGAATACTTTGTGAATTGGGATCTGTAAAAGAAATCTCCTAGGCAGACTCCTCTCACTAAAGCAAACATTTTAAAATGTCAAAATTGTAGTGGGAAATACATGAAAATTGACTTTTCTAAAGTAATTTTCACGGACGAATCTCGACTGATATTTGATGGACCTGATGGATGGATCAAAGGATGGATTTTATCCAATTCAGACGAGAGCCTGTGGCTAAAAGAAGGCAACAAGGAGGCGGCAGTGTTAGGATTTGGGTTGGAATTGTCGACCAAACCATTATTGGATCATTCAAAGTCGATGAATGAGTTAAACTGAACAGTGCTAACTATTGCTATTTTATGAACAAGATTTTCTTTGCATGGTGTAAGTCCCAGTCTCGCAGTTTCAAAGTGAAATGTGGATCTATGCACGACAATGCTTCTTTTCCTGTATCTAAGTTTACCCACGAATTCTTTGAGCATAAAAGATTTACAGGCGAGAAGATAATGGAATGGCCACTATCAAGTCCCCATCTGAATCCGATCAAAAATCTATGGTCAATTGTGAAGATGAAATTATATGAAGGTGGCAAACAATATAACAGCAAAGCAGACCCATGGGTAGCAATTAAAACTACCATGTTGGAAATTGAACCTGCTGAAGTAGAAAAATGAATAAAATCAATGGATAATAGATTGCTGTCTATTATTGGGAAGAAGGGTCACTATATTAAAATGTAAAAGATTCAAAGACTTATATTATAGGTACTGACCAATTTTTGATGATTTTATTACCTTTTTATTGAAGTAAAATGTGATTATTTGGTTTTGCCTAATAACTTCAGACAACAGTTTTTTTAGAAGACATCAAATAACTTCAATAAAACAGTGATACTACCTAAAATTTTAACCCGGGCCTTGTTTAACATCTAAATTGATTGTTTAAAATTTGACAATTTTTTTCAAACCAAATTTGAATTATTGAAGTTGATAGGATTTGCTTAATATCTACATACAGGGTGTAGATTCAATTTTATATTCATCAAATTTATAAAACATCCTTATCTACACGCAAATCATTGTTTTCTTTTTCCTTTTATGTGCTGTGTCCCTTCAGAACTTTCGTGATCATAACTCTCCACAGCTTCCTGTCTTTTTGTAACGTTTAAGTGTGTTTTTTTTATTACTTTCCCTTCTACTGTCTGTTATGCTAGGCATTTACACAAGTTTTTGTGGAGGTTATTCGCTGTTTCCTTCTACCTATCTTGCCTCGGCGATAATGTCTCTCCACAATTTCCTACTCTCTGTTGCTCTTAGTAAATTTGGTCTTTTTGCTATCTCCACTAAACCCTGTTCTACAATCTATCCACACAACTCGTTAGGTCGGTTATACGTTATTTTCCTCGGTCCCTCTTGCCGTCAATATGTGCTGTGGGGGCCAATTTCTCCAAACCCTATTTCCTCATTATGTATCCTAAAATTTTCACCTGTCTCTGTCTGATTCTAAGTGACCGTTTTGTTTTCATTTTTTCACTGCTCACATGCTCCGTTCATGGTATTATTTTCAGCATTCTGAATGTAGAACCAGTTCTCTGTTGGCACAAGCATTCTCGTCTTCTGTAGTGTAATCGATCATGACCAGGCATCTCGACGGTAGTCATTTTCTCACCGACGTGACGTAGCTTTCCTCTGATTTTTCTACAAATATTTTCATGACGAGCTTTTTTTTCCTTGGTGCCCCGACTACATGAATCCAAGCGTGCTACTAGATTGGCAATTAGGTCTTATCATTTTACTGTTGAGCTACATAGATGCAACCGCCAATTCTACTCTAACAGTTTCTTTTATAACACTTCCCAACTTTGTAACTCCTTTCTGTTTTCTTGCTTCCCTGATAACTATAATCTTCAAAAATCCTGTTTCTTTTTTTTTGTTTATTCCCCAATCCTCCTCATTATCAGTCTTCTCATTCTCTTTCACTTTCACTCCCTGTGACCCCCTGCGTGCTAGTGGTAATACCACCTTCATTGGGGTGAAATGATTAAAAAAAAGAAAAAATATATATGTGAGGAAATTGTCTAGCATTCTTTGCCATATAGGAGGATTGATTTTACAGTTCAGAACTTTTTTCTTTGTTTCTAACGATACTTTACTATTCCATAATACTTTGTTTAGCTTTTGGAAGCAACCTTTTGCTATTTCAATTTGCAAGACGCACTTTATAAAGTATAATTTACGAGGGTGCTTCAATAAGTAGGATCTGAAATTTTCGATTTATAAGGTTCGTTCTATGAGATCCATTACAGATGCACATTGGCAATGGAGGAAATTATGCTGAAAAATAAATATTTGTTGCGCCAAATAAGCTTTCTGATGTACTCACATAATTCAAAAGCACATTTATTATCAGAAACGTTTACAGTCGCATATATATTTTCACAGAAATAGACACTATATACAAAAGTACTTATTCGATTAATTTTCGATAAATCTCATTTAGTTATGCTTTCTTTAATTTTTCCTAACATATAAATCATTATAATAAACTTTGTTGTTTTATT
>OZ038486.1:45866518-45869018 GCA_964036315.1 Acanthosepion esculentum
AAACATGTTGTGTTTAATGTTAAAGACAACATAGTCCTGCATATTTTCTTTTGAATTTTCTCATATTTTCTAATGAGACTTTTTATTTGAAAATGATATCGAAATAAGTATTGTCCGTACGATAACCTAGTAATTTCAAACATCATTGTTCATCTTCAGGGTCAAAATTTTTTAGTCAAAATTTTTTAAAAACATTTGCCAATTGTCTTGTAGCGGAATCATGTTGCTACATTTTTTTCAAACTAAATAAACGTTAAAATCCTTTTAATTTCAAAAGACGCGATGATGTTATCACGTGCATGGCGAAGATTTTTAATCATGTGACGGCGTGAAAAAGATTTTTATTATACAAGCCAAGATATCGAAGAATCCGTTATAAAATTTAAATATATTATAAACATTGTAGGATGTTTCCAGAAATATTGTAATCTATACGATTAATAAGAGGTCGTTTGCTTTTAATATGTAATGCTTCTAAGATTTTAAGGCGTCTAATGTCTGTATATGTAAAATATGCAAGTCGATGTTGTCTTTAACATTCAACACAACATGTTTAAAAGAAAATTTGCCAAATTACACACACACACACAAACACATATATATATGTCTTTATATATATATATATATATATATATATATATATATATATATATATATATATATATATATATATATATATGTATTTATTTACGTTTATTTATTCTCTGCTCTACCGTACCAATCTTTAAAGTTGTTAAATTCTGCTGTAAGTTAGTAAACAGTTGATTCTTTTGCCGGATTTTTGTAGATAACTGAGTTGTGTATTGCGTGTGCAATCAGACAACTTCAGGAACTCATTTACAAGCATTCGAAAATAAAATTCATTAACATGGAAAATGTGTTGAACATAGAATTACGTCTTACAATATCTTCTTTCATTGATATCACACACATTCAGTAAACCTATACCTTGTGTCTTCAGACACTCATCTTTCTTTTAATGTTTTAATGCAAACAAAATAAAAATCATTATGGGAAAAAGATAGTCAGTGGGCATAAAGACTGGATACAAGAAACTAAAATGAAAAATAATGTGTCCATATTTGCGACATCCTTCAAAATATCGCTTTAAACAAATTCTACGAACGAAAAAAATCTTCCCCGTGTCTGGTGGGATCCAATCTGGCATCATTATCATAGTAGCTGGAATCTGGAGTAACTGTTTGTTTCTAAAGAATTAATGAATTTGTTTTTAATACGACATTTTTATTACTTCAAACGTTATTATAGTGGATACGTCGTATTTGAAATAGACGCCCAATTTTAACCAGTGTATATTACGTCTATAGGCATGCGCATTACAAAAATCTTAGTAAAGAAAATCCGTTTCCGGGAGGGATCGAACCTGTGTAGAGGAACGTAATAAACACTACTTAATAAATAAAAATAGGGCGTCTGTTTCAAATATGAGGTATACACTATAATAATATTTGAAGTATTAACTGTTTGTAGAAACGCTGCAGTGAGAGACTGGCTCGTTTGAATATCGGATTAGAAGAGAAAATCTTTTACTCCATAAGGAAGTCGACCAGTGTTTTTGCTGTTGCAGTTGGTGATCAGCAGAGTGGAGTGAACTTCAACATATAGAGTAGTTTCCAAACCTGATACCTTCAAATTTTGACTTTTATTTTGGCCCGTGGTGCATTCCGTATCTCATCAGCTGTTCCAGCAAATACAAAAATGTTGAAAATCACGAAAAAATTCATCGATTAAACTCTATAATCATAGTTTTATGAAGGAATACACAGTTCAGCTTTGATTTTTCTTTTACTGAAATTCACCCAATTCAATTCTTGAGAACGACACAAGGATATCACACACATTCAGTAAACTGAATGTGTGTGATATCAATGAAAGAAGATATTGTAAGAAGTGAAGGTTATCAACATAATAAAACGATTGATCCTTTACTTGAAATGATTAAATTAGAGATGCATCCACGCGGGAGTTTGCTCCAGAAGGTAGCTGTTCTTGGAAAAATACTGAGCGAAACTTCCGCCTTATAATTGGAATATGAGAGAAATGTGGGGGGTTCGACTCCAAGGATGTAACATGACGTTTCCTAGTTGTAATGGTCTGAACTAGCGGAACTAAAGAATGGCGCTCTTGACTGAATAGTAATGCGATGAATTTATAGGAATAAAAAGCTTTGTAAAATCTTTAGAAAACTTTACATCAACTTAGTAACTATTTTCAGGACAAACACAAACAAAACTTTTCATATAAGAAAAATTTTATATTCAACCATAAAAATACCTGAACATAAGCATTTTGAACATATTCTTTTCAATGATTTTAACTTATTAGTCCGAACAAAAATGAAGATAAATTTCAATAAACACAGCCATAATTAAAGCAAGACGAACAACATATTCAATCGACACTAAATTCCAGTGTATATGGTTTTAAAACACTTTGACAATAAAATAAATCCTTTGTAAAGTATTGAGAAAAATAACCC
>OZ038486.1:45874018-45882407 GCA_964036315.1 Acanthosepion esculentum
CTCTTATTTTTTTCCCCAAGAACAGATATATCAATGTACAATATACTCATGTTAGAAGAAGCTGTGGAGAGACTTTAATGCTGATTTCCTACATGGACATGGCATTAAAAGATAGCACTAATAATATATCCAATATCTTTGATGTTATTAGCAGTGTTTTGGTCGATACATTCTTCAGTCGTTAATATGTATAATTTGTAATAAAAATGAAATTTCTTTTAATAGGTTTAGGTTTCCTCCGTTTTCTTTCAAGAATTGCAACTGAAGAAGACTAAAGGCCGAAACATTGTATTAAAAAACATCAGATATGCAAAGAAGACATTTGAGGCCCCGACAAATGTTCAATAGTTTCATGATTCTTCTGAAAGTTGTTGATAATAATGGCTGAGGTGTTCTTTCATTGGGAGGATTTAAATTTGAAATATATTTTCAATTTAATCTTTGGGACTGGATAGTGATTCTTTCATGCAAAAGTATGGATAGAAAACCATTGCTTTAAACTAAGACATGGACATAAAAAATAATTCTGAATTATAGGGACCTAAAAACAGAGAGCTAAAGTAGAATCTGTATTTATATATACATATTTCTGAAGACTTAATGGATTTATTTTCAATCCGTCATTTTAAGTATCCATTATAATAATATTTGAATTAATATCTATCTATCTATCTATCTATCTATCTATCTATCTATCTATCTATCTCTCTCTATATATATATATATGTGTGTGTGTGTATGTGTGTGTGTGTGCGTGTGTGTGTTTGTATGTGTGTGTGTGTGTGTGTGTGTGTGCGTATATATATGTATGCATGTATACAAATCGATAAAATACGCAAAGAGTACTAGAATTTAACGTATTTTAAGGCGAGCAATATTTATGCCAGGAAAATGAGTAGTAAACTAGAGATACAATAGTCAAAAAATTAATGAATGTTCAATCGACTTATGACTGTTGGTTATTTTATTTTTTAAGATGTTTTTACAAAATTATGTTTCTTAACGACGAAATAATAGTTAAAAAATCGAATATTTTAACTGCTTCCGAATATTTAAGGGTTGCTACCTTCTTGAAGGGCTCTAGCATGATATAAATTTGAAATTTGTCTGTGATTAACGTTTATTATGCAGAGTAATATCTAGTAATAATTCAATAGAATCTTCGGAATCTGATGAACGATGTTACGTGAAACTCTGAATTAGTCAAGAGATAATATATTCATTTGGGTGTAAATTCCTGATTGTTTAATTTTTCGCCAATTTTATCAGTCATCTATCAATCCTAATTTTGTATTCAGAAAGCAAAAACCTAAACCTAAACTTTAATATTTCTCCTTGAAAAAAAATATATGTAGAATTATTATATGACTTTTGACCAAGCCTGAAGATTGAGTTTAAGCATGAAATAGACTATTGCTATTCTGTATTGAACACATTGCTTTCATTTATATACGCTCTAGTCCGGATATTAAGCACTTTTACCCTATAAGTATACTATACCATAACATTATTTATTATATCTTTTATATATATATATATATATATATATATATATATATATGTATATATATATATATATATATATATATATATATATATATATATATATATATATATAAAGTTTAATTAAAACCATAATCCCAAAAACATAATACCACCTTACTCGAAAAACCACGGTACCTTATCTTCACAGTGATTTTCTTTTAATGAAACGTGTATAAAAGGGGGATTGCTTCCCAGATACAGACACACACACACACACACACACACACACACACACACACATATATATATATATATATATATATGTGTGTGTGTGTGTATAATTTGGTAGCAACTTTTCTTTTATAAATGTTGTGTTGAATGTCAAAGACAACATAGTCCTGCATATTTTCTTTTGAATTTTCCCATATTTTCTAATGAGACTTTTTATTTGAAAATTATATCAAAATAATTTTCAAATAAAAAGTCTCATTAGAAAATATGAGAAAATTCAAAAGAAAATATGCAGGACTATGTTGTCTTTGACATTCAACACAACATGTTTAATATATATATATATATATATATATATATATATATATATATATATATATATATATATATATTATCAAGCAAAAAATTCTAAGGAAATGTATTGTCCCAACGGCCACTAAAGAGTTTCTCGAACCTGGTTACATCCCAGAAGCTGATTACCGAGCAAACATCATAATTTCTGGGACGAACGGCATCTTGGTTGGGCTGAAAACGTCTCAGCACATTCAAGCTTGTTTTAATTTCATTAGGGATAAAAAAAAAGTTTAACAACAATAACTAATGTTAAAATAGAAAAATAATAGCAGTTATTTTACGAATAGAAGATTCGTTCTTATCAGAGATGTTTCACTGGAATAACTTCCTGATTGTGTTGAGAACATTTCAGCATCTCTTGGATATACCAGGCGTAATAGCAAAATTGCGCAATTGTTAAATTAAGATCTAAACCGTTGTATCTTAGAAATGATTAAAGATATCTTACTGGAATTCTCTGAGGTTTTTATAACAATATTGGACTCTACCTTGAGCAATAAGAATGTATGATTACTCTCTAAGAATAACAAAAGTATCGTGATGAAAACGATCATAACCAAAAATGACATGTTCATCATTAACTAATCATAGCTAAGTGTCGGAAGCTCATGAAGTTTTGAAATAAAGCTCAATATATATATATATATATATATATATATATATATATATATATATATATATTATTCAAGGATCATTTTCCAACTTATTCAAGATGATCTTTGCCCTATCTAATCTTCTAAATTTCTGTCCTGGATTAACAATGTGCCTCAGAGTTTTCACGTACGGTTTAATTTTCAAGTTTTTTTTCACTGCTCTTTGGACTGTCATAGCTAAAACTTCCTCTTTCACGTGTCAAACATCAATTGAGCTGGATATTTTCTAATTGATCTCTTTAGCTCTAATTTGAAATGATGATTCCCTCTTCCAGTTGTGACCTCCTGATCCAGATTTCCTCTCCACTGTTCCCTCTTTTTTAAACTTATTCAACGTTATCTTGATGGTTCTTGAATGGAATTTGAAGATGGAAACCAGAGTATGGATGTTGGTATCATCTTTTCCCGCTCATCATTGCACAATTGGGTAGACAGTGGGTCTGACATTTTGTGGAGTGAGTAATCATGCTGTTACACAATTTGGACAATTTTGTGTTACAGCCGTTATATTATATATATATATATATATATATATATATAGTGGTAAAATATTATACTGGTAAAATTCTTCAGTTGTTTATAAAAAATCATATATATATATATACATATATATATATATATATATATATATATATATATATATATATATATATATATTATATTATATATATATATATATATAAAAATATTTGGTTGGATAGGTGTGAGTTTGTTATGTTAACTCTATATCTGATATTGAGCGCTTTCTAATATGTACCGCGCATATATATATAAATATATATATATAATATATGTTACACACACATATTTATATATATATTTATATTTATATACACACACTTTTCACATACACACACACACAAACACACACACACACACATATATATATATGAATTTTTATGAACAACTGAAGATTTTTACCATTGCTCAGGCTGGTTTATTTTGCGTGAGAATTAGTACTGCAGTTGTTTTAAAAGGTTGATTCAGTTTACTTGCTTGGCTTTAATGAACTGAAAACAATGACGTTTCAATCTTTACCTTGCACTAGTAACATTGTTCTTGAATGAAGTATAACATATTGCATTTAATAACACCTTTTGCTTGATTTAATGTTTTGTATTTTCTTTTACTTGATTTTTGAGTTACATAAATCAAACTGACGTCAGTGGTGGAGTGTTGAAGATTTAGTCAAATTTGAGTTAATTTTTAAAGGAGTTTCTTATATAAAATCACACACACACACACACACACACACACACACACACACACACACACACACACACACACACACATATATATATATATATATATATATATATATATATATCCTTTTTTGTTCACATAAACATGTGTGTGTGTGTGTATTTCATAGGCCGGTTAATAAAATTCGAGGAGTAAAAAGACAAGATAATGATAAAAAATATTGTCAATAAGACTGATGGTATTTAGTATAAATTAGTAGGCCTTTTCACTTTCGTGCTCCGTTTTTAGTCAAAAGGCCTACTAATATTAATTGTGTTATTGACAATACTTTTATCACTTTCTGTTTTTTATTTCTCGAATTTCAATAACTGGCCTATTAAATCTACATATTATATGTGTCATAGTGAACCATCTTGCATTATTATCATATATTCGATTCTCCCGTCGTATTCGACAGATGAGGGTCAAGCAGGTTGGGTTCCTAGGAACCGACAGCCAGACACCAGCACATGTAATTTGATTATAGTTGTGAAGATTTTGTTCAGAATCATTTCACACTTTATGAAGGGCTGAATACAGAGACCTGGTGCATATATATATATATATATATATATATATATATATATATATATATATATATATATATATATATATAAAATGAACATTGAAGTCAACTCTCAGAGGCGACAGGCTGTTTCATGCTAGACGCAATCGTCAGGCCTAATTTACATACGCTCTATCTCTGATATTGAGTACTTTATCCCGTAAATATAGCACACTTTAAAACTATATTCTTTGTATATATATATATAATTTAAAATTTTCGCTTGTTAAAGGCACGGCAAAGATTCATAATTGAATCCTTGGAAACCCTCAATTATGAATCTTTGCCGTGCCTTTAACAACCGTAAATTTAAAAAAATAAGTTACTCTAAAATTCGCTTAACGAGGAAATGGAACTAATGTATTTGGTTTAATAACAAAATTAAATTCAGGGGCTTTAGCTTCCATTTCTGAAACATGGTATCACTGTGTAGTGAAATAAACCATATTTTAAATCAATTAATTTATAATATTAATGCTCTGTAAATTTACATTGAGCACTATTGTGTAAAAATAAAATATCTATAAGAACACCGGATTTTATATCTTACTGATATCTTTCTTTTTATATATATATATTATATATATATATATATATATATTATATATATATATATATATATATGTATACATATATATATATATATATATATATATACACATATATATATATATATATATATATATATATATATATATATATATATATAATCACACAATTCGAAGAGATGTGCCAAAGACCATATGTACATTGTGTAATGAAGGTTTATTTCGTGCTGATTATTTTACATAAAAGATGAAGTCATACTCTTATAAAATAAACTGAGTTGCTCAGGTTTGATTTTTAAATAAGATCGAAGTTGTACTTAATTCTCATTGCCTGAATATTAGCTAACACAATGAAAATCTTTTCATTAATAGTACGGTGCTGAAAATGTGTGTTTTTAATGGCTTTTTTTTCCGCTTAGATCTAAAGAAAACCTGAAATTGCACAATATCCACTAAATTTTAAAAATTACCAACGGACTGACGTGAATTAATTCCAGGGTCACGAAATACAATTTACAAATACTGAATATACAATCTCAAATTTTAATTTTGTTTGTTTCTTGCGTAATGATTCCTAGTTGTAAATGAGATTCAAAGTTTTGAAAACACCGGTTCCGTTTGATCAGCGAAGTTAAACAATGTCGAACCTGGTCAGTACCTAGATGGGTGACTGCTTGGGAATAACAAGTTCAATCGGGGAACCGAGTTCCAATTCCAGTTTGGTTCGTCATATTCACTTACGCGCAACTGCTCTTGTGAAAGGTATGAACCCACCTCTTCTTCTCCCCAACTCAGTTTTGTGTCATGCGTGAGACACGCTTAGGCGATCATGTATCTTTCGATATATGACTGACGAGGCAGTTTTTCCTCGCAGTAGGTTGCCATTTCTTTCTGTGGTAGACTAGCTGCCATTCAAGGCTATAGAACCCGGTCTATCCTACTATTTACCCATAGCTGGAGGGAAGAAGAAGAGATTCATACCTTCCCCAAGGGTAATAGCACGTAAGTGAATGTAATAGATTCGACTGGAATTCGAACTCGGCTCAATTCCGAGCCGCTATTCATTACTCCACCGTTCTTACAATCTAAAAATATTTTCTGGATAAATAGCAATGGGTTTGATAAACCGTAAACGAATCAATCAATCATAAAAGAATCAGTTGGCTGATTTTTTTAGTGGCATATCACCTTCTATGAGTTATTGAATGCCGAAATCTAAATATTTTCTGTCTTCAACTACAGATAAAATGTATTATTCTACGATAAATATATATTGTTGGTAAATTTTTTTATATATAAAATGTATTGCTGGTATTTTTACTATAAAAATGAAATTTCATAGGGTTTTGTTTTTGTTTGGGGGTTCACTATTTGGGACTTTAACAAGTGCTACCACCTCGGGTCAGGGTGGCTCTGGGAACAACAGCAATTAAGAGGTGGTTCCACGCTTCTAAAAACCTCCAATCTCCCGATGAGAGGCTTTGCTGCTGGATATAGTTTATAGTCATACCTAGGACCAATAAAACAAACATATTTTGCAATAAGAAAAAATAGAATAAAAACTTGTCAATAAGTTCGTTTAAGTGTTCCTTATTTAACTGAAACTGAACTTCGACTGTTTTCTACGGGAATTTAAAATCATTATTACCAACTGTAACTCTGGGAGCAAACCACCTGTATACGGATAAAAAAATTAATTTAGAATTAGGAGTTCTACCAGGAATCATTATTAGTGGCCACAATCTTAACCACATTAAAACCACATGGCAAAATTAAAATTTTATATATTAAAGATGTCATAAATCGAAGCACTGCTGAAATGCAGGTGACTTAACAGCTTTCAGGGTCGGCATAAGACCGGCATGCTGAGTTCAAATACCGACCAAGGCGGTTGCATTTACACTGAAAGAATGCTATTTAGGAGGATGTAAGTCCGTCTTTTCTTTTCAAACTCTGAGCAAAATAGAAACGTGAAGTGAATTAAGAAACAGAAAAAGTTCGTTAGTAACAAATAAAAGAGTACTAAATTGTTATGTAATATCAGTCCTCCTATATGGCAGCGAGTGCTGAACAATGACCTCACAGATGAAGAAGAGACTTGAAGCAACAGAAATGTGGTTTGACAGAAGGATGCTGAGAATACCATGGACCAACACTTGCCAGGACCAACACGTGAGCAACCAGGAAGTTTTAGAGAAAATGGAAACAAAAAGGAAACTTATACTTAGCACCAAGAAGAGTCAGTTGAAATTTCTAGGGCACATAAATTGGTCTTGGAAAATTTGATACTTACAGGACAGATTGAAGGCAAAACGGACAATGGAAAGCAACGTTTAATCTACCTAGCGGACTTGATTAGATGTTATGCCGGAAAAGGTTTTTAGGGAAGATAACAAAAAGACAAAAAGTTGATACGTGCGCTAATACTAGGGAAATTTTCGGACCAACGTTCTACTAATAATTTTGTCAGGCTTACAAAAAGACAAAACTTATTAAGAGCTACAAAGAAAAGGAGAGCCGTGATCGCCAACGTCCTGAACAGTCACGGCACATAGAAGAAGATAGGTGGAGATTTGAGGCAACAGAAATGTGGTTTTACTGAATCATTCTGAGAATGCCATGAACAGGACCTGAGAACCACGATTAAGTTTTTAAGAAAAATGGAAACAAAAGGGACATTTATTCTTTAGAAGAGATAACTGAATATTCTGGGATGCATCATGATGAGGAAGGAGATCTTGGAAAATTTGAAACTCACAGGACATAACGAAGAGGAAAGAGACAAAGGTAGGTGGCGGGTCGTCTGCCTGACGAGATTATATGAACCGACGGTAGAACTGACAGTGGGAAAGATGGTAAAAACACAAATATTACTAAGAGCGATAAAAGGATAGAAAGCTGTGGAGAGCCATGGTCATCCAGATCCTGAAGAGTAACGAAGAAGAGAAGAAGTAAATAGTCAAGCGTAATTTGTTCGTTGGCTTAGATAAGAAATCAAACTAAGTTAAGGTAAACCTTGACTATATAAACGTACAGAAACCAACGGGAGAATATTTTAATACCTTTCTTAAGAAAAAACATGACAGGTAATAGCTATTAAAGAAATAAAAGTGGGTAGAGTCATGATTTCTTAAATGGCATTAAAAATAATATAAAATTTTGCCTAACTATAAACGAACAGCTGCAATAAAATCCCCGAAATTTATGCGATCAAATCTAATATGCGAAAGAATTTTATGACTACAATTCCGTTGACTCGTAAGAAAAAGTCCAAACTGGTTTACCGCATTTGTAGGTACATTTTTATGTTT
>OZ038486.1:45882607-46002607 GCA_964036315.1 Acanthosepion esculentum
AGGAGGAAAAGCAGGAGTAGGAGGAGAAGGATGACGATGGCAAGGAAGGAAAATATAATTAAAATTGATATATTCTCAGTCACAAAATAAATAAGATATAATATAATAGGGAAACATTGTAGCTTGTATAGACGAAAACATATAATTTTTGTTGATGTTATGTTGTCAAAATGAGCTATTATTGCCTGTAAGGGAAATTCTGGTACGTAAGAAAACAGTTAGTTTCTTGACTCTGTAGGTCTATCAATACGTCTGTAGCCTAATGATGTAAAAAAGCATTTGTTTTATAAAACAAATATTTATCTTTCAACATAATCTCCTCCCTTGTCAATCTGCTTAACACATCGATTTTCCTTAATAGAATAGATCGAAATTTATATTGAAAAAATTTCAGGATATTATATATAGGAAAAATCATATTACACAAAGCCTATAGAAGAGAAGTTGTATGAATAAAAAGTAAGCCTGACAAAATTATTAGTAGAACGTTGGTCCGAAAATTTCCCTAGTATTAGCGCACGTATCAACTCATTACCAAAATTTGATCCAGGCAGAATATGGATCAAATTCATTAATACATTTTGCCAATCTATAGGTGCTGATATAAGTTTGAAGCAATAGCCGAACTTTCGACTATGAAAAAAAATAATACTTGATTCAATTTCTAGTTTCCATCGATTACTTCGAAATAGTTTCTTTGATCAAGTATACAGCGAACGCAAAAGGAGTACAATTCAAAATTCGCATTTAACACTCTACATTTGTGTAAAAACTAGTATCTATCTATCTATCTATCTATCTATCTATCTATCTATCTATCTATCTATCTATCTATCTATCTATTGGTGTAAAGACTCAAGCGTAAGCCCCCAATATAATCTGAAACAGTAACAAGACACTAGTTCATATTATTAATAGTTTCATGTAAGCATTGGCAGTTTTTACTTAGCTTAGGTAACTTTTAGATATTTTCAACATTAAATTACTACAATTCCAAATGAGAAATTTGCAAGATTGTGTACGACAATCTTGTAAGTAAGGAGAATCTGGCTACCTTGAGAATCACCATTTATCCAAGCTAATTAATGCATAATTACATAACTGAGTCTCCGTTTATTGGTCTGAATTTCATTTCAGACTTCAGGTGGAACTACAATATTCAGTCTAAAATTGTTGGCTCATTCTATCCCTCCAGGAAGTTTCTGACTCCTTTTTCCATCCTTTATCTTTACAAGATTACAAATATTGTTGCCATATCGGGGCTGGAGCTGCTTATTTCTTATTTTTCCAGCCTCGGGGGAGAGTTCAAAATCTTTTGCGTGATCTTGCGTGTGATTATCTTCCAGTCAGCAAAGTCTTTCTTAAAGGCGCAACGTTGCTAGCCTGTCTACTTATTTCCATAGAAAATGTAGAGATAATCTCCATTATTTTGTTCCAACAATTTACATCTTTGAACCCGCCATGTCTCTTCTACGTAGTCGAATTGCCCTCATTTTCTCCGTGTTTCAGACGTAAGAAGAAAGTTCAATTCAGACGGCTTTTTTCCAAAAACTGCAACCTTGTGGCACAGACTCCCGTGTGGTTACTTCCTTGAACACTGCAACCTCTTGAAGTCAAGGGTTAACCATTACCTTTCCTCCTTATCTTTATAATCTTCATTTCGTATCGCCTTCTCCTCTGTTCATTTAACCGACCTCTTTCAGCATGACCATTTTGACTGTAACCATCTATCTTGAGTGTCTGTCGAGTCTTGTACCGTGTTAAATTTAGTTTTAAAAAAACAATCATGGAGCCCATTTTAGGCATTTATTAAACTTGGCTTCGTTTGGCACACGAACACAAGTGTGAAACGGTAAAAATCGACTAAATCACAATAATCTGGTAGAGTCGCTTGTTATCCATTATTGGAGGGCGAATCAGTATTTTTTAAATTTGTATCTTTCACACATGCGCGTAGCGCGCACGCACGCACGCACACAGACACACCATTAAACAGTTCATAAGTTTTACTTAATGGTCCCAGACCGTAAAAATATGTTTGTCCCCCGGAGAAAAAAAAGGGGAAACGCTTTATTTTCTGTCATACAGAAATTGATTAATAATAAATATGGTTTATAACCGTTCGCTGTAAGTCTATAATTCTTTTCATTATGAAAGATACAAAATTAAAATATATCTTCAAAAAAGCAACTACAGTGGACAATATTTCCTCGAAAAAATCTTCTACTTTTTCAAAAGTTTCAATTTCTTGATAGGAAACTTGCCAGGAACAAATGAAATATATTTTTAGCGCTACTAATTGCTACGGACCGTTACTGTACATGACCGGTGTCTTTGAAAATAACCATCGACGCACTTGAAGAATGAAACAATTAAGTTTTAATTGACAATGAAGATCATAAAATAGACATTTTCTCAGTTATACATTTCATTTCTTTTTGTGTGAGAGATTATTGGGAGTGAGTTATGTTAGGTTATACTAATACAGATATAGGTTATTCAGTCACATTGGTTGCTTACGCCCGCTTAATTCTGACAACCACTGGACAATAGGTACCAACCTGCCAGGTCAGGATTGCTTCAGTTGGGGTCATGGAGCTAAAACCAAAAGTTGAAAGTCTTGACGCTAAACTTGGCCTTAAGAAAAAGAAAAACGAAAGGTTGCTGCCTTTAGAGACTGGAACTTAGAACGTCCAGACAATGCAGACATGTCTTGATAACATGGATCTGTCACACGGCCATATTCAGAAAACGGCTGTCATTGATAAGGAACTATCACGTCTGAATCTTGAAATAGTTGCCCTGCAGGAGATTCATATAGCGGATAGTAGATCTCTCAAAAAGTAAAATTATACTTATTTTTCTGGAGAGACATTAATGCCGAGCAGCGCAGACTTTATGGAGTTGGCCTTGCTATCCGAAATAGTTTTGTGCGAACAACCAAGACCCCTAAGAAAATTTCAGAGTGCATTATGTAATTCTGCCTCCAAACCACAAAGGGTAATGTTAACCTTGTCAGTGCATATGTTTCTACATTTAGTGCCTCTCCAGAAGTTAAGGATTCTTCTTAGGAGACACTGACAGTGTTCGGCTTATGAATATTGATGAACCACTTTTCATTCTTGGAGATTTCAATGCATGTGTCGGCAATCAGTCATTGGCCTCAAGCCTTGGGCTATCATGTGATCGGTAAGAGAGTGTTAGAGGTCAGTAACATCAATGATCTTGCAATAACAAACACTCTCTTGGCCTTGAAGGACCAACGCAAGGTATCGTGGTGTCATCTCAGGTCTAAGCATTAGCATCAGATTGATTTCATTCTGGCATGAAGGATTAACCTTAACTGTGTCCGTATTACGCGTAGCTTCCAAAGTGCGTAATGTGACATGGATCCTACTCTTGTTGTCAGTAAATAGAGCTTCAAGGCCAAGCCCGAAGCACCATTCTAAACCAGCTGCAAAACCTAAAAGAGATGTCAACAACTGTAAAAATTATTCCAAAAAGGAAGCTTTTAAAAATGAAATACAAAACAAAAATGATTTTCAACTACGTGAGTCTGTGGGTGGATGAGAGTTGGCAGTCGATGGAAACTACTATTTACGAATCTGCTAAGTCGACCTTTATTGTACTCAAACATTAGGTGCATGAATATGCGGACCACCTCTTGTCACTAATACAGATAATTTAATCGGTTCCACTTAAATTGATTCTGACGGAACAATATGTGTCACTAAGAAATCGTTATACTGTTATTATAACCAGTTGCGATCCAAGTCTTGATGTTTTACCCTGTGTAGACGAGTATTTCAACTAGTTAAGTCATACGAAGGTCGCTCCGGATGTAATGTCTTCCGTTATATTGACGCACAATATCATAGGCGGATGTTGGTTGTATGGCAGTAGACGTCCACTTTTCCTGCCAATAATTCATCATTTTTTGCTTGGTAACAGTCAGCAGTCTGATAAAATGGCATCTGACTTAAAAGTATGTCCGAATCAGAGGTGGGTGATTAAATTCCTTCACGCGGAAGAAAATGAAAATTTTCACCAATTAAGGAGACGACACGGTGGATGCTAGCACAGTTCGGCAGCGTGTAATTCGCTTCAGCAATGGCGATAACGATTTGTGTGACAAACCATGTTTACGAGCACGGCACACAGGCTCTGAAAAAGAATGCATAGCCAATGTGGTTGACTATATGGAAAAAAGCAGGGTTTTTGTTGCCTAAAATTGCTCTCCCCAACTACGTTACTCTGCTCGCTTTATCTAATGTAGTTTCGTTGGAAATACAAATAAGAGACAGTATTTTGGAGCATTCCTCGAAATATGACCAGAAAGTTCAAGTCTGTTTTAAAACATACTAAACAGGATTCATATTCATCTATAACTTTGTATATGAAGAGACTTATAATAGGATTTGTGTATATTATTAGGTTGGTGCAAAAATAATGTCGTTTTTTGACGTTCAACTTCATGTGAGAAAACGACATTATTTTTGCACCAACCTAATATATACAACCCTGATATATTTGGGGAGGATATTAAAATAATCCAGAACTAATACTGGGAGCAAACCGACTGTATACGGATAAAAAAAATTAATTTAGAATTAGCAGTTCTACCAGGAATCATTATTAGTGGCCACAATCTTAACCACATTAGATATGCAGATGACATAGTGTTGACAACAGACAGAGAAAAGAAAAAACAGAAACTCCTACGGAAGGTATTAAAGAAAAGCGAGAAGAAAGGAGTAAAAACCAATTGTAAGAAGACGGAATGCCTGGTTGTCATAAAAAAAGAAGAGCCCAAGACGTGAACTGGGGACACTAAAATGAAGCAAGCAAAAACTTTAAATATCTAGGAAGTGTTTTAACAGAGGACGGAATATGTGACACCGAAATCCTAAGGCGCATTGTGATAGTGTTATAGTGGAAGACACTTTGTCTAGAGAATAGACTCTCCCACCTATTATAAGTAGGAGTCAGTAGGTAGTCGAGGGAAGAGAGTAAGTTATCAGCGACCACAACTCGATTACTCTGCGTAACACTTTATTACAAGTTCCTAACGTTTCTGTACGTTTACCCCATTTAGGACGCATTTAGTACGACTACAAGTTCTATTGTGGAAATAAATCCACAACAACTTTTGGCGACGAAGATTCGAACTCTTACGGGGGAGAAAAAAAATATCGTTGGCCACAACAACTTTTGGCGACGAAGACTTCGAACTCATACGACAGAAAAAAAAATCGTTGGCCAAGACAACTTTTGGCAGCGAAGATTCGTACTCATACAGAGGCAGAAAAAAAATTCGTTCGCCAATACAACTTTTGGCAGCGAAGATTTGCACTCATACGGAGGAATAAAAAGTTCGTCCGCCACAGTGGGTTTTGACGACGATACTCATAGGGAGGAAGAAAAATTCTGTTCGCCACAAATAACGTGGGCGACAAAGTCTCGGATTTACACTTTGAAAAAGATAGCTAAACGTGACTTTCAAAAGTTAAACAAAGTATTAAGAAACGCGAAAATTTCATTAGAAACAAGTTAAAGAATACTTAACTGCAATGTAATATCGGCCCTTCTATATGGCAGTGAATGCTGGACAATTTCATTGCAGTTGTAGAAGGGGCCTGAGATAACAGAAATGTGGTTCTCCAAAAGGATGCTGAGAATACCATGAACTGAACATGTGAGCAATGGCGAATATTAAGAGAAGATGGAAACAAAAAGGACACTTATACTTAGCAACAGAAAGAGACAGTTTATATTTATAGGGCGAATAATAAGGAAAGACGTCTTGTAAAATTTGACACGCACAAGACATATTAAAGGTAGGAAGCCCAAGGGAAGACAGCGACATAACCAACCTGTCGAGCTTGTGTAAATGATTGTCAGAACAGAGATTAGGAGAGATAGTGAAAAGACAGAATAGCTAAGAACTACAAAGGACAAGCAATTGTTGGGGAACCCACGTCCCGAAGAGACACGGCACACAGAAGAAGAAGAAGAAGAAGAAGAAGAAGAAGAAGAAGAAAAAGAAGAAAAATAAATAGAAGAAGAAGAAGAAGAAGAAGAAGAAGAAAAATAAATAGAAGAAGAAGAAGAAGAAGAAGAAAAAGAAGAAAAAGAAGAAGAAGAAGAATATAAAATCAAAGTCAAAAGATTTAAACTTGATGTGCATAAACAACTCAGTTGAAAAAAGAAAAGAAAAACCTACCGTATATATTCGCGTAACATGCGCGACCTTTGAAGACCTAATTTTGAAGCTAATTTGACTATAGTAAATGGATATATAGTTTGCTCAACGGTGTAGCCAGGGCCAGCAGTACATACACTAATTTTGTATATCGTGTATGATGCAACCCTCTTAAAATTAGCTTCAAAATTAGGTCTTCAAACGTCGCATGATACACAAGAGTGAAAATCAGTGGGTGTATGTGTAAATAAGAAATGGACATATAAATATCAAATTTATTTCTACTTTTGAATGAGACAAGGAGTATTTATTCTTTAAATGGTGCCGGTCTTTGGTACCCAGCCTAATGAGTCAGCCTATCAATAGATTTCGTATAATCTACTCGAGTTAAAATATAATGAGAGATTTTCTAACGTTTTGTTGGAACGACTCTGCGATATTTACGATAGTTGACAAATTCGAAATCTTGTGTGAATCTCAGAAAATGTGCTACCGAATCTCTGGAAATACTTTGTCAAGCTTTTGGTGAACATTGTTTAGCTTGAACACAACTTTCTGAATCTATGCGCGTTTCAAAACCAGTCGAATAGCAATTCAAAATGATTAGCGTTGAGGACAGCCAGTCACTAGGGAAACATCAAAAAGTGTGGAAAATATTGGTGAATCACTTGGTCCTTAGGGGTGAGATCGCGAATTTTTTTCTGAGGGAAAAACTTGATCTGAAGACCGCATTGAGATGGGAAACTGACACACACCATTTAGCATTAATTCTTATGTCCACACAATCTATATCTATAAACACAATATCTCTGATATTGAGCACTCTTCCTTTCTAGGTATAGCAAATTTGAAACATATATATATATATATATATATATATATATATATATACATACATACATACACACACACATATATATATATATATATATATATATATATATATATATATATATATATATATATATATATATATATATATCCAAATGACAAAGAACGAAAAGAATATAAATTCAAACGTTCATAACATTAATTTAAAAAACGGCTCAATACACGAAGTAGAGCAATAAATATTTATTATAAACTGTTACATTGGAACATGAAAGTTACCGCGACAAAAATGCATGTTTGTATTGACGGTCAAAAACGTCTCGTCTGGCGGTTAACAATGGTGGTTTTAAACGATTTTATTTAAAAAGATTTTAAAATAAAATCGTCGTGGTAATAAATAAAATCGTTTATTACCACCATTGTTAACCGCCTGACGAGATGTCTTTGACCGTCGAAACAAATCTGCATTTTTGCCGTGGTAACTTGCATGTTCTAATCTAACAGTTTATAATATATATATATATATATATATATATATATATATATATATATATATATATATATATATATATATATATATATATATGCAAATGGTGAAACACCAGCATTTTTAAAATCTCGTTTCACACTGTACTTACACTACAGTCCCCACCACACACACAGACATACGCATACACACACATACATGAATTGGGATTAAGTAGAGATCAAATGTGAATCGGAATCTGACAGAATGATATGATAAAGTACAAATAAGAAACGGTTATAAATCTAAGATAATTCATTTTATTAAAGCCTCATCAAAGAATGAGATATAGAAAAAAAAATTAATTTTAGTATTTTTATTTATATGTTGTTTGATTTTCCTTGATTACGCAGACTTCACGTGCATTTGTCTTGTTAAGAAGCGTTAGTATAAATTATGGCGTTCTGAACTCAAGGAGATTTGACGCGTCCTTTCGAACTTCCTAAAATTCCAAATCTAAAAAAAAAAAAACGTATAAATTATTTTATGCGTGTAAGTGTATCATAATTCTAGTTTGTCTATGTTGATTCGGATGATAATGTATATTAGTAAGTGTGTGTGTGTGTGTGTGTCTGTGTGTGTGTCTGTGTGTGTGTGTCTAGTCGGCATTATTTATGTTTGGTGGTTGTTCGCATATTGATTTGGGGACGTTACTACATAAAAATTGGTTGTGGTAGATAAACACACATTAGATTCTTTAAGAATCAATTTAACAAAAGTTAGAAATATAATGCTTTTTCCGTGTGTTTATAGTTGTAAAATATTTATCAGGACTAATAATTTTATACTAACGTAGCTTAACAAGTCAAATTCACGTTTATCCTATCATTCACACACACACACACACACACACACACACACACACACACAGACACACACACACACACACACACATATATATATATATATATATACATACACACACACACACACACATATATATATATATATATATATATATATATATATATAGCATAATGAGAAGGCACGTATACTTTCTTGATATGTATATAATATGGAGAAAACAAATGAAAAGTTGCAAATTAAAAGAAAAAAATTGAATGTTTTTTTTGTGAAAGTATTTATTCATATTTATATATATATATATATATTTGATATTTCAGATCGCCCAGATCTTTCGTCAGAAATTAATTAAATAACTGTATTCAGATGTTTGTTTTCAAGTAATAGCGACGGACGCTACTTGAAAACAAACTTCTGAATACAGTTATTTAATTAATTTCTGATGAAAGATCGGGGCGATCTGGAATATCAAATATATATATATATATATAAATATAAATAAATACTTTCACAAAAAAACATTCAATTTTTTCTTTTAATTTGCAACTTTTCAGTTGTTTTCTGCATATTATATATATATATATATATATATATATATATATATATATATATATATATATATATATATATATATATATATTCATTTAAACATGCCTGATTAAACAATTTAGACATGTATTTATTTATTTTCAATAAAATCTTTTCATAATTTTAATAATTAACTTAGTTAACAATTGAAATATTAATAGAAGGTTATAATTTACTTGTTTTTAAACCGTTTAGTTGTAACTTAGATATTTTTTAACTATATATTATATGCATTTCAGAACATTTGTACTAGGTATTTACTCTGTCTCCCCGCTAAGATGAGTTGCGACACAAGGTCAGTTTTTAAAGGTGGAAACTCGAGCGCGTAGACCCAGGCAAGGAACAGAAATTGCCCACATCCCCCGCAACTGTCGGTTGCACTGGCCTCGGCACGAGCACCGATCCTTCTCTCTGGTGCAATGGGAGGGCGCGGCCTCGGGCAGCTGTTCCCCAGGGCTGGGCACCTCTCAGTATAATTTGCCTTAGTTGCGCCTCTGTCCTTTGACAAAGTCGCCCCTGAGTGCACTCTTCCCAAAGACAGAGACATTTGTACTATATTCGTAATTAATTTTTGGTTCAAGTTTTGGTTTTAATTTTTTAATAATGATAGCTTCAAGAATCTGTAGTTTCTGCTTATGAGTTTCTTGTTAAAGTATACAAGTATTTTCCACTAATATTCTAAATTGTGAATGTGGACAGGAATGTTTTTGTAGGTGGTGAGCAATGGAGGATGAATCATTCAGGTGTACAGTAAACATTTTTGATAATATGATTGTGGCATAACCAATATATATTAGCTTTTTGTCGGAGATTCAATCACCCAAAGGAAATTTAAATTGATATATAATGTTGGATTTTTTAAATACGTTAATTGGTGGGGAGGAGTTACTGCAGATGATTAAGTTAGTAGTATTGAATTCAGTATAGTATATAATTAATTTTTTTTTTTACTGGTCTCTGTAGTGGATATATTAGTATTTATGAGATTTTTATCACTTTTTCGTCTTGTTTATATTTAGAATATATTTGATTATTATATAAAAGATTGATATGTTTAGGGTTATTTGAGGAGGTATTATGTTCTATTTGATTTATATTAACATTACTAATAGATCGCCTTATTTGTCCAGCAAAAATGTAGTTATTCATTATTAATGAGAATTTTTTTAATGTTTTTAGTTAAGTATAGAAAATCTTTTTGTGGGTGTTAACTTTTCCTGAATAATTTTTTTTCCCTCTTCTCAGATATTGACACAAAACAGGCAGGTATATTAGTATATAATATTATTCGCTAAGCGCAATCTGACACAAGAGAACATGAGGAGATTGAACTCAATACATTTGTTAAGTGGTGTGCAAGAAGAATTTGCTAACTAGTGCTCTAAGGTAGTTGCCAAAGCGCACGCGCACGCGAACACACACACACAAACATACATATATATATATATTATAAGCTAGCTTAGTATTTACAAGACAACACAAGACCCTCAGTGAGGATCGTATTCACAAGAAATGCCCAATGAAGCTCACCTGATAACAAGCGCTATACGGCAGACGTCATTTAAGAGTTAGAGAGATACGTGCGTGGGAATTTGTCTTTTGTATCTTTTCATATATATAATTTGGTCGACTCTAAGAAAAAAAAATTATTTAATTTTTTAGTAATATTCTGTACGTATCGACTCTCACGATTTGGTGGTCAAAAGGGTAATTACTTCCGTTCAACCGTAATTCTCTTGTTATTAGAATAAAACTAAAAAAAACTGAGCAGACTTGTCCCTACTGTTAGTGGTGGAAATTAGACATTATAAAGAATGACGATAAAGAAGAAAGAAAAGGGTCTTTACAAAAAGTTACAAATGCACAAAATAGTTGTATAATTATAGCGTTTGGGTAAGGTAAAATATTTACCTGCTTACGGCTAAAGCTGAATAAATATAATGCGATAAAAATGGGAGCTGACAGACGATAATGTTGATCATTCTTTTTCTTGTCGATCATTATTTCCGTGGCCCTTTCAAAAACTCATCTCTCATTTTTATTAACATCGTTTGGTTTAATAAAGACTGTTAGCTCTACGAGGAAATATTTTTGCCTATACTTATTACGAATTAGACATTAGTCTGGGTTAATTAATTTTAAACGGAAATTTCATTCTTGTAATTTATTGGATATTTAAAGAGAAATAGGCTGATTCTACTCAAATAATTATTTTAAAAAATCCTTTTTTTTGTTCGTAACATTCACTTACGCGCAAATATACTTGAGAAAGGTAAGAATAAACTTCTTTTCCTTCCAGCTACAGACTAGATAGTAGAACTTGTATTTGAATATCATTATTATCTCGCCAAAATTGTTAATACAATATTCATTCAGAAAAAAATCCTACAACTCAAACATATGTTTCAACTTGAAATAATCTACAAAAGGTTGATAAGCCGTAAAAAACAAATCAATTAATCAATAGAAACACACACACACACACACACACACACACACATATATACATATATATATATATATATATATATATATATATATAGAGAGAGAGAGAGAGAGAGAGAGAGAGAGAGAGAGAGAGAGTGAGAGAGAGAGGGGGGGACTGAGAAAGAGGAAATATAGGGAGATAGATAAAAAGTAAACGACATTAAGACTTAAAATCCATAATATATATATAGTCAAGTCTGTAAGCAAGATTGGCTTGTAGGCTTGAAAATTCTTTACCTCTTATGTAATATATATATATATATATATATATATATATATATATATATATATATATATATATATATATATATATATATATATATATGAATTGGAATCACACATAGATTGGTATCCGACAGAATGAGAGGATGAGGAACAAATCATAAACAGTTATAAATTTAATACGTTTCGCTTTTATTTAAGCTTCATCAGAAAATGAAATATAATATATCTCATTTTCTGATGATGCCATAATAAAATTTAATGATGAAGCTTTAATAAAAGCGAAACATGTTAATATATATATATATATATATATATATATATATATATATATACATGAACAAAAATTTTATACCACAGAATTTATATATTATTTTAAAAATGACGGAGCGCATTCTTTTTCTTTAAAAGGTACTTATATATATATATATATATATATATATATATATATATATATATATATATATATGTTGCCTTTTTACAGTAAGTACATTTTTCTTCTTTATATTCTTTTAATATTCCTGTTTTAGAGCAATAATTAATTAATATTTTGAATATTCTAGTTAATACTGTTTAATCACATCCGGAGACGCAGGGATTGACTGAAATGATTTATTTCAAAAGCTTCATTTCTGATAACCCAATCTTTCATTTATTCTCGAGTGATAAATATTGTGTTTATTGTGCTCCTATTAATGGGAACGAATGATTCATTAACATTACTTAAAATTAATGTAAAATATGAGGCACGATTTGACAGACTGAAACCATAACGCGAACAATCCTGTTCTTAATATTAGGATATATGCCAGTGTCTAACTTGATCCCTTCTTCTTCCCCGCCTGATCTCTCCCCCACTTGATCCCTTTATCCTCTTTATACTGATAATCTCTTCTAACCTTATCTTATTTGTTATTTGTCTGTCGGCTACGCTTTCTTATTCGCTAAACTTATTCTTTCTCTGTTTTTAGCCTTCGGTCATGGGGTGAAAAGGCATGACTATATTGACCGTGTTGTGTTTGTCTGTCTCTTCGTTCGATGACTTCTCAGTTTGTCCTTCGATAAGCTGCAAGGGTTTAACAATAACAACAAAAAATAGTTACTATTAAGGCATAGGTATGATGTCATTAAACCTACTCGAATAATTATATTGTCTGAGATTCTTGGGCTTTTCCTTCTCTTCCTCTCCCAACAAACAATCAGAATTCGAAGACAAATATCAACTACATACATAATTCATTGACATAGATTTCTCACCGAATTACATGCAGTGGTGGCCAGCGTTTCTATGGTCTAATTTTCATGATAAGCAAATTATTTTATTGAAAGACATCCTGACGAATCAATGTTCTGACATTAAATAAAAATAAAAGGAAACCTCAAATTGTTTTACCCTGCATAATAACTACTTGGCAAAAATCGAGATTCCAAGTTATATAGTTGTGTTTACAAATTATTGGATAGCTTTTGATAAAGAGTCTTCTTTTATGTGCCGTGTTTCTTGAGTACGTAAAAAATCATGGCTCTCCACAACTTTCTATCCTTTATAGTTCTAAGTATTTTTGTTTCCACACATTTTGGTAGGTTACTCGAGATTCGATTTTGCTTCCTTTACCATCAGTAGGTCATGTGAGTGTCAAATTATCCAAACCCTCGTTCTTCATTACATTTCAGAAATTTCAAATGCCCTTTTCTGATTTGAAGTGTCCTTTTTGTTCCTATTTCCCTTAAAACTTTCACGTTGCTCTCATATTCTGTTTTGGGATTTTCTTAGCATCCTGCTGTAATGTGTTATGTCTGAATAGAATTTGCACTCATTTTCAAATCAAGGGAGCTAAGTGCATGTTTGACCTGAGGTGAACTCCCAACTGTTGAATGCAGAATCAATTGACCTCAGCTGCACGCTGGTTTTGCAAGCATGAGTCCGAGCTTAATGACAGAGATAGATTTATAAACAAAAGCCTAGAAAGGATATGGGTAGTTTCTCATATATCGCAGAAGAGAATCTAAGGACCATGTTCAGATGAGCGAGCCAATCACATACTGGCCGAGGATAACTGACGAAGTACCGGAGTGAGATAAAAATGTAATTTTAAATATGAAAGATTCAAGCCTTGCGTTATCATTTGGCTGAACTTTTATTTACTTACTGTAGAACCACATCTCTGTCGCCTCAAGTTTGCTGTTCATCTGTGAAGAAATTGACCACCGTTCACTACTATATAGGATTGATATTACATATCAGTCCAGCATTCTTTCTAACGACATTTTCTTGCTTCTTAATACTTTAGATTTTGGCTATTTCTTCGGGTCTCTGTCACATTTTCAGTCGCCCGTTATAACACTTCTCAGATTCTGACATCTCCAGCTCATAGCTTGTATCCTGGGCTGTTCCTCTTGCTAACGATCGTAGATGATCTTTTGATGTTTAGACTTTCCTTCTCGCTTTCCTTTACTATCTTGTCTAGGATTTCCTGCATTTTTCTGTGTCCGACACCAAACACGGTGTCACTGGCATACATTATACTGTTAAGATTGTGTCCACCAGTAATAAATCCTTGTAGAAATTCTAGTTCATACTAGTCTTCACTACGAACGGAAAAAAGACGATAGGACGAAACGTTGATGTGTAGGTAGGATATTGGTTAGTGGTCAGGGATGAGAAATCGGAGAACACAGTTCGAATTCCAGTCGAATCCGTTACATACATTCGCACAAATATTGTTGGTAAATGTATGAATCCGTCTTTTCTACTCTATCTGTGGGTTAAATAACTAGGAACTCTAACCATGGTTGGCAACCAGTGTAGTAGAAAGACATCTCTGAATTAAAAATTTTGACATGGATAAATCCCACTATCCAGTGGGATTTATCCATGGCTGCTGAAATCTACAAATCTATTAAAGATTTTAACTGGCAGAACAGAATGAAGGCAAGAACGGTGAATGTAAACATGGAACAACCTACCTAACGACTAGGGGAGGGATAGTAAGGGGACAAACATTGCGTAGATCTACAAAGAATAGGAGGCTGTAGAGAGCCATGATCACCTATCACCTGAAGGGAAACGACACTTTTTAAGAAATACGGTAAAAGACCACAAGCCCCAATGGACAATAGGACGAATGTCTTCAGTAACAATGGTCAGAGTAAAAATCTTTCATTACGGATTGGCATATTTGTTGATATTAATTAGTTTATATGTGATTATTTAATTTTTTTTATATATATTCTCGCCACCGTACCGCATCCTTAGTCAATCGTGTGCTTACCAGTGATGAAAAGTGGGTTCTGTACAAAACTCTCAAGCGTTCCAGACATTGGTTGTCTCCTCAGGATGCTGTCCCTCACACCGCAAGACCGCCTATGCACCCACGAAAGATTATGCTTTGTGTCTGGTGGACAGGTCGTCAAGTGGTTCATTATGAAGTGCTACCAACGGGCCAAACGGTCACGGGAGACCTATACTCGCAGCAATTGAAACGCGTGCAACAGGCATTGCGCCAGAAGGAGCCAGCACTGGTGAATTGCAAAGGTGTGCCTTTCCTCCATGACAACGCCAGGCCGCATGTCGCGCGAGTGGTCAGGGATACCATACTTGGGTGGGAGACTTTGTGCCATCCATCTTATTCACCTGACCTTGCGCCATCCAATTACCACCTCTTCCACTCTCAGGATAATCATCTTCGCGGGAAATCCTTCACCAATGAAGCAGACTTGTGCAAAGTCCTCACGGACTTCTTCGCGTCAAAACCCCCCGAGTTCTACCGCAAGGGCATTGAACAGCTGGAGACACGTTGGCAGAAGGTGCTGGATGCCGATGGCGATTACTTCGAAGACGAAATATAACTTACACATACTGTGAAGCGTTTTCTTTTTTTCCTTTAAAAACGGACAGAATTTTTTTGATTACCTTGTATATATATATATATATATATATATATATATATATATATACAGAAATATAGTCTTAAAGTGTGCTATATTTATGGGGTAAAGTGCTCAATATCAGAGATAGAGCGTGTGTAAATATAAAAGTGGACATGGAAGTCAGCACTTAGAGGCGACAGTCTGTTTCATGCTAGTGCAATCGTCAGGCGATATATATATATATATATATATATATATATATGTGTGTGTGTGTGTGTGTGTGTGTGTGTGTGTACCTGTAAATTTAATAGGCCGGTTAATAAAATTTGAGAAATAAAAAGCAAACAAAATGATAATATCGGCGATAAGATTGGTGATATTTATGATATATTAGCCTTTTGACTAAATTGAAGCACGAAGAGAAAGATTTTGAAGTCAGAATTTTCGGACACGACTGTGTTCCTTTCCAACGAGACTACGAATAAACAAAGACGTTTGACTTACTCTTCGGATGAATGTTGTTGTTGTTGTTGGTTAGAGAGCTCATTGTGGAAATGACACTTTCTGAGTAAACCCAAATTCATGTTTAATCCATCAATGTGTGCAGGGTTCTTGATAAGATCCAGAGACGAATATGCAATGTAATTGGCCCTGATCTGTCATCTCGTCTGCAGTCGCTCTCAAACAGACGCGACGTTGCCTCGCTCTGTCTTTTTTACAAATACTTTCACGGTAATTGCTCCGAGGAGCTGCTTTCGCTGGTTCCTAGGCCTCATAAATTTAAATGTCCTACGAGGCTGGCATCCCGTTCCCACCCCTTCACCGTTGAAACTGTTAGATGTAGACGTCTCTTCTACTCCAATAGCTTCATGTCTCGCACATCTCGCCTGTGGAACTCCCTTCCTTATTTCTGTTTCCCTGACAAATACAATCTCCAACTATTTAAGTGTAATGTCAATCGACATCTCCAGTTGCCTTGATCTATCCACTTCCCTTCTCCACATCCTTTCACCTTTCATTCCTATCTGCTCTCGCTCCAAATCTTCTGTAAACCCCTTGCTTTGATCGATCCACTATCTTTCTCCACATCCTCTCCTTTACCACTCCTATCTGCTCTTCCTCCAAACCTTCTGTAACCCCTTGCGTGCTAGTGGCTTCCAGCCTTGCTTGGGGTGATAAGCTTAAAAAAAAAATTTCAATTCCGATCTGCGTCTTTCTTGTCGGCTGTTGAATGAATACGCTAAAACACGCATCTGATGTATATATATATATATATATATATATATATATATATATATATATATATATATATATATATATATGTATATATATATATATATATATATATATAAAAGTGGACATGGAACTCAGCACTTAGAGGTGACAGTCTGTTTCATGCTAGTGCAATCGTCAGGCAACTAGTGGTGTTATTTTTCCCGGCTAAGTGCTAACTTCCATGTCCACTTTTATATTTACACACGCTCTATCTCTGATATTGAGCACTTTATCCCATAAATATAGCACACTTTAAGACTATATTTCTTCATATATATATATATATATATATATATATATATATATATATATATATATATATATATATATATATATATATATCAGCCAATATATATATAGACAATAATTTATCATTTATAATTTCAGATAAATAAAACCAATATATAATACAGAATATTAAATACATGTAACTAACAAAGCTACTATCTTTTACGAAATGTCCCAAAGTGAAACGTGTAAATTGAAAAGTCATTTTTGGAGCATTGGATGGAGCTGAAGACTCGGCCAGTGCCAGTGTCCTTCATGAAAATTGTCAATCAACACGACCTAGAAGACAGCAGTGAGAGGTGAAGCAATGTTTTGGACTAGTATTGTAGGCGGGAAAGATATATAGGTTCCTTCAGCTTTGATGCTGTTGCAACGATATACTCAGAGAATTGTTGTCAGTTCTTGGACAAGACGTTTTTTGAACAGTCCACATAAACAAAATATTAAGAAACTTGGTAATTCTGGTGGAAACCAAAAAAAAAAAAGAAAAAAAGAGTGCTTAACTACTATGTAATATCAATCCTCCTACATGGCAGTGATTGTAAAACGGCGGATCAACCTTCTTGTGGGGTCGGCGACCATCTGCCAGAGAGGAATAAACTGGGCTCCATAGTTATGGATGCAGCCACTGCGATGATGGTACAACATCGTTTGGCAGAGGGCTTCCTAAACTGAACTTAACAGTCACGTGTCCGTGACGAAGGCGAGTCTTGACGAAGTCCGTGCCGAAGTCGGAGGACATCGGCTGTGGGTTAATCTGGAGAGGGATGGGCTTCGACAGGTTTACTTGCTCGGGACACTCTCTACGTATAGCTGGATTCCTCTCTTGCTCTAAACCCAGATATGTGGAGGGAAGTGGTCAGGCGCTCAACTGCGCAGCGAGCCAACGAACAAAACACAGTCATAGGATTGATGATAATGGAGATGACGACGACGATTCAGATGTATGGGATATTGGGTTGATCAAAAATAGGATGTCGTGGCTTATATATTTAGAATTTATTTGTGAATAGAAATTTATTTTTACTGAGTTTGCATAATAATACTAGCCAATATTTTTTTTAATAAAAATATCTAACGCCGTAACTCACGTGATATCTTATTCATATAATTCTGAAAATTTGGCTAACATTGGTTGGTTCAGTCAGTTGTGCGATGCAAGATACACGCTTAGGCGATCATGTATCATTCGATAAATGACTGACGAGGCAATTTTTTCCCACAGTCGGTGCCATTTCTTTCCGTGGTAGACCAGTTGCCATCCAAGGCTATAGAACCCGGTCTGTCATGCTATTTACACATAGCTGGGGGGTGGGGAGAAGAAGAGGGTTCATACCTTTCCCATTTGTAATAGCACGTAAGTGAATGTAATGGATTCGACTGGAATTCGAACTCGGTTCTCCGAGTCCTCAATCCTATCCATTACTCCACTGTGATGCCATTGAGTATTAGTATTATAAACAGGCTCATTTACAATTACTCTGTAGTAAGACTCTCTGTCAAGTAAAACAGTGTTACTAGATTGGTCTACTTTTGAAAACACAGCTCTACTAGGTTTTGAATTTCTCAACTTGCAACGTGTTGGGTTACTTTTTAATATAATCTGGGCTAACTTGTACCGGGTGCCGGGTGCCGGGTGCTTTGGTGTGGCTTAACGGCCAGTGAGCTTGATTGATTTCCATTACTTCTGGGCAATATGCGTAACAGAGAACGCGACAAAATGATCAAAAAGAGTCAATCATAGACGATCAAGTAAATGATATTTTAAAAAGTGCACCCTTATCTGAAATGTTATACTTGAATTTGTAACCCCCCACTTTTTTTGTTTTGAGTTCCGGTCTGGAAATCGTTTTGTAGTTTTATAATCACTTCCGGTTCTGCGTCCAAAAGTGACGTAACTTGATTCCTGTTCATAAATACCAAAATCTCCACCTTGCCCACTTTAATGACGATTTTGCACCAAACACAAACGAAAATCGGTGGAAGTTCTCCAAATTCCATTTGACTAATGACTAAACTGACTTAAATCTCTGCAATTTTATTCATGAGCAACTCTGGACCTTTCCTTGTTTTATCTCACGAGAAAACCAGCTGGCCCATCCTTGAACCAATTTGAACGACTGACATACCGAGGCAATAAACTTGGCTTTAGTAGTATAAATAACGTTAAATTTGAATTTTAAATGTAGTTTAGCTAATTACGTAGTAATTACCTACTGTTTATTTGCAAATAATTATAATATAAATGCTATAAATATTAATCGGCCTTTAACTGAAAAAAATACTTCCCATTATATATATATATATATATATATATATATATATATATATATATATATATATATATATATATATATATGAAGAAATATAGTCTTAAAGTGTGCTATATTTATGGGATAAAGTGCTCAATATCAGAGATAGAGCGTGTGTAAATATAAAAGTGAACATAGAAGTCAACACTTAGAGGCGACAGTCTGTTTCATGCTAGTGCAATCGTCAGAGTTGCCTGACGATTGCACTAGCATGAAACAGACTGTCGCCTCTAAGTGTTGACTTCTATGTTCACTTTTATATATATATATATATATATATATATATATATATATATATATATAGTAAACAAATAAAAAAGTTCAAAAAATTACCTTTCAAAATTTAGGGTGTTAGATATTTCAATATATATATATATATATATATATATATATATATATATATATATGTATATTTAGTTGGATTGACGCTTTTTGCATATATATATATATATATATATATATATATATATATATATGAAATACAGGTAATTAACGCCTAACGCTGCACGTGGATCAGTAAGTTATGGGAGTTTAAAGGCCAATATATTTTTGTAAACAAAGTATTCGATATTAAATAATAGATCAAGACTAGTTATTAGTTTTTAAAAATCTTTATCTAACCTACGTGTATCTACAAATCATGAATTCAGAAATAGGTCTTTTGAACTTTTTAATCGTTTTTTTTTTTAATCAGTTCACCCCAAACAAGGCGATAATACCATTAAGATTCAAGGAAGCGAGAGAGAACGTGAAGACTAGAAAGAAATGGAAACTCAATCCTAAACAGAAAACAAGGGATGAACTTCTAATCCTGTTCAAAAGACTGGGGAAGAGTGTGAACCGGACAATAGGTGAACTTTTCTATTCCTGTTGAAGGGAAAAATGGTAAATAAAATTTTAGAGTGTAAGCCGAGACGTTAGAAGTACAGAGTTGAAGTAGACTTTAGACGGATCCGGAAATCCAATCCTAAACAGGAAACAAGGAATAAACCTCTTCTGTTCAAAAAGCGAGGAGGAGTGTGAAACGAACGATAGGCGAACCTATTTACTTATGTTAAACTCTATCTATCTATCTATCTATCTATCTATCTATCTATCTATCTATCTATCTATCCTGTTATTTCAGTGTAAAGCATGAGAATTATAATAATACTTTTAAAAAAGTTCCCATACGTATCAAAAATATATAAGGAAAAATAACGATAAATAAATTTTAAAAACTTTATTTAAGCTTTCTAATAGTATAAAGCTTTTAAACATTATTGCACAATTCTTCTGAATTATGTTTTTACATTACCTTCTTCAGTGTAAGCTTTTGTAATTCTAAAAACTGTTCCTAACAAAATCGTTTAATGAAGGTCGTGTTGAACGGACACGCTTTTAGTTCTTCACATTAATACGGGGTGTCCCCCAGGGCTCTATCCATAAACTTACATTTTCTTCATCAACGGTATCTAAGATATGCTTAATAAATTACTTACACTTAGACACGGTGTAATGGTTAGCAAACTTGTCTCGCTAGATCAATTACGCCTGAGTATTGATTTTCATCCTCACTGGGTGCCACATAGTTTCGGCCTTTTGCCACATCTAAGCTGCGCTTAGAAATTCAATGTGGCATGGTGTAATGCTTAGCAAGCTTGTCTCGCTAGATCAATTAAAATTGATTCGTGCCTACGATCCTCACTGGGGTCTCTACATATTCGGCCTTGTCACATCTAAGCTACGCTTAGAAAAATAGTTTTTCAATTACGTCTGAGTAGTGAATTCGATTCTCACTGGCTGCGCCATACTTCCAGCCCTGTGCCACATCTAAGGTATGCTTAGTAAATCACTATGCATACAGTAGAAGTATACTTGGACACTGAATTCTTTGGATACAAATCAGTCTGAAAATGTAATGAACGATATAATCAATCCCATCTTGTTTCTTTTTTCGTGTGTGACTGTGTGTGTGTGTGTGTGGGGGGGTCCGGCCATTAATTCATGAGGGCCGCGAGTAAGAAGTGTTCGAATCATTTTCTGTAGGAGCAGGATGCTGCCACCCCCTTAGCAACAGGCCGATATCTAACATTTCAATATATACCGTTACGACAAATTAGTAAAACCTAAAATTAGAAAGCGGAATAAAGAATGTTGGGAATGTTGTTTAAAAGGAATCGGAGAGCCGAGTTCGAATTCCAGTCGAATCCATTACATTCACTTACGTGCTAATACCCTTGGTAAAGGTATGAATTCTTTCCTTCTACTCCCAGATATGGATAAATAACAGGACAGACCAGGTTCTATAGCCTTGGATGGCAACTGATCTACCGCAGAAAGAAATGGCAACCTACTGTGGGAAAAATCTGCCTCATCAGTCATGTATACATGATCGCCTAAGCGTGTATCACGCATGACACATAACTGAATGTTTAAAAACAAGACAATTACACGTCTTTAACTCAATTCTACGTCCTTAACTTCCCATTTTTACAGAAACAGAAAAACTAAACAGAAGAGTAAATTTGTCTTCTTGTCTTCGATCTCTAAGAATGCTGCCGGGGCGGAGCTGCATTAATTATTGCAATCATGACTGCCATTAATTTTCAAAAGAAATAAGAAGACTCGATTTTCCGTTTTACCTATTATTTTTCCCAAACCTTAGCTTTTTTAAAAATTTGATGCGCTTATGCGGAAGAAGTCTTCCAGAAAATAAGTTCCAAATAAGTACAAACGAACAGCAAAAATATAAAAAAAAAAATAAGCAAACGGCACACATTTACAGTATTTACATTGTTCGGACTGTTGTCCTCATCTTTATTGTCATATTCACGATGTTTCGGCACAGTGAATAAAGTTGTTGGTTGAAGTAATCCAGTCACTTGGCCCAAAGAGTTGTGAGTTCAATACTTGACCACAGAGCAGAGGTGAATAAAACTTGGGGAGTTAAGTTACTAAAGAGAAATAACTGAAACTGCAACAGCCAGAGAAAGGCATGGCACGTGGAATTAGAACAATCTACCCCGGTAGACGAAATAAAGGTTTCGGTTCGAAATTAAAAGGTATATCACCTGAATAAATAAGGGGCGTATAACGTCCGAAACGTCGTGAATATGACAATAAAGATGAGGACAACAGTCCAAATAATGTAAATAGTGTAAATAGGTACAGTATCTTATTTCTTATTTCAGAAATATAGCGATTCTTATCTCAGAAATATAGCGATAAAAGGCACAGATACTATACTGATCTTAGAAGTGCTTATCCATACGCTAATAACCCTGTCATATATATTATTTGAATAGAGTTTATATAAAAGCTAAACGTTTTGAAATCACAATTATACATATAGGCAAATTGTTTTTATTCATACAGAAAACCGTCTTTGTGTGCATCGTCTGAGTCTTCGCCTTTCTACTAAGATGTTATTTATAGGTGAGTGCAAGCAAAGACTTCGTGTCAACCGGCGACCATACTTGTCACATTGGAGTCTCAAATAGCACTCACCTGAATTATCCTAGATTCACTTTTCTTCCTTTCTTTACTGTGTAGGGTTAGCGGCAATCAAGGCTAGGGACAATAAAAAAAAGATTAGCTCTCCCTAGGGTTATCGACAACTTGTACCGGTTGTCCTAACCACTCGTTTTCACATGAATGCACTAGCTTCATTAGTATTGGCCTCAATCAGAGGCAGTGATAACTGAAGCGTGACAGTTTATTGACAGATTTAGAACCAAGATGCTATACAACTATTGTAGTTTTCAAGTCTCTCTCCAAAACGCTCTCTTACAAGAATAAAAAAATTGACCAGCCGCCATAAGTGAGTTAACATCCCATCTGGTACCTGCTTCTGTTTGTTAAGAACGCTCTCGCATATTTTAAATAACTTTCAAATAAACAAATTTGTGTTGTAAGAAATAATCTTTTTTAGTACTGATTTCTTTTCTATCTATATTGTATATATTGGCTGTTTTTCTGTTAACACGAAGCAGTAAAAACGAAATACAAACATCAACCATTTAATAATGAACACTGACTATCAGCTATCATACTGTGTGTTGGTGCATTTTCATTATTATTGTTGTTGTTGTTGTTCTTCTTCTTCTTCTCCTTCTTCTTCTTCTTCTTCTTCTTCTTCTTCTTCTTCTTCTTCTTCTTCTTCTTCTTCTTCTTCTTCTTCTTCTTCTTATTATTATTATTATTTCCTTTGATATCTGGCGTTTACACATTTCTTTCCGGGTCCCGCCAAGGGACCTAAGGTTAGAAATGGCATCATGACACTTTCCACTGCAAATAAAATAAAATAAAATAAAAAAAATAATTACATAGATAAAGCCCTTCGTAAAGTGTGGGCTGTACTTGTCAGAACAATTTTTTGTATCTCTTTGAGGCATGGACTTCCAGGGATCCCTTCAATCGCCTACTGGAATCTTTTCCAACCAGTCCAAGGGCTCCAACTACAACAGGAATTGTTGATGTTCCCATGTGCCACATTTTTGAGATTTCTATTTCAAGGTCCTTGTATTTTGACAGTTTTTCGAATATCTTCAAAGATACATTGCAGTCTGCAGGGACTGCCATATCAATAATGAGGCACTTATTTTGTTTGTGGTCTTTTATTATTATTATTATTATTATTATTATTATTATTATTATTATTATTATTATTATTATTATTATTATTTCCTTTAATTTCTGTTGTATGCACATTTCTCCTAACCAGAGACTTAAGGTCAGAAATGGCTTCATGACATTTTCCACTGATCAATTTTGTAAAAAATAAATAAAGAATACCTAAGATCACACACATTTTACATAGATAAAGCTCTTCGTCATGCGTGAGCTCTACGTGTGACTACAATCTTTTGTATTTCTTTAAAGCATGGGCTACAGGGAATCCATTCAGTGAGTCTATCGGAAAATTTTCCAAACAATCCAAGTGCTCCAACTACAAGTGGAATTACTGATGACCCTTATGAGTCACATTTTTAAGATTTCAACCTCAAGATCATCGTATTTTGATAGATTTTTTTAAAGATCCTCAAAGATACATTACAATCTACAGGAACTACTATGTCAATAAGAAAGTACATTCTGTTTGTGTTGTCTTTTATCACCATTAGCTTTGATTGTTCTGTCTGTGTGTATCGTAAAGTTCCATAAAATTGTTACAGGTTCTGTCTCTATTATCATTATTATTGTTGTTGTGTTTTACCTTTACTTTGTACAGTTTGAGTTGCTCCCAGGCCTCAAACGGACTTCAATGTACAAGTGTTTATATATATATATATATATATATATATATATATATATATATATATATATATATATATATATATATATATATATATATATATATATATATATATATCTCAGAATCTGCAAACAGATAAGGTACCATGCAATCAGGGAGAAAAAAATATAATTGTGGTCCTTGCATAGAGAGAAATATACAAAAGGTGTTTACCCATGAGAATTATTATTATTATTATTATTATTATTATTATTATTATTATTATTATTATTATTATTATTATTATTATATTTAAGACTCAAAAAGATTATAAAAATTATTTTACAGTAGTTTAGCAAATAATAATGGTAAACATGAATTAATAACCCATATATTAAGATATTTTCGTTTTAATGTAAAATTAAATATAGTTTTAATGTAAAATAAAGACAGTAGTTTGCAAATAACTACAGACTTATAACAAGTCTCAAGCAAAACCCCATAGAATATACTAAGTGGTAGCAAGCTAAATTAAAAGTTAAAAATGGTGGTGGGGTGTAAATCAGGTATTAAATTTTCAATTCCGAGTATATATTTTTCCTCTGATATTATACATTCTAGATTTCTTTAGTATACATTATCATACCGTGAAGATTCTTTTGTTTTGATTTTAAATACACATATTTAAAAAAATTCATTTGTACAAAATAAGTACAAACAGAAAATTTTTAAAAATATCTGTATTTAAAATACTTTTACAATTATAAACTTTTTCTGCTCATAAGATTTATATGAAAGATTTAGAAGCTCTTGCTTCAGAAAAAAAGATTAGCAAATGAATGCTAATAATGTTATTACACAATGTATACAGACGAGCCAATGCTAAATAGATGTGTTTTCATAGATTTGAGACCAAGAATACGAATTTAGTCTTCTGTTTAGTTTTCACTTACAACAAGTGAAAAAAATCGCCGTGGATGAAACTATTATTTGTTATTTATAACCGATGTCGAACCTAATACAAGATTTTCTGAACCTTTTTGTTACAAGACAGAAATCTTGGACGCTTAAGAAATATGATCAGAGGATGTGCTCAGAATTTCGAGCAGAATATAACGGGAAAGAAGTCTATGGGAGCTTACACAATGTTTTAAATTCAAAACTTGCTTCGGACGTTACAAAAATGATATCCTGAAGTTATAGCCAATGCAATAAAACACCAGAAGTGCAGAGCAATCGCAAGCCGAGGCCGATATAAATAAGATATGTTTTTAGCAAATTCTCTGTAATAATAACGATGTGTAATATAATTTTACCGTAAGAATTGTAAAGTATCATTTAAATTTTTGACTTGGGTTTTCTATTATCATATTTTTATTAATTGTTCACTCCTACTAGTAGTAATAGACGTAATAGTATTGAATTATACGAATTTCTTAAATGACATATTGCCTTTATTCATTTTTGATTAGTTTTTTTTGTACTATCACATTTGTATTATTTGTTATCTCCTACTAGTAGTAATAGACGTAATAGTATTAAATTGTATGAATTTCTTAAATGAAGTATTGTCATTAATTTTTGATCAGATTCTATCAGATTCTTAATAATTGTACACTCAGACCCGTAGTAATAATATTAAATTGTACGAATTTCTTAGATGAAGTATTACTTTATGACTAGGTTTGACTAGATTAGTTGTTCGTTCCTACTAGTAGTAATAGTAGGTTATGTGCCATGCGTGATACACGCTTAGGCGATCATAAAATATTTTCGATACATGACTGACGAGGCAGATTTTTTCCCGCAGTAGGTTGCCATTTCTTTCTGCGGTAGACCAGTTGCCATCCAAGGCTATATATCCCGGTCTGTCCTGCTATTTACCTATAACTGGGTCTCCGATTCCTCAATTGAGCCGCTATCCATTACTCCACCGAGGCGTAATTAAACTGTACGAATTTCTTAGATGGTGCCCTGTCAATTTTAATTTTTAACTAGTTTTTAGATGGTGGAAAAATGTAACACAAATTTGAACGGTACATAAGAATAGAGAAGGTTGCTTCCCAGAAACTGAGCAGTGTATTAGGAGAAAGTGTCATTGGAAAGAAAGAAAAATTATTGAAATACTATGCAATATCAATCTTCGTATATGGTAGTGAATGCTAGACAATTTCTTTATAGATGAAGAAGTCACATGAAGCTAAAGAAATGTGGACAAACTTAGGACCTTTGTGCCCGCAAAAAAGGACGGGTTTTCCATTCACACCGCTATTATTTTAACTGTCTCCACTCCTCGGCAATGTTTGTTGTATTCAAAAGCAATGATTAGAATTGTAATAAAACTTAAACATATGATGAAAGTGAACTTATACATTCGTTTTGCTTTTGAGAATTTACAACAAAAATATTAAATACTATTTATTTATTAGATTGGGCTTAGGGATTTTAACAGCAGTAGGATTTATTAAAGGCAAGAGAAATAAGGGGAGGTGGCGAGTAGCCCATTTGACGGATTTGAGTGAATGACACAGCACATAAAATACGTAGTATGGAACGAAAATAAAGAATAGTCCTCCCGGGATCTTACTCTTTACTTCCGAGCAGTAGTGTTTGTTTACTCTGTAAACTCGGCTCTCCGATTGAGGAATCGGAGAGCCGAGTTCGACTTCCAGTCGAATTCATTACATTCACTTACGTGCTAATAATACCCTTGCGAAAGGTATGAATCTTCTTCTTCTCCCCTTCAGCTATGGGTAAATAGCAGGAAAGACCGGGTTCTATAGCCTTGGATGGCAACTGGTCTACCGCAGAAAGAAATGGCAACCTACTGTGGGAAAAATCTGCCTCGTCAGTCATGTATCGAAAGATACAAGATCACCTAGGCGTGTATCACGCATGGCACACAACTGACTGACTCAGTAATCGTAGAATACCGAAGGAAAAATAAATAAATAAATAAGTAAAAAATAAGATGGAAAAAACAGAAAAAAAAAAGATTCCGAATTGATTATGTTTGTTAGAAATTCGAGCAACTTCGAATTATTACATCTCTTATTATTAAGTCTGTAAACAAACAACAAAAAATAGACAAGGAAAGAAAAAAGTGGTCTGAAGTTGTTTTAATTTCTGGGATGTCAGTTTGTCAATATTATTAAGGCACATATTCAAAGAAATTAAAACGATTACTTGGCGACTTATTTTAGCGGATCATTTTACTTACAATTATTGCTACGCGACGCAAACAATAGCTAACGCATTATTTAAACAAGTAATTATTTTGTATTATTTCTATCATTTTTTTTACAAAACAAAGGTAATTTTTCAACATTTATTCAACGAATGTTCATTTGTTACTTGCTGAATGGCCAAGAAAAAAAATACAAAATGATGTTGGTGTTATTATGAAAAGCCAAAAGAAAAAAACAAAAAATCGGTATTTGACAATTTCGCGATCGTTAAGACATAATAATAATAATAATAATAATAATAATAATAATAATAATAATAATAATAATAATCAGAAACGGTAATTACAGGCGTAGAGAACAAGTCGATATGAAAAGCGTTGTAGGATCTATCAATAAAATAATATATTCCAAACGGAACTCAAGAAGTTTTACAAGGAAATTGGAAAAACTGTTATAGAAGTCAAGAAGCCACCATCTATTGAAGAAGTGAAAAAGATTCAAGAGGATATTTGGGGCAACTCAAAGGAATATAATCCCAATGCGGAGTGGATCAAACGAGAACAAGAAAGAAGGAATGGTAAACCTGTGCAAGAATGGAAAGATATCATCAAGAATAATGTTAAGCAAGCTTTGACAATATCCCCAAAATGGAGAACCCCAGAAAATGACAAGCTAAACAACTTTTTTCTCTATCATCTGTCATCAGTCCATAAAACTCTTGCGCAAGCTTTATCCATGCTAATTAATAACCCAAATGAAATTCCAGAATGGATCACTGAGGGTATTACATATCTCCTGCCCAAAACGGGTAAAATAAATGGACCAAAACATTATAGGCCAATAACATGTCTGTCTACCTCATATACATTGATCACGTCTGTTCTGACGAACTGTACTTCCACTTTTCTCGATGAAAACAACATTCTTCCCTTGGAATAGAAGAGATGTCGAAGCGATTCTTATGTTTGCAAAGATCAACTACTAATAAATAAAATGATCTTGGAAAATTGCAGGCAAAAAGGTAGAAGTTTCAGCACAGCTTGGATAGATTACCGTAAAGCTTTTGATAACGTGCCACAGTCTTGGATCTTTAAGGTTTTGGAACTGGACAAAGTTTCCTCGGTGATAGTAAATTTCCTTAAATATAGCATGGAACTATGGAAAACCGCATCATACCGAAATCACATCAGAGGCACTACCACTTCCAGTTGTTTGAATATCTGATGAATGTTTCGCCCCTTCTGTTTTGGCTGCCCTTAATCCCCCTTTCGCATGAACTAAATCATAATAACTATAGATAAATAGTAAAAAAAGAAAGTGTTTGAACATTTATTCTACATGCATGATATCAAACTCTTTGCTAAAGACAACAATGAGTTGAAGGGTATCCTCAATCCTGTAAAATGTTTCAGTGATGACGTTGGTATGGATTTCGGATTAGGTAAATATGCAGAAATAAAATTCAAGAAAGAGAGCATTACAGAAACGCATTCAACAGATCTTGATTTTGTCACAAAGATTAGGGAACTGGAACAAGAAAAAGCCTAAAAATACCTAGGAGACAGCGAAGGAGATGGAATACAGCATACCCAAATGAAGGAGAAAGTAAGAATAGGTGTGTGCGTCTGGTGTTGAATTAACAAAACAGAATATCAGCCATAAATACTATGGCTGTCCCTGTGGTGCAATACAGTTTCAATATCCTTAATTGGACCATAGCTGACATTAAGCAAGTGCATGTCAAATTGAGAAAGCTTCTCACTTGCCACCGTATGCATCATCTGATGCTGATCGTCTGTATGTGCCCAGATCCGAAGGAAGCAGAGGATTAGTTCAACTAGAACTGTCTTACAAACCCACAACAATAGGTGTTCAAAGATACCTAGAAATTACAGAAGACTGGATGGTGATCTGTGTTAAAGAACATGAAAGAAAGACGAAAATTTATTCAGTAATAAAGGAAGTCAGCAAATTCAAAAGGAAATTTCAAGTGGGTGAAGAAGTGCAAGCAAACCATAATAAGCCTACTGTAGAGGCGAAGAATCTAAGAAAGAAAGCAAAAGCAAATACAATGTACCAAATGCAGAAACGATGTCAAGATAAGCCTCTTCATGGTCGATACTCTGCCCATACCAAATAAGCTGATGTAGACAAACCCCGTAACCATTATTGGTTACATAGTCCAGGGTTAAAAGCTTAAACCGAAGATTTTATTCTTGCTGCTAGAAATTATCAAGCACACACACTAAAAATTGTGTTGACCCCTAAATGCAGATTATGTGATTAATATACAGAAACAATTGACCGGCATGTATCAGATTGCACAGTGTTAACACCAACTGAATATAAAACTCGGCATGATAGAATGGGCCAATATATGCACTGGAAAATAGGCCACTTTTATGGGAAGGAAACTGCAATGAACATCACCTAAACCTGGTTACACAGATAGGATCTGTAATAATTTTATGTGACTTTGCAATACACACAGGCAGAACAATCTAAGCTAATCACCCAGACATCGTGATCAAAGATCACAAGAACAGAATGTGCTTTCTTATTGACATGACAATCCTTTCAGATTGAACGGTATCTTTGAAGATATTCAGAATACGAGGATATTGAAATGGAAATCTAAAAAAAATGTGGGACATGAGGACATCAATAATTCCAATTGTAGTTGGAAACCACGAATTGATTGGAAAATGTTCCGTTAGACTCATTGGAAAGATTCCTTGTAGCGCATGTCTTAAAGAAATATAGACAAATGTACTCACGAGTACAGCTCACACATGGCGAAGAGCCTTATCTATGTAAAATGTGTGTGATCTTATTTTTTTTTTTACGAAAATGATCAGTGGAAAATGTCATAAAGCATTTTCTGACCTTAGGTCTCTGGTTGGGACCCGGAAGAAACTGCGTATACAACTGAAATCCAAGGAAATAATAATAATAATAATAATAATGATACTCGATGAACTGGCTAGAGGAACAAATCTAAGGACTCGAAAAGGCAAGAAGGTCAAAAGAAAATATAAAAATTAAGAATGAAAATGATGTTCTATCAGCTAAAGAAAAATAAAGCAAATAATACACCTGAAGGCTCAAAGAATCAGACGCTATATGAAAAAGATGAAGATTCTACAGACAGAACAAGATCTTTCAAGCCGATGCGAAGAAATCTTATAAAGAAATAGGCAAACAAAAATTTGAAGTGACAACCCCTTCACTCATCAACGAATATGGGAAAAATATGGGCTTGCCCTAAAGAACATATCAAAGATGCAAATTGGATTACGCAAGAGTTAGAACAGATGAAAAATAGACCAGAATAAACATGGGCAGGAATCACAGAAGTGTATGTTGAATGTTCACTGAATAAAGCACACAACTGGAAATCTACAGGAATAGAAAAATATCTTATCTTTTGGCCCTATTATCTAAACACAGCACACAAAAAACTAGCCAAAGAATTTCAAGAAATGGTCAATGATCCAATGATCCGGCATGGGTAACCAAAGTAATTACCTTAACTTCTACCCAAGAATAGTGACATAAATGTTCCAAAAACTACTGATCAATTATATGTCTTCCCACTACTTACAAACCGTTGACATCTATTCTGACAAAACAGATATATTCCTTCTTTGAAAAACATGACATACTACCTCTTAAACAAAAAGGGTGCAAACATGGCTCCTACAGATATAAAGACCAATTACTTATTAATAGGATGATCTTGAAAATCTGCTTCACTACAAAGAACACCCTCAATACTTTCAGGATAGATTACCAGAAGGCATTCAAAAGTGAACCCCATTCCTGGATCTTTAAATATATCAGGTATTACTGGTCGTCATCAATTTCATCAAACAAAGTATTTCGATATGGAAAAAAACACGTCACCTCAATCATAAATGGAGTCTATAAATCTGGTAAAATCAATGGAGGAATATTTCCAAAGTGACTCATTGTTTCTCTTGGTGTTTTGTATATCCCTAATACCATTAACAAGCGAACTTAACTGGGCGGATTATGGCTATAAGATATCTCAAAAGAAAATAAGCCATCTATTTTACATGGATGACTTAAAGTTGTATGCCAGGAATGACAGTGAGCTGGAAGGTTTGAAAACAGTAAAATATTTCAGTGATGACATTGGAATGGAATTCGGTTTGTATAAATGTGCTAAAGACACAATTTTATGAGGATCATTAAAAAACATCCTCCTGTATTATCTGAAACCCTGGGGTACAATCAAAGGTTTAGAGTAAGAAGAAGCTTATAAGTACCTCGGTGTAAATGTGAGTGAAGGAATTCACCATCAAAAATGAAAGAAATAGTGCGAAAAGAGTACTATAGAAGGGTGCGACTGATATTAAGAACTGAATTGTCCCAGTGGTTCAATATAGTTTCAACATCTTGAACCGGACTCTAAATTATACCAAACGAATGGATTCTAAAACAAGAAAGCTTCTTTCTAAGCATAACATGCATCATTCAAAGGCTGATGCAGACCGTCTATAGATACCTCTGTAAAGAAGGTGGAAGAGGTATTATTCAGCTAGAATTGTCATACAAGACAACTGTAGGCTTCGTGGAACGAACAAAAGCCTGGATGATACAATTAGTCAAACAACACGAAAATAGAAAAAAAATATTCAATCATGAAAGAAGGTTGTAAATAGAAACGAGATTTTCATTTAGTAGATTCTGTAGAAAACCAAAACAGAACCCAAGAACCAATTGTTGTAGCAAAAATTATGAAAAAGAAAGCCAAGGTTAAAACTCTTCGACAGATGAAACAACGCTGGAAAGACAAACCTATGTATGTCCAATATCCAGAATGTGCCAATAAAGCTGATGTTGATAAAGTTAACACTCATCAATGGTTACGTGCATCTGGATTAAAGGCTGAAACGGAAGGCTTTATTCTTGCAGCGCAAGACAAGAGTCTTTTCACTAGAAAATTTCAGTCAAATATCACACATAATAGTGCGGATCCAAAATGCAGGTTATGTGACAAATATCATGGAACCATAGGCCATCTAATTTCAGCATGTTCTGTACTTGCGCCAAATGAATATAAAAATCGTCACGATAGAGTGGGGCAATACTTACTCTGGTCAATATGCAAACTCTTTGGAAAAGATGTTAATAAGCATTGGTATGAACACCCAGCACCGGTTACATAAATAGAAGACATCACAATTCTATGGGATTGCAAGATCTTTACAGACAGGAGGATTGAAGCAAATAGGCCGGACATAATTGACAAAAACCGAAAAGAAAAAACTTGCTTCCTAATTGATATGGATTTCCCAGCGAACTGTAACATAGCTACCAAGGAATTTGAAAAATTATCGAAGGCTAAAGATCTGGAAATCGAAATAGAAAAATGTGGAAATTGAAACAAGAATAGTTGGTGCGCTTAGAATGCTAAAAAAGGAACACAACAAACATATTGAAAACAATCCCTGTAGATTTCAAGAGAAATACAAAATATCGTATTGATAAGTACAGCCCACACACTAAGAAGAACTTTCTACATGTAACGCTAGTGATGCTATGGGAGTTAGGAAAACACATCATTAAATGTAGCCATAACAACACACCACTACCTTCCTTAGGTCTTCCTGTAGACTTGTAGGCAGTGTGAATATAGCAGAACTCGAAATATAATAATAATAATAATAATAATAATAATAATAATAATAATAATAATAATAATAATAATAATAATAATAATGGCCACTGGAGGTTTATTCATAAAAAACAGAAAAAATTTGGAAATAGTAATTGTGGATTAGAATTTCTTAGACTTTTCCCAAGGCATAACTATTTTTTAATCAATTCACCCCAAGCAAGTCGACAATACCACTAAGACGCAAGAGGCTACTGGGAGTGAAAGGGAAAGAAAAGACGTCAGGAGGAACTGGAAACGGAAACCTAAACAGTGAACAAGAGATAAACCCCTAACTCCTGTTCAAGGAGGAGGATGGCGCGGACGAAATATATTGATCTTTTTTATCCTGTTAGAAAGAGAGGGATTTAATTCATGATATCGATACAGTGTAAAATCGATTCTTGACTTTTACAGGGTTATTGGAATTACGTACGAAAACACACTTAAAAAAGGTTTATTTTAAACTAGCCGAGGCACCCGGCGTTGTAGGGGTATACATGGTTGCCATTGTATAACCGCACCCCCCTGTATACCCGTTCCCTGTCTAGAAATGTTACTTGCGTCCCCGCTTGCATGCATCATTCGTTGGTATACTAAGCTACGTACCCCTCATCTTTTTTATGGTATGTCCTTCGTAAGTGTTTGATTGTTCTTAATAAAGGAATTCCATCGATAAAACCTTCTCGTGGGGTCGTTGCTCGGGGTTAAATTTTTTCAATGTTTTAAATATTCAGTAAATTTTCTATGGCTGTAATAACTTTCAAATAGTATAGCATTGTTCACAAATCTAATAATCAAACAAAAACAGGGATGAAGCGTCAGAGCTTGATTCAACTGCAAGTGCAAACACATGAATGTCCCCTCCTTCTTCGCACGTTTACTGTAAAGCTGGGACTAATAAAAGATTCTCCGTGATTTTTTCCCTTTTAATGTTTCAATAACCCTTCTCAAACATTCTTTGCATCAAAGGTTGTTCGAATGCCAATTTAGGATGAGATTTATATGAAAAACTATTGGTTAAATGGCAAAAGCCGATTTTGGACCTGGTTTGTCGCCGATTTCATCCACTTAACTGAAATAATCTAAACCAAACATTCACGCAAGACAATTTGTGCGCCATATATAATTTACATGGCAAATTTGGAAAGTATCGGATGAAAAACTAGGGAGTTATGGCCGAAAAACTGGCTTTTTGAACGGTTTTTCGTGGTTTTTCGTTATACGTTGGAAAGCGAGCAGGACTAAAATCAAACAATCATATTTTATGCACGACAGCAAAAGTTTTGCGACACGTTTGAAGAAAATTGGATAAAAAATGAGGAAGTTATTCACGTTTTTATTTTAAGAAGTTCGAAAACCCCGATTTTTTCACAGATTTTCCAATTTTTTGTGTGAAGCCAACGTCGCAAAAAAAACTATCAAGCACTCTACAATACATGAACCTCGTAACATGAGCTATGTTTTGCATTAAGTGCAAACAACAACAGCTCATCTAGTAAAAATTTTGTTTGCGTGTAACTTTGCCTTGGCTTTTGCAAAAAGTCGTACCCATCTTCAGTTTTCAGGGGTCCTGGAAATTGAAAAGTTGCTCTTTACCTACCTAAGTAACTTTGCAATATGTGTGTACAGTTTCATCGAAAACAGTCGAGAAATGTGGACGTGCATAAATAGCACACACACAGACATACATCTGTTTTATAGACATAGATAAAGAACAAACGGATATAGACATCTGCTTAAATTAATAAAAGTATATATCCGCTTATTCTTTGAAGATAAATAATTATTATCCCCCATCCCAGGAGCATACAGTAATAGTCGTGTCAAGAGAAATCCCGTCTTTTTGAGACTCATTTTTTCCGGATACAAATGTTAAACTTTGCCCAAATTTGTTTAGTATGCTTGGTACTACTTAAATAGACTGGCCCACGAGTAAAAATATCTAGGGAATAATTTATTTTAGATTAGTATTCCTTAGAACTTCTTCAAGGCGCGAAATTTGTAAGAAACAAAAAGTATTGATTTTCTTTTTATCATTTTAAAAAGGGGCCGTGTTCATAATAACCTTATAGTGTAAAATCGATTCTTGATATTTTATAGACTTACTTGTTCTGAATAAAAAAAACTTTCTTTTTTTTCACAAAACTTTCTTTTTAATAAAGAATAAATTAATATGTATATTTTCTAATTAAAGAAGAAAGATTTAAGTAAATTAATAAATGTAATATCCCTTTATTCTTCATTTAAGATAAATAATTATTATCCCCCATTATTTTTGCAAGAGACCCCCCCGCAACAAAAAGGTTTTTGAAAAGGTTTAAAAAATTCAGGAAATTTTTACAAAAATATGTCGATATCAGTGATGTAAGTACATTATCAAAATCGACATTTGTAAATAACAACTCATTCCAATAACTCTGTAAAAAGTCAGGGAGCGATTTTACACTGTTTTTATTATAAACCAGACCCCCTTCTAAATCGGTAGATAATGAATATTTTTTCGATTCTGACAAATTTTGTGGCATGAGGTCTAATGGATCTTAATCTATAGAAATTATTCCTTGAAAACATTTTCCCTGTTTTTTTTTCATGAGTGAACTATTCTATTTAAGTACCGAGACATTCTAAGTGAGTATATAATGTTTTAAAAAATATTTGAATCAAGTTAGAAACAATTCGTAATCTTCAGGACTGAGATTTCATTTTTACTAAAACATTTTTCATTAACCTAGCTTTATAATCGGGTCGCCTAAACTCTGAACAATAAACTTTTACCCATTCAATTTTACATTCACTTTTCTTTTGGAGTGTACTATTAATTTCCCTAATGCAAACAGTCAAACACAAATCAAATCAAGCGAGACGTTCACAAAAAAATTGAATCAACAATGAAGCGTTACTGAATAAAAACTTGACCACATTTTTTGCATGAAGATACTTCGTCTCCATAAAACGCTTAACTGGCATTTACCCAAGCTGAGTCGCCTCTGCTCGTGTCTGGCCACACGCTTTATCTCGTCAAGGCCGGCTCCAGACCGCGCCAGTCGCATTCAACCTGGCGTCACCATGTCTACTGACCCTTCACGACTCCATTAGAAATAGTCAAATCCACCTTAAAGGGATTGGGACTTTCATTCAAGTCCTTAAGAAAATATCTCGACCCAGCTTTCAAATTTAACTCCGATCTGCTCCTGGGTCCTAAAATTCAACCATAGACGGTCAAGATGTTAGTGGAACGAGTGCAGTCATCCATAACAGGTGTGAAGACCCTTTCAATATGAATCACACTTTTCCGGGATCAAACTCTGTTCAAATGTTATAAATCATAAGCGAAAAGAGAAATTTTAAACCAGGAATACTCAAATATTTTTCGTTTTCGTTTCGTTTATACTTGACTTTTTAATCAAGAAAAATATGAAAATGATAATAACAGGTAGAGTAGCTATATAAAAGACATACGAAATCTTTTCATAACTTTTCTTGGATAACTCAAGTACCGGTTAAGCGGCCTTGATATAACAATCAGTAGGGACACGTTCCCTGGAATTAATCAGTTGACAGTGTGATGCCAGTAAATGAGCTTGTGTACTATGTGACAATGTACAATGACCAAGCGAGTAGGCTTATCTCTTCTCGTGCAGTGCTTTGTTTTAATCTTCAAAACATCGCATTTTCCAGGGTGCCAGGAAAATTCGCTGTCCGGAAAATTTGATAACGGATGATTCGGTAAGTTTGACAAAGTAAGAAAATTCGATAACTATGAAATAAGAGTCGATTGAAAATTGATTATAGGTCCGTTCTGTAGTGGGGATTTGGGGGCTAAACTCCCTTCCCTATATTTTTGAAATAGAAATGAGGCTATATAATTTTTGCTTTTAAAAAAAGAAATCTCTATCTATAAAAGGCAGGGTGTACGTGTAACGAATGCACGGCCGCAATTTTCGACGGATTTGCACCAAAATTTACATGCACATGTTACAAGTTAGCGGAAAGGTCAAGACCGACTTTGCATTTCCCAACTCCCATCGAAAGTGGAAATAATCGATTTTTCATGCTTCTACGGTAGTTTTCATGTAGTTTGCGGCCATTTTCTACTGGCCAGAGTGAGAGCCTATAGCTGGCTGCCACGAATAGGCAGGAAGATTCTATTGGCCAGCGTGAGAACCATCAGCTGACTGACACGAATGTTAGCTAGCATGCTAGCACGCAAAAAAAAAAAAAATCGATAACAGCATTCGTCACAAGTGGGAAAAATTTAAATCTGCATGGCACTTAATCCAAATGGCTCATTCGCTTGCTTAAACTCAACGTTGATTCTGATTCCGCAGAACTGGGTTGGGTGCGAAAAAGTATTTTTTGTTAACATTCTTTTTTCATTCGGTTTTTCCAGTTATGAGTCCTTTTTTAAAGCTGATCGTTTTGTGTTCATTTTGCTTAGTTCTTTTTTTTCGTAACAGATTTAATGTTTAGTATAGAGCTTAGAAAATATTTGCAGTGTGAGATAGGCAAGAAGTAAGGCATGTAGCCACATCAACACGACAAACGGAACTCCTTTAAAGGCAAGGAAGGGCAAAAATATTTTAAGTCAAGTGATAGCGATTGCTGTATGAGTCGTACGATTTTTGAATCAAGCACGGGCAACGCCGGGTCGTGCTGCTAGTAACTATCTAAAACTTAATTTATTTACTACTGTTATTAAAATAATGATTTGAAAAGAAGATACAAGAACTTAACTTTAACTTAAATAAATCTATTTTATTTGCTTGAAAACAATAGAGTATAGTAATTAAATAAATACTTATTTATGTAAAAATATTAGAGTAGGCTTAGCCTCCTAACCCCCCCATTCAGAAAGTACGACTCTGGTATTGTTGCAATAGTGTTTTATTTGGACTGGAACCCAGGATTTTTTTAGTTAATACTTATTTAAACGTATGGGGGTAAGGAGTATCCCCCGCCCCAGAAAGTACGTCCCTGGTATTGTTGTAGTGGGATTTATCTAGACACCCATAATTAATAATACTTTTTTAAAAAAAATAATGGAGAAGGAGGCTTATCCCTCTATGTCCGCTTCTACAAGTACGGCATTGGTATTGTTAAAGTGGGGTTTTATCTGTGCCCTACGATTTTCAGTTATTTAAAAATATAGGGGAGGGTTGCTTAGCCCCCAAGTCGCCACACCAGAACGGCCCTGAAATCAATTTTCTATTGACTTTTATTTCATAGTTACCGAATCTTCCGTTATCGAATTTTTCCTAAATTCATTTTCCAGGTCTGTCAGCCCGTATTAGGATATATTTGGCAACTTCTGGCTTTTCTTACAGCAAAATTCTTCACTGACACACCTTGGATGATCTTAAGGAGAACGCGACGAGATGGACCTTTCAAACAGGTTTTAAAAGTGAAAGAGACGCTAAGATAAATGTGCGAATTGCTGAAGGCAATACTTTGAAGAAGACTAAGGTACTCTTGCCCTAGATAGGATATGTTTTCAACAACTTTAAATAACTGGATACTTTCTGAGCAGACCACCTATAAAAATGATAAAATATTCCAAATAAATTCATCATATTCTGCAACCTTTGAACAAATTTCAAATCAGATTTCAATAAATACCCAATATTTATTAATTACTGTAAAAAAAAAAAAAGTTGAAAATATCAAACATAATTATTACGAATGTTTGGGACCTCAATCACCCTATGTAAAACCAATGTTATTTATGGATTTTCATGTTCTTTGGGAGATTACATCTTCAATAACAACAATAACAACAACAATAATAATAATAATAATAATAATAAACAACATTAAACATTTTCATCAGTCACAGATGCACCACAATCTCTCGTAGGCTATCTTGCTTCGTCGAAGCTTATTGTAATCCGTATACATACCTATATATATATATATATATATATATATATATATATATATATATATATATATATATATGAGTGAACATAGAAGTCAACACTTAAAGGCAACAGTCTGTTTTATGCTAGATGCAATCGTGGCCTGACGATTGCATCTAGCATGAAATAGACTGTCGCTTCTAAGTGTTGACTTCTATGTTCACTTTTATATTTACACACGCTCTCGCTCTCTGATATTGAGCACTTTATCCCATAAATATAGCACATCTTAAGACTATATTTCTTTATATATATATATATATATATATATATATATATATATATATATATATACCAGTGGTAACTCTAGGTCATCAATGTTTGTCGGGCTCATTACAATCTTTAGCAAAATATACTATTAGGATAACTTAGATGCTAAAATGATTCTTTTGCTCTAATATATATATATTTTTTAAGTCCCTCACCAGATATGTTTTTTAAATAATGTGTGTCTCTATCTCTAATGCGTGTTTGTATATATGTGTAGGCGTTAGTGTGTTTATGTATCTCTCTGTCTGTGAATTTTACGCTTATGACCAGTACTGCCGACTGATATCATATTTCCTCAACACTACTCCAGTCAAACACCTCACACTAACCCTCCAGTCGACGAGTTAAGGCCTTCTTTGATTTCGCCGACTTTAGGTCGGGCTAAATTTAAATTGCCCTTTTTTCAGTTGATACATTGTGGTAACTCATACTGTACGGTATAAATTATTTAAAATAGACATTTGAAAAGAATAAGTTGAAATAAAAATGTGTTCTTCGAAAAACAGTGTATACAAGTCATTAGATATTTTTAAAAGATTACTTAAAATAAAAATAAAAAAGCAAGAAAATTAAAGCAAGAAATATATTGCCTATTAAATGTCTCCAGCGCAGATTGGGCTCAGATCTCCATAGCACGACTAGCCATGTTAATTTTATTTAATTCATTTTTACTTACATACTATTTTTGTTTTTTTTCCTTTAGTGTGAACAATATCAACAAAATGTATTTTGGTCAATATTTTGAGGCACGAAGCTAAAACAATTTTGGATCCAGCTGAAGTCAAGAATGAAAACCACTCATTATGAAAGATTTTGTTGCTTTGAAATAGATATACTTGAATGTTGACTCACTCGGGCTAAGCCCGACAAGCCCGACCGCCGGAGTTGCCAGTGATATATATATATATATATATATATATATATATATATATATATATATATTAGAATAATTTATAATTAAAGAAATATCTCTCTATATATTTCTTTATATTATATTTATTAATTTAAACACACACGCATATATATATATATATATATATATATATATATATACGCCCCCCCCATCAACGGACTTCGGATACAATGGACAAAATCTGCAGGCAAAATAAAAAAAGAATCTGCAGGAAAAAAAAAACCGTTCGTCAGCGATATTTTTCAAAATTTGCGGGCTTTGCGGAACGAGTTGTATTAGTTCTCAAAGTGACCACTTGGCGGCGGTGGCGCCCCTTTCAATTATAAACAAAGACGTGTGTACAGTATATAAAGTACGATACATTAGTGCGTGCGTGAGAAAATAGCCGTGAGAAATCTATTATTTTTGTTATTTTGATTAATATATCTATATTAAGTATATATTGATTTATGCAATATATACACGTTTATAGTATTTACATTATAATCATAATTACTGGCAGTTACTATAGTGGTTTTATAACTCAAAAATAATCCCTTCCCATCTACGGACCACTATCCCCCTTATTAGTCCGTTGATGAGAGGTTTGTCTGTATATACGTAGTAAGGCTAGTGTTCGTTCCAAACCTTGTTCATGAAGTCATATATGATATATCTAGTTATAACACTAATTTAGAAGCGGTGCAACAAAACGCTTGTGGCCTTCCCATTTAATTGGATTTGGGCATTAACCAAGTTCAACGTGGCTTAGATTTGGTGATCACTTGAGACCCAACAGAGTCAGCAAATCAATACTGACGCATTTGAGATTTATTATTAAAAACGACGGCAAACTAGTCAAGGATAGAATAGTTAACAACTGATTGAAATCTATTGATAACGACAAGAAAATTGAACTTCAGGCGGTAGAAGTTTAAGATCAAACCTAATGCAGTTAAGATATACAAGTGAGATAAGATAAGTTGTTGATTTGGGAAATGAGCCATGCAGGCCTGTAGATAATTCTACTTTTATCATTGCTTCCTTGTCTGCCAGAGAAATACGAGAGGTCTGATCCTCTTATCCTTTAAGTGCATTAAACCAGAAAAGAAAACCTCGCACGAATGAACGCACTTTTAAAACATTCCTTTATCGTTATTTAATTATTTACTTAGATTCGTCAAATCTGGTTCAAAGTCACCAGTGGTTCCCAAACGTTTTTTTCTCTGAGCCGCATTTTCGAAATAAAACTTTGTTTGCTCCTCACCAGATTTTATGTGATAAAAGTACATTAAAAAAAACACACAGAGAGAGAGATAGATAGATAGAGAGAGAGAGAGAGAGAGAGAGAGAGAGTTAAAGGGGGATAACTATAGATTCGAAGTCAGAACATTATCATTGATAACCTTCTCCTCCAATTTGCGGACCTACTTACTATATTCTTAATACTTGATATAATGCAAAAACATCATAATGATAAAATCTGGCAATAATTATTTATAATTATTTATACTGGGACTCATGCAAGCAATTACAAGTAATCCATAATAATATTTAAAATTTTTAAATCATACTTATTTTTGGCATATGAATTTTGTTAAACTGATTGTCTTTCAATCATACCGCCTCACCTGCTATCTCCTTCCGCTGCACATGTGAGGTGCGCCGCACAGTTCTACTGCTCTATATAATGCCCAACTACAAACGCAAGACATGTAGTTCAACTTCTGAAAGCAGGAATTTATTAAACGGCAGAGATAAAGTTGTTATTGAAGCATCCACTAAAGCATACTCTGAATCGTCATTGTGAATCCACTATAGAACAAATGTTGATTCTGGTATTAACGATCATCTATTAGCAAACTCATCTATTCTACCTCTTTATCTTCTATCTGTTTTTTCTATGTTTGCTATCCACCAATCGAACAACCTTTTGCTCCATCTGTTATCATTACTTCTTGCCCAACACCATTTATGTTGTTTAGTGGAATTTTCTGGGACACATAATAAGGAAGAGGGCGTGGAGAATTTGACACTGACAGAATACATTGGAGGCAAATGAGACAGAACGAAACAGCGAGTAGTTTAATTAATGAGATTGTTTAAATGGATAACAGAAAAAGGCCAGTGATGAACTGTATGGAGGCAAGCATTGCTTAGAACTACAAAAGAAGGGATGTCGTGGCGAGCCATGACCGTCCACATCCTGAAAGGGCACGGCGCATGAAAGAAATAAAAAAAATATCAGGTCTGAGAAATAATAAACATATACTGACTTTCGTCCATCCTGGGGATAACAATAAACTACATCCCCCAGCAAGGCCTATGATCTGTAGGTTTTGAGGAGTGTAGAAACACCTTTTAATTGCTGTTAATCTCAGGTTCATCCTGAACCAGGTTGGTAGCATCTGTTAGGGTCCCAGCTATGGGCAAACAGTTAACCCCCAAAATGTGGGCGAAACACTATGAAAGTATAAAAAATGATTTTTTTTTTTTACAAATACATAGAATAAAAGAATATTACTGGGAATACATTTTTGAAAAACATAAAAAATTATTACCAGCAATACATTTTTGGAAAAAAAAAATTACTCCCTATATATTTCTGAAAAGACAAAAATCAAACAAAATTACCAGCAACACATCTGACTCAACAAAAACCCTCTTTATAAAAAATATTTCAGATCTACAAAGAATACTTCTTCTATTCATACGAACCTATCCTAAAAATGTTGTTGGCATTAAATAACCCATTGATATGCCGTCAAATAAACCAAACCAAAACAAAACCAGCAAAATTGATTTTCGAAGCCAAAAAAGAAAAGACAAGAAATTATTTAGATGAGATGCAGAGAGCAATATTAAATATATAGCCTTATTGATGAGAAAACAAAAATTCAACAAAAAGTGGCTAGCATCGAAGCACAAACGTATTCCTGGCTAATGTCAAAATTAGATGCTTAAAAAATTAAAGAAATAAAAATGTATGGATAGTATTGTCTTTGTACGTGTACTCTATCAGTTAGATTAATTTGCTATTCGCCTGATCGTCTTTTTATCGAGTCGCTACACTACACCAATTCAATTTTACACAGAGTCTTGCCTGGGGTGTTATGGTTTCAATATCATTAAGTGTGCATAAATCTTCAAGATTAGGGCAAACTAGAAAATGCTCCATAATTTGTAATTGCCCGTCTTAGCATTTGGGATAATCATCGATGACATATCCCCATTTATGAAGATTGGCTCTACAGCAATCAATAGCTGGTCAAAGTATTATTCGTATTGGGTGGACTTAGGAACAACAGCAATTAAGAAGTAGTTTTATGCTCCTCAAAATCTCCAAACTCCCGATCAGACGCTTTGCTGCCAGATGTAGTTTATCGTCATACCCAGGACTAGGCTTGGAGATTTAACATATTTGGCAGAGCATATTGAAGGCAAAACGGACAGAGGTAAATAGCTACTCCTACCCAGCGAGCTTGTGTAAATGGATGACAGAACAGGAACTAGTGGGTGGTAATAAAAACACAAACAACGGATAATAAGTTATAGAGAGCCATGATCGTTCACGTCCTGAAGGGGCACGGCAGATAAAATTAGAAGACTTTACGTTAAAGAACGCATTAAAAACGTGTGTACACAACGACCCATTGCCTGGCGTAAGTGCCTATTCAAAGATCTTTTAGTCTTGTAAAATATTTGATAAGAAGCACTGAAAATTCTTACTTTCTGGAAAAGTTAATAATTTCCGCAAAGCCGTTTTTGATATAAAGTACACCGTTTTTCCTGAAACCGATTGTCCGGTAATCTTTTAACTAAAAATTTCGCCATTTAACTAAAATTTAAGAATTGTTGAATTTCGGCTTTTCACATTCCCAATGCTTTAAATATACGAGATAAGAATAATTAGTGAGTCGGGGTAGGTTATTGAATTATTATTACAGGACCTCTGTTGGTTGGATAAAATAACAATCCGGCACTGTTCTAGCATCTTTGGTTCCAGAAAATCGGTGGTGTACCAATATTGAATTGGAAAATGGTGTTATTATGTTGTTGAAAATTTGTTATACTTTCTCACTCGATTATCCGAAAACTAATAGTCCGGCACATCTTTTAACTCGGACAAATTTCTTAAGGCTTTTGGATTTTGCCATTTAACTAATATTTGATATATGATTAATTTAGGTTTCACATTCCCAATTCCTTAAATATACGAGATGAGAATAATGAGTAGGTCGAGGGGTGTTATTGAATTATTATTACAGGATCTCTGATGGTTTGTTAAAATGGATAAACCGGTACTGTTCTGGTATCTTTTGTTCCAGAAAATTGGCTGTATACCGATACCGAATTGTAAAATGATGTTACTTTTTTTATTGAAAATTGTTAACACTTTCTCGCACGTCGGTGTCGATATTTTACAACTGTTTGCTAAGAGTAGTAATGGAAACAGTCTGTGTGAAGAAACTGAATCCATTGGATAAAAATGACAAAGATACGACAAAGAAGAAGGATTTTTTTAAAAACTCGATTGCTTAGATTTTTATCATTTCTTTACAAAAGATAAAATAGAAAACATCAGTGGATATTTGATGTTAAAAGTTTTAGATTACAATGCGTAAAAGGAAAATATCTCTTTTGAAGAGTCAAAGTGAGAAAATCGAGATTATTTTTATTATTGCTTTTGATCAAATGTCATGAATAAATGGGCTTGAAAATTGCTGTTTCGAAAGTATTGCCGGTTATCTGCTTTTCAATCTTACTCGGCTGGCTTTTACGCGACAAAAAATATGATAAGAGGAGCAATTACGGATAAAAGTTGATACACTGAATGGAATAATAAAATACCACTCGTCCAGTGAATGCCGCTTTCTACGATAAAATTTCACAATTAATTTCTCTTTATGAAGCCTGAAAACACTACCGGTGCAAAAAATGCCATGGATAATTCCGAAGATGCCAAAGCTTTTCTCTTTGCCTCTCTTCAGGTAATGTAAAATTTGAATCAGTCAGCGATTCTAACGACATCATTTTATTCAATTGAAAACATACAAATACAATATTAGGTTGCCCGAATTTCTTTGATAAAGCATTGCTTGTACTATTAATTTATAACCGTTTTTATTTAATCTTTTTTTTGTTGCTTTTTTTAAACTTGATAGAGGTAGGAGTTGAATGTTCGTTGTGGTGTAATGGATATTGGCTCTAAATGGGAAATCGGAGAGCCGATTTGAAATTCCAGTTTAGTTCACGCATGAATCCATCTCTTCTCCACCCCTCACTGGCTATGGGTTGAATAGCAGAACAGATTGGGTCCTAAAGCCTTGGTTGGCAACCAGTCTACGGCTGCCTATTGCAGGAAAATCTGCCTAGTCAGTCATGGATCAAAAGAGACATGATCGCACAATCGTGTATCACGTATGGCACTTAACTGACTGAGTAGCCGGACTAGTAATGCTCTTATATTGTCCGAATTTCTTTGATAAAAAGTGTCGTTATTAATTTCTGATTAGTTTTTCTTATTATATTATTATTTTATTGTTGCTTTTCACCTTGTACTTCATATGATGATAATAACTTGTCTTAATTTAATTAATGAAATGTCTTACTTTTGACTAGTTTTTCTTATTTTTCTTGTTTTTTATTGTATGGAGGTTGATAATACCAATATCATCCAATTTAATGTTTAATTTGAAACCGCGCCCATACACATTTGTTTTTTTTGTTTTTTTTTTATAATAATCCATAATGTTTATTTAGAGAAACAGGTCTATTTTTTCTTAACTAAATCATAAACATGACACACAGAAAAACTTCTTTTTTCTTGAAGATTGTGCCGTGTCAGCATTTAGTAAGAGCTATAATCGAACCGGAACTCAACATTTAAAGCATTTACTAACGAAGTTTTAGAGAAAATGAAAACAAAAGGACGCTTATGATTAACATCAGAAAGAGACAGTTGAAATTTATAGGGCACATAATGAAGAAAGAGGCTTTAGAAAATTTGATACTCACGGGATATATTGGAGGTAAGAGAGACAGAGGAGAACAACGCATAACCTACCAAGAGGGCTTAAGTAAATCAATGTCAGAAGAAGGTTTAAGAGAGATAAAAAAAAGACAAAGACCTTAAAAGGACATGAAATTGTGGAGAGCCATGATCGCGAACGTTCTGAAGGGACACAGCACATAGAAGAAGAAGCAGGATCATCTTTATTTTATTTGTATTAGATGAAACAATGTGAACCATTATTATTATTATTATTATTGATTAGTACATCTCGGTTTTTAAATTGCTTTTCATATCACAACTCTTGCTCAGGCTGTCCATCTACGGGAGTAAGTAGAGATCACTAATCGTGAATAAGTAAGCATCCTAAGTAAAAGTCAAGATAAAAAGCAAGTAAAATTAAGTGGAAAATAGATACTAATCAAAATGAATAGTAATGTTTTAAAATATTTCAGCTAATAAAAAATAAAATAAATTCGTATCAATACTATTATGTAATAAAATCTAATAGGGTATCGCGGAGAAGGCGGAAAGACTTAAATGTTTAATTTTTGACACTTTTTAAAAAAAATTAATTGTAAAAAACAAGGAAAAAAACTTTTGTGGAATATTTTTTTTCGATTTGCATTCTACCCACGGTATTTATTAAAATTAAAAAAAAAAAAATTTAATTTTCATTTTTAAAAGTGGTGTATCATTTCATATAAATACATTCTCAAATCGATCCCTAACTTCATAAAGAGTTATCTACACTTTGTTTTATTTACAAATGTCAAGTTTGAAACTCTTCTAACGTCAGTGATACCTGCTTACTACTGTTGTCCTTTTTCTTAATTCATAATTGTACGCAGTTATCAATAACGTACGCACAGCTTCAGTCTTGACATTTGTGAATGAAAACAAAGTACAGATAACTTTTTATGACGTCATGGATCGATTTTATTTATTTCCGAGGCCTTTGACAATGCGTGGCATAGTGGATTGCTGCACAAGCACTTCAGCTATGAAATTACAGGAAAACTCTTCCCAATTATCAAGTCTTTCAACGGGTAGGTCTCTGAAGGTGGTTGTTAATAGCCAGACCTTCGAGACTCAAGCGATCAACGCAGGCGTCCCCCAAGGCTCGCTTCTCGATCCAACTATCTACTTTACATTAATGATCTGCCTTCCATGATCATTTGTGGATATCTATACTGATGATACAACGGTATATGAGTGCACCTCCACAATTCTAGATGACAAGATCCTAGCAATTGATTTCTCCACTGACCTAGCTCTAACAGCTCACTGTGGTGGTGGTTGTGGTGGTGGTGGTGGGGGGGTTAAAGGGTCACATTCAATACCTCGAAAACCAAATTAGTGACGTTCTATAATCACTGAGCGGACTTTGAATTTTTGTCTATCGCGATGAACGGGTTCTCTCATGGAGGCCCCATCACTTGAGCGCCTATTGGCAATTAAACTCAACTCAGACCTCAACATACGATCGATCGTACATACGATCTATCGTTTAAAATGCTGGAAAAAGGGTCGATTCCCTTTACCACTCCAGTAAGTGCCTGACCCCTTCTGCTATCGTATACCTTTACAAGAGCTAGATCTAGTTGAAAATTGAGCTGCCCAGACTTCACTTTCCAGACTTGATAGAGTCCAAAAGTGGCTATGCAACCTTGTGAGTGATGTTGTTTTCCACTCTACGACACCTTTTCTGCATACAAAACCTTACAAGCCTCTCGATACTCTATCACTATTTCCATGGAATGTATTCAGACGAACTACATTCATTAGTCCCACCAGTTCTAATCGTCATGACTAAGACCCGCCATGCAACGCGTATTGCAGCGAACCATCACCATTCTCTCCCTATTCCATTGTTAAGATGCAAGTTCCACTCGAGCGGCTTCTTCCCACGAGCTGCTGTTTTGTGGAATCGACACTCAAGAAGATGCTTCCCCGATCACTACAATCTTAACCTGTTCAAGTCTAGGGTTAACAGTCATCTTTCACACATAACCTCATAAACTACGCCCCTTACCTCTTACTCTGTAAACCTATACCTTGAATGGCTCCTGGGTATTGTACAGAGTGAACATTACTGTAAAAAATATTATGAAAAGAACTCTCCTTCCTAAAATGATAAAAATATCAATATTTTCGATTCTCAGAAACGTCGCGTCTTTAGGGAGATCTAATGAATTCTCGCCTACAAAAATTGTTTAAAAAATAGGGGGAAAAAACAGAAATGTTTTTTTCCCCCTTGCTGACCAGTCATTTTAAGTTATGTCAATTTTCTTTTTTATAAGTACATCCTATTATGGTTATAACTTAATTTTTTAATGAACTTAATATTTATTTAAATTAAGAATTAAATCTGTTAAATTGAAACCATTTCTCATTATCAAATGTTTAATATCCTTGTCCTTTCCTTTGTGAACTTTTATAAGGTGTGTCTCAGTTAATTAAATTGAAAAAAACGTTTGTTCAACAAATAAAGAATCCAGGCTAATTAATAGTCCTGTCCCTTCCCACTTTCTCCTACGCGATCCACTTTTACGGGTTTTCCCAAAACATGCGTTAAGGATTAGGGCGATAAATTATTATTACGAAATAAAACTATTTAAAAAAGAAAGCAATAATAAAAAAGCCATTAAGTAATTATTTTTTACATACTTTATAAACCCCCAAAATGTTGAAAAGGAAAACTTTGGGTTAGTGATGTTCATACTAACAGTCAATGCCAAATGCAAATATTATAATGAAGATATACTGAAAAAATATTGGAAAAAACGAGAGGAAAACGTTTGTAGTAATTTGCCAGGCCTCAGAGGCTGAATTTTACGACATTCCCAGCATTCATGACACAACCACATAGCCTCACCCACCAAAAAATAAAAATACGCTTTTGTATGAAGGAGTGGATTCAGGATTTTAAGCGAAGGAGTTTCCAAATAGAAACATTTATGGAAAACACAGTTGATGATCACGCTTTTGGCGTGAATTAGCATTAATTTATAATTACTTGATGTTATTTTTCACATCTTTAATTATTTTTTTAAAAATTTTGCTTTGAGATAGGTCCTAATCCCTAAGCTCCATCTCTGGGTCCGCGCTTGGCATAATCTTGATCCAGTTTTAGTTAGACAAAAGAAATCTGGGTATCAAATTCATGTATTTTTTCATGTGTTTGAATTTAAGAAAATGCCTTGTCAATATAGGGGTAGGGACCGAATTCCGTATCCACCTCCCTCACTCCCTCGTGTCCGTGTTTGGTATGTTCTTAATCCAGATTTAAGTAAACTAAAACAAATCTGGCTACTTTTCCATTAATACTTCCTCCCCTACCATTAGCAATGAGAACATTCTTTCTTTCTATGTGCCCTTGTCCTTTCAGGACGTAGGCGATCATGGCTCCCCCACCTCCCTCTATCCCTTGCAGATCTCAACAAGCTCCTTCCCTCTGCCAACTCCTCCCAGACCACGTTCTGTCATCCACTTGCTTAAGGTCGCTAGGTATGTCATGCGTTGTTTTCACGTGTCTCTCTTTCCCTCTATTCGACCCGTGAGTATCAGATTCTCCAGGCACTCCTTTCTCATTATGTCCTAGGAACTTCAGCTGCCTCTTCCTGATGTTAAGTATAAGCCTCAGTTGCTAAATTGACATGATCAGTGTATGGAACTGTTATCACGAAAAGGGTAATTATTGAAAAAAATGAAAATGCAAAAAAAAAAAGACAATATAAATTTAATTTTATAAACAAACGTCGTTCATATTTTCTATTTAAGCGGCCAATGAGCTGCAATATGCCAAGACAAGAGAAACAAGTGTTCAATGTTCAGATAAGAACTTCAGAAGTGATTAAAAGGGAAAATGAAACAGTCCTTGAGGTAAGAAAGTACGAAAATTTGTTCACAAAATTATTCAAAGAAACACTATTGATAAACGGAAGTATTTGATAACATTTGATCAAGTGAGAGTCGTTAATAATAAGAAAACGTTAGGGCTGATCGACGTGAGTCATTAGCTTGCGGTCTTGTTGAACGTATCCGTAATAGTAAGTTCGATCCTTACTGAGTTTTAGTGCAAAAGCTAAGGGTTTTAAATAAGAATAATAAAAAAAAAAATGTTCACATTGCCCGTGAACAACGGTTAGCAAGTTTAACTGATAGACATCACAATCGTGGTTATTTTTATCCTTACTAGGTGCTCCACATTTGTGGCCTTGTGACAGGCTTAAATTACTAAAAATATGTGACATTAAAAATGAATCCAAATCTATTAAGGAATTTTGCACAAAAGAAAAATTTAGTATTAAGTCGACTGACATTATTTAAGTGAAGAGGTGTTTTTTTGTTTTTAAATCAGTATCACCCCATGTAAGGCACTAAAGCCACTAAGACACAAGGGGTTGCAGAGTGTAGAAGGATTAAGAACAGAAACATTAATAATAAAAAAATAATGAGCGGGGAGAGGAAAGAGTAATCCGGACGACCGTAGATAGCGATTGACATTTTTGTAGCTGGAAAACATGGAGGACGGAAAGGAGTTCCACAAGCGAGAAGTGCAAGAAAAGAAACCGTCAGCATTTACGGCGACATCTAGTCAGCTCGGCTGTAAATTGTATGTACCTTATCCCTTCAGTACGTGGACGATAGTGTGTTCTTAATTCTAAATTTCCTCAAGCAAAAACTTTCTGATCAAATTAAAGATTACTAATGTAATTTGGAAAATAAATAGTCCCCACATATTTAAGTAACCTGTAATATGAAGTTTGATTAAACAAATACGTTAAAACTTTTATTCTCTAGAATGATGGCTTAGAGGCACAACATATTCTGTCAGGATAAAAATAAAATAATTTTGGTGTCGACTTTACAGGAACGCAGCATACATAGTCAAGTTTTTTTGGGGTTTTTTTTGCGGGGAGAGTGTGATCTCCGCTAGCTACTGACATTACCAAAATAATTCCCGTTTTAGCTTTAGTTATTTCCTCTACTAAGAAATAGTTATAGCCGTAGGAGAAACTTTTTGTGGCTTTGTAGTAAAGTGGGAGGAAACTTATCCAATACTAAGCTCCCCGATGTTTGATCTGTTCGGTTACGGTCGCCATTTGTATTTCCGTCATGGCGCATGCGCGAGACAAAGACTTTTAAAGCTGTCGGTGATTTGCATTTGATATAAACGAAGAGCAAGGTTTTCAGGAGGCAGTTTGAATTTAACCGTCGAACGGTTCGACGTGTGCTGGGATTTATTGATATTAGACGTACGATTCTTGATTGCAACCTTCCTTCTGCCTGTCCCCCACCCAGATTTAATGTTTGGATTATCAAATATTTTTTCTTGCTTTTAACTTGAGATACTACTTCAAATTAGCTAGAAGCTTATACTTAAAATTTGCTCTCTTGCCTTGATGTGGCAGCCAATCTAGGAGAAGGAAAACTCCAAATTCATAAGCAGCTTGAAGGAGGATGAACGCCTCCAGGCTACCTTGCCCCAGAAGACACCACTTCTGCTATGGCTACTGTACATATGATGCCCTTACAACTCTAATGGGTTACGAGATTTGTGACAACCTAAAATTTAATTTAGCCAATTTGGGCATTCGGGCCGTTTGTTACGTAAATCAAGAGGAACATGGATTGTCAGTGGTCACCAATTAATGCAAATAATTCCAAGAAAACTGGATTATTATATGTGCTATTCTCTTTTACGAGAAAGCTGTGCCGTAATCTTCTTTCAGTTAAAGATGGCTTGCGCTCCAATGTCCGAGGCTGGGCTGAAAAGTTCATAAGCTGACTATGAAAGAGTGATGCAAGAACTGTGAAATCTTGCACGCATTAATTTCAACTCCTCTTATTAATAACAGTTTTGCTTCTTTCCGGGTAAACTGACATCTGACTGTTTAATGAAATCTTAAAATGTAACTAGTAGCGACTTCTCTTGAAAGTGGACAGCGTATGGCATCGTGGTGTTATCAAGTACTTGCAGAAAGAGGATTTAGCCCCAAGAGCATTCATGCTGACATGGTTGCTACATTAAGAGATGACGCTCCAGCTTTATCAGCAGCGCAAAAGTGCGCAGCTAAATTTAGGAGGGGAAGGAAGACTTTTGAAGCTGACCGAAGGTCTGAACGTCCTGCAACTACCACCACCGAGGAAAACATTGATCGTCATCACCACATGTTGATGGATGACAGGTGATTGACTGTAAATCAAATAACCAATACTATCAGCATGTCCCGTGAGAGAGTTGAGAATGTTCTGCACAATGAACTTGAAGGTTTCTTCTCGGTGGGTGCCACGCCTTCAGACACCAGATCAAAAGCGTACCAGGCTGATCACATGACGGGAAAATCTGACATTGCTTGAGGTAGATCCAGCTGGTATCCTAACCCAGGATGAGTGTTGGTTTCCTCACTGAGCCAAAGACAAAGAGGCAATCCATATAGATCCAGCTGGTATCCTAACCCAGGATGAGTGTTGGTTTCCTCACTGAGCCAAAGACAAAGAGGCAATCCATATAGATCCAGCTGGTATCCTAACCCAGGATGAGTGTTGGTTTCCTCACTGAGCCAAAGACAAAGAGGCAATCCATATAGATCCAGCTGGTATCCTAACCCAGGATGAGTGTTGGTTTCCTCACTGAGCCAAAGACAAAGAGGCAATCCATATAGATCCAGCTGGTATCCTAACCCAGGATAAGTGTTGGTTTCCTCACTGAGCCAAAGACAAAGAGGCAATTCATATAGATCCAGCTGGTATCCTAACCCAGGATGAGTGTTGGTTTCCTCACTGAGCCAAAGACAAAGAGGCAATCCATATAGATCCAGCTGGTATCCTAACCCAGGATGAGTGTTGGTTTCCTCACTGAGCCAAAGACAAAGAGGCAATCCATATAGATCCAGCTGGTATCCTAACCCAGGATAAGTGTTGGTTTCCTCACTGAGCCAAAGACAAAGAGGCAATTCATATAGATCCAGCTGGTATCCTAACCCAGGATGAGTGTTGGTTTCCTCACTGAGCCAAAGACAAAGAGGCAATCCATATAGATCCAGCTGGTATCCTAACCCAGGATGAGTGTTGGTTTCCTCACTGAGCCAAAGACAAAGAGGCAATCCATATAGTGGAAACACTCATACTCCCCTAATCCAAATAAGGTCAAGTTCATTTTATCTGCAGGTGACGGCCTGTTCTAATGCAAAAAAAAGGCATTATATTTATTGTTTTCATCTTCAAAAGAGCCACACTATCAACAGAGTATTGTGCCGACTTACAGATGCAATTACAAAAAGCTACCAAGACCAAACGCCCACGAAAAACTGACGAAAAGTGTTTTGTTTCATCGGGACAATCCTCCAAGTCCTTGGTTTCAATGGCTACTGTGCATGACCGTAGCTTTGAACTGGCTGATCAATCAACCTATTAAACTAATTTGACCCCATCTGACTATCATTTGTTCCCCAGCTTGAAGAAACATTTGGCTGGGAACCAGTATTGCAGTGATTATGACGTCAGATCTGCTGTTGATGACCATTTTGACTAATAGGATGAAAGCTTCTACACTAATGGGATCCAATCATTGCAACACCGATGCAAGAAGTGTGTGGATCGCAAGAGAGATTATGTTGAAAAATAAACCTTATTTGGCAAAAGACCATGAAAGTATCTTGTTCAGCCTATGAACTTTTCAACCGACCCTCGTATTTTGTTTCGCGGGGAAATGAAATACAACGAAATTTCAAAAATAAATTTAACTATACTTAAGTATATAAGTACAGTGTAACCCAGATATAAGAGACCCAGATATAAGAGAGATTTTATCTGGTCCCAAATTAGAGCCTGTGTTAATTTATATATAAGACCAAACCCGGATATAAGAGAAACCCGGATATAAGATACTTCTTATCCTGTCCCGACAACTCTCTTATATCCGGGTTACACTGTATCTGTTTTAATATGTAATTACAGTGTAACCCGGATATAAGAGACCTGGATATAAGAGAAACGCATATATAAGAGAGATTTTCTCTGGTCCCAAATTAGAGCCTGTGTTAATTTATATATAATAGACCAAACCCGGATATAAGAGACTTACTCTCAGGTTTCTCTTATATCCGGGTCTCTTATATCCGGGTTACACTGTATAAATATAAGTATTAAAATTTTATTAGAAATAAAGAAAAGAGCACTGAAATGCGTTGTAATGTCAGTTCTCCTATATAGCAGTGAAATTATCCTCACAGATGAAGAAGAGATTTGCAACAAAAGATATATGGTTCTACAGAAGAATGCCGCGAATACCATGAACAGAAGAGTTTTAAGGAAAATGGAAACAAAACTTAGAATAAGAAAGAGACAGTTGAAGTCTCTGAGAGCCATAATGTGGAAAGAGGCTTTGGAGAATTTGTCACTCACAGAACATATTGAAAGTAAGCCGGGGAGAGGGAAACATTTGAGGACATACACTCCTTACAGATACAAATATTTTTAGAGGACCATGATAACTCACGTCCAGAAAGAACAGGGTACATAGAAGGCGGAGGCGGAAGAAGAAGAAAAAGGAGGAAAAAGAAGAGACAGAAAAAGAAGCAAAATTAGAATGAGGAGGCGTAAGAAGAAAGAAAGTTAGAAAGAGGAGGAGGAAGCGGAAGAAGAAAAAGGAGGAAAAAGAAGAGGCAGAAAAAGAAGCAAAATTAGAATGAGGAGGCGTAAGAAGAAAGAAAGTTAGAAAGAGGAGGGGGAAGCGGAAGAAGAAAAAGGAGGAAAAAGAAGAGGCAGAAAAAGAAGCAAAATTAGAATGAGGAGGCGTAAGAAGAAAGAAAGTTAGAAAGAGGAGGAGGAAGCGGAAGAAGAAAAAGGAGGAAAAAGAAGAGGCAGAAAAAGAAGCAAAATTAGAATGAGGAGGCGTAAGAAGAAAGAAAGTTAGAAAGAGGAGGAGGAAGCGGAAGAAGAAAAAGGAGGAAAAAGAAGAGGCAGAAAAAGAAGCAAAATTAGAATGAGGAGGCGTAAGAAGAAAGAAAGTTAGAAAGAGGAGGAGGAAGCGGAAGAAGAAAAAGGAGGAAAAAGAAGAGGCAGAAAAAGAAGCAAAATTAGAATGAGGAGGCGGAAGAAGAAAGAAAATTAGAAAGAGGAGGGGGCGGAAAAATAAAACTAAGAAGAAGAAAAGAATAAGAAGAAGAAGGAGAAGAAGAAGCTATGTTTAACTTTAAAGTGATTAGTATTCTGATTTTTTCTGCTTCAAAGCTGAAATCCCCAGACAGAATTGGGAGCAGTCCAAGTATTTTAAGGATCAATAAGCCATGTTTAGAATTTTTAAATAGGTTTGTGAATCATGAGCATTATTAAATAAAATGGGAAAACACCGGGAAGATTGTTTTTCCTAGTAGCTTTGTGCTAGTGACTTTGACTAAATGTCGTAGGTTATTCGTTAAGAGAAGACCAATAATACGTCTGATACCCAGTATTATAGCTTTTCAGTATCACTACAATTATAGCGAGTGTAACTTAGTTATTACTGCTATTACTACTACTACTGCTATCATTACTTCCAACTGCTATAGCTTGTATTTCTATTAGTAGTAATGCCGTAGCTTCCTCCTTCTACTCGTGTTAGTGGTATTTGGTAACATTACAGTAACACCTGTGTGACACCTTCTTGTAAATAACTAGTATTACTAGTCGAGTCTTCTCAGTCGCTTGAAGCTTTGAAAAGCTACAATTGATGCTACGATTGACAAGCTTGAATAGGGTATTAAATACTATTTTTTTCTTTCATACTTTTCTTTTCTTAACTTAAAATTACTGAGTGTAAATAACTCAATAAAATGGTTGACTTTACATTAAACGTATCGGTAATGTTATTAGTTCATGAAGATATAGTTCAGTAGTTTTTTTATTTATAAACGTAATGAATTAGTATAATTTTCGAATCTATCATATTTGATGGTATTGTATAGCAGGATGTGTAGTCAGTGTAATGGCTATCGGCGCAGAAAATGAATTCGTCGGCCCAAGTTCAGCTTTCAGCTAAGGCAATTGCGTTCACTCGGGTTAATAGGAAACTCAAATCCATCTCTTCTCTCTGCTCGCTATGGGTAAGTAGTAGGATAAACTGGTATCTTTAACCTTAGTTTCGAATTCCAGTCAAAACCATTACATTCACTTACGTGCTAATACCCTTGGGAAAGGTATGAATCCTCTTCTCCCCCCCCCCAGATTTGAGTAAATAACAAGACTGACCGTGTTATATAGACTTGGATGGTAACTGGTCTACCGCAAAAAGAAATGGCAACCTACTGCGGGAAAAAATCTGCCTCGTCAGTCATGTATCTAAATATACATGATCGCCTAAGCGTGTATCACGCATGGCACATAACTGACTAAAAGCAACTAGACTAATAGATTATGAAACAAAAGGTATCCCTTATCGTTAATTTTTTCATTAGTCATAGAATAGTTAACTAATGCCTACTCCTTAAAACCCAAGAGAAACAGAGGAAGGTTCCCTGATAAGGATTGTCCATGTTTTGTTAACATCATTTTCGTGTCAGCTGCCATTGATACGACATAGGTTTAACAACTCTGAGTTCAAAAACATGGAAAAGGCAACAAGATACCATTTCGCTATCTTTCCCATGAAGTCGTAACAATTCGCTGATATAAAAGAAAAGGAAGCTGTGGAGAGCCATGTCTGTCTACATTCTTAAGGGACATGGCATTAAAGAAAGTGGATAGTTCAAATCAATCGTTCTGTATTTGTCGTTATCGTATTAGGAGTGTTTAATTTTTTTAACTTCATTCCAAACGATCGCTTTTGATTTTTTTTTTGTGACAGCTGTCATATCAGCGTTCACGTCTAAAAAATGCATTGTCATATTATTATTTATTGATTGTAACATTGAAGATATAAAAAAAATAAGCAGCATTTTTAACCGTTTGTATTTTCTAATTTTAAGAAAGGTAAAAATACGACTCAAATGTAAAAATAAAGAAAAACATATTCAGTATAAGGAAAAGGTAACGTGAAGTAATAATTGAAATATATGAAAGAAAATGAATTTGCAGAGCAGTGGTTCTCGACCGATGACTATATGGACATAGGGTGGGGGGTCCATGTAGCATTACTGGGGTTTACACAAAAAATATTTATTTTACTAGCGTACATAAATGTTCCATAGAATTTAGTTATTAAATACAAGTTTATTTTCATTAAATTAGTTCTACTTCAAAATATATCATTTTTATAAGTCATTTATCGGCAGAATATATTCATTAAACAACCTTCTCTTGGTTTTTCGATAGTTGACTTAGGATTTCTTATAATGTTATAAACTTTTCCAAAAGCTGTCCAACTAAGCACAGTCCTTCTTTTGACCTCCGGAAGTAGGACACCATCACTTCTTCCCGAGTTTTTTTTATGTACATCCTTTTATATTAAAATATGTTGTTTCTGTCTAAAGCAAATAAGTGTTTCTTGAAAGCAATATACCACGCTAGGTCTTGCTACTGTGTATTTCGTAGCAAATACGATTTTCTTACGAGGTGAAGTAGCTAGCTCCACATCCAACCGGTTTTGGATTTAGATTTGTCTTTGTCTTAGACTGGCTGCTAGCCAAAACCAGAGATCCCAAGCTGACCGACAATTAACCTTTAGCTAGTCAGAAAAGAGATGGATATATAACTTTCTAAGTGTGTTCGATCGGACGCAACTCGGCATTACAATCGCATTTTCCACGCCGATAAGCGCAACCCTACGCGCCCACCCATAAAAGACTACCTGCTTACCTAAAATTCGGAGTATTTGAACAGTGTGCTCGAACTGAATGTAGTACGGATTTTTACCGCTGCTCTTTGTGAGCAGTAGCGTTTACGAGATTGTAGCTTATAAATCACCTATATGGTGGACTTCCCCGTCGTATTCGACGTATGAGGGTCAATCAACACAGTTTTCCTAGGAACCGACAGCCAGATACAAGCACATATGATTTGATTATAGTGGTGAAGGATTTGTGCAGAACCAACTTTGAAGGGGAGGCACGATGGAGTAGTGGATAACGGCTCGGATTGAGGAATCGGAGAGTCGAATTCCTGTCGAATCCGTTACATTCACTTACGTGCTGATACCCTTGGGAGAGGTATTAATCCTCTTCTCCCTCCAGCTATGGGTAAATAGCAGACCAGACTGGGTTCTATAGCCTTGGATGGCAACTGAAGGATAACTCTGAATTCAAAACCTGCGGAGGGTCGTTTGGGGACCTTGTGGCACGTAGTGCACCAGGTCTCTGTATTCGGCCCTTCAAAAATCACCTGTATCCTAATTTTATTTTTTATTTTTCAGCTCCGATCATCAATATTTTATTATTGTTGCTGTTGTCCCAAACAATTTTTCTTTCATCTATATTACCATCATCGTAATCATTATTAGCATTATCTCCACCCATTCCTTGGTATCATGAGGTTTCTCATTACTTATAACTCAGAGTTACTTACTAATGCCTACGCCTTAACAACTAATAAAAAAAGAAGGAAGTTCTATGACAAGAATTGTCTATGATTTTGTTAACATCATTTCATTGTCAGTATCTTTTCTCTCGCCTTTTCCCCTATTGATATGGCACACGTGAAAGTGGGAGGGTTTTATAGGCGTTCCAAAGCCACACTCAGCTATAGGGGATAATAAAAACAGATATACATCTAAAGGAAACACCCCCACGCACTTGTATGTGTGTGTGTGTGAGTATGTGTGGGTGAGAGAGAAGATTTTATGTCAGTGTGAGGATGTGCGTGCATGTACATATCCATGTATGTAGATAAATTGTAACTGAAATTTGAGTAGCTTTTGAATTAGGAATTTTCGGAATGATCGAGTTATTTACAATATATAAATAGGTACACCCAAAGATTCGCTAAAAATGAGCATGCATCATGGAAAAATACCCCAAAGTTAATAAAAACAGAGTTTTATCGTCAAAATCTTTATGATAGTATTTGGAGGAAAGACTAAAGGATTTTTATTATTAAATTATATTTTTGATAGTTTTTAGAACGTTCGAAATTTTGGTTAAAAATTTGTTTTTCTTCCGTCCACGAGTGACCATAAATTAGTATGGGAAATTTGAGGTGAAAAACACATTGATTTAGAAATTCTTACAAAAATCAGATAACTCTCAGAGTCTAATGAAACTTATTCACAAATGAATAAAATTATTTGAGAAACGCTTTTTTAAATTTTTTTTTTTACATGTTACCCCCAACTTATTTAATTTTATGAAATTTCACATCTGTTACCCGATACTTATTTAATTTTATGAAATTTCGATTTTGTTTTGTAAAGCTTAATGGAGAATTGAAATCGTGAATTTATTTTGATCAAACGGACCCCCAATTACAAAAAATCTGCTCTGAATCATAAAATAAAGAATGCGATAAAACTAGGGCATTATTTAATTAGAAAAGCTTTTATGAATAGGATATATTATTATTATATATCCTATTATATTATGAATTTTACAAGAATTGTTTTCATTTTTAAAAAAATTTAATTATAATAATTTATAAAGTTTTAATTTTTTAAAAATTCTGTATTAATTTGTACTGGTTAGGTGATATTTTTATTAAGTAAAAATTATATTTACTAATCATAAATACAAAAGCTTACTACAATTTGCAAGACCAGTATTTTAAAAAGAGTTTTTTTGAATTTTGTGTGTGTGTGTGTGTGTGTGTTTGTGTGTGTGTGTGTGTGTGTGTGTGTGTGTGTGTGTGTGTGTGTATGTGTTCAAATTGTATTCTTCAAGTAATTTATACAGTCATTGGCCATTTACTTAAAAATACGTAACATTAACTTATGTATAAATTCAGTACCTCATAAAAACACCCACCATCCTTTTCTGTGATATTTTAAACTAAAAGTAATATTTGTTTAAATTCAGATTACTTAAACGTTAAATTCATTGATCTTCCTTAAACTGAGTTTTAAAAAAAATTGTTTTAATTATGTTGTGTTGACAGATTTGTCAATATGGTCGATTTTAGCGATTAAAAGAAATAAATAATTCCAATCAATTTAAATTTGGTTTGAAATGCAGTAAAGTATTTTGCTCATTGGAAATATTTAATTTAATCAATTAGCTTAGAATTAAAATTAAAATAAAAGTTTCAAGAAAGATTTTAAAAATGTATTTTAAACCTTAGGTATCGCTTTTTTGCGGGGAGGTACCTATATATATATATATATATATATATATATATATATATATATATATATATATATATATATATATATATATATATATATGTGTGTGTGTGTAAACAGTAAGGTTTGACTCGGCGACAGACAATTAAACATTTCAATAAAGGAGGAACCTAATTTTTTTAAAGAACCTAACAGCTTTCGAGATATTCTTAAGACTGTATAACAAGAATGACCATATAAAAAAAAGTAAAAGAATATCCAGAATCCACCCAAAATGTGACTTTATAAAAATAATTCAGTCAAAATTTAAAATCTCCCTCTTCACGTATTTTTACATTATTCGCATAAACTGTTAACGACCATTATCAAGTTTATTATTAGTATTTACATTCTTTGAGTCTCAAATCATGGTATTCTGTAAGTTTTGAATAATTTAGTAGCATAGTCAGTGGCGGACTGGGTCTAAAAATATTGGTTGTCAAGAGACTAAATGGGTCCACTCGCATCTACATTGCTACCATTTAATTTTCATAACGAATAAATAACATTTTCAAAAAATACACATGGAAAATTTATACAATTAAATTTTGTTATGGAAAAAAATGTGTATTCGTAATTACAGTGTACATGTAGTATACATATTACTGGCTGTAGATACCAAATGTAAATACAGAATACTCTAATTGAATTGTTTATTTATTTTTAATTTTATATAATTGGTATGTAACTGATATATTCTAAAATAGTTTACTTCACAATTTACTCATTAACAGATAGTTCAAAAGCACAAGTATTGCCTGCAGCTCACTATATTATGAGCAAATGTTTGTGTTCATCAGATGATTGTATGAACCTGCTAATAAGTGCTTCTGCATCCAATTTATCTAACAATTCCTTTTCAATGGATTGCAACATGTATGATTCCAAATTCTCTTCAGACTGAATTTCTTAAACTTGTCTTTATGATCTTTAGCTTTGAGAATGTCCTCTCACGTTGGACTTGAGTAACTGATAGTAAGCAAATGACTTTATAATGTTCTTATTCCTTTTTATTACTAAAATAATAGTTTGTTTTTGGTTCTTTGTAGCATTTTTATTTGATATAAGGCCCCACTCCATCAGGGGCCTACTTGCCATCGGACAAGCTGACACCCTGGCTAGTCCACCACTGAGACTAGTAATCAACTATTTCACCGCTTTAAATATATCTTTTTTTAGGATGCGTTATATTTTTTTAATTGTCTATATATCATCCACTACAACATTTTAAATAACTTTACTTTGTTATAATAACGACATTCATTAACAGATTTATTGTCTTTGCTCATGAGGACTGGTGTAAGTAATATAAGGAAAAATAGTTCATCACAACGCGAAAGTAATAAAATACTTTATTTTTGTTGGCCAGTGATTTTTTTTTAATCTCGTAATGGGATGAGAAAGACTACAACTATTTTTTCTTCATGGTTGTCAGTTCTCGCTCTGCTGAGAAGGAGATGCCGAATTTTTCCTTGCTTCAAATCACCTGATCACTTCCGACTGCACAGGACTGGGCAGGAATTAAATAATTTAATATCCAATTCCTCTACTACTTCTAGAAAGTTGGCCGACTGATATAGATTTTATGATTGCAGCCAACTAATCCTGATTTATACTTAAATCACAGGACCAGTTTTATGTAAGAGTTTCTCAGGAACATTTATACTATTTAAAAAGAAAAGTTGCTTTTTTTCTTTTGAGCCGATATCCCCTATCAATAAATCTATATTTTGATTTTTGAAGATATTCTTAAAATATTGATTGTATTTTTATATCATTCCGCCCCAAGCAAGGCAATAAAACCACTAAGATGCAAAGGGTTATTGAGTATGGGAGAATATGAGAAAAAGACAACATATAAAGGAGCGAGAGAACAATAAAAGAATAGGAATTAAGAAGACAAACGATAACGATAGACTTTGCATTTAAATTTTTGTATATCAAAGTTGACTGGAAAGCGTAAAAGCCAGAAGAGAGTTCCACAAGCGAGAAGTCTGATAGAAGAAAGTGTTAGCATAGAACTTACGTTGTAAATTATATGCCTTTTATTTTCTTCGCGATAACTCTATGAAAAGAATATTGTGACGATATCACTGTCCAGTACGATTATTTCAATATAGTCATTGCATTAGGCGGTGTGGACCGACTAAAGGTTAGCATCGTACAAGATAGAATCAGCGATCTGAGTGCAAATTCTGTTTGAGTTCACATTGCTCTTAAGAAAAGCATGAAACTACCCCTACTCGCCTCACTCCCATGTACCGGTTAAATACCAGCTCAGTCCGGGACAAACGATATATGCATATTTTCTTAAAATTTTTCTTTAATTTGAAGTAGTTCGTAAAACGATTTCTTTCTCTTGCATCAAACAGAAATTATATTATGACAAATAAAAAAAATAATTTTTCAGGAGCTAAAGAAAGATAATAGTTACAATTCTAAGTACAGATATTATGTTACTGTATGAGATAGACTTTTACATGAAATGCAGTCATAACTAACACACGTTTAAATATTAGGTTGGTGCAAAAATAATGTCGTTTTTTGACGTTCAACTTCATGTGAGAAAACGACATTATTTTTGCACCAACCTAATAAATTCATACATGTTATTTAATAATTTCACACCAGGCAAGGTGATAAAGTCACTAAGACACAATGGTGTTACTGAGAATGAAAGAAACTGAGAAAATGTTATTGAAGAGAAAGGGCAATAAAAGAACAGGATAAAAATGACAGATGAGGACGATTGACGTTGTATTTACATTTATGAAGATCGTAGTTGGCAGTAAAACAATAAGCAGGACGAGTGTTTCACAGGCAAGAGGTGCGATATAAGAAACTATTAGAATAGGACTTACGGTTTACATCTGGTCATTTCAGGAGTAAAATGATGAGACCTAGCTGCCAATCTAGTATTACCTTTAAATTAGGGAAGTCAAGGTAGCAAAGAATAAAGCGCACCAGAAAAATTGCCATGAAAATATTTGTAGAGAGGGCATAGGGGAACTACGTTACGGCGGTGTGAGAGTTATTGAAGTGAAGACTTACTTATAATGAACATTATCCAGTTTAAGGGGAAACGGTAAATAGTAAATAATTCATCACTCATTTCGTCATTGCCTTCGTTAAAATGCCTCCATGTGATCTGTTCCCTATTCTATTGTTATTCCAGCCAACTCAGGATGTTTTCTCACATTTCTGGCATGTGATTTCCGCCCCGCCATTGCCTTGTCTCGTGTGGCTTTTCTCAAACAGATAATACAATAAATATCCCCTGTTCTGTTTATCCCCATGACCGTTAAAAAAGAAAATAAGAAAAATAAGAAAAAAACAAAACAAAAAAAAACGAGTTTTAACGGTTGCAATTTTTTACAAATAAAATGCTGTTTCCTTTTTCTCTTATACACCTGTCAGATTAAAGTAGGGGAATGTGCGTGTTTGTGTATATGCGAGAGAGAGAGAGAGAGAGAGAGAGAGAGAGAGAGAGAGAGAGAGAGAGAGAGAGAGAGAGAGAGAGAGCGAGCGAGACAGAAAAGAGCGAAAGCTATGAAATTTTTCTTTTTCTTTTACGTGACGTGTTCCTTCAGGACTTAGGCAATCATGGCTCTCCATAGCTTCTTAACTTTTGGCACTTCTAAGCAATGTTTCTCATTTGACTATCCATCTCGGTTCATGCTCTGCACATCCATTTACGCAAACTCATTTGGCTTGTTACTCGCTGTTTTCATCTACCCCTCTTGCCTTCAATATATCCTATGAATGTCACATTCTCTGTGCCTTCTTTCCTCATTATACGCCCCAGAAATTTCAGCAGTCTCCTTCTGATCCTAAGCAAAAATGTACTTTTCGCTCTCATTCTCCCTACAACTCGCTCGTTGTTCACATACTCCGGTTATGTTATTTTCAGTATCCTTCTGTAGAACCACATTTCTCTTGCCTTAAGTCTCCTTTTCCCGATAAGGAAAATGGCCAGCATTCATTGCCATATAGGAACATTGATATTACATAACAAATGAACACTCATATCTTTGTTTCCAACGAAATTTGTCTGTTTCTTAATACAAGTTCTCTTATCACCTGGTTTATACTCCTCCCCGGTATTTTGAACATGATTAGAGGTTTATCCCTTGGTCTCTATTTAGAATTGGGTTTCCGCTCCTTTCTAAAGCCTTTTTATCCTTTTAAACTTCTAGTAGCCTCTCGTTCTGGGTATGACGATAAACTACATCCAGCAACAAGGCATCTGATCGGAAGATTGGAAGTTTTGAGGAACGTGGGACCACTTCTTAATTGCTGCTGTTCCACCCTGAACCGGGGTCGTAGCACCTGTTAGGGTTCCAGCTATGGGCAAATAGTGACCCCTACCCAACAAAACTCAACAGTACATTTTTATAATAAGATTAGCAACAATAGATTTTTATAACAAAATGACAATCAATGCAACACAAAAAAATATAAAAATACATTTTTATAGTAGAATTATCAACAATACATTTTATGATTTACAAACTATATATATATATAAAGAAAAACAAAACAAAACAAAAAAAACATACCTTTTACCCTGAAAGCATAAAATTACGTACAAAATATGTACATTTCGGCATTAAATAACCAATAGACGTTGATATGCCGCTGAGCAAAATCAGCCAACGAGCAATAAATATTTATAGTAAAATTACCAATAATACATATTTATAGTAAAATTACCATCAGTACATTTTATCTGTAGTTGAAGCCATAAAATTGTGTTCAACATGTGTAGATTTTGGCATTAAATAACCCATAGAGGTTGATATGCCTCTAAACAAAATCAACCAACCAACCAACCAGCCTAGTAGCGTCTTGCGTCTTAGTAACATTATTGCTCTGCTTGGAGTGACTTGACTAATAAAAAAAACAAAACTTTCTTAGCTTTTGGAAGGCATCTTTTGCTATTGTATAGTGCCTTCCGATTTCTAGCGTCTGTTTCTAGTTAATCTTTGTAACCCGGATATAAGAGAAACCCGGATATAAGAGAGATTTTATCTGGTCCCAAATTAGAGCCTGTGTTAATGTATATATAATAGACCAAACCCGGATATAAGAGAAACCCGGATATAAGATACTTCTTCTCCGATCCCGACAACTCCCTTATATCCGGGTTACACTGTACTTGATTTATTTTGACCAGTCAAATTTGTAGCTCGCCACTGCTATTCGCTAACAGTGGTCTTTGTTTATTCACGATCTCGCTTTCCGCGGTTTTTGTAACACGCGGTTAAACGTTAAAATAAGCAATTCATAGTCTTTTTCTTAATGGCAGCTAAGAATGAATGAATTATTTCTACTTAATCAGTCGGTTATGTGTCATACGTGATACATACTTGGGCGATCATGTCTCTTTCGATTCAAGACTGACGAGTCAGAAGATTTTCCCGCAGTAGGTTGCCATTTCTTTCTGCAGTAGAGTAGTTGCCGACGAAGGCTAAAGAATTCACTCTGACCTGTTATTCAACCCATAGCTGGAGAGATGGATTCATACCTTTCCCAAAGGTGTTTGCGCTTAAGTGAATGAAACAAACCCGACTGGTATTCGAGCCAGGCCCCCGATTTCTGATTCCGAGCCGATATCCCTTACACCGAGACGCGGTATTTACTCTGTCCGCCCGACTAGGACGAGATGTGACACAAGGTCTATTTTTAGGTGGGGACCCGAGCGCGTACGCCCGGGACAGGAACAAAAATTCCCCTCAGCCTCAGCATCCGTCGGTTGCGCTTGCCTCTGGTGCAATGGGAGGGCGCGGTCTCGGGCAGCTGTTCCCCAGGGCTGGGCACCTCTTCAGTATTATAACTTTCTCTGTTGCCCCTCTGTCCTTTGACAGAGAAGCCCCTGAGCGCACTCTGCCCAAAGACAGAGACGCAACTGAGTGATAATAAGTAGACGTGACCTTACTCAAAATGAGTAAGTTACACGCACATTCTATTTAATAAGAAAATTTAAAAAATCTTATTCTGATGTTGTTAAGATTTACGGTAAGAACTAATTTTCCATCCGTCAAATAAATTTCATTAAAGCATTTTATTGAAAGTATACCTTTTCATCTTTGTTATATTTGTTAATCTCTTATTGTTCCTAATGTATTAATTAAACTTTATTATATTATCCGTGATTTCAAGCATCTGTTTGGGGTCCACGAAAATATGTCCTTTCGATAAGGAAGTTTTTCTTCATTTTTATGTTGTGTTTTATAACAACTCCCTGGGTCGATACGCTCTTTGATTGCTAGGGAAAACAGCGAAAAATCAAACGCATTCTATTCCAATGCGCCTTCAGATTTCTGTGACACATTTTCCGTCGTCTGTTAAAACATTTACCTGTTGGTTACGTTTCCATTTCTATACTTGCTTGTTTTCAATTCGTAGTTGGCACCTTGGGCCGCTCTGGTTGCTTCTTGCTGCCAACCAACTTTTGTTTACGGCTTATCAATATATAATATATATATTATGATTATTTTTTATTTTAAAAATATGGTTCTATCGCTACACCCGTCTTGGGTATGACGATAAACTACGTCCAACAGCAACGCCTCTAATCAGGTGGTTTTGAGGAGCGTGGAACCACCTCTTAATTGCTGATCTTCCCAGGTCCATCCTGACCCGGGGTGGTAGCACCTGTTAGGGTCCCAGCTATGGGCAAATAGTTAAACCCCAAACTCGGGTCAAAACATTGTCAAAGTGTAAAAATAGATTTTAATACCAGAAATACTTTGTAAAAAAAATTATTACCAGCAATACATTTTTGAAAAACAAATATCACCAGCAATACATTTTTAAAAAAATATTACCAGCGAAGGAAAATTCTTACCAGAAATAGATTTTGGGGAAAAAATATTACCAAAAATGAAAATTTTCTCGGCATTAAATAACCCATTGAGGTTGATATGCCGTAAAACAAACCAAACCAAACCATCACTACACAGGAATTACCATGTTACAAGACAGAAACTAAAGTTTTAAATTTAATTATAAAAGTAAATTTTAAAATCCATAGTTCCGTTCCATTCTCAAGCGATTTGGGGAATAACCTATGAAGAAATTTATGGCTATGGATTTTAAAAATTTAATTTTATAATTAAATTTAAAATTTTAGTTTCTTTTTTGAAACATGGTAATTCCTGTGTAGCGATAGAACCATATTTTCAAAATAGAAAATAATTATATTACGCTCTCCTGTTTTGTATCGAGCACTGTTTTTTAAAAATAATTACTAAGAACACCGGATTGTAAATTTTACTGTTCTTTCTTTCATATATATATATATATATATATATATATATATATATATATATATATATATATATATATATATTATATATCAAAACGGCTTATCAACCCCTTGCAGGTTATTTAAAGTCAGAAAATATTAAAAATTTTTAATAATCCTACTAATTAAACCATGGTGGAGGGAGAACAGGTGGATTCATACCTTTCCCAAGGTTATTTGCGCATAATATAACGAACCCGACTAGAATTGAAACTCGGCACTCCATTTTCCAATTCCGAGGTATTAACCATTACACCAACCGCACATCAAAATGTACAACACCGGGTATTCCCAAATGATCACCCATCTAGGTACTGACCAGGTTTGACGTTGCTTAACTACGGTGATACTACGATAAACAATGTTTCAGAGTTTGAACATGATATGCCCGTAAGATTTTTTTTTATATATATATATATACATATATATATATAATATATATATATATATATATATATATATATATATATATATATATATATATATATATATATATATATATATATATATATATATATATATATATATGTGTGTGTGTGTGTGTGTGTGTGTGTCACGGATGTTAATGCTTGTTGGGGCGTAGAGCGTGTCACCTTGCCTCTATATGGGGTCTATAAAAAAGAATAAAGTGAAAGGGATAGGATGAGGATGTGTCATGATTAATGTCGTTTCTCTGTAAAATTTATATGTTCACTCTTGTTCGTCTCTTTTGGCCATAGTCTCTGGTCAAGCGTGACTGTCATGTTTCTCAGTGTGTCGAAAGGGTCACTCGCAGGACTTGTCCTCCCCGTGGGAAGCTACAACTTGTATTTGTTCCAGTTTTTCTTTTTAATAATCTGTGTTTTATTATTATTATTATTATTATTATTACTTCGAGATTCATCATATATATATATATATATATATATATATATATATATATATATATATATATATATATATATATATATATATATGATTCTTATCTTATCTGACGATACTTTTTTTTTTCTTCGCACCCGACCTCGCCGCTTCGTGAAACACCACCTACACTTTGCCTCTCTGTTTAAACGCAAATCTTAAAAAAAAAAGAAAAAAAACCCCCCAAAACACGGTTATGGATGGGAGGAGAATTCTGGGTAAGATAAAATCAAAACCAAGAAAAAAAGCCCTAGTCAGTGACAAGGGACACACACAGACAGACATTAATTGGTAATGCATGGCGGATTAACCGATTCGATCCGTCGCAGTCCTAACGATATACCAACACAATCGCAATTCGTATCGCTCGATTAATGCTTTTCAGTAGTGTTGATACTTTCTTTCTATTGTCACTCCCCACCGATGGCCTCACGCCGTGCCACAAAGTTTCAACTGTGCAAAAAATTCCGGCTTCTTAGACGCACTTGAGTGTCGATAAATAAAAGGTTTATAATGTACAACTTCATTTCTTGAACTAGCAGTCTAGCAATGCTTAAATGCAAAAGGTCGTCACAAAACGCTGTTTTGGGGAAATGGAACTTTAAGTGAAAACCTGATGCAAATCTCCTGATGTTCTATTCAGCTAGCAGTACTCATGAAAATTTCATGGTTTACCTATTCGAGCCATAGTTCTTAAATTAATAACTAAATAAGCGCATTGCGAGTTTCACGACTATAGCATATCCGTAGAAATTTCCCTATTGCATCGTTAAATATTTGCGCTTAACAACTTTAGGTAGTGTAAAAGTCATATACTGAAGTTGAAAAAGCAGGCATGTGATATAATTATGTTTAAGACTTCACGTTTTCATCACCAAATTCTCCCGAAGGTCACATAACATAGCGGATAAAATTATTCTTTAAAGCGAATCGTCTTACCCAGTGGTTGTGAGTTTAATATACACGATCCATTGTCAAATATGCTGCAAAATATCAATTTCATCAGTTATCTAATGTTTCCTTACTAACTAGTCTATCAAATATCCTATATCTAGATCCTATATCCAGATTTTTCTTTAAATCATTTAGATCTTGTATCTAGATTTTGTCTCCAGATCTTGTGTTTAAGTCTCGTATCTAGTTCTTGTGAGTGAATGTTAGCAGACAAGAATAAAGAAACTGAGTGTATCTGAAACGAGAGTTTCTTTTGTTGAATTGACCCACTGTGTCAGATTAGTTTTTATTTGAATGGATGAGTAACTGAGAGGTAGAACAGGCAAGATTTACTTCCATAAGAATATCAATGAAAAACTAAAGAAAAAATCATCGTTACCATGACAACCTCGCTATTTAGAAATATTTAAATTAAGCACTGAGTTTCTAAGTAGCAAGGTTACCATAGTAACAGTTTTTTTAATTTTTTTCCGTTTTTCTTATGTTCTCACAGAACGAAACGTTGACATGAGAATAATAATTTTAGGAGTAAATAAATTCGCCTAAATAGGAGTAGATAAGTTCGTCTACCAGCCGGTTCACATTCTTCGGTCTTCTGACAGATTTATACCTTATTTCCTGTATAGAATTGGGTTTCAGGTTCCTTCTAAACTATTTTCCTTCTCTTTGATTACTCTTGCGTCTTAGTGGCGTTATCGCCTTGACTGGGGTGCATTGATTAAAAAACAAAGAAAAAAGAGCCAAACAAAACATCCAGCCATATTATAATATAAATTATTATATTATAATATATTATATATAAATGTATTATATATATATATATATATATATATATATATGTAAGTAACGGAAATATTGGTAATCCGTATGGATAATCCCAAAGAGGATGAAATCCTGAGAGCTCAATGTTAAGTCAGAGCGAATAATTTAATTTAAAGAAAAACAGACCATTTTAAGGTATGGATAATATCAAGGAGGATTTTCTTTAAATTAAATTATTCGCTCTGACTTAACATTGAGCTCTCAGGATTTCATCCTCCTTGGTATTATCTATACCTTAAAGTGGTCTGTCTTTCTTTAAATTATATATATATATATATATATATATATTGTTAAATATAGCAGACAATGAATGTCTATTATGCCTGACCATGAGCCGTTCTAAAGTTCGCATGTCTGCTTTAATTTCGGGTGAAAACAAAGACAAAAATTGTCCAACATGTGGATATATTTTTTATTAAGTTTGTCCTTGATCTAAGCATTCGGCTCACATGAGCCATCTTCAGAGTGGTTATGCGGACATTTTAACAATAATATTCACCATCGAAGATAATATTTTGTTATGTTGACATAGAAGATTGCTATGCGACGATAACGGTCGCGGAATAGCAGACGCAGGTCGTAAATTCAAGATGTGATTCTATGACGTCATACCAATCGACAACAGAACCATGCAATGTAATGTTTTCTTTCAAACTAGTCACAGCACATTACATTGCATCTAGACATCTGCTGAGGGTTCAGTAAATTTTACAGAACAACCCACACAAATGAATTAACAAGTGGTTAATTGTCTGTGCCCTGCAATACACACTCTCTCCATCATGGCAACATGTACTGTACTGGTACAATAAAGTGCCACATGTCAGATGATCGCAGGCTTTTTGGGGATGGGAGTTTTCCATCTCCTAGCTGCATGTTGGCCGTTGGCTCCTATAAGAAGATCATCCGATCGTATCCATTATACCACCCACACATCCATGCTTATAACACCTGGTATTCCAAAGCGCTCACCCATCTATGTACTAATTAGGCTTGACGTTGCTTAACTTCAGTGATCGGACGAGAACCAATGTCTCAGCGTGATATGGCCGTAACCACACACACACACAAACACACACACACAGACACACACATATGAGATTGTTTGGTGTATGCAAGGGGTACGCACACCAACCATATTTTTTCCATCTTAGTCTTGCTTAGGAGAATAAAGGTAATTATTAAAGAATAAAGATCTCAATTTTTGCACTACAGCTTCACAAAAGCATGAAACTTATAGTAGTGGTCGGACTTTGTACGCCTGAAAGGTGATTCTTAATATATATATCTGTTCACGAAATATATCTTAACGTAAACAATGACAACAAATTATGGAATGGATTAAATCCGACAATTATTTAATATATTTTCCGTTTATACGTTATTTTTATAGATATAATTTGAGTTTTTTTTAAAACAGTATTAAGTACATTTAAATATATAAATGAGAACCATTTAAACTTAGCAGATATGATCGATCGAGAAAAATCGTCGAAGATGTAGGTTTATAAATAGTAATTCGGACTTTGCTAACCTGACGATTCTTTGTGAAAAATGTGCGATTTTTTTTGTTACTTTGGAAAACACATTGACTTGTAAATTCTTGCAAAAATCAGATAATTGCCGGATTTTAATTAAACTTTCAGGATATATTAACAAATGAATTAAATTATTTTTGAAACGTTTCCAAAATTTAGGGGGTCATACAGAAAAAAAAAACGTAAAATAAAACTAAGACATTATTTAATTATAAAAGCTTTTAATTACTCTTAAGAATAAAATATATTATCGACGCTATTGTTTTAAGAAAAAAAAGTTTCGATGAATAATGAATTTTTACAAGAATTGTTTATATTTTTAAAAAATTTAATTAAAATAATTTATAAATTTTAAATCTTTAAAAAAATTTTGTATTAATTTGTATTGGTCAAGTGATATACTTATTAAATAAAAATTGTATTTATAAATCATAAATAGAAACGTTTACTACAATTCATTGACCATAGGTATTTTAAAAAGAATTTTGAATTTTTGTGTATGTATAAACGTGTCGAATTTGTAAATATCGGCGTCCTTACATTGCATTACAAAAAAAAAAAAAAATTAATTAGGGCGGCAGTTGCAGTAAATTTTAAATTTATTGGTAATTTTCTAACATTTCCGCAACAAGTATTTTCGTAAGCAAGACTATAAAGTGTAATTACATAAAATGAAATAAAATACTAGAATGCTTAAAATATTTAACACTTTAAAGATTAGTTTATTCGTCATGTAAATCTATACAATTATTTGCTCTTTACCTAAATTTCCCAAACATCAGGCTGTCGATTATTGGGTTAGCATCTACCAAAAACACCAACGTCAGTGTTAAAAAATGCTTCTCTCCGATATTCTAAACTAAAAGTACGTAATATTTATTTTAATTCAGATTAATTAAATTGTGAATCAGTTAATTTTTCTCAAATAATGTTTCAGAAAAGAATGTTATATTTTTGAAAGAGAATTATGTTGTGTTGACAGAATTACCATTATGAACGATTTTATAGAGTAAAGTAACATAATAATATTTGTATCTATAAAAATAACATATAAACAGAAAATATATTAAAATAATTGTCGGATTTAGTCTATTTCATAATATATATATGGTTAACAGCACATCAGATCGAATGATGTTTCCCATTGGGGTTACAAGTTCGATTCCGTTTGGAGAAACACATATTTTCTACTAAATTTCTTGAACATTCAGGCCGATAAATGTAATTATTACTGTTTAATTAAAAAAAAATTGCATTTACATAAATAAATTATATCTATAAAAGTAACCTATAAACGGAATATATATGTATAATTAAGTTTCCTTGTTATATATCCCACACAGGTAAAAATATGTGAGGCATATTACTGTAAATATATATCCTTAGACTCCATTTGCATTTTCAACTTCTTTTTCATATATATATATATATATATATATATATATATATATATATATATATATATATATATATATATATATATATATATATATTTGAAAATGCAAATGGAGTCTAAGGATATATATATATATATATATATATATATATATATATATATATATATATATATGAGGATTTTCAAACGCATCAGGTTAACAACAAAAATCAAAATGAAACTGGCTTAAAACCAATTTTAAAAGCCAAGCAGAAGTAAAGAAAGGAAAAACGGAAAAAAGAAAGAAAGAGTAAAGGGAATAGTGAGAAGACAAGTAAGAGAAAGGAGGAGGTGGGAAAGGAGAAAGTAGTAATGTCTAGATATGGTAATGGTATGAGGAAATAGATACATGTATACTGACCTGCTTTCAATCAGTAAAATAAAAGGGAAAAATTAGGGAAAAATACTTTCAATAATCCTATATTAACAAATTACTATGAATTCAAAATTAAGAGACATAATTATATATTTAAATTAATAAGAAAGAATTCCCGAAATTAATATATTAAAAGATTAAAAACATGATTTATTTTCATTTTTGGAAATGTATCATTTAATGTTCTTCATTTTAAATTCAAAAAGATTCAAGCAATTGCTGCTTCCCCTCTTCAACCGGTTTCTTTGGTTGTTGCACTGGTTGCTTCTTCTCTTCGGCTGGCTTCTTTAGTTTAGGCAATGGAGTTGAAGCAGGTGCCGGTTTAGACCTCCCTTTGTGAACAACATCAGCCCACCCGTCTTGGTTAGTAGTGTCATTCATTGGGGCTTGTATTGTCGGAGCTGTCTGCTTCATTGGTACTCTGCACCTGGCTACGGAGCTCGAGTGTGCTGCCGCCAAGTGCCCAGATGGAACAGAGTGGCTTCTTGCCGCTGACCACCATTTAAGTCCGGGTCATCCTACACGTAATCACGTTGGATACAGCAAAAGAACCCTTCTTGGTGAGTGGGACAATTTCTGTGTAGTTGACGGTCTTCCATTTGCTGCCGGCAATTGTGGTCAGCTCCTCCAGTTGCCCTTACTTTGAGAAGAAAGCAGCTAGCTGCTCCTCTTCAAAGCATGCGGGTACAACGTAAATACTAATTTTTGTCCTGATATTTAGGTACAAACTCTATGCCCCTTAGTATGTAAGAACTGCGTGTAAGCCTGACACACTCCTCAGTGATGCCTAAGAGTGGGTTCCATGTGGTATAGCTACGCCTGTGTATATATTTAATGTTCACTTTTAAGGTATACAACACCTCCTCTACTGTTTTTTTTTGTGTGTAGCACTGGCGAGCTTTCCACACTTGGTGTCCATTGCTACCAGAAATATAGTCTTTGGCTCTGTTGCTTCTAGTGCACCCGAGTAAACAAGGATCTTGTCCTCCTTCACATGCTCAATGTATTTTTGGGCACCTTTCAAGAGTTCATTTCTTGACTTTTGCCTCCTCAAATCTTTCTGTAATGGCAGTGTATCGTCGGGAAACAGTTCAGCCGCCCCTGGTTCAGAGACTAGCGCTGGTCATTCATCCCTTACATTAGCCACCTCTTTCTGATATGGATAATTGCTTCTTCGGCTTGTTAAAAATACTCCTGCTGGCTGTGTTCCCTGAACCGGAACAAAAGTTCAGACAATCTGGAAGAGATACTACACTTTGATCTCAGCCAAAAGGCCGAAAACTGATTGTATTTTTTTGCCGCACCACGCCGACAGGATGTGACACAAGGTCGTTTTAATGTGGGGAAGTCCAAAAATAGCCCAGTCCGTGCCCCTCCCCTGCAACCGTCGGTTGCGCTGGCATCAGTATTACTACAGATCCCCCCGCTTTAGCCGGGCACTCCTCAATAATATTTTTAGTTGCGCTTTGTCCGCAGACTGAGATACAACTAAGAGATGAAATACAGTTTATCCGCCCGAAGGCAGATACTACACATTTATCCCAGCCAAAAGGCCAGGATGTCATGACAACCGTGATAAAAGCGTCATTTTTCAGACGCACGGTATCGAACGGTGGAATCCGAGTAAAGCAGACAACCAGTTACAATAAATAAAATAACGACATCTGCGGAATTATTTTAAAATTATTATTAAGAGAAATGTTCGTAAGTTGGCTATGAAGAAACAAATAAATAAGGGAAGATAAAATTGTTCAACGTCTCCTGCCAATACCTCATAAATAATGAACTATTCCGTTTTGATCATGTGGAAAGACGGGAAAAGACACTACTTGGTTTCAGTGAGAAATGAAAAGAAAAAAGAAAGAAAAAAAGGGAAGACAGACGTGTTTAAGGGCTGCTTTAGTGAAATGTAGAAAGTTGTCAATTTCAAATCTTTTCTTAAAATAACGACCAGTATTCATATTTATGGTTATTATTGCAATGTTTTGTTGTTATTGCAATATTAAGTTGTTAGGCTCAAATATTTAACGATGTGATTTATTGATATAGAACTCGCCATGAGCTTACGCACTCATCAACTTAAGAATTAAGAGTCCTCAGAAAATAAAAATAGGAAAACTATGAAATTTTCACGGGTCTTTCTAGTTATTATTATTATTAATATTATTGATGGAGTAGCGCGCCAGCAGAGTGGCGCTGGGGTACAAATACACGAATCCCAATACAAATACACGAATCCCAATACAAATACACAAATCTCAATAAAAATACACGAATCCCAATGCAAATACTCAAATCCCAATACAAATACACAAATCCCAATATACCCTTAATGACATTCAGCCTGATGGAATATGTTTCAGAGTCAAATGTAATTGTGACAGAGTTTGTTGAAAGCAGCGCATAACCTTGCCCAGTTAAAAATTCCTTCACATCGTCTAGCCTAATCCGTTCAGACGTTCTCCGATTGAGGGTGTTCCCAAGTCTCCACACCCCTACTACTCCCGCTCATCGACAGAAATGCACAGTGCCTCAACCCCTGGGTGGTGGGAGGACACCCAATTAATTAAAGTCAGGCAACTGACAAGTAAATCTGTGGTACAGAATAAGATATTTGTTGTAGCCAATATTAATCTACCCCCCCCCCAAAGAAAATGTTAACACCTCAGAAACTATTCCTGTTATAGCATCCAAACATTTATTATTATTATTATTATTATTATTATTATTATTATTATTATTATTATTATTATTATTTGTGTATGCTATGTTTCCTGCGTTGTGTCCTGTAGAGTCGGGTCCAAACTATGGTTCTTAGGTCCTATAGGAGGATTGTCATTTAATTGATAAGACTTTTCTTAGTATATGGGATGTTCCTAGTAGGCAATCTTCTGGGCAACCTGTATGTTACCTGGGGCACTGTTAGTAAAATTGTCCATTCCTTTTCTTACGAGACCCACAGCTCCGATTACTATTGGTAGAGTCTCAATCTGCATTCCTCACACACTGTTAATCTCAATCTCTGGGTCCTTGTATTTGGAAAAATCTTTGTTAATAATAATAATAATAATAATACTAAAAATAATAATTGATTATCTTGTATCAGGTTACGTGGTATTGGCACCCACTGAATATAAAACCCAGTATGATATATGCACTGGAAAATCTGCAACTTCTACGGGAAGGATCCTGAAAGAAATTGGTATGAACACCACCCAGACCCGGTTACGGAGATACGACCTGTTACACACACACACACACACACACACACACACACACACACATATACATATATATATATATATATATATATATATATATACACTTATGCAATTTTTGTATGTATATATATATATATATATATATATATATATATATATATATATATATATATATATATATCTGAAAGAACAAAGAGGAAACTTTTTTTACAAACGCGTTTCGTCCTATGATGGACTTGTATCATTAAATCATTGTTATCCCCACCCCACCAAAAATTCCTACAAGCTAAAAAATATTTTCTGGCTTTAAATAGCCTACAGATTATTATGATAAGCTGTAGAAAACGAATCAATGAATCAAAGTAAATTGCATAATAATAATAATAATAATAATAATAATAATAATAATAATAATAATAATAATAATAATAATATTCATAATCATAATCATGGTGATGATGATGAACAGGACCAATGCATGTTAACTTGAAATTATCAAGCACACATAGTAAAATATTGTGTTAGCCCCAAATGCAGATTCTGTGATAAATGTCCAGAAACAATAGATCGTCTTGTATCAGGTTGCACGGTATTGGCACCCACTGAATATAAAATGCGGCATGACAGAGTGGGCCAATATCGGCATGGGAAAATCTGCGGGAAGGAAACTGAAAGAAATTGGTATGAACACCACCCAGACTCGGTTACGGAGATAAGACCCGTTACAATTTTATGGGACTACACAATACACACAGACAAAGCATTCCACCTACTTCATTAATTCCTAAATACCTATAGGCTTCTTCTTCGAGTTCCCTAATCTTTATGACAATATCTAAGTCTGTTGAGTGTGTTTCTGTAATTCTCCCTTTCTTGGATGTTACTTTTGTGCATTTATCTAATCCGAAATTCATACCTATGTCGCCACTGAAACATTTTACAGTATTAAGGAGATCCTTCAACTCATTGTCGTCTTTGGCAAAGAGCTTGAGTTCATCCATGTAAAGTAGGTAATTGAATACTATCTTGTTTAGTTTGTATCTATAGCTATTCTTGATTAGCTCATGCTTAAGAGGGATTAAGGACAGACAAAACAGAAGGGATCACATGGAGTCTCCTTGATAGATTATTATTATTATTTTTATTTCCTTTGATATCTGGCGTTTACAGATTTCTTTCCGGGTCCCGCCCAGGGACTTAAGGTTAGAAATGGCATCATGACACTTTCCACTGCAAAAAAAAAAAAAAAATTACATAGATAAATCCCTTCGTAAAGTGTGGGCTGTACTTGTCAGAACATTTTTTTGTATCTCTTTGAGGCATGGACTTCCAGGGATCCCTTCAATCAGCCTACTGGAATCTTTATTATTATTATTATTATTATTATTATTATTATTATTATTATTATTATTATTATTATTATTATTATTACAGGGAAACAACTTGGAAAAACCGTATAAAATCGTATACATTGCTGTCACCAGTTTCGACATAGTGTTTCGAGCCATTATTAATATCGCCTACCAGAAGTTTTCGTTGAGGCTGCAGACATTTTGGAGTGCACAATTTGTTTTGTAGGCCAAAGGATATATCACATATAACTATTTCGTTTCTCAACTTGTTTTAACTTCACTTACAAAAGAAAAATGTTTTTGTCAGTCCTAAAGAAAATAAATAGATTAAAATTTTGAAATGAAAGACTTAAATTAATGTTTGCCGTAAATCAATAAATAGTATATAAAATAAAACCAAGAAGATAAAGTAAAAAATTCATAAAAAAAAATTATCTTTAAATATTAAATTCTTTCTTCTCCTATCTATCTATCTATCTATCTATCTATCTATCTATCTATCTATCTATCTAACGTCATAGGAACCTCGATGTGAAGTAATGGTTATCGAGGTTAGTCTGTATAGACGTTGCTACTGGCCAAGGATTAATTTTGCAAAATCAAACAACCCAGTAAAATATCATTTCATATCTATTTAGAACCGATCACGATTCAAGCTAATAAATTAAATTTACTATTTCCAATAAGCATAATACTTTGGTGTATTTCAAATAAAATTTTCATTGATTAGAATTTATTTTTTCTGGTTACCAGTAAAATCAACAAAATCGTTCATACTGAGAAATCTGTCAATACAACATAATTCTCTTTATTAAAAATCTATCAAAAATGAAATATACTTCTTTGAGGAAGAATAGCTGATCTAAAGCTTAATTCATCTCATTTGAAATTTATATATAATTTACTTTTGGTTTCAATTTTTTTTTTACTAATGTTTACACGATACAAGACCCAAGAGTCACTAGTTTTTTCCTACCCAAGTACTTTTGATTTCCTCCAAGATCATCCTCAGGAGTAAATTACAAAGACAAACTGCAATAAAGTCTGCATTTCGTTGTGATGGTGATTTAAAAAAAACAAAAAACACGCGTGAACGTACTCTGTTATAATTATTTTAAGATTTCCATTTATCCGTTGTAGTTATGGGTGTTATTGCAGTTACAATAAGTATGTCTTTGTAATTTACTCCTGAGGATGATCTTGGAGGAAATCAAAAGTACTTGGGTAGGAAAAAACTACGTCGACTTCCTTGATGAATTTATCATAACATGAAGAAACTGGTTAGAGAACCGGAAAGGATCATTATTAGAATAAATAGACGTAATATGTCTATATTATTCAATGATATATATATATATATATATATATATATATATATATATATATATATATATATATATATATGTATATATATATATATATATATATATATATATATGTATATATATATATATATATATGTATATATATATATATATATGTATATATATATATATATATATATATATATATATGTATATATATATATATATATATATGTATATATATATATATATATATATGTATATATATATATATATATGTATATATATATATATATATATATGTATATATGTATATATATATATATATGTATATATATATATATATATATATATATATATATATATATATATATATATTTGTGTGTGTGTGAGTGTAAGGACAAAAGTACGCAGGTGTAGGCTTTAAGAAAACTTTATTTAACTGAGAATACAAGGTTCGCGTGTAGTGTCCTTTTATAGTTCCAGTAAACAGAAAAACTCACTCAAAGGGGAGAGTAACAAAACAAAGGGAGACCACTCTTGATTATTCATGAAAGAAATACATTCCGAGAAGACCAACACATCACAAGAACAACTCTATAACAAAATTGCTGCATTAAATCTTCGCATTAAAAACCTTAATTCTTTATTGGACTTGCTTTTTGTTATTCAATTCCTTTTCTTTTTAATGATATAAATTCTATTAAAAGTATTCAAACCGCTGGGTTTGAATTTTCGTCTTTTGTCACTAGTGTATTCGAATTAAGCAACAGCACATATTAAGGAAGATCTTTTGTACATTCGAGATTTAACGATGATAAAAACAAGGAAAGAATCAATACAGCAATGATACTTGTCAACAATCTGCTTAATTGCGGGAAGAAATCAACAGCACCTTTTAGTTTTACATGTATGGAAGGAGGAGATAGAGAAAGAAAGCTCATTTGACCGACATTACTTCTAATGACTTTTATTGAAATCTAGCATGTCCACTCACTTGCGTGTCTGCTGACCTGACTACAATGGAAGGAAGAAGAGACAAACAGTTCCTTTGACATTAGAATCCTAATTGCAGTTTTGGCTTCAAAGATGACAAATATGTAAAAACTGCAGTGACAAACAAGAAATTACATGTGAAATATCCCATATATGGACAAAATTACTAATCTATAACTTTATGTTCTTGGAAGAACATGCACATACATAAACCTTTTCATCTCTTATATATATATATATATATATATAAAGAATTAATAGATTTATTTATTAATACGATATATTTTTTTATTTCAAACGTTATTTTTAGTGGATACTCATATTGGAGTAGATGCTCCGTTTATTTTAAAGAATATTTTATTTCATCTGCCGGCCTGAGTATCCTGCCGTAGAGCGCATTTTCTTTAATAAGATTTTCTCTAAGAAAGACATTGGAATCCCTACCACGCAAAATATCCATTTTTATTATATGTGGAAATATCTATTCTTTGCATGAATAAGGTGGCGAATCCAGAAACCCGTGTAGCAGAATTATGAAAAATAGAGTATAATATACATTTTAAAATAAAAAAAATCCACATTTCAACCAAACATTTTTGCGGTTTAACTTCTTTTTAAAATATGCACTTTTCTCTCGTTGGAACAACTATGACCTCTTCCCTATACATACATATATATATATATATATATATATATATATATATATATATATATATATATATATATATATATACGTTGACAATATATATTTTTATATAGCAAGAACAGTATTGGGGAAAAATATATGACAATGTATCTTGCGACGCGTTTCGTATTTTAGGAGTTCATCCTTCAAAAAAAAAAAGTTTGATGAAGTCCTAAAGGACGAAAAGCATTACAAGAAAACTTTTCCCACTCTATATACATACAGTTTTCCTATATATATATATATATATATATATATATATATATATATATATATATATATATATATATATATATATATATATATATGCATGTTTCATTAAAAACGACAGATAAGGTTCTACGGTTAAGCTTTTTATATAATTTTTCTTGTGTTCGAACAAGACCTTTCTTTTCTGGACAAAGGGTGTGTAAGAACTGTCCAAATGTTTTATATTTCCGAGTGCTTTCGGCTATACCTTTAGCCATTATCAAGGATGGTTCGATTTTCAGCTAAATTGAGCGTGTGTGTTATGTGTATGTCTTAGTGTGTGGTAGGGATGATTTTAATTTTCGAATACGGCTAGCACATTGTGGCCTTGTTCGTTGTTAAGAGTTGTTTTTTTCTTTTTTATTATTAAAGCTTCCATTATTTTTAATCTTTTTTTACAGGTGGATGCGGTTAATATCTTTGTGTTTTCTACTAGTATGTTTTTAATGGAGTCTGGTAAATTTGTGTGTGTGTTTAAATGGGTTCTAATGGAGCTGTGATCAGATAGGTGTAACGTAAGACGTCTCGATAAGCATGTAGTTATGTAATCGATGTAATTATTTATGAGTCCGGTTTGATCAGGAACACAGTTCCTTAAGGAGCATTTGAACTCATAGATAATGTTCGTTCTTTGTAATTTTGACTTAGCTGGTGTGTTGTCATTTTTGAGGATAAGATTAGCTGTCTTAAATTTTTTATAATAGATAATCAATTTGATTTTTTTATTCGGGTCAATTGGGGTAGTATATTTCTATTTATAATATGTCAGTGAAAATTCGTCTTGTTTGTAATTAATATGCATTTGTTTTTGTAATAAATGTGTATGTGATTTTTGACTGTGTGTTCACTATCGTTGTTACTTTGGGGATAAATAATTTAATTTGGTGGTCTATAAGGTGGTTAGGGAAGTTGGTTAGTTTTTGTTTAACACACGCACAAAGTTCTGATTCGCCGAAGCGAGAGTTCGTATGTTAAAACAATATTTTGGCCGAGGAAGGATTTAGTTTCCCTTATCGAGGATTTCAGGGGCTTGTTACCCTACGTACCCAACCAAACCACCATCACTTACCATGACGTGGAAGTAGGAGATGCCACTCCCATTAAACAGCATCCCTACCGAGTCAACCCACGGAAAGCCGAAATCCTACGTGGAGAAGTAGCCTACATGCTAGAGAATGGCATTATCAAGCGTAGCCAAAGCAGTTGGTCCTCCCCCTGCGTGCTATTGGACAAACCTGACAGCTCGGTTCGGTTTTGCACCAACTACCGGAAGGTGAACTCCGTCACTAAGACGGACTCGTACCCCATTCTACGGATGGACGACTGTATGGCTACTTATATTACGAAACTCGACCTATTGAAGTGATATTGGTGTCTGCCCCTAACTGAGCGCGCTAAGGAGATATCTGCTTTCGCGATTCCGGATGACCTGTATCAATATCGCGTGATGCCTTTTGGGATGAAAAATTCCCAGGCCACCTTTCAGCGAATGATGAACCATTGCCTACGAGATCTGGCTGGAGTCAAGACGTACATCGATGATATAGTCGTGTACAATAAAACCTGGGCCGAACACATGGTATCTCTACGAAAAGTCTTCGATCGATTGAAGCATGCCAACCTCACCACTAACCTCGCAAAAAGTAATTTCTGCCAAGCCGAGGTGACATGTTGTTGGTCATGGGCGGATAACTTCGATCGAGGCAAAAATACAAAGTATAGTTAAGTACTCAGACCCAACCAACGTAAAGGGCCTGAGGAGATTTCTCGGAATGGCGGGTTATTATCGCAAGTTCTGTAAGAATTTCTCTGATGTAGCCTCACCACTTACCCAGTTGTTGAAAAGGAAGGCCAAATTTGATTGGACATCCAACTGTCAGAGATCCTTTGATCAAATAAAAGCCTTGTTGTGCCCAGACCCTGTCCTCAAAGCTCCTGAATTTACACGACCATTCAGATTAGCTGTAGATGCAAGTGACCATGGCATTGGCGAAACTGTCGCATTTAGGTCAGCTAGAACCTCGGAGTTGTAAAGTTTGGTGGGGTGGTCACCCCTTTCCGTAACTCCTCCTCGGATCTCCGTGGGCTCAGGCGTAGTGTTAGGCCCACGGATCACTAGTACAGGGTCGGTCTTTCCGCATTCATAGTAAGGCTTAAGCATGTTGATGTGACACATCTATGTCGGCTTCCTGCGATCAGGAGTCCTAACAACGTAGTTGAGGTTACTGGCCTTCCTGACCACCTCATACGGACCATGGAATCGAGCTTTGAGAGGATGTCCGGGCAAGGGTAATAAAACTAGTACTTTGTCCCCGACATCGAAACTTCGCTCGACCGTGTCTCGGTCGTAACGATCTTTCATTTTATGCTGAACTGATCGGAGGTTCTCGCGGGCCAGTTCACACGTTTCTGCTAGTCGGGTTCGGAAACGGGAAACATACTCCAGCAAATTTTCTGTTACTGGGTCTTCCCGCAACCAGCCTTCTTTCAGCACCTTTAAGGGGCCGTGGACTGAATGCCCAAATATTAATTCAAATGGGCTGAACCCTAAAGATTTCTGTACGGATTCGCGAGCAGCGAACATTAGGAATGGGATACCTTCGTCCCAATCGTGTTGGTGGTCCAGGCAATATGTTCGCATCATGCTCTTCAAGGTGGAGTGGAACCTCTCCAAGGCATCTTAAGATTTGGGGTGATAGGCGCTTGACTTAATGGATTTTATACTCAAAGTTCTCATACCTTGTTGAAACACCCCTGACATAAAGTTGGATCCCTGGTCTGACTGTACCATCTTGGGTAAGCCGATCATGGTGAAAAAGGCAATGAGGGCCTTTACTATTTTCCTGACGGAAGGATTTCTCATGGGTATCGCTTCGGGAAACCTGGTCGAGGCGCACATGATCGTTAACAGATATTGGTTCCCTAACTTAGTTTTGCGTAACGGGCCAACACAGTCTACGATAATGCGACAAAAGGGCTCCCCGAAGGCAGGAATGGGATGTAGGGGTGCGATGGGGATTTTCTGATTCGGCTTCCCCACTACCTGGCAGGTGTGGCAAGTCCGAACCAGTGGCCGAATTCGATCCACACGGCACGGAGCTTTCCACAATCAGGGACTGAGTCGCCCCAGTGTCAAACAAGATCTTCACGGATTTCTTCTCCGTGGGGTTACCCAAGGGGGATACAGATCCATTAGACACAAATGGCCTATACTCCTCCCTCACATCTTCGTCATTGGGCTTGGTAACGTTATTGGAAGAAATTAACCCTTGGGGTCTGTTTTGACTTAGAGCTTCGGACTCGTCCTTCCGCTTCGTCCAACAATTCGACACGAGGTGTCCTACTTTATTGCAGTAGTGGCACATCGGGAGTTTCCTCTCTCTCCTATTCGTCTGCCGATAAACTGGTGACTGAGGACTAGGATTTTGAGATTTGGTATTTCTCGGACTGGGTGGTTGGCCTGAACTAACCAATCGACCAGACTTCAAATTCGGACCAGAGCCAGACCCACGTCTTGGGTGTGGACCGCTTCCAAGCTCGGATGGGTTGCTGTGATTGAATGTACCCCGCTTATGCGTTAATGCATATTCGTCGGCGAGGGTGGCCATCTCATATAAAGTATCTACCCTTTTTTCATCGAGGTAGGTTTTTAAATCATCAGGGACACATTCTTTAAACTCCTCTATCAGGATCATTTGCCTCAGCCTGCCATGATCTCCCTCAATGTTTTTCGATAAGCTCCATCTATCGAAATAGGTTTCCTTTTGTCTCGAAAACTCTACGTAGGTCTGTTTGTCTCCCTTTCGGTAGGCTCTAAACTTTTGCCGGTATGCCTCTGGCACTAGCTCGTATGACTTTAAAATGGCTGATTTGACAATGCTATATTCAGCGCAGTCTGTTACTGAGAGAGCGGCATACGCTTCTTGGGCTTTGCCTTTTAATGCAGTCTGCAGTAAAATTGGCCACGTTTCTATGGGCCATGCTAGGTTTGAGGCGACCTTCTCGAAATGCTGGAAATACTTGTCGACGTCAGTCTCGTTAAATTGCGGTACGAGTCGGACCTGCTTCGCTAAGTCGAACTCACTACTTCTAGCTTCGTGAAGTTCCCGCCTTTCGTCTAACTCCCGAAATCGAGTTTCTTGCTCGATTCTAGGCTTTTCGATTTCAGCTTTTGCTCTTTCGGCTTCGGCTCTGACCTTAGCCTCGGCCTCAATTTTCGCTTTCTCGAGCTCGAGTTGGGCCTGCGAAAGTTCCAAGGTGTCTATTGATAATTGACGTAATTCTTGTACGTCGAAGACGTCGTTATCTACCATGTGTTCAGCGACAATTCTAACTAGCTGAGTTTTTCTCATAGACTTCCTTATCTCTAGTTCTAATTCCTTCCCTATTTCAACTATATCATCTTTTTTAAGCTTACATAATTTCTCCATTGAGGGTGATGTTAGAAAGCTATCTATAACCGACATCTTGGCCTGTAGTTTGCCGACACACTGAAGCTGTGCGATTCTTACTGAGTGAAAAAAAACAAGGACAAAAGATTCTCGGAACGAGCCCCCAATTTTATATGTTACGAACTTGTAGCATATAGATGAACCACGGGTTTAAATAAAGAAAACGTGGGATCTTTTCTCGGTCTTCACTCAGGAATGGAAGCAACACAAGGGAGTCAACGAAGAACAGACGCAAGACGATGGATTTCAAAATAAAACATTTATTTATAAATACATAAACAGGTAAATAAAGAAAAAAAGAAAATTCATTTAACAAAGGGGAAGGGGACCATGAAAGAACAGAAGGTGCGAGCGAATACGTACATATATAAAAAAAAATAAAAAGATCAAGCCAAGAGAATCAACTTATCTGTCAGTCGAGTTAATGTTTCCACACAAAGTTCTGATTCGCCGAAGCGAGAGTTCGTATTTTAAAACAATATTTTGGCCAGCTGGCAATTTTCCTGGGTTCCTTTTCTTTCGTAATTGTTCGGGGTCCACAGCATCTCGTACAGGCGTTTCGTTGGTCGATTTAGTTTCGTAGCAGTACTCTCATCTCTAGTCGACAGACTTTGCTGTCTTCTTCATTTCAGTGGGCAGTCCATTTGGAATCGGGACGATTTTGCCCAGCGACGTTCATCTGCCACTGGTCAGACGGAAACTGAAAATCCATTTTTAGATTTTTACTGTCTCCAAAAACAGTCATGTGGGTTCTCTTCGTCCTTGACCGGGTACACGGGAGGATGGGGCGTAGATCACGCAGTGTTTGTGAGATGGCCAAAATTTCAATCAACCTTTAGTAGGGTCTGATCACGTGAATCGCAGCAGGAAATCCTGATGGTGACTGGAATTCACTTATGGTCGACCGCCTGATAGTTGTGAGATTTTGGAACCCGGTCATTTTCGCGTCGGGTCGCTTCAAAGTTCATGGACCCGTGGCGTGTGGGTGGAAGAGTAGGCAAAGAGGGAAAGAATTTGTGAAGAGAAGAGGAGGGTATGGCTGATCATGGAACATATTCGCTCGCAGGTTGAAAGCATTGGATTTTATCTATTTTTATTTATTTATTTATTTATATCTAACTAATTTTCGACTAGAATTTGGGATTTTTCTTTGGGGTCGCTTTTTAACCTTACGCTTATATAGTTAATGAAATCGTGGGTACCTCACAATATATATACACGCATTGATTAACAAGATATGCCTGGAGACTATCTATAGTGAATTCATTTTTGAGTATCTATACTTGCAAATTTGCTTAGAACAAAGTAAATTATCTAATTTTGTTAAGCTCTATCTAAGTTTGTTCAGATCTATCTATCTATCTATCTATCTATCATACTTTATCTGACTACATACAAGTAATGGTAGTCCCACAGCGTAAATATTAGCCTGCCTACCAGATCAACAACTTCACATATAAGACTCAGAACCTACTGGTCTTATATGCCTTCAAATATCCCCTCTCTTTCCATCACTCTCTCTCCTTCTCTCTATCTCTCTCTTTCCATTACTCTCTCTCTTTCTCTCTCTCTCTCTTTCCATCACTCTCTCTCCTTCTCTGTCTCTCTCTCTTTCCATCACTCTCTCTCCTTCTCTCTCTTTCCATCACTCTATCTCCTTCTCTCTTTCCATCACTCTCTCTCTCTCTTTCCATCCCTCTCTCTCTCTCTTTCTCTCTCTTTCTTTTTCTTATCGGGCCTAACAATAAACAAAATGTTATTGCTCACTTGTTTGTTCTTGCCTCAATATGACTTCCGGTACTTGTTTAAGGTCTCTGAAACCGTTCCACCCACTCCACTCCATAACACCCGCCCCGGATTTCCCATCCGTCATCCTAAGCGAATACTGACGCCACCATCCTTAAGACCCCTTCACCCACTCGCTTTTCTACTAGTCTTCATTTTTACGCTATGTAATTAAGCGTTAGTCAGTAATACTGATGTCTTTGTCACACCAGCCCCGAGTGGTGGTAGTTGCAGAGATGTGAAAGAAATGGCGTCGTCCACGCGAAAACGGGCGACTGCGGCTGGTCAACATACAGTTCAGTCTCTTTTGGTTTTAACCTATCATTATGGTAAGAAGAACATGTGCACCGTCTCTTCCACCACTGCGCCATCTGTCGGTCGGTTATTGAAACATTTAGCCAACGAGGCAGCCAACCAACCCGAAAAGCCCAGCCAGCCAACCAGTTGGTTGGTTGTTTTCTTTCGAAAGAGTCAATGACCAACATACGCAAAATAAGCCACCATAATTCTCTTTTACTTGGAGATGACTAACTGACCGAAATTTGTTTCTTTTTCTCGAGACACATTTGACCATTATTTGCCTCTTTCGTTGTCAGTTTATTTGCTCTTACTCTCACTCTTTCTTTTCTTTTTTCTTTTTTCTTTTTTGAATTCCCTTATTTTCTTATTTTTCCTCATCTTTTTCGCACGTGTACTTTTCTTACCTGCCCCAAAATTCGGAGAATTTGAACAGCGCTCTCGAAAAAAATATACACTACTACTTCGACGGAGAGTGTGGAAACTAGATGTTTCTTTTTCTTTTCTTTTCTTTTTTTTAGAAATTTCTTTATACTCTTGTGTTTTTTTCGTTTTGGTTTCTTGTTCACTTTTGTAATTTTCTTTCCTACGAGTTGCTATCCCCAAATTCGGAAAATCTAAACAGCGTTCGCAAATCGAATGTAGACTATATCGAAGGACAGTACGGAAACTATATATTAATGTATTTTTTTCATGGTCAAATTCCTTGAAGTAATTGATAGCAGTTCATAATTCGAATTTATCGCGTTCCAAATTCAAGGAGACGCGCGCGCTCACACACACATACGCACACACACGCACGCATGCGCACACACGAATATACATTAACATCTGACTCCCACATAAACAAACTGAAACATTTTTATACATTTACATACTTAGGCTTGCAATTCGTTAATTTCTTGACACTTTGGATGGACGCGTCGTCTCATCTTGAATTCGAAACATCACAAATGATACTAACGTTGCTTTAAAGAGTCGAATGCAGGTGAAACACGACTGACCAATGAAAATCAAACAACACAATAATAAAAATACCAGAAATTCTTTCTTCTTTTTCTCTATATCTTATTCTCTTATGAAGCCTCAATAAAAGTGAAACATGTTAGATTGATATCCGTTCTTTATGTTATCATATATATATATATATATATATATATATATATATATATATATATAATCTTCCTCCAACCCTTCTTTAACCCCTTGCGTGATAGTGGCCTCCGGCCTTGCTTGGGGTGATATGATTAAAATATATATATATATATATATATATATATATATATATATATTCCACACTGTATATATATATTCCACACTATATATATACATATACATATATATATATATATATATATATATATATATATATATATATATATATATATATATATATATATGTATTAGTGGACATTATATATATATATATATATATATATATATATATATATATATATATATATATATATATATATATATATCTATGAATGGAATAAATCCTAAAGAGCCAGGAACAACCTACCTAGGTTTCACCTAAACGGATCTTCAGGGTCAGCTTACCCTGAAGATCCGTCTAGGTGAAACCTAGGTAGGTTGTTCCTGGTTCTTTAGGATTTATTCCATTTATCCCTGCTCTCCTGAGCGTATTGAGCACTCTACGTTTTAGTTTTATTACTTACTTGGGATTTTTTTTTGAACTAAAAACTTAAGACACTGAGCGATTTATCTCGCCCTGATCGGATGTTTCGAGTTTTTTCTTTTTTTTTTTTTCAAATTTTTTCCCTCGGGTGCCAATTTGTTTTGATAGACTTACAAGTTGTGCTATCCGAGGTTTTTTCCAACCGAGTATTACTAGTAGTTTAATATATATATATATATATATATATATATATATATATATATATATATATATATATATAATTAATACGAATATAAAATTTGTTACTTAGCTGATTGATTTTATTTTCCGCATCCCGATTGTAGACTATCGTAGACGGACCCTCTCATCAATCGCTCCGTTCACTCGGATATGTAAATATTGTAAATTGCGGGTAGCTATATTTTTCTGAGCAGACGCCTCACATGCCACTTAACTGATTAATGTGCTATAAACACGAAGAGAAATTAACAACACCCAAAAACAAAGCATCCTTGAAAATGGCGAAAGTAGTGGCTAAAACGGCCTGGGACAATGGACAATACGGGCAATTCTTGCACCAAACGAAAAAATATAAGAATATTGGAAAAACTCAATAAGAAAAGGAGTTTTTCTTATCTGTCATATTCAACGAAAAGTATGTATATATGCATATGTATATATATATATTTACTTTTAATATAAATTTACATATACTCCATTAAATGTCAAATTTCTGTTTGACTTGACATACCTAAAATTATATAATTTTACATACTTATATCAATAGGTGTTATATTTCTATTTTAGATTTCGTCATATCTCTCACTCCTCTCTCTCTCTCTACACACACACACACACAAACACACACACACACACACATATATATTATACTTAATTATATATATATATATATATATATATATAATATATATATATATATATATATATATATTAATGCATGTTTCATTAAATAATATAGACAAGTTTTGTCTATTTATTTTATGTAAGTTTCGTTGAAAGACGAAAGGAAAACACCATATTGATACATGTTTAAATCTAACCTAAATATACACAATATATATATATATTATAAAAAGGTCAAACTATAATATTCCATGGTTATAATTTATTACATTAGAATCGTAATCACGATTCAATTCATCAGACCTACAATTTTGAATTTGTCGGTCTGATGAATTGGATCATGATTACAATTCCAATGTAATAAATTATAACCATGGAATATTAGTGTCTGAGCATTTTATATTATATTCTTGCTCTGTCGGGGCCATTGAGCTCTACCTGTATTTTATCCTCTTGGAAATTTATATATATTGACCACTAATATTATCTATCTATCTATCTATTCCATATACTTCCATATATATATATATATATATATATATATATATATATATATATATATATATATATGATTAGGAAAAAAACCTTAAAAACACATTGTTGGTATTAAATTTATTTCGATGAATATAGGGATATTCCTCTCATCAGATCGAGTACATTTTATGAAATCCATTTTCATAAAATGTAGTCGGTCTGATGAGAGGAATATGCCTATACTCATCGAAATAAATTTATTACTGACAATGAATTTTTAAGGTTTTTTCCTAATTATTATTATAATTTGCTTTGTATCATACATTGAGCTTTCATATAGACTAAAAGTCCTCTTTGGAATAATCCCTACCAATTTCAATTTGGTATTCTCTCTCTCTCTCTCTCTCTCTCTCTCTCTCTCTCTCTATATATATATATATATATATATATATATATATATATATATATCAAATATGTAGTGCAGTTCAATTTATATTACAATGAATCATTCATATAAAAAGTAAATTAGTAAAATCATATAAAATGGCGAAATCCCTTCGCTAACAACATTTTTAAAGATGCATTAACCTAGTAATCACTCGATGAATGTTATGATCCTTGTTTTTTTAAATTATAATCTGTATAAATCTTAAATACCCAAGTACTTTCGACTGTACATTCAGTCATCTTCAGGCGTGGAAATTATTTTGTTTTTGAATTACATCACCTGCTAATGGTTTTGCGGACCTTTTTTAATTACCTAGCATCTTGCTACACGATATGCAATTAAGTAGTTTCATCTTCAAACTTGGCCACTTCGCTCAAAAAATAAATAAAAGTAAACTCCTTTAAATATTTCATTAGTAGATGTAGTTTAAATAATAAAATAAATTTTATTCACTATTATCGAAATAATCGAATTCGGAAAATGCTGTATATCAGTCCTTCCCGGAGCGGTCGGTAAGAAGATCCAATGGGACAGCAATGAAAGGTGAGGAAGTAGGGAGTGCCAGAATGTCATCTGAGCTATAAAAAAAAAATTTCTATCTACTGGGTGATTGAAAAAACTTTTATTTATTTTTTGCTAAAGAATTGGAATGTTTATATGTTAGGCCCGTTTTTTCGAATTGAAATATAAGTTTGAGCAAAGTGGCCAAGTTTGAAGATGAAACTACTTAATTGCATATCGTGTAGCAAGATGCTAGGTAATTAAAAAAGGCGCGCATAACCATTCGCAGGTGATGTACTTCGTAAAATTGATTGATTCATTCATCCGTTTGTGATTGAAAAGTAACTTCCTATTTTATGTATGATGGAATCTCCCGTCTAGCTATAATTTTACAAGACGCGAGAGTCCATCATACCTAAAATACAGAGGTAGTTTTTAATCACCCTGTATATGACAAAATCTAAACCACAAATACTGAAGTGACAAATATAGAGAATGAAATTCAGAGTTATACAGTCACGCATCTATTTCTCCCCTAGTCGAGATAATGAGATCTGCAGTTGTCAAAGTAATAGGAGGAATAATCGACGATAATAAGTAAACCTGCTTCCAGTTAAAGACATAACAATAGAATATCTCATTAGTAATTAGAGGCGATTTGGTTGCTAATATAATATTTTGGGGGTTATTTTCCATTAGATCTTTTGGGATATTTTTTTACTTTTAAACATTTAAAAAGTAGAGATTGTTATATTCAAGACTAGAATGAATCGTTCAGACACAAGGTATTTACTCTGTCTCCCCACTAAGACGACTTGTGACACAAGGTCTTTTTTAAGGTGGAGACCCGATCGTGTACACCCATTCAGACACAAATCCTAGATTGCTCATGTAGTATATATAAACAATGCAGTTTGAAAATTGGTTAAGTATGACGTGTAGAATACCATAACTAAGCAAACGTCCAACAGTTCTCTCCCACTCCCCCCCTCTCTCTCTCTACACACACACACACACACACACACACACACACACACACACACACACACACACACACATATATATATATATATATATATATATATATATATATATATATATATGTATGTATATGTATATATATCGTCGACACCCCGATCGCATCCGAGCATCAGGATCGTCATCCACTCTCATTATTCCCTTTATTCCCTCTGGTGGCGGTGGCGGAGATGGCTGTGAGGGCTCAGCCTACACCTGAAGTTTCGTGAGCTGGTGTCACAAGAAGCTATACATTGTAAATAAGCCTCTAACCAGCTTTCATATTAATTCGACATAAATATCAACCATAGCTACAAAACTTTCTCTATCTCAAGATGACAATGAAATTAATAAGTTCTAATGATATCGTCTTTAGCATTGACTGATTGATTCGTTTTCTACGGATTCAACCCTTTGTAGGTTATTTAGAGGCAGAAATATTTTTAGATTGTAAGAATATTTTTTTTAGATAATAATGATTTAGTTATACAAGTCTTACTAATTAACCCATAGGTAGGGGAGAAGGGTATTTGAATAATGAATTAAGTAGATGGAAAACTGTTTGAATCAACGATACGAAGTTATCTGATAAGGCTTTGAAACTTTAACTTGTTCTCTGTTATTCGTGGAAAAGTTTTTTTAAGAAGATTGATAATATTATCTGCATATAGTAAAATAACAAGAAATATTAAACTATTTGGAAGCAAAAACATTTTTAGAAAGTGTTTAATCTGTGCTCAAACGGAAATAAATGTAAATATTGAATGTTGTTTAATAGAACATAGTGCAATAGATTCAAAACAGCGGTCCCCTTTCTGAAAAGTAATGAACTTAACAAAAAGCACTGTCATCTCAAATAGGGCACAGGTTGAAGGACTGAACTTTGTATTGAATTTTTTTCCTTTCTTCAGTTTGGCGCAACGGTTTTAAGCCCACTTTTTGCTTGGCTTTGTTTTGTTCAACGTTTTTTTCTCTCTTTCCCCCATTCAATAGATGCATTTCTTTTAGTTTTCTTTTTCTTTTCTTGTTGAAATGTTCAAAGTAGTTTTATAGCCAACACGTCAAATGTTGGAAAGATAAACCTTCCTGTCTTGTCTCTTCGAAGGAAATAAAATATAAAAGTAAGACATAGAGATTTGTAAACGTAGTCGACGCAAGAAGTGCAAAGAAAACTGAGGTAGGGAGGAATGGTGTGAAAACTGAAACGGGAAATGATTGTAGCAATGAAATTGGAGACAATTTACGAACTGTGATGAGAAAATAGCATTGAATGCAGAAGTCACGATATTTTCTTCCTTAAGTGTGGGAAAAAAGACAAGGAGGTAAGAAAATAAAAAAAGAATATGTTGAAAAATCGACAAGAAGGAAGAAAACTGCGACAGGTAGGAAAAGGTGCCTTTGTAAAGAGTCAGACAAATTAATTAATGCGTAAGAAAAGTGAGATAACAAAAGAGTCAAATGAAGATTAAAAGTTGCATTGGAATCAAACAAAATTTTGGTTTTGTGAAGCCTTTTGCATCTAACTTTGCATGTTTCATTCAATATCATTTAGAGAAAGAAAAAGTGAGAGTTGATAAAGAAGGATTATTGTAAAAAACATATTTTCATTAACTGCTTCGATTTTTTTCTCTTTTCCTTTCCACCAACAACAACAAAAATAAAGAGAATATATTAAGTATGTGAAAAAATTCCGAACGCTCTTTTTTTTAAAAAGTATATACTGAATATACAGTAGAAACTTTTTTAAAAAAATAAGATATTCTGGAAATTTTGTATACATCGAATAATAGAAATTCAACAGAAAGTGTAGTGAAAAAGGAAAGAGAAATGAAAAAGAAAATACAAGAGAAAACTAAAAGAAAAAGAGAAATCAAGGAATTCAGAAAGAAATAAAGAAAGAAAACAATAAATGAAAACAGCAAAAATGAAAGAAAACAATAAATAAGTAAATAAATAAAAAAAGCAAACAACAAATAAAGATAGAAAACAAAATAATAAAGAAATAAAATAATAAAGAAAACGATAAGTAAATAAATAAGAAAGGAAAACAATAAAGAAAAAAGAAAGGAAAAAGAAAAATAACAGATATAAAGAAAGGTAAAGAGATAGTGATAAAGCAAGAAATATAAAATTAGATAGTCATAAATAAGAAGGAAAGAAAGATATATAATTGCAAACGAATGAAAAGGAACCTCAAAAGTTCAGTGTGCAAAAGAAAAATTCTGTTAAATTAAAAAAATGAAACGTTATGATTTCCCTGCTCTTGAAAATAAGAAGAAAAAAATGAGGCAACGCTTAATCTTTAGAAGAATTCAAAATCGATTGAATTATGGAAAATCTCGGAAAGACTCGCGAAGTCACGTCAACAGAACTTATTACACTAACGATTTGTCTATTACACAATTTTGTATGCAATGTATTCATAGCCATATATGCCCATGAGTAAGACTTGATTATTTATTTCTACACACGCGCACAGGCATATATATGCTGACATACAGAGACACACGCACAAGCACACGCACATACACAGACGCACGCACACACACATGCACACACGCACGCACACACTCGCGCACATGCACACACGCACATACACACACGGATGCAATGATATACACACACGCACACTCACCCATATCTATACAATGGATGATACTGGGCTTATGCGTGTGATATATATTGGCCGTCGTGTGTGGTGATTTTTCTGAGCACACCTGTGTATATAGAACATTGTATGAATCTTCGTATTTTATCTTAATTCAGTAGGGAAATAAAAAAATAGACTTTTATTTTTTTACCTTTATTTCTTTAGCCTGTGGGAATTACACATTTATTCATCGGAGTAGAGTTAGAAAAAGACACCGCCCTTTACGAGGGAGCGGCATAAAAATATAACAATGAATGCGTTCTTGCATTTGACTGCATACAAGATTTGGGATAATTTGAACCAATTTTTATATGTAAGATATATATATATATATATATATATATATATATATATATATATATATATATATATAGATAGATAGATAGATAGATAGATAGAGAGAGAGAGAGAGAGAGAGAGAGAGAGGAAGAAATATATAGTGAGAGAGACAGGAGGAAGGAAGAGAGATAAATGAAGTGAGAGTGAAATACAGACTCCTTGGGAATGCGATGAAATTCATAAAAAAAAAGATGACATTGGGCATTTATAAAGGATATTATGCGGATGATGTAATGGTTATTGACGCGGAAAACGGAACCGGCTGGTTGAGTTCATTTTCTGGTCAAGGCTTTTGCGTTCATTTGGGACTGGGGCTTTTGGAAACAGGAATAATTTCATCTCTTCTCTCCCCATCCCAAATGACTATGGGTGAGATAGTAGGGCAAAACGGGATCTCTAGTTATCCATTTGGTGGAGCAACCAATCTAGGAAAAGGAGAATTTTATTTTCAACACTCGCCGCTTGCTCATGTTCGCAGAATTTCTAAACGTCATGCACGTTGATATAAAATTACCCGCTCCCCCACACACTAACTATATATATATATATATATATATATATATATATATATATATATATATATATATATATATATATATATATATATTCGCTTGACGAGGAAATGGAACTAATGTCTTTGGTTTAATAACAAAATTAAATTCAGGGGCTTTAGCTTCCATTTCTGAAACATGGTATCACTGTGTAGCGAAAAAAAAAACATATTTTAAATCAATTAATTTATAATATTAATGCTCTGTAAATTTACATTGAGCACTATTGTGTAAAGATAAAAATATCTATAAGAACACCGGATTTTATATCTTACTGTTCTTTCTTTTTATTTATATATACATATATATATATATAAATAGATAGATAGATAGATAGATAGATAGATAGATAGATAGATAGAGAGAGAGAGAGCGAGAAAGGAAGAAATAGTAAGAGAGAGACAGGAGGAAGGAAGAGAGATAAATGAAGAGAGACTGAAATACAGAGACTGCTTATCGAATCCTTGGGAATGCGATGAAATTCATAAAGAAAAAAAAAAGATATGACAGCTGTCCGAATGGAATGTCCTTCCTACCAATAGAATACAAAGGGACTGAGGGTAACTCGACCTTGTATATATGATATGTCAAGTCTCAGCCGTAAAGGTGAAGCTAAGGAATCCTTTAATCCTTCAAAGCTGGAATCCCCTGAATGCGCCTGCAAGTTACAAATGCATGCAGTCCGGGAACGCCTTATGGAAACCGAAGAGGCACAGTGGATAGCGGCTCGGTTTGAGGTATCGGAGAGCCGAGTTCGAATTCCTGTCGAATCTATTAGGCTCACTTACGTGCTAATACCCTTGGGAAAGGTATGAATCCTCTTTTTCTCCCCCCCCAAGCTATGGGCAAATAGCAGGACAGACTAGCTTCTATAGTTTTGGATGGCAACTGGTCTACCGCAGAAAGAAATGGCAACCTACTGCGGGAAAAAATCTGCCTTAACCGGGTATTGAACTCACACTCTTTGGGTCTTGTCACTGGATCTAACCAAACGCCTTTATCCACCTATGTGTGGTTAAGGCAGTGGAGAACTTGGAGAGGGGAATTAACAGGAGATAACTGATAACTGACATCCATTAAACGTGGCACGTGAAACTAGAACAGTCTACCCCAGTGAGCGAAATAAAGGGTTCAGTTCGACATTCCAACCACCTGAAGAAGGCCGGAGCGTACAACGGCCGAAACGTTTTAATAAAGATGGCGACAACGATGAGGACAATAGTCCGAATAATGTAAATAGTGTACATAATACCTCATCTCAGAAATATAGACAGATTTTATTTTTAGTTAAATTCGGTTTATTTAGGCAGCAGTTGTTTCTGTAAATATGTCTTATTAAAAAGAATAGACATTTTATGTCTATTAAATTTATTGATTATTTTTCTATTGTGCGAATAACATTTTGCTGTTTATGTAGTAAATAGCCAAAATGTACGTTGTGTAGTCCAAGCTTTCGTCTCACATGAGTCACCATTAGGATTGTAATTGAGAAAAGAAAAGAAAATTAAGTTTATTTTAAGCAGCAGACTGTTTTTATTTATTTTTTGAAAGCTAAATCCAAATCATCGGAACGAATCAAGCCTTGTGACGGTAATGTGTAACAGCAGCGTGTAATAACGTCTAATAATTTTTTATATACGTTCAAGAATACAGAGTCTCAAATAATAGTTTTTTTTATATCTAGGGGTGGTTGCTTAATTTGAATGTAAAAAGCTTAAAAATTCTGTAGTTATTTTTTTTCCATTAGAATTATAAATTATTCTAGTATTATAAGAAAGAAGTCTAATAATATAATATTTAAAAGAAACGTCAGTCGTCATCGTCTGTCTCTTTGAATCTTCGTCTTTTATTGTTGGTTCTTTAAACAATAACGCTTTCTCAGTTTCTTTCACTCTTTGTTATTTACGTCTTAGTGACTTTATCGCCTTGCTTGGGGCGAAATGATTACAAGAAAATTCTTGTTGCGATTGTTAGCCGAAAGCTTGGCCTAAACTATATGAAAGAACAGTCACATTTGCAAAATGTTACTCGCACACTCGAAAAAAAGATAAAAAAATTTAAATAGATATAATTTTTTAATAAGACATATTTTTACTTCGCGAACTTGGGGTAAGTTCTGGCCACCTATGAAAAGTTTAATAAAACTTTTCTTCTGACTTTAATTTTTCAGTTACATGTTCGTTTATCATTTTATAATGACATAAATGCTGCTTATGGAAGAGGACACGACAGATTCTGGGGTTTTAAAATTGATATTAAATTATCGCCACCCACAGAAAAACAGTCATGCAGATTTATCTTTGTATACACCATATATTAATGCATGCACTTTTGTGGGAATTACAATAATGTTTTAGGTTTAACGTTTATTAAATTCATATTTTTTTTGCAATAAATTCTCCTGTGCCCTTTTAACAACGTTGTAAATTAATACACTGAATGAGTAAATTAGAAATTATTGCTCAATGATCTGATCCACATAATAAATTCAGTATCATCATCATTATTACAGCAAAAATGGGTTTTGGGATTGGTTAATAGTCAACGAGCTGTCTGGCCGAATTTTACTATTGAATAGTGTTTTCAGTTCTCACTGGATGCCCTATAATTCATACCTTGTGCCAAACCAAGCCATAAGAGTCATGTTCTTAACTAGACTTATCAGATCGAAGCTTTCATACGAATATCATTTATGGCATCAAACTCGTTCAGAAATGTGTAATCTATCACCTGCATACAACCGTTTTTTTCAGATCAATGATTGAAAATGGCCTCAAACGAATAAACCCTTTAAATATTAAAGAAGACGGTCTTTCATCACACCATAGAGACAGGGACTGCAATATCTTGGGAATTTAGAAATCATTAGAAATGTTTAATAGATATCATGATTTCAAAGAGAATCAACCTGTCAACACATTCTTGGAATCTTCCACAGATAATTCAAAGAAATGTTAACACTGCTATAGGAGATACTACCTTAGAAGAGTTAACATTTTTAAAAATAATCCCCCCCCTCTCTCTCTCTTTCTCTCTCTCTCTCTCTCTCTCGTAATGGATAGCGTCTCGGATTGAGGAATCGGAAAGCCGAGTTCGAATTCCATTCAGATCCATTACATTCACTTACCTGTTAATACCCTTGAGAAAGGTATAAATCCTCTTCTTCACCTCCCCAGCTATGGGTAAATAGCAAGACAGACTGCGTGGCAACCGGTCTAGGAGAAAGTAACACCGAATTAAAAAAAAAGGCCAACAGAGAGTAGGGCTCCGTCAGACTATCTTGTCCAAGAAACACCACTTCTACGGCGGCTGCAGTACATGTGGTGCCCCTACAATTCGGACGAGTCACGGGATACGCGCGATCGCGATATATATATATATATATATATATATGTGTGTGTGTGTGTGTGTGTGTGTGTGTGCGTGTGTGCATACATTTGAATAAAATATTCATGGCTGCATATTCTGATACTTTCAGATATGATATGCTGCCTCTGATTTGAAATAATAATAGCTCCAAGTAAGCTATCCCTAAGATTTAAAATGCATTTAAAAAATGTTAAATCATTCTTAAAGGTTTTATTTTAGTTTTGATTTCACGCTAATAGATTAAATTTAATATTTACAATAATGAAAATACTTTGCTGTATTTCAAACAGAATTTAAATTGATTTGAATTATTTTTTATTATCAGTAAATCACTAAAATCGTCCATATTGACAAATCTGATAACACGGCGTAATTCTTTTTATCAAAAGAAATTCAAAAACTTTTCTGAAACTTAATCTGAGGAATATTAATAGATTTAAAGTTTAATTAATTTTATTTAAAATATATATTACTTGTTTTTAGTTTAAAATATTGCAGAAAAGCATTTTTTATCACGGGGTGGGTGTTTTATTAGACGTTAACATTTTCCTTGACAGTCTGATGATTTATTTAAGGAGAAAATAATAGTGATAAAATTACATGATGTATACAACGTAAACGCCTTTTATGTATATATATATATTTTAAACTATCCAGTAATCTTTAAAATTTACAGTTTTTTAAGCATTTTAATATTTTATTGAATTTTAGATACTTTGGTTTATAGCTTTAATTACTGAGACGCTTGTGAAAGAAATGTTAGAAAATTAGCAATAAATTTTAAATTTCCTATAGCTCTGAATTGGTTAAGAATCTCATCTCGCAGGGCCTTCTTTCAGATAAGAAATGTGGCTTTCGTTTCTCTGATGATGTGTTAACGGTTATTGCTGAAAGAATCTATCAAGCTTTAGAAGGGAATTGTGAAGCTCGGGATGTTGCTTTGGATATATCGAAACATTTGACATGGTTTGGCATTTTCTTTTCTTTTTATGTGCTATATCCTTTCAGGACGTAGGCGATCATGGCTCTCCACCACCTCCCTCTATCCCTTGCAGCTCTCAGCAAGTTCCTTCCCTCGACTTCCTCCCCTAGACCTCGTTCTGTCATCCACCTGCTCATGCTCGTCAGGTATGTCACGCGCGGCTTTCCCTTGACTCTCTTTCCCTCTATTTGACTCGTGAGAATCAGATTCTCCAGGCCCTCCTTCCTCATTATGTGTCCCAAAAACTTTAGCTACCTCTTTCTGATGTTAAGTATAAGCTTTCTCCTTGTTTGTAACCTCTCTAAGACCTCATCGTTGCTCACATGCTCGGTCCATGATATCCTTAGCATCCTTTTGTAAAACCACATCTCCGTCGCCTGGAGTTTCTTCATCATCCTTGAGGAAATCGTCCAACAAAGGGCGGAGGAACTCTTTGCGTCAACGGCCAGCTAACTTGAGGTGGTGTCTCCATAAACCACCGTGGAGAAGACAACGGGAAGCCACTCATATCAAAAGACAAATTTTGGCATATTAAGCTTTTTTTTTTTCATAAGTTATGGTATTTCTAAACGAATTTTAAAACTGATTCATTCTTTCTTAGCGAATCGCGAAATGAAAGATGTCTTGAATGGCCACTCTTACAGATCCATTTGCATTATTCCAGACATATCTCAGGACTTTATCCTTGGACCTACATTGCTCCTAATTTTCATCAACAATTTTCTTGATGGCCTCAGTTCTCAGCTCGGTATCTATGCTGATGACACAGCAATTTACTCCTGTCTTAATAGTTAGTCTGAGCGATTTAATAAGGTCATAAGGTCATATTGGCAGTCAGTCTAAAAAATGATCTGCATCCTGTTGTTAACTGGCACAAGGAATAGCTTGCAAATTTTTACGCCTCTAAAAAAATTGTTTTTTCTTTTAATCGTCTGAGAGAACCCTTTTAACCTTTCTTCAGTGTGGCTGATGCTAATTTCCAGGAGAGTAATACATCGCGCCTTCTCGGACTAACGTTTTCCATTGAAATGAAGTGAAAAGATTATATTACATCAATTGATAAGTCTGCTGCTAAAAAAAGTTGGTTCACTGTGATGTGCTAGAAAATTACCAGAATCTGTCTTACATATTTATAAGTCTACTATTCGATATTGTCTTGAATATTGCTGTCACATATGGCTTGGTGTCCCTACTATATATTTAGAGATTCTTGATAAAAATGCAAAGAAGAATCTGCAATATTATTGGTCTTGATCTGACATCTCATCTTCAGTCAGTTTAATTAATATTGTAAAACAATAAATCAATAAAGTTAATGTAATTAATGACGGCGCGATCCTTATTTTTATTAATTATACAATGGATTAAATGTTCGGTCCATATTAAGCTGCATTATTTATTAATTTGAAAATATCTTCGATCTGCAGTATAGAAAAAACATTGCTCTAATTATTGGGCCAATAGTCCATGCCTCGTCGACAGAAAAAAAACCCACTTACAATAATAGAAATTGTGAATTACTACATTATTACAATATTAAAAAATCTAGCGTTGCATTTCTGCACGTTCAAAAATATTCTTAACTGTTAATAATAGCACACGTTTTAATAAAACATCTTTCGACAAGTATCACATTCATTTTTGTCTTGGAATTTTTACCTGAAATTATCTGAAATTGAGGAAAAAAAATAACATCTACGCCTGAAGATGGTGAATGTTTTCACCGAAAGAGCTTGCAAACTGTATGGACCGAACATCTAATCCGTTGTACAATTATTAATAAACAAGGATCGAGACTTTCAGGCAGTGGTCAGTAAGTTAATGCCTTCTTAAGCTGTTAGCGAAGTGAATTCGCCATGAATTATATTAGATTTATTGATTTATTCTTTGAATGACTATTTTACAATATTAATTAAGCTGCATTATGTATTAATTTGAATATATATATATGTATATATATATATATATGTATATGTATATATATATATGTATATTTATATATATGTATATGTATATATATATATATATATATATATATATATATATATATATATATATATTATAATAAAGAGAAAAAACAGTAAGATATATAATCCGGTGTTCTTATTAATATTAATATCTTTATTTTTGCAAAACAGTGCTCAATGCAAATCTACAGAGCATAAATATTATAAATTTACTAATTTAAATATGGTTCCATCGCTACACAGAAATTACCATGTTTCAAAAACAGAAGCTAAAAACTTCAAATTCTGTTATAGAATTAAATTAAAGTCCCTCGTGCGGTTTCATTTTCGCTTGAACATGGTACTTCCTGTGTAGCGATGGAACCATTTTTTTTAAATTAGTAAATTTATAATATATATATATATATATAGGTACCTCCAATGATTCGTTAAAAAATGAGCATGCCATGATAAAAAAGTGGCTTAAATTTAATAAAACAAAGTTTCATCGTCAAAATCTTTATGTTATTATTAAGAGGAAAGACAAAAGGATTTTTTGCTTATTAAATTATATTTCTTATCCTTTTTAGAACGTTCGAAATTTTGGTTAAAAATCTTGCGTTAGTAGATGGACCAAAATATTAGTGTAGGAAATGTGGGCGTCTTTGTTTTTGTGGTGAAAACGCATATATTTAGAAATTCTTGTAAAAATCAAATTTCAGGACATATTCACATATGAATGAAATTATTTTAGAAAGGTCTCTTTTTGGAAAATGTTGACATTTTTTACATCAGTTAGCCACCTCCCCTCACACATTTATTTAATTTTATGAAATTTCGAGAAATTAATTTTTATAAAGTTTAATGTTTATATTAGTTATAAGGACAAGTCCCTGGAGAACTTAAAACATTTATTTATTTATTTTTTTTTTTGTAAAACAGGACCGCCTCCATTAACGAAAATCTGCTTTGAAACGTAAAATAAAATATGCATAAAAACTAAGACGTTATTTAATTAGAAAAGATTTCAATTGCTTTTATGAATAAGATATATTATGGACACTCTTGTCTCAAGAAAAACATTTCTTTCGATGAATAATGAATTTTTACAAGAATAATTTGAATTTTTCCAAAATTTTAATAATAATAATTTATAGAGTTTTAAATGTTTTTAAATTTCTGTATTAATTTTTACCGATTAGGTGTTATTAAGTAAAAACTATATTTACTAATCATAAATAGAAAAGCTTACTACAATTCAGCGATACCCAATATTTTAAAAAGAATTTTGATTTTTGTTTTGTGCGTAAATACGTGTGACTTTTGTAAATACAGACGTGCATACAAGGCATTATCAGAAATAAAAGCGATGACTATAGTAAATTTAAAGCCAAGCTAACTAAAATTCAATAAAACATTACTTTACGGAGAATATTTTTTTAAATTATTGGATAGTTAATAATTATATAAAAAAGGCGTTTACCTTATATTCCTCAAGTAATTTCTACAGAGATGTCCATCATAGAAAAAATGAGTCAAGCTATCAGTCTTCACCCTTTTGAATAAGCTCTCACCGGCGTGTTAAATAATGCAATATTTTAAATTTAAAGTGATATTTGTTTCCAATCAGATTAATTAATCTTTAAATCACCTAATATTCCTCAAATAAAGTTTCAGAAAAGTATATTTTATTTTTGAAAGATTTATTAATAAAGAGGATTGGATTCTGATATCTAAAAATCGCGCTAAAATCAGCGATTTTCAGTGATTTTAAAAACAATATAATTTCAAGTTAATAGATTTAATTTAATATTTTCAATAAGCAAATGCTTTCCTTTATTTCAAAACTAATTTAAATTGACTGGAATGAGTTTTCATTCCAGTCAATTTAAATTAGTTTTGAAATAAAGCAAGGCATTTGCTTATTGAAAATATTAAATTTAAATCTATTAACTTGAAATTAAAACTAAAATAAAAATTTCAAAAAAGATTTTTCATTTTTAAAAATTCTTTTAAATCTTAGGTTCTGTGGAGACACTAATATATATATTTATACATCTATATCTATCTATCTATTTATATATCTATTTATATATATATATATATATATATATATATATATATATATATATATATATATATATATATATATATATATATAAAGAGAGAGAGACAGATGTGTGTGTATGCACATATATGTATATTAATTGTATGTATTTATGTGTGTTCATCATGCGTGTGTACTTGTCGAGTGTTTCCACGCTTGGTGAACATGAAATATTACTAGCACGTGAAAATATAACAAGTGCTATATTCTAAACGTACACACAAAAAAGTGCGACGGGGTCAGTAGTTCTGTGTACATTGTAAACAGGGTTCGAAGAGCACTGAACCCTATGGGCCGGGTCGCAAACGCTACGAACCGGGTGAATGGGGTCATAGATCCTGTGAATACTATCTCTATCGGATCGCAAATGTACATATTTACACGTCGAAATAAATAAGAGCGTATATTTTCTGTTTCAGTAGATTTCATGTCAGCAGCGAAAACAATTTTTGTTTCTATCATTTTCTCTTCTGCGTACAATTACTATTATTTTATGGAGTTGCTTATTCGCAGCAGCCTGTCTGTTGCTTGTCTGCGGGGATCAAGTGACAAACAGTCTGTCAGAATTTCCATCACCTTCCTAACTGCAAGTGAATCCAGCTTTGATTAGATGTAGCACATGGCTGATAGTATGGGGAAGCCAGTGAGGATCAAACTCACTACTTAATCGTAAATGATCCAGCAAGGCAAGCTTTCTAACCATTACACTACGTCGAGGTGCCCAAATAGTGATTTGCTAAGCACATGTAGCACATGGCCGAAAGTATGGGGCAGCCAGTGAGGATCGAACTCACTACTCAATCGTAAATGATCCAGCAAGGCAAGCTTTCTAACCATTACACCACGTCGAGGTGCCCAAAGATGTGAATGTACTATCATAGTTAGCAGCACGGAACGAGAAATCAGCGAGCCGATCTCGAATTCTGTTGGAGTCCATTATATTCACTTTCACACAAATGCTCTTCGGAAATCAATCTCTTCCCTCTCCGCTACCAGCTATGGTTTCAATAGCAGGGCTGAATGGACTCTCTATCCGTGATTGATAACCAGTCTAGGCGAAGGATAACTCTGAATTAAAAACCGTATGTAACCCTGATTGCAGTACATACTATATGGCCATGGAAAGGATTACGGAGTTCGTGGTGATGGTTGTAGAAACTGCGATCTTTGATACATTTTATGAACGCAACATTGCTATCGATTATACAGTTAATCTCTGTCTAACTTGTAAGATTTTTTTAATGTTTCCATTTGCATTATTTATTATAGATAAGGTACACAGCTTCATATTTCACAGCTCATACAATTCTAGAGCGGGGTCCTGACATTTTTCCCCATCTTTCTTTGATCCTTAACGGCGTCTTTTTATATCTGAAATTCTCGGACAGCCCGTGGTCTTTCAGAAATATCCAAACTGTCAGTTGTATAAAACCGTTTTCGCAGAATGATTAAAAACGGCTTTAAGCGAATGAAGCCTGTAGTTCTTAGCGAAGACCAACCTTCTTCGAACCTTATGGACTGGCGCTATAGAATTACAAAGAATTGTACCAAATAATAGAAATCATATCATTTGAGGACATTAATGGCAGTAACAACTGAAATGGATAATACATGTAATTCGAGGAGTAAATAACGACATAATCAAGATGTTAACGTGCCACACTACTTCAAACAAAAAGCAAGGAAGGAACCCCCCCCAATACTGGAAAGAGTGATAACAGATAGCAAACCAGAAACCTATTTTCCTGAAAAAATTGTTTAGAATAATTTCCATCGAAAACAAATAAAATTGGTCGCCAACCTGGTGCTTCTTCAGGTTGGCGATCAATTTTATTTGTTTTATTTATACAAATTCAATTGGTTTCTAAAGTGTTCGGTGACAATTTTTATCTTTTAATCTCACACCAGTGTTTTCTCCTAGCCAAATAAATCCCTAAATATTCTCGTTGTTCTTGTTAGGAATAATAAAAGGAAATTGTTTTCGCCAACAATTGACCTCGAAAGAAGGGTTGGGTGAAAGGTTATTTGGTGTCTTCTTTAGTATTAAGATGCTTTCATTGGTACTATTCAAGACTTTAATAAAATTTTGTAGCAACAATCATTGTTATATATATATATATATATATATATATATATATATATATATATATATATATATATATATATAATTTTTATTCGATACGTTTAAGTAATAAAATCTGTCGGACTAATGAATAAAATATCCAACGGTTTCTTTATACGTACAGGGGTTGGACAAAATAATTGGAACAGGTGCAAATTCCACTCCTATATTTCAAAGACCTATTATATTGAGAACTTTAACTAAAACTTTGTAATTGCAGGTTATAACTATTGTAAATACGTTTATTTATCTAATTTACTCTCTTTGTCTTATTTATTTTTAGAATTTAGTAAAATTTAAGCTAAATGCGTGACCTCTCCGAGTTCGAAAAAGGGCAATTTGTTGGAGCTCGCATGACAGGAGCCTCGATCACTAAGGTTGCTGAACTGTTTGGTTTTTCAAGAGCTACCATATCAAGAACTATGGCGCAATTCGAGAAACAGGGAAAAACCTCTAGCAACCGTAGCAATTCGGGCCGGACTTGCAAACGTACTGACAGGGACCGACGTGCATTGAAACGCAATGTGGCAAAAAATCATCGGACTATTTCGGCCAAAGTGACTGCTGAGTTGAATAATCATCTGAATAGTCCAGTTTCTACTAAAACTGTTCGTCGTGAGCACCATAAGTCTGCATATCATGGAAGAGCCGCCGTAAGAAAACCTCTTCTCTCCACTCGAAACATTCAGATGAGGTTGAAGTGGTGCAGAGATCACAATGCCTGGTCTGCAGACCAATGGAAGCAAGTCATATTTTCAAACGAGTCCAGTTTTTCTCTTTTCCCAACTTCAGGGCGAGTTTATGTGTGGAGGCAGCCCATGAAGTTTACAACCCTGACTGCTTTCTTCCAATAGTGAAGCATGGAGGTGGATCAGTGATAGTTTGGGCCGCCATATAATGGAAATGCCTCAGTCCAATTGTTGCCCTGCATGGTAGAATCAACAGCAAAGATTACCTGAACATTTTGGGAAATCATATTCATCCAATGGCACAGACTTTATTCCCTGATGGTGACTGCATCTTCCAAGACTATAATGCTCCAATACATACCGCTCGAGTGGTTAAGAATTGGTATGATGAACATGAAAGTGAGCTAGAACACACGGAGTGGCCTCCCCAATCTCCAGATATCAATATTATTGAACATTTGTGGTGCATTTTGGAGTGACAAGTTAGGAGTCGCTATCCTCCACCATCGTGTCTTAAAGAGCTGGAGCAGGTGTTAATGGAAGAATGGGTGAAAATTCCTCTGGATGAAGTCAGGAAGTTGTATGATTCCATTCCTAGACGTATTAAAGCTGTATGTGAGGCTAAAGGAGGACCAACTCCATATTAAATAAATTTTCTTTGAATTTAACAAGTGTTTCAATTATTTTGTCCAACCCCTGTATATATAAGTAATAGAAATTATTAGGGGGATTTGAATAATCATAATTAAGTAATTCATCGAATCTAGAAGAATCCTCAACAGAATACAGAAAGCACTGCACAGCCGTTTCGTCTTACTTTGGGACTCATCAGCAGCGCGCATCCACTACCGAGAATCGAACCCAGACCGTTACGATATATATATATATATATATATATATATATATATATATATATATATATATATATATATATATATATGAACACGTTTTAATAGATCGAACGTTTGTAGGTTTAATTTTAATTGTATTTTTCAACTGCACAAAGTTAATTTTTGGTTCTACTTTTGTTTAATTTTTCAAGTACTTTCAACTCAAGTACTTCAATAACATTTTTGTTCATTTTTGTTTATATTCCAATCCTAACTTGTTGTTTAAAGCTAAATTTATTTGCTCGACTACGACAGTTTGGGGAAAATTGTTACTAATAAGTGTTTTATGCTGCTATATTCTTTATGAATTAACGTATCCAAAAGAAAATTATTTTAGCACGGTTAATCAGGTGTTTTGTAACAGTTATTTTATATTTGAAAGGGCATTCTCTTTTGTGATTGAGAAAACATGAATTTATATTCGTGGCATCTCTGTATAGAGAAGTAATAAAATTATGACTTGGTGTCAATTAAAAGATCAAGGTAGAGAATTCTTTTATTAATCTTAAGTTCATAAACATTAAAAGGAGTTATTCTGGAAGGTTTATTTTATTTTTATTTTTTATTAAGTCTAGTTTTTTTTTTCCTTTAGTATGACTGCTACCGATATATCGAACATATATCGTAGACTTGGCGAAATTATTCAAGATTTTGTTTTCTAAGCGAGCTATGTGGAAATTGGATAAAGTGGGGCCGAGAGGTGAACCCATATCTACGCCACCAGTTTATGAGTAAATGTAACTATAATGATCATAAAAAGGTACTTGTATGATGCAAGAAAAAAATTACGTAGAATTGTTAGTCTAATATTAGGAGGTTGAAGCAAAGAGTGCCTATGTATGTCTTGTATTACTATGTCTATTTCAAACGTCGAACGTGGCTAAGATACAGTTATTAGGTTTATTTGAATATAATATTTCAAGAAATTCGTTGGTAGAATTAACAGTATATTTACTGACTATGTCTGAGAGGAACAGTTGGCTTACAGATTTGGATAAGTGATATACAAAAGAGTAGGTAAACGGAGATATATTACTAAGGATGCGGCCTGCAGCGATACGTTTTTCAGGTGGCAATTTGATGAAATTGGTTTTGGAGTTGGGCATCGTCGTCTTCGCATCAGTACATTGGAAAAGCCCAGTGTTCTGGGCCCTCGAACTGCTTCCCTACTTGAATAGATTAGCTCTATGACAGCGGGTCGAAGAAACGGGCCCTACCAGATGTCTCAAAGTTTCCTTTGCCCTTCTTCGATATAACATTTTTTTTCTATTCTTTCCACTGGGACTGGGATCTGGTTAGAATTTATTTATACCCTACTTTAATTCGATAACTTGTAGATATAAATTAGTGGCAGGTTAAGATTGGGTAAACGCATAACATTTTCATGGTCATGATTATGGCGTAAAAATTCAATTAAAAATAACCTTTTGTCTAAAACTAATTGCCTCTTTAGAATGTTGGATTACCGTCCCTGACTGAAATTACGTGTCGCAATTTTTGAAGGGGATGGGGACAACGCGTGCTTTTTGTCTTCCTCCTGTAAAACACGCAGTATAAATACTTCAGAGACATCAGCTGAAGTTGCTTTTGGAGTATGGATAAGTTCAAAGATGAAGTTCTTTACTTTTTTCTCTTTTCTATAAATATGTTTTATTAATAAATTTATTGATTGTCGTTGGTTTAAATTCCATGTCTTTTGTGTTTTTATTATTATCCGAACTCACATGAGTCTGCAAACTATTGTTTGCGGGACAAATGTCACCAGGAGTTGAAAAAATGACAATTCTTTCCGTTTCGCAACACTTTGTTATAGCGTATCATTTTGCATTATAATGTTAATAAATAAATACATTTAAATCAGAGTTTTAAAGAGTTGAAATAGAAGATAGCAAAAACGAATTTTTAATCACGAAATTTTCTTCCATGCCACCAACAATATTTAGCTTGTTAGTTTGAAAATGATGCTGAGGAGTAACGGTACAATTTGAGTGGTGCGATAAAAACAGCAGAAATAAAATCTAGTAAAAATCACTTCATTTAAGATATTAGGACAACTTAAAACTATTATGTCTACTACTACTATTGGGAGACTACTAGAGGTAAACAAGCAATAAAAATAAGATGGAAGGAAAAATTGGTAAGAAATTAATAACAATATTTTATTTAAGAAATTCGGGCAACATGTAACTGCTGAGCGTAAACAAATTTTCCTTTTTAAAAATGCATTTTAAACATGAGATATCTCGTTTCTGCGGAGGTACTAAATATATATATATATATATATATATATATATATATATATGCATACATAATGCATACATATATATATATATATAGAGAGAGAGAGAGAGAGAGACAGATAGACAGATAGAGAGGTAGAGTTGTGTGTCTCTCTCTCTATATATATATTTATAGACAGATAGAGAGAGAGTTGTTTCTCTCTCTCTCTCTCTCTCTATATATATATATATATATATATATAGAGAGAGAGAGAGAGAGATAGAGAGAGAGAGAGAGTTTTATAGTTTATATTTTGAATAGGTATTTTTTTACGCTTAAATTGAAATCTTTAGCTAGGTTCTGAATATTTTTGAATATTTTAAATGTTCTTAGCCAACCACTATTTTAATATAAATTATAACGGGTTTTTTAAGTTGAATACATGTGTCAAATTAACCGAGGAAGGATCCAGAGAGATTTTCAAATTGACACTTAAAATCTTTTTTTAAATATATTCTCAATTGCTAATTTCATGTAACGATTTTTGTTTACAATCCGGAAGTCAATTTAGGTCATCACGGGTGTTAATACAACTGAGGCGACACACCGTTATCTTTTCCCCTCTTCCTACACGATGATAACTTAATATCTTTCTTTCTCCTACTCTCCATATGAAATCACTATTATTTTTTAAACCTAGAGTAAATTTTGCCATCTTCATTTGGTTTACAGGTCTGAAGATTTGAAGCCATGTTTCATCGGCTTCAATGAAATAAAATATCACCTATGGTTTTTCAGTGTTTGTCATTATATAATAATTTTGTTCTCTCTTTTGACATAGAGCTCTCAAAGGATCTATATCCACTTGGAAATTCCATACGGATTACTAATAATTTTATTAATATATATATATATATATTTAAAGACATTTTTATGTTTAACATTCTTTTTATAGATACAAGTATTTAAGTAAATGCTCTGTTTATAATAAACAGTATTAAATAACATTTACCGGCCTGAATGTCCGAGAAATTTTCATAGAAAATATTCAGGCCGGTAAATGTTATTTAATACTGTTTATTATAAACAGAGCATTTACTTAAATACGTGTATCTATAAAAAGAATTTTAAACATAAAAAATGACTTTAAATAATTGTCGGACTTTGTCCATTTCATAATGTGTGACGTTATATATATATATATATATATATATATATATATATATATATATATATATATAAATATATTAATTGTATGTCTTTATGTATGTAAGCAAATAATAGGGTGTGGGTGTTAGATTATGAATATTGAAGTTACTTTTTCTTTCATTACACCCCAAGCAAGGAGATAATGCCACTAGGATGCATGGGGTTACTGGGAGTGAAAGACAACGAGAAGACTTCATTGAAGAGAAATAAGGAAAGAACAACAAAGGAACAAGATTCAGGAAGATCGAATATAGCGACTGATGTTGAATTTAAAGTTTTGAAGATTGTAGGTGACAGACGAACAAGAAATAGGAAGGAAGTTCCACAGGCGAGAAGGGTGAGGAACGATGACTATTAGAATAGAACTGACGGATTCATCTAGCTAATTCAACAGTAAAAAGTGAGACCTAGTTGCCAATCTAGTAGTAGGATTAAATTCATGCAGCCGAAGCACTAAGGAGAACAGCTCATCAGAAGAATTACCATGAAAATATTTGTAGAAAAGACAGCGGGAAGAGTAGCCACGTCACGACGGCGAGAAATTGACTGAAATCGAGGTGCCAGGTCAGGATCGATTACATTACAGACCTTTCTTTGAATTTTGTCAAGAATCTTGAGATATAAAGAATCTCCAGATATGACAGCAGAATTCAATGTATAGATGAATGTTAAAATTATAAATGTGTACAGTTGAACCAACTTTGCTAGCAGTAGATCTAGCAATTGATTCAGTGTAACCAAACAACTTCATGTCAGTGGAAAATGTGAACCCAACAAGGCTCAACAAAGTGTTGCTCTCCTGATGTTTAGCATAATTCATGCTGATGGCAGGCCAAAAAATGTTTTTTGGGGATTAAATGTAAGCAGTATTGTTTTGGGGGCATTAAAATTTACAAGCCATTTCTTTCACCAGTTAACCACTGACTAGAAATCTTTTTCGAGAGAAGTTGCCAGCTTTACATTGTTGGATCTGTCGAACTTGCTACGAAGACAGGAGTAAATAGTTGTTCCATCTGCATAAATACCTAGTTGGGAACTGATGACATCGGGAAGGTCGTTGATGAAGATCAGAAACAGCGTAGGTCAGAGGATAGGGCCCTGGAGACCGCTGCATTTATCTGGCTAAATTTGAATTATGCATGCTGGTTAGCTTTCGTAGGCTAATCAGTAAGATATTGTTCTGGTCAAGTAGGTTCTCATGGATAATAAAAGCAATTCTTTATTTTCGATCGTGGCTTATTGTTTAACAGTCATAGAATGTGAAAAGGGTTTGTGTTGCGATAAAAAGCAATAAAAATATGATGAAAGATATGAATTTATATTCGTCCACCTCCAGCTATATGGTAATGGCAGATAGCAACCAGTCTAAGGAAGAAAAAACTCAGAACCGTAAAGAAGGAAACAAGAAATGACTCCAATATTATTCCAAAAAACACCTGGCAATAAAAGGAAAAAGCGATCTGAAAAAATGTAAAATAGCATTGACTATATAAAAATTCTATTGAAATTTATGCAATGCTTATTACTTTTTAACTAGGTGTAAGAAAAACTAAATCAACCAATAGTGAATGCTAATAACGTAAAACCAGTCTTCAAGATCATTTCTTATTCTAAATGTGATATGTGTCCATTATAACCACAGGAAGTTCAGAAGTTGAATTTTTTTCTTTAGTTACAGAAATGTACCTCTTTGGGTAGTGTTGTAACAGACGACGGAAAATATGACAGAAGCCCGAAGGTGCATACAATTAGCAAAAGTTACCTTTCAGAAACTAAGCAAAGTATTAAGATATAGGAAAATGTCGTTAGAAACAAAGAAAAGACTGCTAGACTGATATTTAAAATCTAATCTCCTTATATGGTAGCGCCCCAAGTTAACAGAAGAGTAATTTATGAATTATTCTTATATTTAAAAATCTTTATTTTTAAAACGCTAGAAATTCCAAATACATGTCTTCCATATCTAAGTCAAGTCTTTGTTATTTGATATTTTAAACTGGATGCTAAATTCCTTAATCTTTAAGATCGTTTTTAATCTTTAAGATCGTTTTAAATCGTTTTCATTCTGCCTCCTTCAAGGGATCTAAATCAGTCATTATCTTCCTCTCTAAATAAAAAAGAATATTTTTCATAAATACCTGTTAAAACAAAATAGGGAGGTACGGTGGAGTAATAGATAGCGGCTCGGATTGAGGAATCGGAGAGCCGAGTTCGAATTCCAGTCGAATCCATATTCACTTACGTGCTAATACCCTTGGGAAAGGTATGAATCCTCTTCTCCTCCAAGCTATGAGTAAATAACAGGACAGACCGGGTTCTATAGCCTTGGATGACAAATCTGCCTCGTATGGCGCATAACTGAAACCATGTTCATAGATGGCAGAACAGAAACAAAAAAAAAAACAAAACCCGTTAACACGATTTAGAAAAATAACAAACGAATATTATGATATTTCCCGATGAGAAATGAAAAGTGATCGGGTTGTAACGTTTTTCCAATTTTCATTTTAATGGAAATTACGAAGTGGCTCCAAGTTCTGAAAGTTATGAACATAAATTTATTTCAAAATCTTTAATTTCATTGTAATTCCGAAATGTTGATCACCAAAACTCTCCCATATTCTGCAAAAACATTGACAGATATTGACTATGCAGATGACCTAGCTATCACTGCAGACACCATTACCAATGTCACAGTTCTCCTACATCATCTAGAAAATGCAGCCAGTAATGTTGGACTCTATGCCTGTTGTAACCTAGGGTAGGTTACTGAATAGAATAATCAAACGAAGTTTGCTAATGAACGATAATACTTAGAAAACAAATAATAATACAAGAACAATACATATAAAATTTGCGAGCGGCGCATAGAAGAAGTAGTCAACTGCTAGAAGTGAGTCACGTGAATTCTACAATAAATCTCCAACTGCAGACCAACATACAGTATTTACTACTGTATTTATGTGAATGGGGACATACACATTATCGTCCGTATGTATGCTACAACAATGTCAATGCATCTAAAACTAAATTCATAGTCTTTCACCAGCAAGGTCCAATACAAATCTGCCTCGGGTGAATCAATAAAATCTCCCGACTCTTTTACAGAGCTAATAAGCGAAGTAAATTCTACTTACAAGGATGTGAAAATTCGCATAGCTGAAGCCTGAACCGCTTTGAATAAAATGGATGTAATCTGAAAAATCTGATGTACTAGTCAAACTCAAGCATAGATTCTTTCGAGCCACTTTCGAGGCGGTATTGATGCATAGTGCCACTGTCTGGACATTAACTAAAAACCCCAGAGTCTAAGCTTGATGCAACCTAGACTCGGATGCTGGGAGCGATACTTAACATCTGGAGACAACATCCAACAAAATCATGTCTATATGGACTTGTCCCTGATATTTCTACAGTCTTGCGTGAACGCAGAATGCGCTTTGCAGGACGACTGCAGGACAACTGCTGGCAAGCAGAACAAGGGCTCGCGAGTGAACTGCTGCTACACCTAGCTATGCAACAAGACGGGTTGGTCGCCCAGCAGCCACCAACATTGACAAGCTATGTTATGACGCAGAATGCCATCTTGATGCAGGACAGTGATGAATGGCATGATAGACTCATCGATGTCCGAGCTATAGCTCGACCGAATAAAAAGGAACAAACGTAAAAAAAAAATCACTGACCTCGGTGTAGTTAGTCTCAAGGCTTTAGTTTCAGAGCACCCAGTGAGAACTGCATCCGTTACATTGGCGATTTAGATACTGGTTAACCATGGCGTTACGGAAAGCGACAAACTCTGGCACCAGTACGAGTTAAATATATCATAATTCTGATAGCTCATTCGTTAGTTAGTTTGTTAGTTATTACGTACTTTTAACACCCTGTCATTACCTCAGATAAATAATGGACCATTCTGTTTTGATTGAGAGGAAAGACGGAACAAAAAAGATTTATCTGCGACACTATTTGCTTTTAACGAGAAAAACGTAATAATAAGAAAAAAGAAATAGAGAGAGTAGAGTAGAGAGAGAGAGAGAGAGAGAGAGAGAGAGAGAGAGAGAGAGAGAGAGGGAGAGAGAGAGAAAGAAAGAAAGAAGGTAAGAAAGAAAGAAAGAAAAGGAAGATCAAAGAGGTCATAATGCGTTTAACGTCAGCTTCAGTGAAATGGAAAAAACTTGCCAATTTCTTTTGTTTGTACCCTCTTACTTTTTTAAGTAATAACCTGCATTTATACTGTTATTATTATATTTTGTTGAAGATGTTAAGCTCAAATATTTAATGATTCAATAAGAGAAATCTCACGGGAATATTAGCGTACCTTAGACGTAGCACGACCGAAATTATGGGGCATCCAGTGAGGATCGAACTCAGTAGTCGGTCGTAATTGTTCTACCAAGATTACTAACCATTACACCACACCGAGGTGGCGCTGCATTCATCCATGTAATATGTTATCATAATATTTTGTTAAAGTTGTTAAGCTCAAATATTTAACGATGCAGTAAGGGACATGCTATTGTCGTGAAACTAGCAATGCGCTTATTTAGTCATTAACTTAAGCAGTATGGCTCATCAAGAAATTTTAATAGGTAAACCGTGAAATTTTCACGAATACTCCTAATTATAATAATTTGAATACATAGCCGATAATTACAAAATTAAATCCTCTCATCGTTAAAATATACAAATTAATTGTGTTGTTAATTATACATGTATATGACATCGTTAAACAGAAAGAGAATGTGATGTGAAAGAACTGAACATGGTGTAGAAGTCTCGCTAACTTAGAACTCAGACCGACCACGCTGAGGAGTCGGTATTTTCTTTTGATTAACTAGTATCAGTCTTTATATTACGGTATTTACGAAACCCATTATTTACATTTAATATTACACAATTACGGTGTTAAACTAGATACAAGCACCTGTAGTCGACGGTATGTAGCATACGATATACCTTCGCATATAAGACCAAGAAGATATCCTTTGGGACATTTTGGCGGAAATAGGGACTTTTTGTCACTAAATTCGTATTCGTATCTGTTTTAGAAAAATACTTAAGAAATCGTGTTTTGCAGTCGGGGGAGCGGGAGTGAAATACAGAATAAAACTCTTCTGTGTAGGAACAATAGTGGCTATTCTTGGTCCGTCTTAGAGAACGCCGTCGTTCTTTTCTTCTTTTTCTATTTCTCAGCTCTTCTGTTTTATTTTTCTGTGTGCTTTGTATAAATTATATACCTAAAGAGGACGGTCGACGCCAACCGGCATCAAAATATGAAAACTTGTTGCATAATGTTAAAAAGGTGTCAAGTCGAATGTCAGGATTCACTTGAGCCGTTTTAAGTTGATTAAAAGCTTTCCTTAATGACACGCCACTTTGTTTAATTGCCGGTTCTTCTAACAAATCATTGTTTCTCGAATTCTACTCCTTGCCTCAGCCCACACTGATGGAAACTTTCAGAGTGAGTAATTGCAGTTTTGTAACTTGTAATTAATTCTAATATAAGTGTGTAAATTTATTGTCTACTTTGACGAGATTTGATCTATAACACTGAAATGTCTATCTTGCAAGATGCAATTTTGGGGCTGCTGTAATTTGTATAAAATGTGCACAATTTCCTGTTTTTTTGTTTGACAATATAGAACAAAATAAACGTTGATTTTTTTTTATTCACTAACTACTGATTAGATATAACTTCCGGTAGACATTTATATTATACTCGCAGAGTACCTGTAAAAAATGATGGAATTATTTATATAGGAATCAGTACTTCTCTCTAGGATCGGCCTTAAAACTTGAATCAAAGTGTAGTCTCTAACTTCGGGCAGACAAACTATATTTTATCTCACTATTGTGTTTCTGTTTTCGGACAAACTGGTCCCGGGGATTCTAACCCTGCGACAGAACCTCCCTCATTGCATTAAAGAGGGGGAGGATTGGTGGAATATCAACGCCAGCGCATCGTTAGATACGGGGACTGGTCATTTTTTACCTTAGTCCATGTGCAGGCGCTTGGGCCCACCACTTTAAACCGGCCTTGTGTCATATCCCGTTACCATGGGGTGACAAGTAAATACCAAGTGTAGCATCTATTCTCACTTTCTCTTAAAGTTGTGAAGAAGCCCGGTCTCGAGAATTCCACCTCTATGGTACCGTCTTCTTTATTGCCCTAAAGAAAGAGGGTTAGTGAATACGGGTGCCAGTGTGACAGTCGTCTCGGGGACCTCACATTTAAAAAAAAATTACATTGTGCCACATCCAACCTTCGTGGAAAGATTGATAAATATATCAGTGTGTGGTATCTCACTCTGCCGAGAATCAATTAATCACTCCTCAGTCTTCTTCCTGGAATTAGAATGCCTATATATTTATATATTTTTTTTATGTCGTCTATTTATATGCAGTGCCTCTTATGGCGACGTATTCACTCATTTATACGCAGTCGCTCAATCACATGTGGTATATCTCCGATGGTCGCTCCTTGTCGTGGTGGAAAGGCGTGCGTGGTCCAATGACTCTGAAAGCGATGCCGTCGAGAATTTTAAACTCCTGATTTGGCCACCCTTCGCGGTAAGGTCGAAGACGAGGACCCAGTCTAAGAGCGACCAACTCCAAAGATCCTAACAGTGCAACAAGCGGATGACGATTGAAAAAGATCTCAAGAGTTGAACCCGTGGATGAAGAGGGCTAGGCATGACGGACTTGCTAAAGAAGGCGCCACTCGAAATTATAGCAGAGTTAGCGGCAGTCCGTTGCGGTTTCATAACTGGATTCTGCATGTCTCATTACATATGTGCCCCAGGGGTAGGTAATGAAATCATGTGTGCGGGTCGCTTCCTGGCAAGTTTATGTCCACCTTAAACAAATTCACGCCATTGGCACTTTCTTCTACTCTGATTTTATTTCACTTCCAACCAACTCTTGCAAAACCAAACGGCGATAGGGAATGGATGACGGGAGCAAGTTTTGGTGAAACTGGAAGCTTCAAGTCTTGAACGTACACGTTGGCTGCGAACTTAATCAGCAACGACGTCATCATAACGGAAGCGATCAGCAAAGAGGAAATTAAAGTCTTGGATACCAAATAAAGAGTACGACGACATGGGGTAGAATCTTTTGGTGAAGTAGTTGCCGGATTATATGTAGTGGACACTTCTGGTGACGTAGTATCTAATTTCTACATAGTAGAATATTCTGGTAATAAGTAGTAGATTATTTAAGGGCGGTCAGAAAGTTATATGTTTACTTTAATATTCAAGAGAGTTTAGAGCTCTTCCTCTTCCTCTCGTCGCCTCCGGGCGGAGAGGAACCCAGACGAGGCTATGCCGAAGGGCAGAGTCTCGTTTGGAGTAGTAGACAAACCCGACCCCGTGTATACGGGGTCTACGGGCAATTTTTGCCCGAGCCTACGGGCCCGGAACGCCCCACGTTAAAAACTGGCCCTGTGCCACATCTTGCCTAGTGGGGAGGTTGGTAAATAGGGAGCGGCATA